>BSBM01000937.1:2035000-3235000 GCA_027924585.1 Larix kaempferi
ATTTTAGTTCTCCATATTTCAACTGCAGAGCATGTAGAGGGTGAAACTGTACAGGTTGAGCCTGGACAAGAACATGAACAACATGATGTGGCCACAACAGGTAAAAAACATCTTTGTAATTTTTTTTTAAATGAAATACTTGTCATTACATTAGCAAAATATAACGATGTAACATTTCCACATTGTTGCAGCAAATCCGAACCCCTTGCCGCAAAATCCACGTCTGGATCAACACTCTAGGATGCAGACATCACAACAAGCGCCTGATGAAGAACCAAGAACTGGAGGAGAAAGTCCAGATCAAGATGGTCTTCTTAGATATTTTGTACTAAAGAGAAGAAAAACTAAAAGGAAGTGACTGGAAAAACATCATCTAATTATTTTTGATAATAATATATCGTCCATGATTTTTGGCCTAATTAATGAATGAATGAATGAATGGTTTAATGGTTTAATGATTGAGTGTGGTAAACTATTACCTTTATTGAATGTTAGATTTTATTGAATGAATGTGTTGACTAAATGAATGAATGGTTTATTTAATGTTATCTTTTATTGAATGAATGTGTTGACTGAATGAAACAATGGCTTAATGAATGTTATCCTTTATTGAATGAATGGTAGATGAAAGTTCATGATGAAATATGCATGAATTTGCACGCAATTTGTTTTTCAAGTACATGCATTGGGTATGGGGAATTGAGAGTGATGTGAGGTGGGGGAGGGTCCATAAGAGCTTCCACCTTCACATGGATGGCCCTGTTCAGTAGAGAATATTATATTATTCTCGAAACCGAGAGGAGCTCAATGAATGGCTACGATGCTATATTTCTACAACCCACTCGCGTGTCATCTAAATTTTGACAATTTCTTGGATCTTGTTGTGATGTTTGGTTGCTCCTCATAAACAAATTTTGAGTTTCCACAACTACAAAGGCTGAGTAAATGATGCACTGGAACCAATATCCTTAACCTTCTCTTTAATTTCCTTGGAATCTCCTTGAGAATCTTTGAATGAGATCTGTCTCAAATCGTCTAGATCATTTGCATCCTCTCCATTATGTCCAATCTTCCTGCAATAGAGAATATATCTCGTCTCTTTTTATGGGGAGAATAATGTGGAGAGTGAATATTAAAGAGAATGAGAGGTTGTTTGTATCCCTAACCCAAGTATAAGAAATTGTCTAGAGAGTTATAAGAAAACTGAAGGTCAACGCTGTCAATGAGGTGGACATAAGTCCATGGAGGACATCAAGGGAAAATCCTATTTAATTGTTGTCTTTTATCTTCAAAGTGAATATTTCCTTAGTGTATATGTATTAGGGATTGGTAAACAAATGTTAATTATAACGGGGGTTCATTGGAACTCCATAACAGTCGTTGGAGAAAATAGATGTTAGATAGTTCATGAAGGTTGTGTTTGCACACATAGGTTACCATTAAATTGACATTGTTATAGAGATTGAGTGAGATGCAAGCATTGGAGAATCATTTCCATGGCATAAGAAATTGATCCTAGAAGAAGAGGGAATACCACACTTCATTTAGTGGACTTGTTGCAAGATGGAATATCCTTGTTGGGATCTTACATAATAAGAAAAGACCTGAATTTGACTTGGTTATCATTTACTTCCAAGATGGATTGTATCCAGGTATAATAATGAAGAGAATATACTTGCACACCAAAGATGGGAATGAATTCTAATTGAAGATTTTGAATATGAATATTGCTTAGATTCTAGGGTTAGTGAGAAGACTTCTGCACTGTGGGAGCAAGTGGAGCTAGAATTAGAGCTTTAACCATAACCATAACTAGTAGACCAGTGAGCTAGAGCAAATGCTCACTGGTCTACTAGTAGATCTTGGATTGGTAAAAAGCACATAAAATTATAGAGCCTCGAGCTCTTAATTACTCATGTATCTAGAATTTTCGCAAATTGAGCCATTAACAAACTTAATTTGTTGTTATGGTTCAATATAAAAGGTAGATTGTCGAGACTCAAACATGTGGCGAGTCGCAACGCTCCAGTTGACTTAGGCTTGATTCCATTTCCCCTCCATCCCATACCTATATATTGTCGCGACAACTATTGAACAACAAAATTTGATGCCCATGCCCCTATGATGCTAGCGTTGCGAACTTGCTTGGTATGGACGATTTTTTTTAATGTTTTTCTGAGCTATGTATTATTTTTTATTAGGCGCCTAATGTCCATCATTCTTACACCTCTCAAGCTTGGATGGATTCCCTCTCACCGGTTTTAATTAAGGTTTTGGTTGGTTTTATATGTATATTTTGGTCGTAGGTTTATTTTAGCCTCGTTTTGCTTAGTGACTTATTTTTGTACATAGTTAATAGTATGTAATTTTCTCATGTTTCTAGTTTTATTGTAATACTATATCTAGTTACAACGTCTTGCACTACGCAAAAGATTACACAAATGCCCCAATATGGTTATTGTATAGTCTAATTATTTTTTCTGTATAATGAAGTTTGGTCTAACCCTGAAAAATACAACAAAATAGTTGTTATTTTAATGAACTGTAAAATTAATGTTACATATATATCAAATTAATGTGTTCAAATTCATTTTTATTGAAAAGATACCATTTTATCATGTAGATATTAAGGAGTGCTCAATTGTTTAAGATTGTAAAAATTTGGATGAGCAATATTTGTTTCTTGCATTTTGTTGGCGGAAGGGTTTAGTTAATTTATACTTGTCAATTGAAGTACAATATTTTGAAGGGATCCAAGAACAAATGCCCTTCCAATAAAAATTAAGACCCACCCTTCAAATTTGATCACAACATAATAGTGTATTTTTTTTTTAAATTACCATAATGTTGTCGGATATCCGACTTCCACTTCTAAGATATCCGGTGTTCTTTCCATACCATCGACGGCTGAGAACGTCGAATATCGGCCATTTTTACATGGAACTATTGTTGAATATCCGACTTCCACTTCTAAGATATCCGACGTTCTTGCCATACCATAGACAGCTAAGAATGTCGGATATTGACCATTTTTACATGGAACTATCATCAGATATCTGACTTCCACTTCTAAGATATCAGACGTTCTTGCCATACCACCGACGGCTAAGAACGTTGGATATCGACCATTTGTACATGGAACTGTCATCAGATATCCGACTTCCACCTCTAAGATATTCGACGTTCTTTCCATACAACCGAAGGCTAAGAACGTCGGATGGTGGCTATTTTTACATTGAACTGTCGTTGGATATCCGACTTTACATTGAACTGTCATGTCCGTCGGAAGTTGGTGTTGGATATCCAACGGTGCAGCCTACCGTTGGATATCAGCCAAATTTTGCCCGCCGTTTAAAAAATATGAAGGTTGTCGGATGGTCGACAACAAGATGTAGAAAATCCAACATATATGCCGTCATATTTTGGGTCCAAAAAACCTAGTGAATTATGGAAGAATTTATCCCTTGTTCTTGCTCATAATGCCTTATCATGATCTTTTGTGTTGGTAGTTGTGACACTTGATGAAACGAGAGGATATAAGTTACAAATTCCCAAGTAAAAATGTTGCATCATTTGTGAAGTAGTCCATCCCAAGTTAACCTTCATTAGGACTTTCTGTCGATCGACTGTTTGGATAGAACTTCTCAATTTAGGCTTCCATACAAGTTGTCTATTTAATCTTCGTTCTTTTTCAATGTTGTAGTTGGTTTGTCTATAAGAAGAACACTATTTATTTTCCTCTTTGTTTTGTCGTCGGTCATAACAAATCTTGTAATTTGGATGACGATAATGTATTTGAGTCGCTTGTGGAGTATTTGTAGAAACTTCAATTTTTTGTACTTTTGGTGATTTATTGGTTGATATTAATTCAATTGAGCGTGTATTTGTTTCCCCTTCCATAATTTGGACTTCCATTTCTAAGGATTTTTCTAGCTTCTCATCTTTTAATTATTTTATTTGTTCAATCAAATCCTAGTTGAGATTTTTCAAGTGAGAATTTTCTTCATATTTTCCTAATAGGTTCTTGTTGAACTCTTTTTCAAGTTCTTCTTCCTTTTTGTTGAGTTTCTCTTGTATTTCTTGTAACAACTTCTTATCATTCTTTAGCTTCTTAATTTTCATGAGTAAGCTTTGATTATGTTATCATAAATGTAAAATTTCTTCGTCATTCTCTGACTTTCTAACTTTGTCTTTAAGGTTTTGGTTTCCTGATGACTCTTCTTCTAATCTTTTGATTTTCTCAAGCAACCTATGATTAATATTCCTTAGTTTAGAAGCTTCTTGCTCTTTTTCAAATAATTTCTTTTCTAGACCTTGATTTCTTTGTTCTAATTTTTTATGATCTTGCTTTTTGTCTTTTGACTTCTTGATTTTTGTTAGTAGATTATGATTATGATTTTTAAACATCCTTCTCTGATAACTTCTTCTCAAGGTTTAGGTTAACTTGTTCTAACTTTTGATTTTGAATTTTTTGGTGAGATATTTCTTTATTTTTTCCATATTTTTGTTTCTCAGTTTTTAATTCCTCAATTTGTGTGATGAATTTCTTAATACACTCTTTCAAGTAGCAATTATATTTTGTAATACTCCCAATTTTGGATTGGAATGTATTTAATCAAAACTATGTAAATGATGTAAATATGCTAGTATGGATTCCTAGTGTGGAGCTCAAGGCCAAGACCCAACTAGTGAATGGTTAGGCATGCATGATGTATATATTTTTATTTGGACCATATGATTGGCTTATCATGCCAATTCGAAATGTATGTAAATATTATGTTGAAAATTAATAAAATGGTCCAAGATGGCTGTGTAAAGACCACTAGAGGGCTATGATTCCACCAGAGGGGAAGAGGAAAGAGGGCCTATGGGAACCTAAACCCTTTGCTTCCATGTGTCAACCTTAGAATTCATCCAAAATTTCACCATGTGCTTTAATTGAGCCAATTACCTTCTCTTGACTATTAAACCCAATCATTGAATGCATACGTGAGGTTGGTGGGAAAATTCACTTCATGTAGTTATTAAAAAATGTGGGTTGTGACCATTATGTCAGTTGCCAACAATCCTATTTTTCTTATGGTCAGAAGCTATGCTAGTTTTCTTTTCACCCTTACCTCATATCCTTGGAGTCAACACTCTTTTGATCATTCTCTCATGCTTATTCCTACACTACAAATATTTTTCCCATTGATCTTCATGACCATTACCAGTCTTTGTTTAAACCAAAAATTCGGAATTGGAGATAGAGCTTCATTTTTGGAAGGAAAATAGATGGTTGTAGGTGAGCATGGAGTTTGGGCAAACTAGGAACCTTTACTCATTGATTTTTTCTACTTTTGGATGCTTGAGGAGCCATGGATTAATGTTGCAGAAGGTTCTCCAATAGCTTATAGAAGGTTGGAATCTTACTGCACACACTGGTAGGCATTGTATGGGTTGGATTTCCTGAGGGAGCTGTGGATCGGTGAAGGGAAATTCCTTCCTTGTGTTGTAGGGGAAGTTGTAATTATGAAGACCTATAAATAATTCCAGTTTATTCACAAATCCGTGAATTGATTCTATTAACAATCTAGAGTTGCAGTTGAGCCCTAGTTTCATGATCTCATCTGTGAAATTTTCCTTCAATTACATTTGATTTTGAAGAATTTAGGGTGAGGATAACACATTGAGAAATAATGGGGGAAATGATATGTAATCTAACAATTATATTAATTGGAAAAAGAGTGTGGGTGGGACAACTGAGATTGATGACAACCCCAGACCCTGGTAAGCCAAAATACCTTGATATCTTTCCCTCATGGTGGTTAAATTATTCCGCCATAGAAGATTCAAGATGTTAAACTTACCAATCAGACTTTCCTTACACTTTATCTCTCCCTTCAATGTGTGAGCAAAATTAATTATCCAAAGCGGTTAAATAATTGATGGGTGAAATTTTTTTAAAATTTGAGTTTTAATTTTTTATTTTCAATACTAAAAATAATTCTCTCATATAAATTGTAAGGATTAATGGCCCCAAATGTGTAGGCATTTAGTTGGAATGGATTCTTCCCTCTTTACAATTTAGGAGTAGATTATTTCAGGTGGTTAGGTTTTGCTTACACACATCAATGCAACTGCATGTTAGGGGCTTGTGATTGCATCAACATAGGATAGGCTAGGGTGTTAGGAACCCGTGTCAACCCTTCTCTTTACTTTGTTAGTATATTGTTGTTGGACGCATATGCTTTGTAAGTCGTCTCGTAATAATTGTTGATCCATAGTTTGCATTAGCCCATGGTATTGACCCATAGTATTGGACGCATATGCTTTGTAAGTCGTCCCGTAGTATTATATGTTCCATGGTGTTGACCCATAGTACTGGGACTTAGTATATAAGTGTGTGTTGAGGCCAATGAAGGCACCGTGAAGTTATTTGTATTGAGCTTGCTCAAAGGAAGTTTCCCCCTCGAAGTGGCCCGTGATCAATACAAATATTATGTGATCTCATATATTGTGCATTTTATCAATTAATTGTTGCAGGTTCCTCACATCTGGTATCAGAGCACTTTCTTGGGCTCGTTGGGTGGAATTTCTGCCAATTTTTTTTTTCGCATTTGTTGCAGGTTCGGATTTGGGAATAATCCCTATCCGCTTAATTGTGGGAAGTACTTGGGAATAATCCCTAAAAATCATTGTGAGGAGTACCATAGGAGTACAACTTTGAATATTAGCAAGTTTTTTATGATGACAACCATATACACATGTTTATGAACAATATGGCAGAATTTGCAAGACACTAGCACTATTGGAGAGAATACGGGTCTTTGGATAAAAAGGATTACAATCTTGTTCCTGCTAACATAATATTAATGGAGAGTATTTTAGATAGAGATGATAGATGAAAATAAGAGAAAAAAAGGATTGCAACAATAGATTACATTGAAATTGATATCGGATCTCATGAGTATACGATACCCATCAAAATCGAGAAAGATTTAAATCCAAAGAAAAGGAGGGAAATGTAAAATTTAGTTCAAGAATTCAGAGATGCATTTGCTTAGTCCTAATATGATGAATTTAAGGTTTATGACACAAGTTTACTTGAGCAACTATGCCATTGAAAGAAGGTGCAGGACTGCATAGGCAAAAGCTTAGAAATTTTAACCTAGAGTTGTCTCCTATGGTCGAGAAGGAATTGCAAAACTCGGTCAATGCAAAAGTAGTTGATCCAATCATATAATTAGAATGGCCCTCTAATATGGTTCCCTCCAGAAAGAATACATGCGATATAAGACTCTACATGGATTTTAGGAACCTCAATGCGGTATCGAAAAAGGATAACTAGTACCACCCTTTTCGAAATATGGAACTATTATTGCAAAGAATTACAAGTTCTCAAATGTTGTCCTTTCTAGATGTATTTTTAGGTGTTATCCAAATATTAGTAAAGAAGGAAGGTAGAGCCGAGAAAACATTTACTATTCCATGGGGTACTTATGAATATCTAAGGATGTTGTTTGGTTTAATGAATGCTAGTGCCACTCATTGAAATATTGTAACTTCTAAGAATATTATATTTGTACTTTATTATTCTTGAGATGTTTCATTCCTCCGTGAAGACCTTATTGTATATCCGGAGATGTTTTATACCTCCATGGAGAATGTGGTAACTTGGGTTATTAGACTTCCCTAGTGAGGGTCGGCCCTGTATGAGTCATATGGGTTAAAGGGTTATTAGACCACCCTAGTGGGGTCGGCCCTGTCACATTATGTTAAGTGGTTAAGTTGGGGCCAACCTAGTTAGTGTAAAAGTCAAGTCAGAGTTGTGTATAAATAGAGGAGGTTTGTTCCTCATTTAACACACATTCACTCACTTGTGATTAGCACATAGGTGAGAGAGAGATCTGCTATGAAGAAGAAGGATCTCATGTTTGGGGATTACATCTTTGTATTTGCTAGTCATCTATATTGAGGAAGCTTTGCTGGGTTTTCTACCCCACGAGGGTTTCCCAGGATAAATCTGTGTCTCTTTTGTTTATGTTGTGCTTGTTGTTCTTTCAGTGATCCTGTATATGCTATTGTTGTGAAATGGAATGTAATATTGATATTATCTGTCTTAGCATATTGAATCTTAACACCACTTTTCAAAGAGCTATGTATTATGCCTTCCGGGATATCATTCAAAAGATATTGGAGATATACAAAGATGAACTCACCATATATTCAAAGGACAAAAAGGATCACTCCAGACATCTCTGATAGGCATTTGAACATTTTCGTAGGTATGGTATTTTGTTAAAACCTAAGAAATCAATTTTTGGATTTGTAGAGGGTAAGTTACTTGGCCATATTGTTTGCAAAGATGGATTAAGGTTGATCCTAAAAAAAGTAAAGGTATAAAGGAAATATATTTTCCCAAACATATAAAATTCCTATAGTCATTCTTTGGAAAGATTAACATCATTCGTAGGTTCATTCCAAATTTTGTTGAAGTTACTAAACCTTTAAATAAGTTACTGAGGAAATATGCATATTTGAAATGGGATGGTGAGTCCAAGAGATATTTTGAGGACATTAAAGATTCTATTTGCGATCTTAGGCCTTGGTAACTCTTGATTATTTTAAGCCATTTCAACTATTTTATTTTTCATATACTAACACCATTGCAAGAATATTGTTACAAAAGAATGATCAAAATGAAGAGCATCCCATTACTTTCATGAGTAAGACTTTGAATAGTTCAGATTTAAATTACCACATCACATAAAAGAATGGCTATGCCCTTGTGATGGCATTAAAAGACTTGTGATGACATTAAAAGACTTCAAAGTATGTGTTGGATACTCAAATATCATAGCTTACATTTCAAACACAACAGTTAAGGAAATTTGTAAGCAATAGGACAATCTTGATACCAAGGGAAAGTGGATCATGAAGATGCAAGAGATGATCTGGAAATCCCACTGACCAAATTGATTAAAGGAAGAGGATTAGCTTAGTTGATGGTAGAAGGAAATGAAGAATCCCTTGGTGTTACAGAAGAGGCCCCTCCTATAGTATTTGTATTCATTGAAGTATTGGAATAATTCGATTGATATAAAGACATTGTCTACTACTTAAAGAAACTCACATGCCCCAACAATCTTCTAGACCACAATAAAAGAGGATTAAAGTTAAAGGCCTCTACATATTATTTCATATCAGCTATACTAAGGCATTGGATGGAAAAATATGGATGGATTGATTCGTCAAAGTGTTCATCCTTTGGAGGAAATCTAGTTTATAGATTAATTCCATAAAGGAGTATGTGTCAGCCATTACTTTGCTTCTACCACCTTCAATAAGATATTGAGAGAAAGGTACTATTGGCCCACTATTTTCTAGGATGTGCGCAAATATGTTATAATATAATAGTATTTTCAACTCTTTACTAGAAATCAGAAGATCATAGCCTTACCATTTCATCCAACTATATTAGAAGCACCATTTCAGTAATGGGGCCTCAATTTCATCGGCAAGTTCAAGGAGAACTCAAGCAATGGTAATAAATGGATACTGACAGCTGACGAGCCTTGGATTTATCATCTTTTTATCATCATTTTACCTTATCTATATTCCATTTTACTCATCCATATTCATGCACTAATCCCTTCTTATGCTCATATACCAGTTTTTATGCTCAAGTTATTTTTCCATTGGATGTTTTAGTATTTCATTTGATTTTTGACTAACATTGAGGGAATTAGTGTACTATGTATTTGCTTTGAATATTGAAATCAATTGTTGGAAGCAACTACAAAATATTTGAGGAAGTTCTGTAGTAGCTGTAGAACCTTTATAGGCAGTTGCAAAAACTCTATAGGAAGATGCGGAATCTCTACAAGCATCTGCAGAACCTCTACATGCAGCAGTAAAAACTCTACATGAAGCTGTGGAACCTCCTACAGAAGCTACAGAAGCTACAGAAAGTTAATAATTCAAATTTACCTTCAACCACCAACTTTGGAGAAAGATATTCATTAGGAGTAATGGATTTTTATAAATCCATTATTTCTATTATTTTTATATGTCTCAAATCATGATGTTAAATTAAAGTTGGTAAATGGAGGTGGATATGAGTGCATATTTAGCTTATCCACAAAGATTTGAAGAGATCTATCAAATATATGATGCACCTAAGAAGTCAAAAGTTGTTAAGAGACATTTGGGATGAGTTTTGACTATTTTATCATAGCCTCTATCCCTAAATTTAAAATTGACTTCAAAGTTATTCTAAATAGCATGTAGTTAGTAAGGATCTTGGATTAGTTTTGATTTAGTTTTGAGATCCAAACTTTTAGGAATTTGTTGAGGATATTTTGAATCCTCATTTATTATTTGTTATAGAATCATGTATAAATAAGAGTTCATTCTCCATTCTATGAGAGGAATCTTAGAGCAATAGTCCAAATAATGATGGAATAAAGCTATACTTTCATTTTGATTCAATTTAGATCTTAGTTTTATTTTGCAATATGATTTTATTTATTTTATGTTTATGTAGTTATACTTCATTGCTTAGTTTTGATTTCTTATGAAGTGTGAAGTTTATTTCTACAATTTGATTTCAATGCATAGATAGAGATTTAAATGTTTATTTTATAATCATTGAGCTTAATGCAATGACCATATTTACTCCATTGGATCATAAACAATAACTTGTATTTGGCAAGGATAGCTTTTAAATTTTATTTCTGCAATTTACTTTTCTGTGAAGTGTGTTGTGAGCTTAGATTTAGAATTTAATTTCTTGCACAGTGTGAACATAGTATTAGAATTTACTTTTCCTGCAAAGTGTGATGTAGTTCTAGAATTTACTTTTTGTGCACAGTGTGAATGTAGTTTTAAAATTTACTTTCAAGCAAAGTGTGAACTTAATTTTAGCATTTACTTTCCTCTCGTGTGATTTACTTTCCTTGCAATTTAGTTTCAATAGTTAGTTAGTTGGCTAGTTCCTTGCCAAGACGATGTAAATACTCATACCATTGTTTGTAGATAAGGTTATTGAACTACAACTTTGAGTAGATAAACCAATGTAAGAGGAGATTGTGGTTTGCACATACAGTGCACTGTAACTCGCAAGTTCTCAACGAACCCCGGGTTGACAGTTAATGTACACTTCTTAGTTGTTTTCTAAGTAATTAGAAGGAAATCAAAAAGCCGTCATTTCGGTGCCGTTGCCGGGGATTTACCACAACCACTGTCTTTTTTTTGCTTGATTAAATTTTCTTTTGGTAGTGAGCTATTTGTTTTTCTTCATTATACATGCATATGTTTTTGTTTGAAGGATGGAGGCACAAAGACAAGTAAGACGCAAAGAAAACCTCACTGTAGCATTGCTATAGTGTAATAGCCTGCCGCAAGTCTGTGCAAATATGAACCATGTTAATAGTTTATGCAATAGCAGTAGATTTGTTTATGCCTTCTATTTTCATGAATAAAATCAAAGATTCAAGAGGATGATTATGTGGTGCAATAAGAGCCACACATATTACTAATTTGTCTTTTGCAGAAAGCTTGTAAAGAGGAATGAGGCTTGGTGAATGAAGATTCTATTGAAGGATTCAAGAGGATTCGAGGGGAAGCCACTGAAGAAGGAGTACACAAAACTCAAGAATTTCAAATGGGTATGTAATATGTTATTCAATTCATAAAAATACATTCTGTAGCATCGAAATACATTATTTTGAAGTTGACATATAATCATTTATTCATATCTTGCAAACTTTTCAATTTTTGAGGATCTGTAGCTCAATTGCGGAACATTCAAAAACATATGTGTAGGTCACTTCAGGGTTTGGATTATTGATTTTTTTTGTTATTTGGATGTATTACATCAAAATTATACCCCGAGAAAGTTCACTCACATCTAGATCATTATTTTAGTGAAAAATTGGCTATTGGGGCATTTTGGCTTGTTGGGATTACGGAAAACGCAGTCAGGACAGTCGTGTTTTGAGAGACCATATAAACCCATTTTTAAAACCTGTTTCTATACAAAGTATCCCTTGTAATCTAGTTTCTAACCCAATTTGAATTTTTCAATTTGGGTAACTAATGAAAACGATATGGTCAAAATATTGACTGGGTGTAGGGTAGACAACTCAAGAACACAGTTGGGACAACCAATTTTTGGGTGCCTAAATGGATGAATTTTTTTAAACCTGTTTATAATTCATATTCTCATATGAATATAGTTTACAACTCAATTTGAATCACTCAAATACGATATCATACGAGGAATTTATGCCAAAAATACTAACTGCCTATCCTAATCAGCACTCCCGAAACATCGGCTGTACTTTGGCATATTCGACGCATCAATTCTTATTGAATTAAAAACATGTTTCTATTCGAGGTACATATGGGAACCTACTTTAATATCCAATTTTAATCAATTCAATCCGTCATTAAATGAAAAAGTTATGCTCAAATCATTGACTGTTGGTCTAGGATGGAAATTGCAACCAGTCTGTCTTACATGATGTTATTTAGCTAATTTGGAATACCATATTAATGCATTTTAAAAACATGCTTCTACTGGATTTATCCCTCTGGATCCGCTTTCATTTGGATTTGGAATCACTCAAATCGGTTGCGAAACAAAGAAGTTATTAACAAAATACCGTTGGGTTGTCTAGGGTGGCCACTGCTTTCCAACAGGTAAAAAGTGAATTTTTGTTTGTTTTATCTTCCTTGAGATTGTTTTACAAGAAATTGTAGTATTTATATTGCATATGTTTGGGATTAAGAGAGACTGATCACCTCTCTTCTTCCATGATCTCACATTTTATTGTAGGTAAGTGTGAATTTTTTGCAGGTCCTTGGAAGATTAAAGAAGGTTAATCTATGCATGAGTGATTCATGAAGACCAATTTTAATGTCAATGGGAATTATCTCCAAACATCCAACAACAAAGATTTATTATTATGATATGTGCTACTTTTGAAGCTCAATTTACTAGAATCCTAATCCAGCAGTGTCTCATCGGAAGACAACAACAACAAGACATTTCATCAAAGATTGCAGATGGATCCAGAATGAGACATATGGAGAATTGATATGAGGAATATCAATACCAATTTTCCAGAGGTCAAGTTCCATTCCCACATTCCCATTTCCACATCCCTGATTTCTATAAAGAATCCTTTCGAAAGACCTAAGATTCATCATGCTCATTCACTAGCGCCATGGTATGCTTATGTATTTCATTTTCCCATTTTGATATGCATGCCTGCTGAAGTTAATAAATATTTCATTCCCTTATGTGGTTGATAAGATTTTCACATGAACATCATCTATATCACCACTATCATCAGATTGAATTCTTCCTCCACCATTCCATTATTCACACGACTTTCTACTCCATCTATCCCTAACCCACACAATAAATCAGCTTGGCTCACTTACAATGTCACGCTCCCTCACCTCCCTACCCCCTTTCCAAATAAAATTTGATGGTGAAAACCTATTTTCAGGCGCCATCAGACCTTGGAATGCTTGAAAACCAGCTTGCTAGCGGGGATCCTTCAGGAATAATTTTATTTTATTTTATTATGAAAACGCTTTGGGCGCAGTCAGACAGATCTTGTCTGAAAACCAGCTTGTTGGCGGACAAGGTTTGCAAATAAGTGAGAAATAAAGTGTTCCATCATGCTCTTTAAATAAAGTTTCCAAGATTTGCTACTACATCAGAAGATCATTTTTCAGCTCCAAATCCAAGTTGCAATTCATCATGCTACGAGCTCCAGATTCCACATTGCTCTTTCTTGCAAGTTTTTACACCATTGTGGACCGCACCAGATCTCGTGCTTCTCAGGATGTTGCTGCACATTTCACGATATTCATAGGTAAGTACAGGTATGCTTCTTTTCCTTATTGTTAGTCAAGTTCATTGAATGCTATAGATCTGTATTTGGAAAATCGCTTGAGTCTTTATCACTACTTCCTCCTATATTTCTAAGGGTAGTAGAATATTTCAGTTTGGGGGAAGGGGCACACCATTACCTACCATGAATACACCATTACCCTTACATTACTCGTCATCATCCTCTACCATCCTTTCTCAACCCAAACCTTTATCCTTCCATTTAAAAATTACCTCATCTTTGCTTCCCTAGCCAAGTCCCCTCCGACATCTCCTAACACCCAAGCATAAAAGGATGTTGCTATATACACTCTATTGTTGTCAAAGAAGAACCAACAATAGGAAGTCTTGCTGCTGCCACACAAGAACCAGCAGTGAGAAGAAAATAACATCCGATGCACAAGCCAAAGAAGCTGTTGGAAGAAGAAGTCTTACTGTTGTCACACAAGAACCAACAAGTAAGAAAAAGGAAAACAACTCATATACAAGCCAAGGACATCACTGGAAGGGATGTGATACTCCAAAAGAACCTACAGTAAAATAAGCTACTGTAGAAGCAATTCCTACATAAGAATTTCGTTGTCCTACAACAAGGATGTTGATGTATTTGTAACTTTGGAATGTATTTCATATATGTATATTGTATTCTTATAGAGATGTTATTATTCCTCTATACGGAAGTGTCATCATTTATATTGTAAGTGTCGTAACTTATACTTGATGGGTTATTAGACCACCTTGATGGGGTCGTCCCTGTATAAGTCATTTGGGTTAAAGGGTTATTCGACCACCCTATTGGGGGTTGGCCCTATCAGCATTATGTTATATGGTTAAGTTTAGGCCAACCTAGTAAGGTTATTAAGCAAGTCAAGTCATGTATAAATAGAGTGCGGGAGGCACTCTATTTGATCATTCACTTTCTCACTCATACACTCATTGGAGAGTGGCGCACTAGTGGAGGAGGAGAAGTTGCTGCTAGGAGACTATCTCTTATGCTTGGGTTTTGTATCATTGCTCTATCTATCTCTGAGGAAGTTATTGGGTTTTTTCACCTTTATGGTTTTCCCCAAGGAAACTCTGTGGGTCTATTGTCTTATGTGATTGCTTGTTGTGATTGATATGATTGATATGTTGTACATGTTATTCTCTTAGTAAAGATCCTAGATTATATTGAATTGATGCTCAAAATTAACAAAGGAGGCAAACAAAGTTATGAGTTCATTTATGGGTGCATAATTGGTTCACATCTTTAAAGAATGCAAATCAAGCTCAAAGCTATTAAGGCAACATTAAATATGATTGCAAAAGAGAAAATAAAAGGCAGGGGTTGTGGAAGAGATGTTTATTTGTTGATCATAATGGTTTGAAAATTTAAATGAAGGAACTAGAGCATTTATCTCTCTAAAATTTGGGTTTTATTGATTCTTCTACCTCTCGTAGTTGGCCTTTATTTTTTATGCAGAACATCTACATGCTATTGCAGGACATATACAGATTGCTATAGAAGACCTACCCAATGTTGTTGATGATCAATAGTACATAAAAATTCATTTGCAGGCTAATCATGACCTCCATAGTATGTTAAAAAACAAAAAAAACAAAAAAACTGTGTTGCTCTTATAAACTATGAATCATACATATGGTAGCACTCATTTGGTAAAAAATATACCTCAATGATCTGATCAGGGAGAAGACGGGGTGGACAAATAGAAGCACATGAATTTTGTTGAAGCATGTGAACAATCCTGTAGCAGCATTTCAAGATCTGGTATGAATTTTATTTCAGCAACAATGAGGCAGTGTTAAGACAAGATTGTGGTTTCGGTTTCCTTTCTGTGGCTACAAAGACTAATCTTGAATGGATGTAGATGCAACAGAGAAAACCTAGATACATGCCTACAGTTAGCAATGGGATTTTTGAAATTTTTAATACACAAGATATATGTAATCTACTCAAAATGAATGCATGCAGCCCTTTCCAAGGAACATATTGAAGAAACTGTTGTCCAAGATAAATATCAAGACATGGCTAGTCATATAAAAAGGAAAAAGCATTTTGAAGCTACAAATCAAGGTACACATAGTTTGGTACTCAATAATGCATTTCACAATATTTATTTATAATCAGCTTTTGGGAAATGGTGAATGTGTTGAAATTTTGATTTAGTGCAATGGTCTACTCATGGCATATTGAGGTAGAAGAAATGGATTAATTTTCTGTAGTAACAGTGGCTTTCCATCTATCATTTCGAGCACATCATATGTAGCAGCCAACAAATGACTTATCTAGTTGCTTCAGACCTATAAATTGGCCATCTCATGCTAAGAAACAAATCTGAATCCTGCCCATTTTCTCATTGGTGGCATTTTTGTCTTTGGAGATATACCCATTGAACTTCTCTTCATATGGTTGCATCATTTCCATTATATATTTGGGTCTCTAATCAATTCCTTTGTGCCAAAATGGATTGAAGTTGACTCTTAGTCATTGCAGCACACTGCCATCACCAGTGGTATGAGGAAATCCTAGGAATCAATAAATATATCAAAGTTTCTATTTTCCCCACTTCTTCACATTTGTCATTTTTTTTTCGAGGACGGAAAAGTGCTCAGTTTAGGGGAGTTAGGAGACATTGGATGAAATAATGATGTCCTGTTGCTATCACACAAGAATCAATGGTAGGTGAATCAGGAAGAATAATGCTAGCAGAGCATTATTTCTATGGCAGTTAAAAACAAAAAAAAAATGCAAAAACGCAGAAATCTATTTGAAGATGTTTTGTTGGGGTGAATTAGTGTTTCTTTGGGCACACTTACTTTGCTAATGCATGATTTTTTTCATCGATTCAAATCATTAATGGCCTTTTCATATGCTCATAGGGTTTCTCTTGCATATGTGATATATAAAATCTTAAAACATATCAGTGGGCACTCTGAACAACATTTGCAATCAAGCTCATGATTTTTACTCATTCATGTTTTTATGAAAAAGTGCAGAAATTGAAATGGAGATATCTCCAAAACCGTAAACTGGGTATCCATGAAAATTGGTGGAGATAAGCATTATGGTAAGAAGAACAAATCCAGAAAATTTCAGCTCAATCCGATGCACGGTTTTCGAGAAAACAAGCATAGTCACCTACAACCATTTTCTCATTTTCTTGAAAACCGTGATGTGGGTTTCTCCAATTTTTGGCTGGGAGAAGTATAATTGCATTCCTAACACCCCTGCAAATTTTGGTAAAAACCCAGTTTATATTTTTGGAAAAAGGACATTTTTTTGAAAGCTGGAAGTTGCCACTCAATTGGCTACAAAATCTATTTTTCTTGCATTATTGCTGGCATGGAGAATTGTTCAGGATGAAATTTCATACCTCTTGATGATCAGATACATTGGTGGTGTCTTGTTGACAATGAATTTTTGAGGCCTGCATTAAAAATGAACATCATTTAGCTTGGTTGACACAGGGTTGCATGAGGACATGTAACATTATCAGTTTGGGGGAGATGATAAGGACATGGATTTATCATATTTTTATCATCATTTTACCTTATCTATATTCCATTTTACTCATCCATATTCATGCACTAATCCCTTCTTATGCTCATATACCAGTTTTTATGCTCAAGTTATTTTTCCATTGCATGTCTTAGTACTTCATTTGTTTTTTTCCTAACATTGATGGAATTAATGTACTATGTATTTGCTTTAAATATTGAAATCAATTGTTGGAAGCAGCTACAAAATATTTGAGGGAGTTCTGTAGCAGCTGCAGAACCTTTATAGGCAGTTGCAGAAAATCTACAGGAAGTTGCGGAATCTCTACAAGCATCTGCAGAACCCCTACATGCAGCAGCAAAAACTCTACATGAAGCTGCGGAACCTCCTACAGAAGCTATAGAAAGTTAATAATTCAAATTTACCTTCAACCATGAACTTTGGAGAAAGATATTGATTAGGAGTAATGGATTTTTATAAATCCATTATTTCTATTATTTTTATATGTCTCAAATCATGATGTTAAATTAAAGTTGGTAAATGGAGGTGGATATGAGTGCATATTTAGCTTATACACAAAGATTTGAAGAGCTCTATCAAATATATGATGCACCTAATAAGTCAAGAGTTGTTAGGAGACATTTGGGATTTGGGATGAGTTTTGACTATTTTATTATAGCCTCTATTCCTAAATTCGAAATTCACTTGAAAGGTATTCTAAATAACATGTAGTTAGTAAGGATCTTGGATTAGTTTTGATTTAGTTTTGAGATCCAAAATTTTAGGAATTTGTTGAGGATATTTTGGATCCTCATTTATTATTTGTTATGGATAAATCATGTATAAATAAGAGTTCATTCTCCATTCTATGAGAGGACTCTTAGAGCAATAGTCCAAATAATGATGGAATAAAGCTATATTTTCATTTTGATTCAATTTAGATCTTAGTTTTATTTTGCAATATGATTTTATTTATTTTATGTTTATGTAGTTATACTTCAATGCTTAGTTTTGATTTCTTATGAAGTGTGAAGTTTATTTCTACAATTTGATTTCAATGCATAGATAGAGATTTAAATGTTTATTTTACAATCATTGAGCTTAATGCAATGACCATATTTAATCCATTGGATCATAAACAATAACTTGTATTTGGCAAGGATAGATTTTAAATTTTATTTCTGCAAATTACTTTTTTGTCAAGTGTGTTGTGAACTTATATTTAGAATTAAATTTCTTGCACAGTGTAAACATAGTATTAGAATATACTTATCCCGCGAAGTTTGACATAGTTCTAAAATTTACTTTTTCTGCACAGTGTGAATGTAGTTTTAGAATTTACTTTCAAGCAAAGTGTGAATTTAATTTTAGCATTTACTTTCATGTCGTGTGATTTACTTTCCTTGCAATTTAATTTTAATAGTTATTTAGCTGGCTAGTTCCTTGCCAAGACAACTTAACTTCTCATACCATTGTTTGTAGATAAGGTTATTGAACTACAACTTCGAGTAGATAAACCAATGTAAGAGGAGATTGTGGTTTGCACATACAGTGCACGGTAACTCGCAAGTTCTCAACGAACCCCGGGTTGACAATTAATGTACACGTCTTAGTTTTTTTCTAAGTAATTAGAAGGCAATTAAAAATCCTGTCAACGACTATAGAGTATTTTACCAGATGGGTTGAGGCTATTCCAACCAAACGTGATACAACAAAGGTTGTTATGGACTTTCTTCGGTACATGATTATTACTTGATTTGGAGTACCGACCAATATTATTACAGAAAATTATGGCAAATCCTTCAGTTCCAATGACTTATATACTTTTTGTTTCAATTATGGAATTGTATTATCTCATTCCTGCAACTAATATCCGCAAGGGAATGGATTCGATGAGTCAAGCAACAGAAATATGATGAACATGATCAAGAAGAGTGTTGGGGACAACAAGAAAAGTTGGGATAATAAGTTAAATTATGCAGTATGGGATGAGAGGATCACACACAAAGAATCAACTGGAAAGATCCCCTTAAAGCTTGTGTATGGGATTGATGTTACTGTACCTATTCATATGAAACTTCCCACATGTAAAATCCTCCAACAACACATCCCCGAGCTAGATGTAGTCCAATGCAAGATTGATGACTTGATATATCTTGATGAAACCCAAAGAAGATATTTTGACCATATGGTGTAGAGTCATGAAAAATTTAAAGATAAATTTGATAAGAAATATTGCTAGCACAACTTTGAGAAGGGTGACCTCGTCCTCCTATCGAGCAAAATAAATGAACAAAGTAAGCATGGTAATTTTGAAAGTCTTTGGTTAGGTCCATATCAAATTGATGATGGTGCAGATACAAATTCGTTTCATCTGAGCCATTTGAGTGGAGAAAATTTGTCCTTTCCTGTTAATGGGAAAGTATTGAATGAGATTTACACAGTTCTATAGGTACTTAGGAGATTCTATGGGGTTCTCATACACTCCCAAGAAGAGTGCATGTCATCTAGTTGGAGCCAATTTTTAAGCCTCAAAATATCCAAAGCGTTCCTTTGAGATCTACCATAGTGAGGGGTTTATTTTTTGTTTGTAAAGGCCAAGTTTTGGGTCGATATTATGTAGAGTGTTGATTTTGGGGCCAAATACCCCTAATCGGGTCATGGAAAGTTACCTTGGTTTCCACCATAAGGTGTTGGCCTTATGGATCTGCTAACTACCTTTTGGGTGGGATTCCGGTGACCTTAAGGAAAATCATTAGGACACATGGAAACACACATATTTTTATTTGTAGAGGTTATTTCATGTGTAAGGGTTATCATACCTATTTTAGCACACTTTATTTTTCCCACCTGGATATATTGTTTTAATGAAAAACCCCTCCTCCTGGTCTCTAGGCCCATAAATTCCATTCCTTAAAGGAGAAGCCGACATTGTTAATAAAGGAGGGTGTTGAGGGAAAATCATATGTTTGGGTTAGTTGGGGCATGAAGTCCTCCTTTTGGCTCACCTTGCACTTGGTGTAGCCTAATTGCGCATTTTTATTGTTATTTTATTTCATTATGTGGTTTAGTCCCCAAGTTTGTGGTTGTACTAACCTAACATTTTATAAATTTTCATTAACTTGTAGGATTGAATTTGTAAAAGGTTGAGAGTTGTCTCATATAAATAAGAAAACCTCATCTCATTTGTAAAACATGGACAACGGTTCAAACATGATATATTTTCTTTTTTCGCTTGGTATATTGGAGCACTTGAATCTATGCACACCTCTCTCTTGGATGTTTTTTTGCTTGAAGGATGAATGGAAGATGTTCTAGTGTTTGATTTTGCACATGCTAAGTTGGTGCTAAGACTAGTTGCAATGACTCATGCTCAAGGGTGACCTAAGGTGCATTTCCTTGCTCATTATTGATTAATGTTGGTAATTGTATCTCCTGACCCTAGTCTAATATTTCTCTTGAAGTGCTTTGGACGAAGTTAGGGTTTGTTTGCTAGTATTTTATCAACTTGATTGAGGAGACATTCCCACCAAGGAGATCTCCATTATTTTATTGGGCCTTTGGATTTCTCTATTTTACCTAATTAGGGTTTTGATACCTAACCCTTGACATTGCTAGCTTTGCCCTAGTTGCAAGTATTGAATGTCATCTTAAGAGGAGGGATGCTAGCCTTGATCTCTCATATCCATAGGGTTTGAGACAAGAATATAATAATCTATCCTTCAACTCTTTCTCTTATCAATTTTAAACATGTTTTTTATTTTATGCAAAAAATACGCAAAAAATATAATATTTCTGAAAAAAAACCTAGTTTTTCCTAGAAAATTGAAAAGGTTAAGTTCTAGCTGTGAATTTGTTTTTCTCGTCTAGTCTAAATTTTTTTCCAAGGGTTATATCCACAAACTCCTAGAGGGATTCCTCTTTTGAGGAATTGTATTGGGATACATGAAACCCTCATAATTGGTTAATTAGAGGGTGTTTGGTGTTTCTAGTTTGACCAAATATTGTGCCTTACTCCAACTGTCCCCTTTTCCTTGAGGGTGCAGTTTTTGGAGTGGTTTCCATGAGAAGTCTGACATTGTCTAGGAAAGTGTGAAATTTCCTTGAAAGGAGTGATATTATTTGGGATTCGTGATAAGGTGAATAACTCCATTTATATATGATTGTTGCGGATTGCTTTGATATTGTTTGGCTCTGATAAGGCAATAATCATAGTTACTAAGGTATTGTGAAAGGCATTTGGATCTTGTTGGTGGTTGTAAGTATCTATCATTGATTAGGGTCACCCCTAAGTTTCGGAGTTACCCGAAGTGTTGAGAGGTTAGACTGTGGTGACATTGGGTTTATCTCTCTCCCGAGTATACTGTCATTAGCACCAGGTCTACATAGCCTTGATTTGAAAAGGTGTGCTAGTTTGAGCAGTAACATGACATTAACAAGTAACTTTGGCCCCAAGGCCTCATCTAGAAACTACACCAAACCATGTACCATGTAGTTTAGAACAATAAACTATGCAAATTAGGCATCTTGAAAGGCTATCCCAAAAATGCCTCCATAACTCCAACTAAGAAATTAGCCTTAGGAATCAAAATTCCTACATCACAGTTCCACCAATGAGTACATCCACATGCCTTATTCATGGAATTTCAATATCCCAAGAGGAAAATAAAAAAATTGTTGGCATAGGTTCATTGGTTGAGTTTTTCCCTATTTCATAAGGTATTACATGCCTAAATTCTCCTTCGTGGTTATGGGCTCCCATGAGATCACTAAATGAACTAGACCTCCAAACCCCCAGGGGTGGATTTTCTATCAATCTCCACCTCACATCATGATATCAAAGCATTAGTTATAATCATAATATAAGAGAACATATGTCAAAAATATAAATATCAAGGTACCACATGATACCACATGTCATCATAAGAGTATAACATTATCACTATGAACATCAATGAATGACTGCATGTTTCCTCATGCCATCATGAAAACATAATATTATCACACCCCATTATATTCATAATATCATCATAAATAGTAACAGCCACATGCTACTACATGCCCAAATAGAATTGCATAAACATAAAACAATATGATCATCCTGGAATATCATCGTCATTAAATCACCATCATTGTGAAAGGAAGAGAATAACTTGAAATTCAAGGATCCCGTGCTAAGTTATGGGTCTTATCACATGAACAACATATTGTGACATACGATACAACATTAACCGTATGCCACTACAACAAGATATCATAAAGTCATACTATTAACCAACATGAATAATCAATTAATTACATGCTAAATACCACATATTACCGTAAATTCATACATTAGTAAGCATAAATCATCAAATATATGCATGCTAAATGCCCCATGATATCATAATTTAACATATCTTAATTAGAAGAACATGTTTCTTACCACTTGTCTCCCTAAAAAGCATAACATGGATTAGTATCATGAACACTTCCATCATCATAATCAACTTAGCCCATAGCATAAGATGAGGTAAACATAATAAAAACATCACAAATAATCATATCGTGATTAATTCATTCAACACAGAGCATTCTGATAATCAAAATTTACTAGCAATGTATGAATGGAAGTACTAAGTATCCATATATTATATCTAATGTCATAAAAAGTTCATCAAAACTAGCATCTTGTATAATTCAATTAATACCGTAATATCATAAAGAGTTCATCAAAAGAACCATATTGTATAATCCTGTCCATACTAGAATGTCATAAAATTTCATCAAAATAACCATTCTATATAAGTCTAATAATACTGAGTAAATCTACTAAAAAAGATATGGAAAATCCTGGTGCATTGTTTTCTCATCCTCCTAGGTGGAAGATCCTAAGATGTACCGATCCCACTAGACTTTAATGTAATCAGGAGTTCAGTTCTTGCGCTGATGAACCCTATGGTCTAGTATGCCATATAGTTCGACCTATATGTTGGCCTCCTTGGAAACATGCAATCCCTCCAATTTCAACACATGACAAATCAAGAACATAATGCAACAACTTCAAATATGGGATGGGAAGTCAAGTTCATAAGCAACAAGTACAATCCTTTTAAGGATCTTTAATGGTCCAACAAACCTAGGGGATATTTTCGTTCCCTTTCCAAATCTAAAGGTAATTTTAGTGGATTTTACATTAACAAATACTTCACTAACTTCTTTATATCTTATATCTGTTCTATCGACATCTACATAACATTTATGCCGGTCTCTAGTTTGATTAATTCTTTGTTAAATTATAGTCATTTTCTCCTCCATTTGTTGGAGCATATCTAGTTCCGGCATAACCTAATCCTCTAACTGATCCCAACTTAATGGGGTCCTAAATGGTATCCCATATAGCATCTCATATGGGTTTGCAATATGGAACTATAATAACTATTGTTGTATGCAAACTCCACTAAGGGAAGATACTTTTCCCACTGGTTTTATTGGTCCATGACATACATTCTTACCATATATTCTAGTATTTGGTTTAATTTTGACATCTGTTTTAGAATGATAAGAAGTAATAAAGTTAGGATCATGAGTACCCAGAACATGGAAAATTTTAGGGGATAATCTTATCCCATGGGCTAAATTTTGGGGTTTTAAATTTTTAATGGGATAATTTTTTATTAAACGCTCTTTAGGTATGATTAGTCCATAATTTATTTATTTATTTTTAATGAATAAGAGGTTAGTCCCATCGAATTTAGAAAGGAGATCCAAGATAAAAAAAAATCTGCCCCTCTAGAAATTGATTTAAACCTTTGTTCGCCTGTGAAAATCACTAGGAAGTTCCCATTCGCCCCCAATTTCCAGAAATGATAGTTGATAGGGAATCTTTCGCCCTCTATCGATAATGAAAATCAAAGTCGGAGATACATTCACCCAAATTTTTTGGGTTGCATCTCATTTTTCAAGTTGCTTAATGTCCACATGAGAAGGGAAGTTGATATTCACTATAGTGTCTTATAGCAACCCATTTGCATCTAGGAGAGTTCAAAATTATATATTGCCTCAGATCCATAGTTTTCCTAAGAAATATGGGGATTGTGAAGCATGTGATTGACAATGCGGAAATAAACTTTCTATGGGTGTTTGGTGCATCATACCTAGGGGCTAGGACTTCATTCATAGCCATGTATTTGGGCATGCAAGAGGGAATGATGCTTCTTATAACCACTTCCATTTTGTTTCTACTTGTGTTTGTGTTCTCCTTTTTGGGATAGGCCATGGGTGGAGCAACCTGGAATCCCACTGTCTGTGTTGCTTGTTTTGATTTAGGCATTGTTAGGTATTTTGAAATGTTGTTTTTTTTGTTTATTGAATTTTATGGTTCTCAAAGGACTTTTGTAGTAGTTGGTAGAAACTTGATTTCAACTTGCATGTTGGCAATAGTTTATAGAAGCCTTAGAAAAGAAAATGTAGTCTTTGCTTGAATCCTGAAATTTTTTTTCTTTGTTTATTGTATTTATAAAAGCAGTCCCAGATTCAGCCCAATCTTCCTCATTACTCTTCTACTAGCTCTTTCATAGTTTTGTAGCCTTCCTTTCATGGATTTTAAGACTTGAACCAATGTCTTGGCATCACCACATTCTTTTTGACCTGCATTTTTATTATTATTTTTGCATGGAAATATATCATTTATGGAAGGGATGGTTTTTAATTAGGTTTGGAAGCATGTGGATAATATTTGGTTGAAAAAACATTTGTTGACCAACTTGGAACACAAATTTTCTTTCCATATAGAGTGGGAATTATTTTTTAGAATAGTTCCAAGTGCATTGAAATAAATAATACACATTTAGAGTTTTTAAACCTCTAATTTGGTAAAGTAAGTGCATGAATGAGGTTTTGGTGGGACCTTGTAATAGCATGGAGAGATAAATTAGGATCAAGGTGTTGGTGGGCCCTCATATTAATATCGATTCTATCTGTCGTGGTGATGAAAACATTCATTTTTTTTTCCAAGAATATACTTAGAGTATGGTGATTTTGTATGTACTATGATAGTTAGAGTGAGGTACCAAACCACCACCAAAAGAGGGCTTGTTATGTGATGATTTATTAAGATTTATCTCCTATTTAGTATTTTTTTTTGTTATGTTTTCCTATTACTATATAACGGTTTTATACTTTATCAAAAAATTAGCCAATGGTTCACAATATTTTATAATTTAGTAAAATATTTGCCAAGACTTTACAAGGTTTTATAATTTAGTGAAAGTTTCTCCAAGATTTTACAAGGTTGTATAATTTAGTTAAATATATGCCATGATTTTACAAAATTATATAATTCAATGAAATATTCACCAAAAAATTATATATACATAATATAACATTGATAGAATAACCTTCATATTTTCCTATATATCATGGGGATTCACCTGTTTATTATACATAGAAATTTAGTGGGGGTTCTTAAAACTCTCCCTGACCTAGAGATGCTTGAAGAATTTTCCAAAATATGGATGTAAATCAGGCATCCCTATTTCAGATAATTTTCTGAGGCACTACATGCAAGAAAATTACCTCATGGAGAAAAATCTGAGCATTGGATGGTGCATCAAAGGTGATCCTAATTGGAATAAAGTGAGCACTCTTAGTTAACTTGTCAAAAATCACCATGATACAATCATGTCCCAAAGGTGTCATGGGTAATCTTTCAGAAAAATCCATTGAAATAAAATCCCATTTAGTTTCTAGTATATCATGTGGTTGAAGGAGGCTTGCAGGGTGACAGTGTTCAACCTTAACCTATTGACATTTAAGACATCAATCCACAAACTATACTATATTTTTTCATCTCAGCCTAGAAGAAAATATTTTTTAAAACAACGTGCATTTTCTTTACTTCCAAGTGTGTCGAGTACAGTTCTCTATGGGATTCTTCCATTATCAACCTCCTTAGATTCCCATTTTCAGGGACATAAGTCCACCCCCTTTGACCTTAAAATTCCATCAATTTCCAAAGAGTACCCTTCGAATTTAGATCCCATTGGTACTCCTCATTGCAAATTAGACTTCACTTACTGGTACCGCCTATCCTGAGTGTTAACATAAAAAAATTACACACCATGCTCATTCCATAAATACATCATCCATTTATCTCTTTTTTCCCCATATTTTACCTTCACCAACCCAAAATCCTAAAGTCTGAAAATCAATTGGCTTAAAATTATTATTTCCCTCTCCAAAATAAGGAAATGTGGCTTAATTCCTTCCAAAAAAGAAGAAAATGCCCCAAAAAATGAAAAAAAGAAAA
This sequence comes from Larix kaempferi, assembly GCA_027924585.1. Lineage (NCBI taxonomy): Eukaryota > Viridiplantae > Streptophyta > Pinopsida > Pinales > Pinaceae > Larix > Larix kaempferi. The sequence continues at coordinate 2,061,680 of BSBM01000937.1, forward strand.
TAAAAAGGGGAAAATATTCAAAAAATTAAACAAGGAGGGAAAACCCTAAACTTCCACCCAAAACCAAGATCCAATACTATGGTTTTCCCAAAACCACGGGCAAGAAACCTAGGGAAAATATTCCTATAAATAAATGGTGAAGGCCCCCATTTTACAGAAGACTTCCATTTTGATACTGAAACTCTGCTAAAATTCCTATAGAAACCCTTAGATACCATCCATGTTTAAGTTTCCCCTTTTAGTTGATATTGGCAACTTGTGAGTATTTTTGGAGAACCAAGAGACCTCGGAGACTAGGAGCATTCCCTTCTACACGGATGGAAGGGCCCCTTTTCCTCCATTATTTTGAGGTAAACTCTTATTGTAAATCCATTTTTATTTAATAAAAGAAAAAATATTTCCCTACTCCTCTTGTTTGTGAAAGAAGAAAATGTCAGTTTAGGTTTGTTTTACATGCATTTGCTGCACATGGCTTCAATCCTTTTTACTATTACTTTCATGTTTTTACTGTAGTAACTTTGCTTCACTATTTTTCTTTATTTTTATTTTTTAATCTTGAACTGTTACTAAGATTTCCATAAGTCTTAGTAGGTGCATTTATGCACCAACTAGTGTGAAAACACTAGCTACAGTTTTGGCGACTCCAATTGGGTTGGTCCCCATCGATATGTGGTTTGGTTAGGCTAGTAGTTTTTTCACTTTTGTTTTTTCAATTGCATGGCCCTTTTCCATTGATTTTAGAGTCATCTGGCACTTTCTGTCAGCTCTGGCATAGGCAACCGGCTGGTACTTTCCAGTTTGGCCCCTATCAACACAGTACCTTTCCAAAAAATTCATTTTGTCAACCTAGGTTACACGTATTGGCCCCGTTTTTGTGACCCAAGTTGCATTTTTTCCTTCGAGAAGCACGACCCAAATCCTCCAGACCAGGTCACAAATTTTACCCTGCAAAGCATGACCCAAGATGTGAATTTTTCCTGGAAAAGTGCGACCCAGCCCGTTTTTTGGGTCTACACTCCCTTCCACAACTATTTTTCAATCTATTGTGCCCCATGTCGCAACTGTGCCCTTGATTCGTGACCTACACTTTTTTTTCCCTTTTTAGTTTTTATTTGCTTCTTGAGCCCCCTATTCAGTTTCTGGCCATTGTAGCCTGCTCTTTGCTATCCATAATTCTATTTGCAGAACCCTTTCTGTTCTTCTTGCTTGTTGTAGCACCTGTTTGGATGTCTCTTTCATGATCATTCTGTAACACTTTCTCTTACTTTGATTGTTACATTTTATGAATAGATATATAGATACGTTACATTTGCATGTTTCATTTCAACAATTTATTGGTTAAAGTAGTGCTTTGATATATTATAACCTAGATGATTGCTTTTCATTGAAAAATAAAAAAGAAAAAGTTTATTTATGTAGTTCATTTATACTTCCAATATTTATTTTCTAGTCACTCACCACATTAGCACACAAAGCACACCTTAATATTAAACTCTTGGTCCATAACCCCAAGTTGAGCCTACAATTTACCTTAATCAAACACACATTTCACATAACTTGAGGATTAAAAGAATTTTCTAACTAGGTATTCCAAATGGGATAGGAATCCAAACAACACGCCTTTGCCACTTACATATGAGGCATAGTTTTTGTCCTCTAGGGTACCAAAATCCTTCGTAATTAGAACAGTTGACATTGATTTGTCAGGGGAGATCTCATTTAGGAGGGAAAGTGGAAATATTGGTTTGTTAAGTTTAGGTGGAATGTTGCTCTGCACTCTGTACTAAAGGACGCCAACTTGTTGTCGTTGTTGCACATACTGGGGACCGTATTGGTTATGCAGTGGCCAAAGGGATGAAGTTGAGGGACACCTTTCCATATGTGTTTTGAAGGAGGTATATTAGTTGCCAGTATTTTCTAGGGTTCTTTTACATGAGATCCCTCTCCGTAGAGGGATATCCATAACCACTTTGGTCTTCCATTTCCTATCGTATGACTACGAATTTCATCACCCTTTAGAGGATACGATTTGTGTGGGATTCCATCTTTTATCTAGGAGGCTGCTTGCACCCATATCCCATAGGTTAGTGGGTCATTTTATTTTGATAGGTAGTGCTAATTGTTGGTTTCCTAACCACTTTGTTGCCACTCACTTGCTGTAGCACATGGTTGTAGTAAGTTTTTTGAGATTTCTTTTTGGCCTGAGCGCCCCTTTTATTGCGATATATCCCCTTGCATGATCTGTTTCATTGAGATTTTTTAGACTATTTTTATACCATATCTATTTAGCACTCGCACACCTATCACCATTTCTCCCTCGAGATACTGGCGTAGACTCTAGGGGCAGTCACCATAGCACGGTCCACCAAACCCGACTCGTTGTTCGCCCCTCTGGTGCACTTCTTTGTCTTCATAAATTTTTCCCGAAAAACCTTAGTTTACTTCTAACTCTTCTCATGTAGAATCACCCATACATTCACCCCCACATATCCCTATGTATAGCACAAATACTAAACCATTTTATGGAGGGATAGTTGGTGGTGGGCACGGTATTGGTCCTATATCCACTACAACGGGAATTTCGATCCTCAGATCCGAAAGTACCACTATTCCCGACAACATTAGAAATACACCCACCACTGTAGTACATAGAGTCACTAGGTCCATACACATGGGAAGTGGGCCCACTCCCATGAACACCATCTACATAGCCACTAGATTTATTCCTTCTGGTAGTATTACTATCCCCATGACTACAGTCTCTCCAGTCACTGTCTTTATTCCTAGGGGCACTAGCTCCTCCATCCAGGTTACACTGACCCCTGTCATTGGTTCTTCGGTCCCCCTCATGATGACCACTGTCGCTCCACCATTCGGTGGAGGTGGCCCCACGAGTACCTCTATGGCCAACACACATGTTGGCTATACCATGTCACATCCTACTACTAGTTTTCCATTCATGGCCAGTCTCAATCTTCCTGACCTGGCTAGATTGACTTACGAGCCTATTTGAAATGACCCTATGCGGCTCCCTATTCCTACCAAGATCCATTCAGACATCCCTAAGTTTGAGGAGAAGGCTGGGGAGGACCCTCAAAATCATATTATGTCCTTCCACTTATGGTGCTCCTTGAACTCTATAATGGATGACTCAATTCGCTTATGTTTGTTGCAACAAACCTTCACTAGTGATAAATGCAAATGGTACATCGGTCAACCCCATGGGGTGCATCCCACCTTTAAATCCCTAGCCTCGAATTTCATATAGTTCTTCTAGTTACCATTTTGTTATGATGTTGGTGTCGAGATCCTTCTTTCTTGTAGATAGACTAGAACTACCCATATCACGGACCAAATCCATGAATGGCGCATACGCCGAAGTCTATGCAAGATCAAATTAGATGACCGAATATTTTTAGATTGGTTCTTGAAATCTCTTATCCCATCCATTTCCAAGGATGTGGCATCAGAAAACCCCCAAACTCAAGAAGAGGCCATTCTTAAAGCCCAGTAGTTTGACCTTATTTATGCACAGTCAGGTTATCTGTATACTATCCTTCCTAACCCCACTTGTGGAGATTCCTTCTAGAAGGATACACTGAGGGAATCCTACACTGTTGATGGGGTCAACGATTCCGTCGTATCCATCATTAGACCTTATGTTCCTTTGTCTCCTACACTGAATCCTTCTTATAACATTTCCCCTAGTCCTACATAGCCAACGATGAGTTGTGGCCTTGATCTGTGACGCACAATGGCTCACTTTGGAGAGACACTCTCGTACGTTCCCCCGCCCCCCACTCCTCATGTCCATGGACCAACTTACCCAGGACCTATCTTTGGAAACAATCTGCAAGGGTATGTTCCTCCCCCATCAACCAATTTCTATTACCCTTTCCCCTACCCACCATTGATAGCTATTGCACCCGCCCAACCTCAAAATCCTCCTATTCCACAAGGGAAATTTTATTTCCAGCAAAATCAAGATAAAAAACAACCAACTCCCCATAATCAATAAGGGAAACTAACCAGAGACAAGGTAGTAACCGTGGAAACAACCTGCGAGAGGGAGAGGGTGGAAAACTTCCTAACCCTCCAGGTAATAATGGTGAAAATCCTACCAACCAGGACCCCAATCAACCATCCAAGCAAGGAAAGAACCCCCAGTTATGAAATAACCATCTGTGATCTTTCTGCAATGTCTATGGACATTACACGCATCATTGCCCCCATTTGGAAAAATCCTGCCAGTTATGGGACAAGGCTAATTGTCACGAAGCCATTGATGCACCACAGGAACAACCTAATCCACCGTAGCTAGCTACACAACCAATGGTGTTGCAAAACCCCTTACCCACACAAGGGTTCGTCACCACACAACCTCCAATTACATACGCTGCATCCTCAAGTCAACTCCCTGAATTAGGATTCCACCACCTCTTAATAATGTCTTCTGAGTTCAACCTCCAACCTCGCCGCAATCAATATGGTTCGGCTACTGAAACCATCCAATCAAATAAGGTTGTCACATCTACCATTATAGAATAGTCTATATGCCTCCCTCCACCACCAGCTGATGGTGCCCCCAACGCCCCAAAATTTCCTTTATGTCACATTACAAATAATCCCAATGCTCGAGTGGCTCCCAATTATAGCATTGTGGATGATTTGTCCTAATATCCTACTTCTATGTCAGACTTGGAAGTTCTCAGGAACTATCTGGTGCTATTGGCCCGGTTTTGCAACCAGGCTTAGTGCTATGGGCACCTGCTAACTAGTAGCAGCAGTTTCAATAGAAATAAACAACTAACTAATCTAAACAAAACTAATCATGGATCTATGCAAGAACATAAGCAAATAATGGAAATATTTTAAAAACAAGAACAAGAAAATGTGAAAGAATAAATTTGTATTTAAAAATGGGGCAAGCTAATGCTTGCAATAACAATACCTCCAATGGTGAAGGTTGATGTAGAGCAACTCCCAAGATAAGTAGCTCCAAGCTCCAAGAGGTCTCCTCCAAGGTTGCTTACAATGGCCAAAATACTCAAGGGAGATTTCGGCAGCATGAGGATGAGATAATGGATGGATGTGAAATGAGGAGTCCTTACCACCTTTTTATAGGTTTTGGTGGTGGGGAATACCATTTGTGGTTTTGTGGAAACCAAATGGTATTGACCAACATGGTTTAGGTACTTTTCCCTCCTTTTTCCTTTTTCGAATAAAATTAATATTTTTATTCCCTTTTTAATATTTTTGGGAATTTGGACCCTTTTTGAGGGTTTTTTATGCTTTTTAGGAAAAAATAATCTTTTTTAGTGGGAAAAGGGGTGTACTCAGGTCTTTTGGTGACCTTTTGTTGGTTTCAGAGGCTCAGATGGTGAAAAAGTGGACAAATGGGTCATGTGAAAAGGGAAATGAGCTAGTGAGCATTTTTTGGGTGTTAACAGATTGCCCCCTGATGCGTGAGGGCAGGAGCTCATCGTATGGCCGATAGACATCATAGTTCTTTTGTCTTTTTTCTGGGGTTTTAGGGGAGAGAAGAGACCGGTTGGATATTGGAGCCACGGCCCTTGGAAGCTGCAAAAGCAAAAAATATTACATGGCCTCAATATGAATGAGGTATAATCTCTGATAATGGACGAGGCGGGCATTCCCATGCTCGCATCAAGACATATACATAACAATTAGTCCCAAGAAGGGGGATCTAATACATAAAGAATCTACTGGTACATCATAATGGTCCAGGGGGGACATTATTTTGGGATATACTCCTGATCATAACTGATCTCAATAACTGATACACTGGAATAACTGATGAACTGCTGAAACTGAAGGTGTCCAACATCTGTAGGGACTCAAAGACTATGAGTCATCTCTGAGAATTAATGTGACTGTATACTCAAGGGAGTATGAAACTGGGGTACATCTGAATACTGTCGCCATGCGCAACCCGGATATCTATAGAAAAAGTGTAACTGGTTTTATCCATAGGAAGATTCTCAAATGTGGAGGAGTCAGGAGGTATCCGGGGTCTTCGACTAATAACTGAAAGGGTCAATGTCCTGTGCGAGTCTCAACGATGCGATCAAGGTGTTGAAGTCAAGCATGTGAGAAACAACCATTTGGAGAGGCACTGAGGATTCCTCTCGAAATGATTCGTAGGCACTCATCATAAATGGTAATGAGTCCAAGACACAGGGACCTCTAGGTCTATCCTCTGGAATAAATGTGGTTGTCGTCGACAGAGGGAGACCAGCAACTAACAAGGCAATGATTTTTCCTTGATAGGAGCATGAGGTGTAGAACTGAAGTGTTGTAGTACTGATGGTAGGATTGACATACTTGTGGGGATGGGATATAACTGGGTCAAAAAGTGGGTAGACTCAAACTTCCTTTATTCAGAGCATGATGACATGGTTGACCTGGCAGCGTAGGGAACTGACTTGTAGGTGTGGGGATCATTGCTTTTATTGACTGAATGGTATATATTGACTCTGGGGGAGAGGACGAGCTGATAGGTGCTGTCGAGGGTTTTTCAAGGTGACATACTGCAGAATACTCTGAACAAAGGCGACCAATCGTGGGGAAGTTGTCATATGAGTAGATGTGATCCGTCGTGGCGCCAAGAGGCACCATTGAGTCCTTCTTTCATAGTTTTAATGAGCTCCAAGAAGGTATAAAAGTGTGCTCTGAAATGGTACTGTCCTGTGGATTTGTGAGCCCAGGACTGTTCGTGCTCATTGGTGCTTTCATTTTTAAGGAGTCTGAAAACGATAAGAAGACTCTGCAGTGGTTATGACTACTGTCTTGTTGGTTTTACGAGCCCAGGATGGTGATTACTCGTGGTCGCTTTCATTTTTAGAGAGTCTGAAAGCGGTAAAAGGACTCCATTGGTGTTCTTTTTCGTAGTTTAGTCTCCAAGGCCTGAAAAAGCATAAAATGATGCAGATGGAGAACTCTTCTAGCTGATGTGACTAGAGTATTCCTTTTTCGTAATTAGTCTACAAGGTCCGGAAAAGGGGTAAAATTATACCAGGTAGACGCCTTTTCAGATACGTTTAACGAGCATGAAAGGAAGGAAGGTTGCTCGGCAATCTTTTCATTGTTTTAGGAGTCAGAAAAGAGCTTAACAGAAACTCCCTAAGTGCCTTTTTCGTAAAAGGGGTTGCTCGGCCCGAAAAAGGGATAAAATTATACTGAACAAAGAGGGATTGATGGGAGCGAGGAAAAGGTCTCAAGCCTTATCATGAGCACGGAAAACTGAATCCGGCGATATAAGGCACGTCGAAAATGGAGGACAACCGATGTGGCACGCAAACCGAGGGTGACAAGGGAGCATGGGAAAAAATGCCCGAAAAATCTAAAGGTGAGAGCGAGAAATGATCTCAAGCATCATCACGAGCGCGAAAAAGTGAATCCGACGATATAAGGCATGCCAAAAATGGACAACGGCCGATATGGCACACAAATCGAGGCGACGAGGGCGCTCAAAAAATGGTCCAAAAATGGAGTTGGTGAAAACTGGAAAAGGAAAGAACTGTCATGAAGTTCTCGCTGCGCTGATTCCAATGGTACCAACGGTTTGAGAAACGGACGTCGTATGAAACCGGAATGGTGGTTGGAAAAATGGTGGAATTTCTATAAATGGGGCGTGGGTTTGGCAGAGCAGTCAGAGCTATTTCTTGATTTCCGGGAGATTTCACCGTTGGTTTTCGATTCTGCGAGTTTCAGGTAACTCTATTTGCTTTAGCCTTTTCAATTGTGTCTTTTTTGTTTGGCGACGGGCCTCCGAAAACCGTGAAATTCCATGTTGACCTCCCAACGTGGAATATCGCGGGTTTCGGGTCTCTTCCCGTAATGAACTGCGTGGGTTTTAGGCTGACAGTCACGATGTTCATCGCGACTCTGAGGATGGAACCTGCGATGTTCATCGCGAGTTCATGGAAGATAGTCGCGATGTTCATCGCGACTGTCGGGCAAAAATCCGCGATGTTCATTGCGGGTTTTCGACTGGAGGCCGCGATGATCATCGCGGGTTTTAGCATGGAGGCCGCAATGGTCATCGCGGCTTTTGGTGGAAAAGTCGCGATGGGATTTTTTCAAAATTTTTTGTGCTGGGGCTAAAAATTTCTTCTATTTTCTGGCAGGATGTTGAGGAGACCATTGTCCTCATGGTGAGAGCGGGAGATCGATGATGATCTGATGGAGAAGATTCAGACTGATCCGGGGGTGCGACAGACTCTGGCTGTGAGCGGAATTTTGAAGTTCGCTCAGATCCCACCTATTCGTTCAGTGAGACGCCTCCTGAGCAAGCTGGTGAGTTGGTGGGTGCCAGCGGAGGGTGCTTTCATTATTGGGGGTGAGAGGTTAGAGATCACCCTCACGGATGTCTATTTTCTGACTAGGTTGCCTCGTTTGGTCGTTTGGGGGAGGTGGGCGATCTCTTGCCGAGGATCCTGCTGGGTGTAGATATGGAGGACTTGTTACAGACTTTCTGTGTTGGTGATGCCGTTTTGCAGAACAACTCTATTAGTCTGCGATCCCTACGTGAGTGGTATATGCGAGCTGTTGGGGCATGTGTTCTGCGGATATTGGGTGCTGCTGCGCCACATCATTTGTCTGGGGGACAAACGATGTTGGTTGATTCTGTTATTCGGGGGACTTACTATGCCTGGGGGCAGATGTTTCTAGCTGGTGTCCGGAGAGATCTGGACAAGGCTAGTCGAGAGGGAGGAGAGTTTTGTTATGCCTCCTTTCTATGCTGTTTTTTCTTCGAGCGGTTGCTGACCTTACGACCGCGGGTACCTATTCGTGCTGGTCTGGTGAGTGAGCCTTGCATGATGCGGTGGGGGCAGATGATGCCTCGTGGCGGCGGTGGTGTCTGCGGTTTCTTCACGGAGGATTTTTATGAGCAGTGGGAGAAGATGCCTCTGCTGATTGAGGACTACCCTTATGCCGGCATGGACTATCGAGGCGACCCAGAGATGCCTCGTGCCCCAGGACAGGCCTGGAGTTTAGACGGTATGTTTTGTGTTTTATTTTATACTATATCATGTGTTGTTTGATTTATCATCGATGATTATAGTTGGATAGTATATGATGTCTTACTTGCTTTGTGCAGATGTGGGTCCAGTGCCACTGGCCGACTACGTGGCTCGTCAGGGGCGGGCGATGGTGGTCGCTCATCCACCTGCAGCGGTACCACCTCCGCGTGGTGGAGGATTTGCGGCTCGTGGGCAAGGGGTTGGCCCTCGAGATGATGCCATAGAGGGTGTCAGACAGACCTTCGACAGGATCCTAGCTGGACTCCCCGAGGATGGTTGGAGAGACCTGGATCGAGATATTTTGGAGGGTTGCTTCGGTGCGCCGCCTGAGTGGCGGTCGCTCTTGTTGAGGACAACGGTGTTTGTGGCAGAGCACAGGGGTGGTGCTCGGGATGTCCCGGCAGGGCCGGCTGAGATGAGGATACGCCTGCGGGATGATCCAGCGGGGCCGGCAGAGCGGAGAGTTCGGGCTCGCCATGACCCGGCGGGGCCAGCGGAGGAGGAGCCGGAGGAGCCTAGGGATCCTGATGAGTAGATGATATTGTATCTGCCCCCAAATGCTGATGAGCATATGGGGAAGCATTTTTGTACAACTGTATTTTTTGTATATCGTGTGCTGAGGGCACGTATGACATGTTGACTGTTATGGTATATATATATGTGTATATATATTTGGATATATTGTCGTGTATGCATGTGGATGCAGATTTTGTCTTTTGTAAATGCCCGTGGAGGCACATGTTTATGCACGTGGATGCAGTATTTTGTTTATGGATATGCCCGTGGAGGCACATGTTATGCACGTGGATGCATTTTGTTTATGGATATGCTCGTGGAAGCACATGTTATGCACGTGGATGCATTTTGTTTATGGATATGCCCGTGGAGGCACATGTTATGCACGTGGATGCATTTTTTTTGGTTATGACATGATGTGATTGGTGTGCCAGTCAAGGACATTGTTGGCCATATGGTCTGCTACACTATTGAGGTGTCTTGGGACATGTGTGAACGAAATGGATTCAAACTGTCTAACCATTTGTTTAGTGCATAGGAATTTTTTGAAAAGACAGGGATCGCGTACCTGGTAATCATTGTTGAGTTGGAAAACCAGGAGCTGTGAGTCCAAGAAGACGTTGAGGTGACAGATGCTCATTTGGAGAGCTGCGGCCAGGAGACCGGTCACGGCATCGTATTCAGCTTGGTTATTGGTGGCGGCACCTAAACATACTCCTTCAATGTGAATTAACTCATGTGAAGGGGAGTATATTACCCAAGCTGCGGAGGCGAGATTGGGAGATCAACGGATTGCACCATCAGCGAAACCGACATAGCAGAGTGGAAGAAGATCCATCTGTGGTCACGTAGAGAAAAACAAATATTTAAGTTTTTTGAATTTTTGTGATGAACAGAAAGTAAGCCTATACTAGAATGGACGATGGTGTCCATCAGATTTTCTATGGGAAAAATCGTTTAAGGTACAACTCGTTGCGTGGGTTGCGTAGGGGATTGCCTTCTAAATCGGTCAGAATGTATGCCCCCTGCCCGAGGCAAGTGTGTACGATGTAGGGGCCTTGCCACATAGATACAAACTTTCCCTTTCCGGTTTTGTCGTGGGCTTGATCGTAAGCGAGGACAAGGTCTCCCTCAGAAAAAGGTTCTAGGGTGGACGTGTTTGTCGTAACTTAGTTTTGATCGTTGTTTGGCTGCTTCCATATTTTGAATAGCTGTGCGCTGATCTTCATCGGCCTGCTCTAGGAGTAGTAAACGTTTCTCAATCGGGGAAGTGTCTGGTAGGAGTTCAACGACGATATGTAAGGCTGGAATCTGACACTCGATAGGGAGGACGGATTCGACACCGTGAACTAAATGGAAAGGGGTAAAACCAGTGGCGGTTTTGGTTGAGGTGCGGTAAGCCCATAGTGCCGGGAAAAGCATGTGGTGCCAATTGGATTTGTGTTTGTCTACAGTGCGTTGGAGAATGGTCTTCAAAATTTTATTGATCGCTTCGACTTGGCCGTTTCCTTGGGGATAGTAGGAGGAAGAGAAATGGTGGTCAAATTTCAACATGGTTGATAATTCTTTCCAGACGGCATCTTCGAAGTGAGAGCCGTGGTTAGAGACTAGTTTCTTTGGCACTCCGAAACGAGTGATAACATGGTTGAAGAAAAACCGTGATGCAGTGTCGGCCTTGCAATTGTAAGTCGGCATGGCTTCCGCCCACTTGGTGAAATAATCTACGGCCACAACGATGTGTTTGTGACCGCCGGCTGACGTGGGGTTGCAGTCGAGGAAGTCGATGGCCCATTTGCAGAATGGTCCAACAGTGATGACTGGATGAAGGGGGGCGGGGGGGGGTTCTTGCTTTGGGAGCAAAGAGTTGGAAGTTCTGGCAATGCTTGACTGCGGTGATACAATCAGTAAACAATGATGGCCAAAAATAACCTGCCCGAATGATCTTCTGGGCGGTGGCCATGCCGGAGAAATGGCCTCCGCAGGCACCGCTATGACAATCATTGAGGACTTGTTCTGCCTCACTATGGGATAGGCAGCGGCGTAGGATGGTATCAACGCCGCGTCGGTAAAGTACATCCCCTAACAAGAGGTATCAGGGGGCATGGTGTCGTATGCGACGGCGTCCGTCACGATCGATGTTTGGTCGAAATTTTTGCGTGCAGAGGTAAATCAAAATGTCTCCGTACCATGGGTCGTCAGATGAAATGATGAAGATTTGTTCGTCAATCAGATTCGTCTGGATAGCGGGTGATGACGAAGAGGATGGGAGGTCGGTGATGAGGTGAGCAAGCGCGAGGGATTTGGTGCTTTTAGGAGTTCTGAAAGTAAGGTCATATTCCTGGAGGATAATGACCCATTTAGCAACATGACCTTGTAGGAGCCGCCGGGTTAGAAGATAGACCATAGGGTTGGAATCGGCCACAACCGTGGTATGAATGAGTAGAACGTAGTGCCGCAATTTTTTTACGGAAAAGACTGCAGCTAGGGATAATATTTCCTCGTATGGGTAACGTAGGGGCGGGCCAGACAAGGTCTGGCTGACGTAATATATCACATGCTCTTGGTGAGAGGCATCTTCTTGGACCAAGACTCCGGACACGGCATGTTCAGATGCCGAGACGTAGAGGGTGAAGTCTTGAGAGAAATTCGGAGGGGATATCAAGGGGGCTTGTGTGAGAGCTTTCTTGAGGGCTTCGAATGCCGTGTCTACTTGCTCATCCCAAACAAAGGGTATGTGGGTACGAAGTAAGCGTAAGAATCCGTGGACTTTGGTGGCGTAATCAGGAATGGAGCACCTAAGGAAATTGGACCTCCCTTGTAGACTCTGGAGCTGCCGAAGCGTGCGAGGAGGGGGAAGTTCTAAGATGGATTTGACTTTTAGGGGATCAACAGTAATTCCGTCTTGGGAAACAATGAAACCCAACAATCGGCCTGCCGAAACGCAAAAGACACACTTGTGTGGGTTCAAGCGGATTTTATATTTGCGACAACGCAGGAAAACTTGTCGGAGGTCGTTAAGGTGGTCTGATCATTTTCAGGAACGAGCTGTAAGGTCATCAAGATAGACTCGCAGGATATGGACCAAGTCGTGAAAGCAATAGGTCATGGCTCGCTGGAAAGTGGCACCAGCATTTTTAAGGCCGAATGGAATGACGCGATAGGCAAAGGTGCCCCATGGGGTGGTGAAGGCAGTCTTGTACTGATCCTCCTTGCGGATCTGAATCTGGTTATATCCGAAAAACCCATCCATGAAAGATAGGACTTCATGGCCCGCACACTCATCAACGAGTTGGTCAATCAATGGCATGGGGAAATTGTCTTTTGGACAAGCGTGTTTTAAATCACGGAAGTCAGTGCATACTCTAAGGGTGCCTTGCTTTTTGTTTATGGGAATGGGGTTCGACACCCAGGTGGTGTACGGAATAGGATAAATGAATCCTGCTTTGCGGAGTTTCTCAACCTCAGCTTTAACAGCGGGGAGTTTGGAAGGATGAATGGGTCGTTGTTTCTGACGAACATGGGGTACCTCAGGCCATGTATCAATGTGGTGCTCTATAATGGCGGGGTCAAGACCAGGCATTTCGGTATAGCACCAGGCAAAAACATCCCGGAATTCTTGAAAAATCTTTTTATACGCCTGAGTTTCTGCTTGAGTGCAAGATGCGCCCAGCGAGATGAGCTCAGGTTTCCCTGGTGTTGTGGAAATATCTATTTGTATAATGGGGGAAATGTTGGACATGTTCCCTTCTTCGAAGGCATCCGGCGCTGGGATGGGGTCCTTTAACCAATCGACCTTAGTGGGTATGAAATATTTTGATTCGACCGATAGCTGGTTGGATGCGGTGGATGTGGATGCTTTCAGGAGGAAGTACGAGCGATGATGCATATCATCCCAAGGGTAGTCAGGTTCAGTAAGTGTCTCCAAAATTTGCTCATCAGTATTGAAGTAGTCAGACCATAAATCAAGGGGTTCTGTTTTGAAAGTTGTTGAAATCATATAGATTGTATTGACTTCTTCCGACGAGGATGATGGCGGGGGGTAGATCTCCTCGATGAGGGGAGGAGATATCTCCAAATCGACGTTGTTTAACTCGTACAATGCTGCTCTATAATCCGGGAGATCAGGACAATGGTGAGAGTAGTGGCCGTACACACTACATATGGCACAAGGATGGTTGGTGCGTAGTGATCTGTCGCGAGGCTGAGGAGGTGGCTCTAGTCTAACTACTGGGATGCTGATGTCATCGTCTAACATATTCATATGCTCCTGGAGCGCCGGTAACTGTGGGCATTGATGAGTTGGATGGCCTATCTCATCGCACAACGAGCATTTAGGAGGAGCTCGAAACACGGGTGGGGGTTTGACTACCTTAGGAGGTGGTATAGCCGTGTAGGGTTGTGGACCTCTGACCCCAGTGGGCTTGACGAGAGGAGGAGGATTCGTTGACGATGAAGGGATTGTGACACCAGGAGGAGGTTGAGTAGTGGTAACAATAGGTTGTACCGGTTGGAGGATGACATTTGGTGTCGGAGGTGGAATGGGAGGGGGGATGTACCACACGGGTAATCTCAAGGTTAAACTGGGGAGACTAAGGGTAGCCATAACCGGGGAACTTACCACGCCCGAGGGAGGGAATAGGAAGGGGATAGTGTGAATAGGTGTAATGCCAATGTGACTAGGGACCAATGGTGGTTTGGGTAACAAGTTGGGTTGATTACCGGGTGCTTGTGAAAGGGTGCAAAGGTTCGCAACGTGGGCCTCTGGTAATAGTGGTGGAATGGACTGGAAGGTAGAGGTCATCGGCGCCTCGGAGTAAAGTCCGGGTCCTACTGAGGAAATGAATGAGGTAGTTGCACCACAAACAGGTTGTTCAACCATGGGGAGAACATTTTCAGGTGTGGCGGGGGCCTTGGGATCGTAATAGGTGAGCTGGTCGACCTTGACCACGCGTCCCTCATGGGGGAACTGCATGGTGTGAAATACGGATGAGGCGACAGCCCGCATGGCATACATGTAGATGGGACCAAGTAAAAGGTTATAGTCTAGTTGGGAATTGATGACCTCAATGTCAATGAGCACGGTTTTACCCACCAGTTGGACGGGGACATTAGCTAATAGACCTTGGGGTTGTGCCGAACGGCCGTCATAGGCTCGCAGTGCAGTGGTGGACTGCTGGAGAGTAGGGGATCCCAACTTCTGCCAGACGAATGTGGACATGGAGCATGTGGAGGCCCCTTCATCGATAATGCATCGATGGATGACAAGATTCCGAACAGAAACGGAAACTTGGAATGCTAATGAGGAAGGCAGTCGTGGTTCAGACTGGTCTGAATCGAATGCGATCAGCTGTGAATCATTCGGGTCAATGGCGCCGATGGCAGAGAGTAAAGTCTTGCGCTGTGAAGGACAGTTTTTCAAAACTTCTAAAGCAGACATGGCTGCAGGAGACTGGGCTAAGTCGTCTACGATGTTGTAATTCGACACAACCCGAGCATTGAGATTATTGTTGATACGATGAAGTGGGAAGCGAGGTGCTTTGGAAGCGCCATCAAGTGGAACCGGAGGTATACATAACGTTTGATCTGTGGGATTAATGTTAGTGTTCTTGTTGGTGGGAGGGGCTTCAGAGGTGGAGCCATATTGGTTCCGACGTGTTTGGAGGTTAGCATCGGCAGTCGACATCATCAACAAATGGTGAGTACCTGAATCGAACATGGGTTGATCAGGGGCTGCATAAGTGATCTGCTATGGTGGCATGTTTCCCTGAGGGGGGGCTAACGGCTGAGTGTTTACTACACCTTGGTTTGGAAATGGGTTTTGCAGCACCAAGGGTTGATGTTGAGGTGGTGGAGGGTTGGGTGGCGGCTGAGGAGCCGCTTGCCCTTGACGATGTGCATCGTCGGTCCAGAGTTGTCGAGCTTGTTCCAAATGTGGGCAAGAGTGCGTGTAATGACCGTAGACTCCGCAGATAGAACAAGGGTGGTTTGTTCTGAGGTTATTATTTATAGGCTTCTTAGGATTCCGATCCGGATTGCGGTTGGGAGGAGAAACATTGTTATTCTGCGGAGGATTAGGGGGTGGAGGACCTTGCTGATGTTGTTGGTTATTACTGCGGTTACGAACTCTACCACGGTTCTGTTGTGCACCTTGGTTGCGCTGGTTGTTTTGGTTATGGGGCTAGTTGTGCTGTGTATACACTTGCCCTTGAGCAATGGGATGATTTTGGTTTGCCGCAGGTGTGGGCGCAGGTTGTGGTGGATAATAAGTCTGTGGGGCTGGAGGTGGTCCAGTTGCCTGCTGGGGTTGTTGGTAACCCTGAGCTATTGGATGTGTTGGATTAGCAAGTGCAGCTTGCTGTGGGTACTGCATCTGTTGTGGTGGGAACTGAATTGGGTTCTGTGTAGCAGGTTGGTTATAGTATGTAGAAGGTACATATGTTGATGGCGTTTTCCCGTAGCAATGTTGTGGACAAGAGGGTCCATGAATGTGATGGATCTGGTTTGTTGGAGCGTAAGAAGTTGTGTCTCCGGAACTGGATGTAGCCCTAGAGAGGTCTGGGGCAGGCATGGTGCTCACCATGCTGAAGGGTTTAGATTGTGGTGTGATTTGGCCAATAATGCCATCAGCGGCATGTGATTCCCCCGGTGCGTCCCCGCGTGAAGAGTCGCCTCGTGGGGCGTCCAGTATGATTGTGTATAGATAACCCGATTGGGCGTAAATGAGATCAAAATGTTGGGCTTTGAGGATGGCCTCTTATTCAGACTGGGGTTGTTTGGATGCCACATCTTTCGCAATGAGAGGGAGAAGGGATTTTAGGAACCAATCCAAAAAGATGCGGTCGTCTAACTTGATTTTGGAGAGGCTTCGGCGTCGACGCCACTCACGAATGTGGTCAGTGATGTGGGTGGTCGTGGTTTGTCTGCAAGACAGTAGGATCTCGACTCCCGCGTCATAGAGGACAGGTAACTGGAAGAATTGTAGGAAGGTCGAGGCAAGGGAGGTAAAGGAGGCATGCGTCCCATGGGGCTGCTCGATATACCACTTAGCTGCAGAGCCAGTGAAGGTGCGTTGTAATAGACAGAGGCGAACAAAGTCGTCCACTATGGAGTTGGAGGAACACCATAGATGGAAGGACATGATATGGTTCCGAGGGTCCTCACCTGCCTTTCCCTCAAACTTAGGGATGTTGGAGGGGATTTTGGTGGGCATGTGAGGCCACGCAGGATCGTGTCTGATAGGGTCATTGGTGAGTCTAGCTAAGTCTGGTAAGTTCAGACTCGCCATGTACGGTAAGCTAGCAGATGTAGTGACGGGGACTGGGACATGCCTAGTCATGGTGGTATGATGTAGGGGTCCAGTAGCGCCTAAAGGTATGCTGGGTATTACAGGTATGTGTCCTACAACAGATGTGGTCTGGTATGGGCCAGCGCCTCCAAGTGCAACATGGGTTACACTTGGGTTAGGAATAGTAGTGGTGATTCCTGGAATCTGGGTTGTGGGAATCAGAGGGGGTGTGACCCCTATGTTGGGCATACCCATAATAGGTGGTGGCCCTGTGTTGGGAATTTCTATAACAGGAGGTGGCCCTATGTTGGGCATTCCTAAATGTGGAGTGTTTCCCATATTGGGCATACCTAGGGGGGTGGTTGTTGCCATGGATGGCACTGTAGTAGAAGGGTCTGTAGACGTCTCTCCTATGGTGTTGATAAAGAGTGGATCAAATGGTGTTCCAGACATAATGTTGGTTGGGAATAACTCTGTGGGGTTTTCGGATTCTGCCTCTAAATCAAATGTGAAGTGAGGCGTGTCATAATCGGATGACTGTCTAGTTGAGCGATGATGTGTCGAGTCAAGGGATAAGGCTCGGCGTCGGTGACGTGGCGAGCCAAGTAGACTGAACTCTGGGAGTTCGCCCTGTAGACGACGAGAGCGTCTAAAATTCTCAATGGTGAGAAAATAAGTTTTTGTGGAAAAATCTGTATGTGTAAAATGGTAATATATGAAAAACTCAAAACCCTAATGCAACCAAGGGTGCAAGAAGGGGAGTGAAAAATGAAGGCTCTCAGGCCAAAAAATCAACCTCAAAAAGGGCACTTATCCTAGCAGCTGTGCTACAATAAGTGGAGGGATGCAACAAATGGTCAGAGTACCAACATGCAAACAGCTTCTAGAAAAAATTAGGTGTAACTAGACCAAAGGTGGGTTGAATCATGCAAACACCTAACTAAAAGTATTGTGAATCAACAAACTATATTCTCTGTAAGGTGATGAAATCCAAGTCAGACAATATTGAGTGTTAAGTCCACGGCTAGATATCCCCCTACCGGGAGGGACACCGGGTAATCAATCCTAAAGAATGGCTACTAGGATACTCCATTCATGACACGTCGAGAAAAGGTAAATCTGTCGTTTGGTCCTTGATCGCAATACCCCAATACAGGGATATCCCGAGAACTGCGAATGGTAGCCCTTCGGTTACTGAATGGATTTCGATATTCCACTTAGGCTTCCGGAACCATCCTCGCGACTTCAACCCTCCTAGGGGAGAGGCCTTCCCACAAACCGCTTGTGACCGCGCCAATAAGTACTAAGAGATTTTAGCTCCCTAAATGGACAACTTCTATGTCTCAGATATAATAACTGAGGGGTGTTATTGGAACACCTATCCCCTCAATACTACCTAGCTACAAAGTTCTTTTAGTGTTCCCCAAGTGGGGTTAAAAGTGAGTTGAAATTAGGGTAAGTTTTAAGGCTCAATTTAAAATTAGTGGTCGATTGGGTGCACGTGTGGTATTTTAAACTGAAAATTGAAAAAAGTAAATGCTAAGTATTCAAAAAATAAAGGATCTTTTGAAAACAAAAACAAATTTCATGACTTTTTCAATAAATGGAAATTAAATGCTTTTCAAGGACTATTCGAAAAACAAAGGATTTTTCAAACAAGAAAGCAAATAATATAACTTCTTTTCGAAATAAATGGATTTCGTTTTCAATAATTGCTATGGGGAAAATTTTAAAGAAGCAACCAGCAAAAAATTGTAAATCTAAATAAAATGCAAAAATATATCTTTCTTTCAATTGATGAAAATTTTTAAAAAGACTTCTTTCACATGTGCATTCTAAATAGTAAAATTTTTTGATGGCTGTAAAATAAGCAGGATTTCTAATACTGGAAAAGGTGCTATGCGGGCAAAAAGTACAGTAAGAAATTAATTTTTTAAACGATTCGGCCGAATGAAAAAATTAGCATCGCGGGTTCTGACAGAAAATCCGCGATGGGCCGCGCGGGTTTCTGTCGCACAGTCGCGATGGACCGTGCGGGATTTCAGCGCACTGTCATGATGGACCACGCAGAAAATGTCCACGAAGCCGCGCTGTGCAGCGCGCAAATAGGCTGCGAAGCCGCGCTGAAAAGGGCCGCGCAGTCGCGATGTGTAGCGTGCAAATAGGCCGCGAAGCCACGGGGAGTCGCGTGGAAAAGGACCGCGC
This sequence comes from Larix kaempferi, assembly GCA_027924585.1. Taxonomy (NCBI): domain Eukaryota; kingdom Viridiplantae; phylum Streptophyta; class Pinopsida; order Pinales; family Pinaceae; genus Larix; species Larix kaempferi. The sequence goes on from BSBM01000937.1 coordinate 2,080,733, forward strand.
AGTCGCGATGTGCAGCGCGGTAAATGACCGTGAAGCCGCGATGTGCAGCACGCAAAAAAAAACCGCGAAGCCGCGGGGGACCGCGCGGAAAAAGGGCCGAAAAGTCACGATGGACCGCGCGACTGTCAGGCTAAAAACCGCGAGGCGAAAGCCGTGCACGGAAGCCGAAAAATGAACCCGGAAATTGATAATTTTGGGCTGTTAATGGCAATAGATGGGGCCAATAACTAGAGCAGCAATGGATCTGCTGTCTAGGATGGCAGATCTATGGATCTAAAGGCTAAAAACTAATAAAAAACTAAGATTGAAAGAAAAACTTGAGATCTATTGTTCAAACCCAGCAGAGTCGCCAAAAACTGTTGGCCCGGTTTTGCAACCAGGCTTAGTGCTATGGGCACCTGCTAACTAGTAGCAGCAGTTTCAATAGAAATAAACAACTAACTAATCTAAACAAAACTAATCATGGATCTATGCAAGAACATAAGCAAATAATGGAAATATTTTAAAAACAAGAACAAGAAAATGTGAAAGAATAAATTTGTATTTAAAAATGGGGCAAGCTAATGCTTGCAATAACAATACCTCCAATGGTGAAGGTTGATGTAGAGCAACTCCCAAGATAAGTAGCTCCAAGCTCCAAGAGGTCTCCTCCAAGGTTGCTTACAATGGCCAAAATACTCAAGGGAGATTTCGGTAGCATGAGGATGAGATAATGGATGGATGTGAAATGAGGAGTCCCTACCACCTTTTTATAGGTTTTGGTGGTGGGGAATACCATTTGTGGTTTTGTTGAAACCAAATGGTATTGACCAACATGGTTTAGGTACTTTTGCCTCCTTTTTCCTTTTTCGAATAAAATTAATATTTTTATTCCCTTTTTAATGTTTTTGGGAATTTGGACCCTTTTTGAGGGTTTTTTTATGCTTTTTAGGAAAAAATAATCATTTTTAGTGGGAAAAGGGGTGTACTCAGGTCTTTTGGTGACCTTTTGTTGGTTTCAGAGGCTCTGATGGTGAAAAAGTGGACAAATGGGTCATGTGAAAAGGGAAATGAGCTAGTGAGCACTTTTTGGGTGTTAACAGGTGCAACAAAAATGCCTGTTGTCATCCTTAGGTGCGATCGACCCATCTAACTCACATTTGATGGAATTCGACATATATTAGTCTAAACCCCACGTGCCTTCGTCCATTGCGCTTCATATCACTGTTTTGATCAGGAACTTAGTTAAAAATTGATGCATTGCCGATGAGGGCACCTCTACATGCATCATGTCCACCTTCATCTGGAAGAAACTTAGGTCCCCTCATTTAGAGAGCCTTCCACGACAACACTGCGTGATTATGATGGTCATGCATCCCAACCACAGGGCCTTATCCCGAATGTTCCTGTCGAGTTATCCGATAAAACCGTCCTGATTGATATTGAATTCTTTAACGCCCAGATTGACTATAACCTTATTTTAGGACGTAATTACATGTATGCGATGAATTTAATTTCCTCATCCTTCTTCCATCTCATGATGTTCCCTCATGTGGGGAGAGTCATCAAAATCGACCAACTAACCTATTACGACCCCAAAGGGCCAGCCACTCTAGAAAATTTCCTCCCCATGGTTGACAACTCCTCCCTTGGCATGTCCATCCCATCGATTTATTCCACAGGTCTGAGTATTTATTGTGACACTCCAATGACCACCACATTTAAGGCCTCCCCCCCACCCCCCTCAATGGTAGAGATAGCATACTTATGCACCATTTCTTCAAGCAAATCAGTCCCTGAATCACATCCTCTTACTCAGCCAATGCCCTAACCACAAACTCGTATAAAATCCCAATCTCAACCACTGTTAGTTCCTAATGATGTGTGAACCACCCTAATACAAAATTTCCCCTTCTTTTTCCCACCATCAGGAGTCATCAACATGGCTATGATGGAAAAACTGAACCTCTCCGGATTGACATTAGGGCTTCCCATTTGGTACTTACCTACAACAAATCCCACCCCGACCCCATAGGTCATTTTACAATTGATCCAACCAATTGATATTTACAATCATCCACCTCCTAGTGTGTCTGCAGTAACACCATCCAACCCCACCCCTCCACCCGTTAAGAAGGATCGATAAAATACTTCAAAGACAGTCGTCGTGGCAACTGTGAACAAAGTTGTGAATCCTCCTCCTACTTCCTCAGCTAGAGCACTTTCGCCTTGCGCTTTGTGTGATGTTTTAGGTCACACTACCCAGAACTGTCCATAGTTACCTATCCTCCACTCTCGCATGCATACATTGGATGATGGTGACAACATTTTGGTAGTCCAAGTACTAGATTGTCCTCAATTGGGTAACAAATCTTTATGCATAAATCATTTGTGCACGGTTTGTGGCATCTACGATCACTACTCCTACCACTACCTCATTTACCAGAACATTGATGCATGTTGGTTGACTTGTGCAAGCTCTCCTTGGAGTCTCAGGTCACCGTTGTCGAATAAATCCACCCCCAAACATCTTCTTCGACTGAAATGAACACCATTTATGCTATCTCAACCATGGATCCAACTGCCACTTCGTCAGCTCAAACTGATCCCTCTAATCTATCAAAATGATTCTTTCAAAGTGACAAAGAGATACTTGAAGCATTCATCGAGCCCGAATTTCCTTGGGATGACATGCATCATCACTCTTCTTTTATCCCTAAGCTCCTACCACATCTACGGTCGATCTGTTCTTGGTCGAGTCAAAATATTTTATTCATGGAAACGTTGATTGGTTCAAGAATCCTATCCTAGCCGAAGATTCCTTTGAGGAAGGTAGCATGGAAAACATCTCTCCCACTATCCAAGTGGATATATAATTTAAACCTGGTGTTGTCGAAAACATCACATTAGGAGCCTCATGCACCCCGAATGAAGTCACTTCCTATAAGAAAATATTCAAAGAGTTCTACGATTTTTTTGCATGGTCCTACACCGAGATGCCCAGTCTTGATCCTTCCATTGTTTAGCATTGCATTAAAACTTGGCTCAACATTGCGTTTATCCACCAAAAACAAATACCCATCCATTCATCCAAACTGTCGGTAGTAAAGGATGAAATTGAAAATCGTGCCAAGTTGGGTTCATATACACAATCACGTATACCACTTGTGTGTCTAACCCTGTGCCCATTAATAAAAAACAAGGCACCGTTTGTGTCTGTGCCGAATTTCAGAATTTGAATTTGGTGTGTCCCAAAAACAACTTCCCAACACCATTTATTGATCAACTCATTGATGTGTGCGCTGGACAGGAGGTTCTTTCCTTCATGGATGGATTCTTTGGTTACACTAATATTTACATCTACAAGGAGGATCAATATAAGACTGCATTTACCTTCCTGTGGGGCACCTTTTCCTAACAACTTATGCCATTTGGACTTAAAAATGACAGCACCACCTTCCAGTGGGCCATTACCTTCTATTTTCATGACTTGGTGCACATCATCTTATTGTACTTGGACGACCTCATAGATCGATCCAATAAAATATCTTAGCATCTAGAATACCTCCGATAAGCCTTCTTGTGATGTCGATGAAAATACAACATCTGCCTGAACCCACCCAAGTGTGTGTTTTGTGTCCTTCCAGTCAATTGTTGGGATTCATTATCTTCCATAAAGGTATCACCATGGATCCCTTGAAGGTTCAATCCATCCTTTACCTTCCATCCCCTTGCATCTTACGCGAGTTTCAAATGCTTCAAGGCAAGGACAATTTTCTCCATCGATTCATCCCGGATTACGCCAAAAAATTTCATGGTTTCTTGCGCTTTCTCTAGAACAACATTCCTTTTGTTTGGGATGAGCAGCTACAAGTTGCTTTTGAGGTGTTGAAATGAGCCCTAGCTTCCGCTCCCTTGTTCTCACCACCAGATTTCATGAAGGATTTTATCCTTTACGTTTTGGAATCTGAACATGCCATCGCAAGAGTTCTAGTCTAGTAAGATACTTCTCTCCAAGATCATGTCATATATTATGTGATTCATACATTATCTATCCTACTACTCCATTATCCCCACGAGGAGAAAATGGGCCTAGCCATCGTCTTCTCTGTCCAGAAACTACACCATTACATTCTTATGAGATGAACTATAGTAGTGGAAGACTCCAACCCGATGGTCTATCTCTTGAGTTGTCACCTCGTCTAAGGTCGAGTGGATAAATGTATCATTATCCTTCAAGAGTATGACCATGAATTCGTCACACCCAAGAGCACTAAGGAACTAGCCTTGGCACAACTTATGAAAGACTTACCATCTTCGTCTGCGTCACCTCTGAGCATGATCACCTTGCCCGATGAAAATTTGTTTAACATTTCCTCGGATGACTCATGGTATGAATACATCCTTATTTATCTATGCACCCAAAAATTTGTATCTCACCTCAGTCGCGATGACCGATGTCGCATATGCCATCAATCTTCTTGATACCTTCTTATCGGCAATGTCCTTTATCAATGCGGCGTCGACATCATTTCCCGTTGATGCTTTACACATGATGAGGGTGAGTAGGTCTTGAACGAATTCCATAGTAGATCCTGAGGCATCCACCACTATGGTATGGATACGACCCAAAAGGTTATTCACACTAGTTATTTTTGGCCGACTCTTTTTACCAATTGCATTACGGCATTCAAACACTGTCTCAATTTCCAACTCATTTCCCCAAGGGAAAGAATCCCTCCTACGTCATTCCATCCCTGTTAGGATATTTTAATACTCCATCCTTGTCCTACGTAGCATTATTTATTTTTCCTAGTTGTTGATGATGTCATTTTCCCCCTAGTGGTGTGCAGATGTCATCTAGGATCCATGTACCACCTTCTGAGCCGTGCATGCATCATTTTAGGTCCACTTCAGTTAGTTACCTATTTTATAGGAACCAACTGAGTGTTTCAGTGAAGTCCACCTGAGTTAGCTGACTCTTGTGGGGGGGTAGAGCTCCGGATGCCATTGATTGTGTCCTCATGCTCCCATTTCTTATTTACATGCATGAAAAAATCAATAATGCGTCCTTAGTAAGTTAACTGATTGTGACTTTAGTTAGCTAAGTTTAGGTTCAGTTCAGTTGAGTTTGAGTCTTTTGGAGAACTCCAGTGGTGATAATCTCTATGCTAGACCAACTAAGGTTTGAATTATCATGTTTGATTCAAATTATATCCATTGTAACATCATTATGGATTATATGGATTATTGGATAGTGTGACATTATTCTACTCCTATCTGAGTTCTACTGCATAATTATTTATCTGTTCTTTTTACTACAGTTTTCACTCTTATTCAACTTTTCTTCTCATTCTTTCTCTGTGAGGTATACTCAGCTCTTAGATCTATTGTGACATTGAATTTCACATGGTATCAGAGCCATTGAGGGAATAGGTTGAACAACTGCTTTTAGTAGTGCACCAAAAGCCTCTAGATTTCCACAAGAAATCCTGGTGCCATTGCAACGAATTCATTGGAGAAATCCAATGAGGTCTATCCAGGTGTGAAGTGTGATAATCTACAATAGGATTTGACAGCTGTAACAAGCCTCACACAAAAATCACTCAAGAAGTTAGATAAGAAGAGATGAAAGTACTCAATAATCACTCATGAACACATAAAATGGAGAATAGCAGTATAATCATACATCAGCTATGAGCTGGCACTGTGAAAACTAAATACAATACAATAATTGTCAAGAGAATTCCAATTAACCAAGGAGGTCATTCAAATCATGCTCAAATTCTAGCTTGGATAACATTGGAGACATCATCCAGTCAGTAGTATCAGTCATAAATGGGCAAGGTCAGTCAAATGAGTCTAACAGAACCATTTAGGCATGAATCAGGGGATGGAGACTCCAAGGAGGGCACATGAGGCTGTCAGAAGATCAAGTGGCACTCCAAAACTAGCTAACTAGGAGCTATGGGAAGTTAGCATGACCAATCAATGGAAGAACTGCTCAATCAATGCTCTAACTGACTGTCAGACACTTTGTAGGTGAGATAAGGAGCTCTAACTGAATGATAACTCTTGGTAGGTGAGAAAAGGTGCACATGTCATGGAGGAGAGTCAAATAGGGTGCATCAGGTAGGTAGGAGGGCTATTCGAGGCTGAAGATAGGCTCTAGGGAGTTGAAATTAGGCTCTAAGTGTTGGGGAGACCACCAAAATGATGACTGGATGCATGCAGACATGCAAATCTGAAAAATGATGGGGAGAATATTCTAACACCCCCCTGCAAGCTATACTATGAGGTAATAACTGAAAACTGAAAAATAGGGCCTTGGCAACTGAGAGCAAAGGTCACCCCGTACAACAATCTAAATAATAAATGAGGAAAGAGGGAAAACCCGGGGGAAGAAATCCCTCCCTCAAAATAGACTGAAGGATGCTAATGTAGCATGTCATCACTCACCCCAGAAGGAGGAAAGTGTCCTTTTCCGAAGAAGGATCGATCGATCTGAAATGGATCAATAATGTGAGAAGGATGAAACCTTCCATTTTGAAAATATGATATGGTTCTTCTCTGATCATGTGGATCACGAACCAAATCACCAGTAGATCAGAGAGTAATGGTTTCCCATCGAGGAAGAGGAGGATCATCAGGTGAGAGATCATCAAGTTCTTGTGGATCTAGATCTCCCATTCTCTCATCTTCATCATCAGTTGCTATACCTTTAGTTTCTTATGGATTTGGGTCTAGCATTAGCTCTTCATCATCTCCATCTTCAGATTCTGAATATGAAATATCATGTGATGATGCTTTGCTCTCTTGATCATCAATCAAAGCAGGAGTGGCAGGAAATCCATCTTGCTCAACAGAAGGAGTATCATGGAGAGGCCACTCCTCAACTTGTACACTCCTTTCCAGGAATGTGGTCATGGTAGTAGGATCAAGTAGCTTCTGGGCCTTTGCATCCAATGCATATCCCACCATAATGAACTCTCTGCTTTGTGGATAAAGAGCTCTCCTTTTGTTAGTTGGAATCCTTTCCCATGCTTTGGATCCAAACACTTTAATATGAGATACATCAGGTTTGTATCTCATCCATGATTCGAAAGGAGTAGTGTCATTGAGTCCTTTGTGAGGGACTCTGTTATTAAGATAAGAGGCACAGTTAATGGCTTATGCCCAAAGACTAGGGTGTAACTCTTTTCGACTTTAGCATGCAGGTGGCCATTTATTTCAATGTTATGTTCTTCCTTTCAGCTACATCATTCTGTTGTGGTGTATAGGGAACAGTGTGTTGCATCTCAATGTCCTCTTCAACGCAAAATTTGTGAAACTCACCCTTTATGTACTCACCACCATTGTCAGTGCAAATGGATTTTATCTTCCTGTCTGAAATTTTTTCTACAGAAGACTTGAAAAACTTGAAGAATCCAAATACTTCTGATTTCAATCTAAGGAAATATACCCAAGTGAATCTAGAATAATCATCAATAAAAGTGAGCACATACCTTGATTTGTTTAGAGACATATCTAGAAATGGACCAGCTACATCACTATGGATGATATCTAGAGGATAAGAGGATCTCCTAGCCTTCTCCTTCTCAAATTTCTTCTCAAGATGCTTCCCCATCAAACAACCATGAAGTTTCCCTTGGAAAACTTGAGCTTGGGCAGCCCATCAACCATATCCTTTGTATGCATGTCATGCAAGTACTGATAGTTAAGATGCCCAAATATTTCATGCCACAATCTGCTTTCTTCATTGGCATGAGTATGGAGAGTTGATTGCTTTGAGAGAGGTAAGCAGTGTGAGAACTCATACAATTTAGAGTTGTGATTTGCAACTCCTTTTTCAATGATTTCACTTGAAACCATGTTTTGTATCTTGACTTCATTTGGAGAAAAGATCAGTCTTTTGGGATCTCCAATATGAGTCATTTGATACACTAAAAGTAGATTTGTTGTTAGAGAAGGAACATAAAGCACATCAGAAAAGTAGCCATGGTCAAGATTGATTCTTCCAATCCCCTGAGAGGAGACTTTAGAATCATTTTCACAACATTATGGAAGGGCCAACTGAGCATTCGAAGTTGGAGAAGAGATATTTGGAGGAAGACATATGTCTTGAAGCTCCTGAATCTATGATGAATGAGGATTCTATTGATTCACTTTCCATGAGAGCATGGCATATTTCTTTGTCCTCAGATCTTGAAGGTTCAGTATTAGTATCTTTCTTCATTTCACATGCAGGTATAGGGAGATTGTTCTTCTCAAGTAACTGAGCCATCAAGTCTATAGTTTTCCTCATACAAGAACTCTCAGGATGAAATCCTCGATGACAATATGTGCACTTGGATTTGTCTTTCTGAGATTGCTTGTTCTTCTTTGAATTTGAAGCTCGATCTGACTAATATGGAACATCTTTTGGCTTTGTATCATTCACTCTCTTTTCAGAAAATTTTTGCTTTCCTTTTGCATTCTCTCTTTTGGGCTCAACAGTTGTAAGGGCCGAATCCAACTTTGGTTTGATCATTCCCATGGATATTAACTTCTCCTCCTCTTGTGTGAGAGATTGGATGAAGTCATCAAGTGTAGGGAACTTCCATTTTGGAATGGACATCTTAGCTAACTGAAATGTGGAGACAAAAACTGAGAAGTTTGGCCCCAATTTGGAGAGAATGGAAAGAATGAGTTATTTGTCTTCTTTCACTATCTCATATCTCTTCAATTGTGAAATCAATATTTTGAACTTGGTTAAGAAAACATTGATGGATTCGAGCTTGTCCCAAACCTCTTTTGGATATGTTAGATCGATGACATGGAAGTGAAGATCTTCATGAATTGAGAGAAGAAGTAAGCCTACTACTTCATCAAACCTATCTAAGTACTTGGATTTCTCTACCGCACTGAGTGTTTCGACCATAGTTCCATTTATTATCATGGTGAAGCTCTTGGAACTCATGAAGAGAGACATCGTGGATTTCCATTCGACATAGTTGGAAGAATTGAGTTTTAGATCCATCTGAGCAGTGAAGGTCGAATTGAAGAGGACTTCGAATGGGTGAATAAACCTGCAAAACAAGAAGAGTTTTGTTGATGGATATTTTCTACACTTTGAATGAACACTGCCTTAGGACAATGAGCACATATGAATAAGTCCTTCACACCTGGCTAGACCTCACTGGATTTATCCAATGAATTCAAGGTAATGGCACCAGGATTTGCTGTGGAAATTCAGAGGCTTCTGGTGCTCAAGTGAAAGACAGTTGCTCAAAGAAATGCTGCAACTGCTGCTACAATGGATGCAATTCGAATAGTTGTTGCAAACTCTAATACCTATGATAATCTACAGTAGGATCTGACAGCTGTAACAAGCCTCATGCAAAACTCACTCAAGAAGTGCAAAGAAGAAGAGAAGAAAGTACTCAATAATCACTCATGAACACAGAAAATGGAGAATAACAATATAATAATACATTAGCTATGAGATGGCACTGTGAAAATTGAATACAATACAATAACTATCAAGAGAATTCAAATTAACCAAGGATTTCATTCGAATCATGCTCAAAGTCTAGCTTGGATAACATTGGAGACATCATCTAGTCAGTAGTATCAATAGTAAATGGTCATGGTTAGTCAAATGAGTCTAACTGAGTCTAACATAACCATCTAGGCATGAATCAAGGGATCGAGACTCCAAGGAGGGCGCATGAGGCTATTAGAAGATCAAGTGGCACTCTAGAACTAGCTAACTAGGAGCTACATGCAGTTAGCATGAGGAATCAGTGGAAGAACTACTCAATCAATGCTCTAACTGACTGTCAGATACCTGGTAGGTGACATAAGGTGCTCTAACTGAATGATAACTCCTGGTAGGTGAGAAAAGGCGCACATGTCATGCAGGAGAGTCAAATAGGGTGCATCAGGTAGGTAGGAGGGATACTGGGGGCTGAAGACAGGCTCTAGGGAGCTGAAATTAGGCTCTAAGTTATAGGGAGACCACCAAAATGATGACTGGATGCATGCAGTTGCATGCATGATGACTGGATGCATGCAAATATGAAAAATGATTGGGAGAATATTCCAACATGAAGGACCCGGATAAAAGTGCCTGTTGTCCTAAAGAAGTGCTCAGTAGTATTCTACCTCCATTATTGAGATTGTTTTGCAGGTTATTCAAATTTTTCGAGTACAACAGCAGTTGCGGAAGTTACAACAGTTTTCTGCACTTGCAACAGTTTTTTACACTTGCACCAGTGTTTCTGCACCTGTGTTTTTGCACTCAATTTTCTTAGTAGTAGTTTCACCCTGTATTCGCTCCAACATCTGTAATGGACAATTTGAACTCTCTTCTCTCTCCCAGGATCCCGAAACCCTTCAATTACCTTGATTGGAGGGTTGATATCCAGATGGTATTGCGCAAGAAATCACTGTACATGGTAACAATGGGGAAGGATCTCGAACCACAATCAGCTATGGAGAAAACCAAGTATATGAATAGATTGGGTGAAGCATTTAATTTCATGTGTATTCATATTTCCAGAGATATACTCTTCCACATCGAAGGATTGAAGACTCCAAGAGAGTTATGGTTGAAGTTAGAGACCCTCTTCGGAAAACAAGATGAGTTATGAGGCCATATTCTGGAAAATGAGTTGATTGCTCTTCAACCCAACAGTTTTGAGACCGTCCAACAATTCTTTTCAAAATTCAAATCTATGTTTATGCAATGCAAGTAGTGTGGCATTGAGAAGAAGGATGAGCAGTTGGTGCTATCCATTCCGAGCAGGTTATGTCCTGAGTTCTCCATCATTGTCTCTACCTTCCATTCTGGGATAATATCAATCCCTGGTTGGAAGATTCCATCCTTTGATATTTTCATTGGATCTCTGATCCAAGAACGAGATAATTTGATCTAGATGGGCGCCTTGATGGCCTCCAAAAATCAATCTCTTTTGGCTGAAGAACCAAAAAGTGAAAATGGGAAGGGGAAGCACAAAGGAAAGGATAAGAGGCCATATGAACCAAGAAAAATTCCAATTCAAGTTCATTAGAAGGAGCCTCCATCTCCAAGAAGGACAAACAAAAGGGATTTGAGAAATCCAAGTGTTCCTATTGCAAGAAAGGAAACCACCGAGAGAGATATTGCATGCAGAAGAAGATAGATCAGATGACCAAGCTTCTTGAACAACACAACATTTACTTACCAAAAAGTGTAAGAGAGACTGATTCTGGAAGTGAGTCTAATGGTCATGAGAGGTGCCATGCACTGAAGGCTATATTTTTGAAATAAGAAGTCCTTCTAATAGATTTAGGTGCCTCCAACCACATGGTTTCCTCCAGAGAATAATTTTATTCTCCAGATCTCAAAGATGATCCAATTATTCACATGGGAGACAATTCTCAGATCTCTGCTGAAGGGAAGGGAACAGTACATATGGAGCATGGTAAGTTTAAAAATGTTCTTTTAGTTCCTTCTTTGTTAGCAAATTTGTTGTCTGTATATTAGATGACTCACACAGGTTCACCGAAGAAAGTGGTCTTTGGTCCTGACATAGTTGACATTGCAGAGATTTCTACTAGGAAGATTATAGCGAAAGGGTTTGCAAACCATGCCTCCAAGGCATATGAATTATCACATTTTTTTTCCATACTCTCTGCCTACCCGATCGGAATCTGATGAAGATCAGAGTGATATCTCTTCTAATGAAGATGAGGATCAAGATCTTGATGTTGAGATTAAATTTCAAGGAGATTTATATTCAGATCCAGATCCAACACATGCTCCCAATCCATTGCCAAGGCTAATATGGGCTCACAAAGTCCTTGTAGCTGCTAGGAACACAGTTGGGCATCCATATTTCCATAGAACCACCAGATCTCTGTATCATGTAAAACTTGCACTATGTCATGTAGATCCACTTATCTCAGAGAGGTTCTACATGATTGTGGAGTTTGATCCACAATCTCTTCGATAAACTTGCCATGGGGGATCTACAACCAAGAAACAATCTCGGTTGTCTGACAGAAGGTACTCAAAGGTTCACGATTTGGACCACAATGAGCCATTCACTCCAGTAGCAAGAAGGGTTCCTGAAAGACTTGTTTTGGCAAATAAAAATTCTACACAGTGGGAGGTACATCAGAGGAGCAGATCCAGATCTAGCACCTGCATTGCTATCCTACATAGGAGAAACTTGCCAATATTTTTGCAAAGGCTTTCACTGAGGAAATTTTTTTCCTTCTCTGTTTAGTATGAAGGTTATTTGAGTTCCCTACTGCTGTTCTTTTGAGGGGGGGCATCTTTCCCATGAGTTTTTTTCTCATTTCCTTAGTTCATGGATAATTCTTTATTTTTATCATTTATTTGATTGTATGGGTGATCTTTGGTCTTAGTAAACAGGGCCCAGGATGCAAAAGTATGGATTAAGGGGGGTGTTAGGATATTTTGACACTCCATCTATGTCCTACCTAGCATTATTTATTTTTCCCAGTTATTGATGATGTCATTTTTTCCCTAGTGGCGTGCAAATGTCATCCAGGATCCATGTACCACTTTCTGATCCTTGCATGCATCATTTTAGGTCCACTTCATTCAATTCCCTATTTTATAGGAACAAACTGAGTGTTTTAGTGTAGTCCACCTGAGTTAGCTGACTCATGTGGGGGGTTAGAGATCTGGATGCCACTGATTGTGGCCTCATGTGCCTATTTATGATTGACTTGCATGAAAAACTCACTATTACGCCCTCCTTAGTCAGTTAACTGATTGTGACTTCAGTTAGCTGAGTTTAGGTTCAGTTCAGTTGAGTTTGGGTCTTCCAGAGCAATCCAGTGGTGATAATCCCTATGCTAGACCAACTGAGGTTCGAATTCTCCCATGTGATTTGAATTCTCTCCATTGTAACATCATTATGTATTATACTAATTATTGAATAGTGTGACATTATTCTGCTCCTATCTGAGTTCTACTGCAAAATTATTTCTTTGCTTTTTTAACTGCAATTTTCACTCTTGTTCAAATTTTCTGCTCATTCTTTCTCTGTGAGGTATACTCATCTCTTAGATCTGTTGTGACATAGAATTTCACAATCCCGTCGTCGATGTTGGTCCTTTTTACAAATGGGCCATTGATTTCATGGAGTGTAATCCTACCTCGGCCAGTGGTCATAAATACATCATCGTGGCCGTCAACTAGTTCACCAAATGGGTCGAATCCATGACCACATTTAACTACTAGGATGATATTGTGGCAAGCTTCTTCTTTAACCATGTAATTAATCATTTCGGGGTCCATTGGAAACTCGTCTCTGACCACGACAAACATTTTGAGGATGTTTTTTGGAACACGTTATCGACCCTATTGAAATTTGAGCATCAATACGCTTCTGCATACTATCTGAGGGTCAATGACCAAGTTGAGGATGTTAACAAGATCCTCAAAACCAAGCTCCAATGCATGATGGATAAACATAATTCCAACTAGCATCACATGCTACTTCCGGCCTTATGGGCCTACCGCACTTCTGCCAAAACCACGATGGGTTTTACCCCATTCCACCTTGTCCATAGTGTGGATTTTTTTATCCCCATCGAGTCTCAGATTCCATCCTTACACATCACCATCGATCTTCTACCTGATACCTCCCTTATAGAACACCGATTTTGTTGGGATATTCCTATACTCCATCCTAGTCCTAACAACATTCTCCATTTTTGCATTTTTAGTCATGCATGCAAATATGTGATTTCCATTCATCATAGTTGAATGGAGAAAGAGGATTAAATTCTTCCAAATTCATGGACGTTGTTTTAGAAGACCTGCAAAAACAATTGAAAATGTCTACAACTACTACTGCTGCAAGAGTGTAGAAACTGCTGCAATTGCTGCACTCAAAATCATGATAATAACTTGCAAAAAAACTTTCAGGAATGGAGATAGACAATACTCTCAACATGTTATCATACCATGTGAAAATCCTCACAGCATATCTAAGATATGATGTATAACTCACAAGAATATTAAGCAAGAAAATAGAAGAAGAGTGAACAATGCAGTGTAAAAGAGAAACATAATTATGATACAGTAGAACTCGGATAGAAGCAGAATAACATCACACACTAATTAATTAATCATAATATGAACAATAAATAATACAATGGTGAGAGGATTCGAATGCCAAGGTGGAAAATCGAATTAGCCTTTATGGAGTGATCATCAGATCAATAGAGAGTCATCAAAGCACAACTAGGAGTCATGATCATCATCAGTGGAGTCATCAATGCACAAGTAAATGTCAACCAAGTGTCAAACTGAATCTAAATGAGTGTGGTAGGTATAACTAGCACATGGAAGCACTAACTGAATGAAGGAGGCTCAGTGGAGGGCACATAAGGAGCTAACTGGAGTCAGAATAGGATAGACTGACTCTCAACTAACTGTATCACTCCAATGGACCTCCAGTGAGACTAGACTGCCAATTCTGACTCCAGTTAGCTCCTCATGCGCCCTCCACTGAGCCTCCTTCATTCAGTTAGTGCTTCCATGTGCCAGTTACACCTACCACACTCATTTAGACTCAGTTTGACACCTAGTTGAAAGTTACTTGTGCATTGATGACTCCACTGATGATGATCAGGACTCCTATTTGTGCTTTGATGACTCTCTATTGATATGATGATCACTCCATGAAGGCTAATTCGAATTTCCACCTTGGAATTCGAATCCTCTCACCATTGTATTTTTTATTGTTCATATTATGATTAATGAATTAGTGTGTGATGTTATTTTGCTTCTATTCGAGTTCTACTGTATCATAATTATGTTTCTCTTTTACACTGCATTGTTCACTCTTCTTCTATTTTCCTACTTAATCTTCTTGTGAGGTATACATCATCTCTTAGATCTGCTATGAGGATTTTCACAGATTTCTCATGTTGGAACAGGAAGATGGAGATTGTTAGGTGTCCATTCTGATGAGTGAGGCTTCCAAGCATCGTTCCAAACCCCATTATGATACCTGAGTTCATCCCCGCACCTTCAAGGAAGAAAACCTTGTGCTCATTTACGACAAATCCCATGACAAGCACGAAAAAGGAAAATTCAAGTCTATGTGGCAAGGACCATAAATCATTAAGAACTGCCTCGACAAGAGGGCATACATCCTAGCAGATTCTAAAGGACCTCTCTTGGCCAACCTCTGTAATGGGTTGTTCATCAAGATATTCTATACTTAACCTCTTCAAACACATTTCTTCGGTCTATATAGTTTCCTTCCCTTTTTTCACACTTCTTATGCTTGAGTCTTATGGTTTTCTTCCGTGATTGTTACTAGATGGATCCTGCCCCCTCTAATCATGTTGATTTATTCGATGGTGCAAGTAGATGGTCTCCTAACCTCACCTCGGTATCTTGGTTGTTATATTCCCCTTTGCATAATTTGATCCACCTCAATGGAGTTTGTATTGGTGTTGCCACCAATAATCAGGATGAGTACGATGTCATGACCGGTCTCTTAACCACTACCATCTAGTTGTACATTCGTCATCTTCACTTATTGTTGGACTCCCAGCTCCTTGTCTCCCAAATGGATAACTACTATTGGGTATGCAATCCTTGTCTTTTTAGAAAATTTATGCGCACTAAACAATTGATTGGACATTTTGAATTCATTATTTTCATGCATGTCCCTCGAAATCAAAATAGTGTTGTAGACCAAAAGGATAATGACATTATAGAATGCCATATCAATCACTACATATAGGAAGTAAATAATTAACATCCATCATCATATCATTTTGCATTCACATGTACATATACATCATATATGCATCATCATGAAAAAAAAGGATCATCAACATAAAAACCATAAAAGTGCATCCACACACACACACACACACATAATTCCATACTCTCTACAACATCACATAGGCATGTCTTCATAGAGGATTCCCAACAACTTCCTCGTCAAAAATAAAGTCGAGTACATCAATAAAAAATCCCCGTGCCCATAGAATTGGGGGGAAGATCTACAAGCTATCGACTAATCATCATATTCCTCTACCTCATCATCCTCGGTATCATCCTCAGTGTCCTCCTCCTCCTCTAGGGTCATGTCACCTTGATCCATTGCTCTCATAGTCTTGTCTTCCACAACAATCCACCACATGATAGACCTCCACTTAGGATGAGCATGGTAGCATATGGTGATCAAATCCTTGTCTAGACCCCGCCACTCGTCGTCCACAACTCCCTCCAGTAGCTGGTCAGTGGTAAATCCCCATATGCAATGAGTCAAGATAAGCCTCAACACTCTAATGAAGTCAACACCCATGGTCGAGAGGATCTATACCCTCTACTATGCTCCTGCGCCTCTGACAGTCCGCTGGGTGGCTGGTCCAATATCTGCACACATATGACCAGGTCATTAGTATGATTTCCATATAAAAATATCTAACTAACATATATGATAGTGTTGTTGCTACAACATCCCCCCCAAAATTTTTGTAAATATTGGGGCCCCCCCCTTGTTTTTAGAAGAATTTTCCTAGGAGTCAATTCGTTCCTATAAGGTCTTTTTTGCACTTAGTTTTTTCTAAAAAGAGCAAGTCCTTGAGTTTATTTTTGTTTTTTAAGCTAAGTAAAACTCAGTTTTTATAGCCGAAACGGTGGCACAACTCACTCAGTTGGGCTGCAACGTTCGGATCCTTTTGATAAATTTTCAGCTTTCCCAGTTTCAACGAAACTCATTGAGTTAAGCCGCAACAAGCGTTTGTTTTGGTTAAGTTTTTAAAGTCTTTGTGTTTCGAGTGAATTCACCTAGTCCTACCAAAATTGTCACTCCGACTCATCCAAGTCATCCGAAACGCGGCTTTTCGCCTTGTCTTTTCTAAGGTTTTCATTGCGGCGAAACACGCCAGGTTACGCCGACATAACTCATAGGCGCAATCCGAAACGACTAATACTTCGACAAAATCGAGCGTTTGAAGTTTCTTTTCGGTAGAACTCAGCCTCTCTCACCAAAACTATTGCATCTGAACTCTGAGCCCTGCCAGTATGAAGTGATGTAGAGGCGCGCGACGAAACTCAGCAAGAGTCATTGAATCGAGATAGAAGAAACCTAGTTTAGAGTTGGCGTCGAACTCGCCAGAATGTGTCGGCCCGTTGCGGAAGCGCCCAGACAACGTTGCCAAAACTGTTGCCCCGACTCGCTGAAAGCTTCCGGTTGATGGCTCACATTTAATGCCAAAGAGGCACCGAACGTGACCCCCGTCACATCGCTGTAACGACATTTTAATGCCCCACTAGCCCAGTTTAATGCCCACACGTGCCTTTTTCTATATATAGTAAGTGGGGTTTTTTGGGGTTTCTTATGATTTTTCTATTATTGTTAGAGTTTTTCGAGAGAACGTTGTTCAAGGTCATGCTAGCCATTCCGGGATAGCCAAGTTCGCAACTCGTCAGCCTCATCCAAGACAATTGTCCGCTGCCAGGTAAGTAACTCCACCAGGCCTTTATACTTTGTTTTCAGTAGCCCAAGTTTGTTGTTTCTTTTCGTTAATACCATTTTAGCAGTCTGTCGCCATGACCACCCTCGTCCATGATGAATTTTTTGTGCCCATCTGATTATTCATAAAGCCATTGGAGAAGCCTGACTAGACCCTACTCACTACCCATCAGTTTGTCCTTCTGAATTTTTGGTGACCCGAACCTTGTGGATGGATGCACCTGGCTGCAACCTCTCGGCTGCTCTCGCCTACATCCTGTTATCAGCATCCTAGAACTCCTAGTCAAGAGGTTGTGCCTTAGCATCATAGGTTTCGTTGTAGAACTGATAGGGAAAGCTAGTTCTGACAAGTTTTTTTAAGTAGCTTCCTATCTTGGTTTCGTTTGCTTTGTTGCTTGCACTTTGTTTGAAGCGTAATATCACTTCCGAAGTTGAATAATAGCACTTTCTTATTTTGCTGTAGTGATGAATTTTCATTTCAATGCTTTTTCTGCATGCTCGTTTCATCATATAACTACTCATGCATGGTTTTGGCCAGGTTCTACCACAATGCCAATAGGTGGCAAGAGGAAGGCAAAAATAGTCGAACTAGAGTCAAGTGGCATTGAAGCAAGAATCGAGACATTATATGAAGACACCAAGCCAGTTATGGGCATTACGCCGGAATTGAAATGGGGAGAATTATATCATATGATTAGAGACCAGGAAATTCTCAGGTCAGTCCTAGAAGAGATGTACTTATACTAGAACATTAGAAGCTCTGGCATCACCAAAGCATCAACGCACCTCGAGATTTTCCCCTGCGTAGAAGTTATCAGGTGGATTCTAGCACATGTAGACGCCGAATCAAGAGTCTTATCTGACAGAAATGGAGAGGCATTCGCCTTGTTCCACCCAACCCATATCTCGACAACCTACAAATTGCCCCGCACTGAGTAGCTCTTGAACTACTCATGGCTAGAAAGTCTTAACATGGATTACGTGGAGATGTCTAGAAAATTGTTAATTCAAGGCAGGCAGCTGAGGGTGAAAGAGAGTGATGATTATGAAGTCCAGGCACTCAGGCCTCCCTTAATAATTTTTGCCCTTATGCTAAGCAGAATATTTGACAGGGCTGATGGAACCACTTATCAGTTGCATTGGGTCCCTTTGATCCAATATGTAGCATTCAAGGGCACGGTTTTCAATTGGGCAGATATCCTCTCGGATAATATATTGTCAGCCATAGCTGCTGATAAGGAAGGGATGTCCCGGGGAAAATTAGAGTTCTACATGTAATCATACCTTATGGATTGTATTCTGGAAAGGAATCCATTCCTAAGGTTAGGATGTGTTTAGAACAAGGCCGACACCCCTCTTTATATTGGTTACAAGATCTTATGGGTTGAGAATTGCAAAAGGAATTACAAGATCATCTGTGAAGAATTAATCATGCCACTGTATGAACTCATATTCAATGAAGAACCCACTTGTTTATATGAGAATGCCATGGTAGTCCTAGAAAAGTATGGGGATTTCTATCTATCATAGGGAGGCACCTAAATAAGAATGTATGGAGGTTCCAAGCCACCCCTTCTCTTACCATGATATGTTATTGATTTCGTGGTCCACAAAGAGGTAGTAAGACATGTGTTTCTAGATGGAGTTGGTCATGTATTAAAGAAAGAGAAGAAGGCCTCCTTCCCAACACTACCCTTTTGTGTCGGAGCATACAAGTTTGCTAAAGTCAGCTCGGCTGAAGAGTTTGTTCAGGAACTAAGGGAGTTTCACTTCGGAGAAAGAATCTCCGCAAAGAATGACAGGCTTAATAAGGCCGCAAAGCACTGTATAATTGTTAATGCACACTTTGAGTATGCTCACTATTTTGATGAGGACGAAGAAGTTTTGAGAGGGGTCAGCAATATGACCGAACTTCAAAGGCACCTTCGCCCCAAGAGTGGAACTAGCACTAGTTCCACAACAGCCCAAGCTGTTAAGGAAGCAAAATTGCGAAGAGAAAGGGAAGAAGCCAAGGCTCTGATGAAGGAAGACCTAGGGATGGAAGCTCAGGTTGAAAAGTTCCAAAGGGAAGCAGCAACAAAGCAGTAGAAGGAGCAAGAAGATAGGCTTCGAGAAGAAGAATCTCAGAGGCTTAAGGAGGAAGAAGATGCCAAAGAGAAAGAGGGAAGAGGCACAGTTGAGAAGTAGGTGAAGGCTGAAGAAGAAGAGAGACAGCTTAAGGCCGAGGAGGAAAATAAGGCCAAGGAGGATGCACAAGCTGAGGGCTCCAACACGCAAGACATGGACATAGGATCATCCCAAATGGTTCATACCCCTCCCATGGAAGATGACATCCCTATAGAAGATCTTCAACTCGTCCCTTTCACTCCATCAAAGGATCATACTTTAACCCATTGGGACAAATTTTTTTTTGACAAGAAAAGGAAGTCCATATTCTGAGGGACAGAGATAAGGTTGAAGAAGAGATTCCTCCCAGACATTATTACCATGCGAGAAACCATTGTCATGCAGGGCACACATAATTCTCCAGTGGTTCTTGCATCTGCTACTATAGCTGTTACCTAGGAAAGCAAAGACAATGTACTCAAGATAGTAAATGAGTTGGATGCAATCAAGAAAAGGGCTCGCATGTTACAGCTCACTGTGGTTAATGAGTAGGCTTATAGGGACTTAGTGGTGAAGAAATATAATATCCTTTTTTCATATCAGAAATAATTGTCAGATAAGTATCCGCACCTGGAAGAAGAAAAGGAACACTTGGCAGTCCAGATGATCATAGTGGAAGAAGAGAAGAATGATTTTGAAGCCAGGATCATTCAATTGGAAGAAGAGAAAGAGTTGATGGCCGAGCAGCTGGAACAAGCAAGTAGCAAGGTAATGGACCTAAGCCCCTTTCATGAACAATCATGTGACATACTAAAGCAGATGCACAAGTCACAGGAACTGCTTACTGAAGAAATTTCCAAGCTAAAAACTATGGTGGACAAGATGAAAGAAATAAAATCTAAAGCCATTAGGCTTAAAAAGAAATATGTGTGGGTAAAAGAAGATATTGGAAAGCATCTTGAATGGAGAGAGGGGAAGTCAGAATTACCCAAACACCTCCCTCTCAAATCCGTAGCAGATTTTAAAGAGGATATAGGCTTCATGGAGTTCTGTAAGAACTGCGGTGTGAAATTAAACTATGTGATCCAAACAACTATCGAAAGATGCAACAACCTTTATCAGAGGATCCAAGAGGTTCATGGAAGGTGCAAAATGGCGATACCCGAGACTCTTGAAGACTTTCCAAGCAAAGAGCAGTGCTTGTATGAATTGAAAGGTGAATTTTGATAGCAGATGATCTTCACCAATGCATTGCGCAACCCTCCATACATTCCCACCTGTTTAAAGAGATTCTCCAAATTACAACAGCATAAGTGCAGGACATTGAAGTAGAGCTGGCCAAGCATGTGATTTCTTGAAAGCTCATGCTCCCTTCACCTGCCAACATTGTTATACGAGAAACAAGAATTTGGGTGAGTTATATAGCAGAAACAGATAAGCCAGCTATGGCAAAGGTTCCAGCAGAGGCAGGAGCGTCGTTTGGGACAAAAGCATCAGCAGAGGTAGAAGCACCAACCGGGAGATGACTGCGCATTCATAAATGTCTAGTGATATACTAGGAATTTTGCTTTTTTGTTATTTAGTTGTGGGGATAAAGGACAGCTGCATTTTGTCTCTTTTTGTAAAAGACATTTAGGGATTGTTCCAATTTTGTAAAGGGCATTAAAAGACAAATTAAAAGATTCTTTGTGAGGGGGACATGTGGCAGCTCTGGGAGCATTTTGTAAGGTTATATATAGAAGATTAGAGAATGATAGGAGGACTTTTGGCAGGTGAAAATAGATTTTCTGTCTTGTATGTGAATTGATTTGCTGCATATACAAGGAACTTGATTTTTTCCTAAAGAAAGCTTGGGAGACTGCATTTTTTCCTGAAGGATATGTTGAATGTCTGCTGGATTGTTCCTATGTCATTTATACATTACTGTGAGATCATTCCTTGCTTTTATGAATTGTTTCTTTGTGATGAATGTTCTCATAATTTTATGTGCAAAGATGTTTATCTCAAATGAGTAATAGAATGTGTTAATTAATCAAAGCTATCTGTGTAATCTTTGGATGTCTCTTTCAGTTTATTACTCATATTTACAGTTTGCTCCTTGCAAGGATAGATTAGATTTGCTTAATAGTTTTAGATTAGATTTGCTCAATTATCTACATTTAGTTTAGAGCACTTGCATATCATATTTAAATTTAAAATACATAAACGGTGGATCGGGCCGCAACTAGTGCAAAGAAAGAAAAACTTTAAATCTTACATGGTAGCTGGACCATTAACCAGATGGATTCCCCATACCAAACTGTGAGTGATCTAATTGGGCTTGCTTACCGGGGAGAATCCCTTTCTGATTGATACTATGATTTTCGGGGCATCAACAGTTTTTGGGGCTAGAGGGATGGCCATCAGTGCATGGTTGGCAGAGGAGGTCCTTCCGTTAGAAGAGATCCCACTGAAGACCCATTTGAAACAGCTATCCCAGACAATTTAGATCTAGAATTAATAAATCAAGAAATCCCAATTCTGAGATCGAACAGTAAGAAAACGCTGTATGTTGTTCCTTTTGTTGAAGTAGCGAATTTAAGAAGACATACCCATGCTTATGTTAGACAGCTTGGTGGTTTGAACACAATTCCCTTACTCCCCAGAAGAAGATCCCCTAGAAGGGAAACGTAGTATACAAGAGATTCAGTTCTTGTTCAAAACTTTGAAGAATTGGTAGATTTATCCTTGGAGGAAATCATAGAGCCTCTTGGAGAAATTAAACTTGAGACTCCTCCAAATATTGAGGAACCTTATATTCCACGAAATTCTCCACCTCACACTCCACGTGATTCTCCACTACATTCCCCACGTGGAGCTATGGATGTACCTGCATGGAGAGCAAGAGGAGCACTGAATTTGGTTGGACCATTTCATGATCTGCCTAAGAATCCAGAAAAGGTTTTACCCAAGTATGATCTTGGGAAATGTATCTCTGCTAAAGATCACCTTAAGATATTTTATTTGGCTCTAAGCCTTCTGAATGTGCAACATGAAGATGTAGTTTGTAGACTCTTTCCTTATGCATTCGAGCCCAAGGTATCTTCCTGTTACTTTAGTTTACAAGCTAGCTCGATATCAAATTGGGAAGATTTTGAGAAATTGTTTCTAAAGAAATATGGAAATCAGAAAACAGTTGCTACACTTATGAAAGAATTGTTGTCCATGAGAATGGAAAAGAAAGAGAAGGTGCAAGAATTTAACCAAAGATTCACTACATTGTTAAATAATTTAAGTGAGGCGGCGAGACCCGCAGAGGAATATTTAGTTGAATATTACACAACAACACTTGCTCCTCCCATAACAATGTTTGTGAAAAGAACCATCGGCATATATGGAAAACGTGGTTAAAATGATGCAAAAGTTGTCCAATAAAATTGTAGATCTAGAGAATGATAAGGTAGCTAGCACATCTAGAAATCCATTTAAACCATTCTACAAGAAAAGGGAAGAAAATGGTCGACCGCTCCCACCTATAAACAACTCTAATGTTCTGAATTTAAATGAAGTAGGAATGGATCATTTCTACACTTTTCATCAGGAACCACACTCTGAGAAAAGTTGTCCGCAATGGATAAATTCAATGAGTTTAGTAATGAACCAAATGCTAGATGCACAAATAACAGATCAGGAAGATCCTCAAGAAGAACAGACCCTGGAAGAAGAAGAACCCACTCCAGACACCACTATGGTGTTGTGGGATTGGGTGCCTTTAATAGAGTTAATTGAAGATGACCCCGAAGAAATCCAAGTTTCAGTAGTTAATGTCACTACTCGTATAAAGGGTCCAATCGCTGATCCGAACCCAACTGCGCCCAAGCATAAAGTCTCCAAGGAGATACCCAAAAGGCACATCACTGTTATTCCACCACAACCTAAGGCAAATCCCGCACCTACAAAAGAACCAAACACAGAAACAACTCAGCAACCAAAAGTTACTTCAAACAAAATAGAAAATCGATCTAAAATTGCAAAGGAATGTGACATGGGATACGATATAATCAAAGACATAAAGAAATCAAAAGCAAATATTTTCATATTCGATATGTGTAGTTTTCCTCAGCAACGAAAGAAGTTGTTACAAGCTCTCGATCCCAAATCTATCACTCCATTAGCAAGCACTCAGGAAGATCCTGAAATAAATGAAGCTAGTATTGGCAGGAAGTCTAAATCCAAAACATTTCCTTTTCTTTTAACTTTAGAAATTTTCAATCATAATGTGCATAACTGTTTGGTAGAATCTAGGGATTCCTCGAATGTCATGCCTCTATCAATTTGCAAAAGGATTAATGGGCAGCCAATTCCATCCCCAACTCATATCATACAGTTAGATATAACTTCTTTCAAAGTTATCGGAGAAATGAAAGATGTGCTAATTAGGTTGTCAGCAGACCCTAGAGTTTGTCAATTTATTGATATAATGGTAGTTGATATTCTTGAGGCTTATGGTTTGATTTTGAGTAGGGACTGGTCTGCAAAACTAAAGGGTTACTTCCCAACCGACTGGTCTCACTTATGGTTACCATATCAGAATAGGAAAAATCAGATTAAAATACTGAGAGAACCTCACATGAAGCAAAACGTAACTCAGTTAGAAGAAAAAAATGAAGTTGTAGCTTTCTCATCTTCAGTTTTGGGAAATTATTTCTTAGAAATTGAACCAGGTAATTATCAATCAGAAAATGTTAGCCATGAATCAGATGAATAGTCCGATCTCCTTTAATTCTCTCGGACTGATGATATTGATTGTAACATAGTCAGATTAGTTACTTACTTAGATGATAGAGATACTAACTTAATTAAATCGGAGAATTTTTTTTGGGTTCTATACTTTGACGGTTCCAAAACCCAAGAAGGATCTGGAGTTAGTTGTGTTTTAATTGATCCTGAAACCAACAAACACTTCTTATCTTGTAGATTAGAGTTTGAATGTACTAATAATACTGCTGAATATGAAGCTTTGGTCCACAGATTGAAGAAAGCTATTGGTTTGAATGCCAAATACTTGAAAGTCTTTGGTGACTCAGAAATAGTTTTCAGATAGGTGAGAGATACAATTCATTGTCTTTCACCACATTTAAAGGGTTACCAATCTGAGGTATGGGATTTAATTCGCACTTTGAAGCTTTTAATATAAATTATATTCCTAGATTACAGAACGTCGCAATTGATTTGTTAGCTACTTCTGCTTCTAGGTTAGTGCCCACCAATAATAAGTGCTCTATTGAATTGATCTCCAGGTCATCTATTCCAGATAACATTACAAATCTTAGAGTGTTCGATGATGATGATCATATCATTAGTTTCCTCACAAATGAAGATGCTTTCAAGGAAGCTATTATTAATGAAGAAAAACATGACTTTGACTTGCAGAGCAAGGATGCAGTCAAGGGAAATTTCATGCACAAAGGAGTGAGATCTCTCGAAAGTTTGTTCGATTTGCAGAACAAGTTCAAGAAGCCAACGAATGTTAAAACTCATAGATCCTCTATGCAGCATGAATTGGTAAATCTGGGCACAAAAGCTGAACCAAAATATGTCAATCTTGGTACATGCTGCTCACCAGGAGAAAGAGATAAGTTCATCAAACTCTTTCAGTAATATAAATATGTCTTTGCATGGACTTATGAGGATCTGAAAACATATGATACTCGCATCATTCAACACATAATACCAATGAAGGAAGGCGTTAATCCATTCCAGAACCAATTAAGAAGAATGCATCCGACTCTTGAACCTTTGATTCAAAAGGAGTTGAAGAAATTGTTAGACGCTAAGATCATATTTAAAGTCAGGCACTATGAGTGGGTCGCTAATCTGGTTCCCGTGTGAAAGAAGTCGGGAGAGATAAGACTATGTGTAGATTTTTGGAACCTGAACAAAGCTTCTGATAAAGATAACTACCACGTGCCTTCAATGGAACAAATTTTGCATATGGTATCAGGATTAGAACTATTCTCTCTTCTAGATGGTTTTTCTGGCTATAATCAAGTATTAGTAGCTGAAGAAGACCGTCTTAAGACTACTTTCCACACTAAATGGGGAACATTCGCATACCGAAGGATGTCGTTCGGCTTGATAAACGCATGAGATACTTTCCAGCGAGCAATGGACATTGCCTTTCGAGGATTGGGCGATCATTGTGTTGTAGTCTATCTAGATGATGTGACAGTTTTCTCAAAGAAGAGGGAATATCATGTTTTCCATTTGAAGCATAATTTTGATCGCTGTAAGAAATATGGTATTTCTCTAAATCCCAAGAAAAGTGTTTTTGTTGTTCTTGAAGGAAATATTTTGGGTCACATCATTTCAAAAAAGGGAATTTCGATAGATCAAGAGAGAGTGCAAGCTATCAACAAGATTCCCATGCCCCACAACAAAAAATCTATGCTATCATTTATCAGCACCACTAATTTTGTTCGAAGGTTCGTTCCCGACTTCGCTCAGACCGTTAAACCTCTGCAGCAAATGGTGAAGCAAAATGTACAATTCAAGTGGACAGACTTGGAAAATGTTGCATTTAAAGAAATCAAAGCAGCTATAGCTAATGCTCCCTCTTTAAGAAGTCCAGACTTCGATAAGGATTTCATCATGTATACTTTTGCTTCAGATGACTCTCTCGTAGCTGTGCTCACGCAAAAGGTAGAATTAGGAGATGAATACCCAATTTATTTTATGAGCACTGGTTTGCAAGGCGCTGAACTGAACTATCCTGTTATAGAAAAACAAGCATACGATGTATTCAAAGCAGTAAAGCAGTTCATGCCATATATTATTAAGAACGAAACTAAAGTTGTAGTTCCTTACCCCGCTGTCAGATCTCTTTTCGTTCAAAAGGAATTGGGATAAAGAAGAGGAAACTAGATCACCGCTCTTCAGGAATATGATTTAGAATTTAAACCTTCCACTATCATTAAAGGTCAAGGTTTATGTAAATTACTCACTGAACATCCAACTGACGAAGAGATGAATTGGGAAGATCAAGCTGAACTAAACATGGTTGAGGTATTTCCCATCTTTACAGCTCTTGAATCTTGGTATATAGACTTAGTGCATTATTTGCAGCAAGGGTACTTACTAGAGCACTGGAGTTCTAAGCAAAGAAGGGCACTCTGTTTGAAATCAGCAGCTTATCAAATCATTGATGGGGTACTTTTAAGAAAAAATTATGATGGCATTTTTATTAGATGTATGGAAAAGGAAGATGCAAGTAAAGTGGTCAAGGAATTACATGATGTCCCTGTTGGGGGACATTATTCTGGAGATACAACAGCTCATAAAATACTGAGAGCTAGATATTATTGGCCCACTTTGTTCAGAGATTCCCACGCCTATGCAAGGAACTGTGATGTGTGCCAAAGGAGTGCTGGGAAATTTCCGAAAGCGGCAATACCTTTGCAGCCAGTTATTATCTTAGAACCTTTAGAGTAGTGGGGCATAGATGTCATCGGAGAAATAAAACCGAATTATTCTCTACAACACCGGTACATCCTGACAGCCATAGACTATTTTACGAGATGGATAGAAGATGCTCCATTGCGCAAAATCAATGAAGATGCAGTTATTAATTTCTTGAAGGAGAACATCATAACCAGGTTTGGGGTTCCAATTTCCCTAGTGTTCGATAATGCAACTTATTTTTCGTCTTTTAATATAAATGAATTTGTTTATGAAAGGGGAATTAAGTTACATTATTCAACCAACCACTACCCCCAAGGAAATAGACTAGCTGAATCTACCAACAAAAACCTTATCCGAATTCTTAAGAAAACTGTGATTCAAAATCAGAGGAGTTGGCATATGGCCCTCCCAAATTCTTTGTGGGAAGATAGAGTCACCCCAAAGAATGCTTTAGGAGTTTCCCCGTATACTCTTTTCTATGGTAGAGAAGCCATCCTTCCTCCAAACATCTTACTCCCATCTTTGCAATTGGCCCAAGCCTCCCGAGGTTCCAACAGTCAAGTCTTACAATCTAGAATTGACACCCTACTGAAACTTGAAGAGTCTCGGCAGAAATCCAAAGACCGATTCCACCAACACCAAGATATAGTCAAAAGGTGGTTTGATAAAAGAAAGTCTAGTAAAAGAAGTTTTGAATTAGGCGACTTAGTTTTGAAATGGGACCATCCACACAAGGGTAAGGAAATGCACACAAAGTTTCAACATTTATGGGTTGGCCCTTACCAAATTTCTGAAAAGCTCGTCCCGACGACTTACAAGCTAAAAGACTTGCAAGGAGAGGAAGTAACTCTACCTCTCAATGGCCTTGCTTTAAAGCAGTATTTCGCTTAGTCCTATGAGGGATTTTTGTACATAAATAAACACTCTTGCTTCTTTCTTGTTTGTTTGTTTTGTTTTTATTTTTTATTATTTTCTTCAGTTAGCTTGGTTTGTTTCCACCTTGCTCTATGGTCAAAGTTTTTCTTTATTCTTTCTTTAATAAATCTTAGCCCAACTTTTGGTGTAGAGGTAAGATAGAGCTTCGAACAAGGCTCAAAATCCTGTAAGGCAGAAACCTACTTACAAAGAAATGTTTTTGTGACTTTGTTTTCACTGTTGAGTTTCCAGGAATGAAGAGATCCTTTTTCTGTTGGTCAAAATAACCTTGTTTTAATAACTAAGATCCAACATTTCCTTCTTACTATCTTGGGGCTCCATTCACTCTAACATTAATAACTGTCTCGAGAAGTTCACTATATTAGACCCATGGAGAGGAAGCATGTCTCACAGATGTATGGTATTTAAAATGATCCCATGCTACAAATAAAAGCCAAAAGATCTTATATTAAAGAGTTTATTTCTAGGAATTCTCGCATCAATTAAAGCACGAAAGAGAAAATCAAAATGCATTTAACTAAGGAAGTTGTTAAAATAAATTATCCCAGCAAGGTTCTTCTTCGTCCGTGAAGCATGATAATCAAATAAATCTCTCGCTCACACAAAAGGACATTAGGTATTGAAGAACCTAAAATAAATATTGAAGTTAAAGAAATTTATTTCTGGAAGGCTCAAATGGCAGAAGTTGTCAATCAAGAAACATCCAAAAGGATGCAAATAGCATGGGAATGAGGAACAAATGAATATGTCTGTGAGGTATTGTTACGATCCTGTGGAGTCTTCTATTAGTTAACATCTAAAAGACAGAGTTTCAAAATGAACTTCATACTCTAGCCCTAAGAGAGTCATAAAGAAGTATGATTCTAAGTTTCCTTCTCCCAAAATGACCATTATGATGAGAGTGATCACTGCATTCACAGAAGCTGAACTATGAGGACATCTTGTTACCCATATAAATTAGCAGTTTGTAAGTTTTTCTACCTTTAAGGAGAGCTTGTTTCATAGATTTGTGTTCACCAGGGAATCGCCAATTGTTGTTGCTGCAACATCCCCCCAAATTTTTTTGTAAATATTGGGGCCCATGCTTCTTGTTTTTAGAAGAGTTTGCCTAGGAGTCAAGTCCTTCCTAAAAGGTATTTTTTGCACTTAGTTTTTTCTTAAAAGAGCGAGTCCTTGAGTTTTTTTTTCTTTTTTCTTTTTTCTTTTCTGCTAAGTAAAACTTAGTTTTTAGAGCTGAAACGGCGACACAACGCACTCAGTTGGGCCACAACGTTCGGATCCTTTTGATAAGTTTTTAGCTTTCCCCGTTTCAGCGAAACTCATTTAGTTAAGCCGCAACAAGCGTTCATTTTGGTTAAGTTTTTAAAGTCTTCTTGTTTCGGGTGAACTTGCCTAGTCCCGCTGAAACTATCACTCTGACTCATCCAACTCATCCGAAATGCGGCTTTTGGCCTTGTCTTTTCTAAGGTTTTCATTGTGGCGAAACACACTAGGTTACGCCGACATAACTCGCAGGTGCAATCCGAAATGGCTAACACTTCAACAAAATTGAGCGTTCGAAGTTTCTTTTCGGCAGAACTCAACCTATCTCGCCGAAACTATCGCATCTGAACTCTGAGCCCTACCAGTAAGAAGTGATGTAGAAGCGCACGGATAAACTCAGCAAGAGTTGCCGAATAGAGATAGAATATGCCCAGTTTAGAATTGGTGCCGAGCTCCCTAGAATGTGCTGGCCCATTGTGGAAGCACCCAGCCAACGCTACCGAAACTATCGCTCCGACTCACCGAAAGCTTCCGGTTGATGGCTCGCATTTAATTCCAAAGCGGCACCAAAAGTGACCCCAGTCACATTGCCGCAACGATGTTTTAATGCCCCGCTAACCCATTTTAATGCCCACACGTGCCTTTTTCTATATATAGTAAGTGGGGTTTTAGGGGGTTTCTTATTGTTTTTCTATTATCGTTAGAGTTTTTCGAGAGAACGTCGTTCAAGGTCATTCTATCCATTCTGGGATAGCCAAGTCTGCAACTCGTCAGCCTCATCCAAGCCAATCATCCGCTACCAGGTAAGTAACTCCACTAGGCCTTTATACTTTGTTTTCAGTAGCCCAAGTTTGTTGTTTCTTTTCGTTAATACCATTTTAGTAGACTGTCTCCATGGCCACCCTCATCCATGATGAAGTTTTTGGGCCTGTATGATTATTCATAAAGCCATTGGAGAATCCTGGCTAGACCCTGCTCACTACCCATCCATTTGTCCTTACGAAGTTTTGGTGACTCGAACCTTGTGGATGGCTGCACCCGATCGCAACCTCTCAGCTGCTCTTGCCTACGTCTTGTTATCAGCATCCTAGAACTCCTATTCGGGAGGTTGTGCCTTAGTGTCATAGGTTTTGTTGTAGTACCGATAGGGAAAGCTAGTTCTGACAAGTTTTTTTTAGTAGATTCCTATCTTTGTTTCGTTTGCTTTGTTGCTTGCATTTTGTTTGAAGCGTATATCACTTCCAAAGTTGTTTACTAACACTTTCTTATTTTGCTGTAGTGATGAATTTTCATTTCAATGCTTTGTCTGTATGCTCGTTTCATCATTTATCTACTCATGTATGGTTTTGGATAGGTTCTACCACAATGCCGAAAGGTGGAAAGAGGAAGGAAAAAATGGTTGAACTAGAGTCAAGTGGCATTGAAGCAATAATCAAGACATTATATGAAGACACCAAGCCAGTTATGGGCATTGCACCGGAACCGAAATGGGGAGATTTATATCACATGATCAGAGACCGGGAAATTCCTAGGTCAGTCCTAGAAGAGATGTACTTATACCAGAACATTAGCAGCTCTGGCATCACCAAAGAAGCATAGCACCCCGAGATTTTCCCCTGCGTAGAAGTTATCGGGTGGATTCTAGCACATGCAGACGCTGAATCAAGAGTCTTATTTGACAGAAACGGAGAGGCATTCGCCTTGTTCCACCCATCCCATATCTAGGAAACCCAAAAATTGCTCTGCACTTAGCAACTATTGAACGACGCATGGCTAGAAAGTCTTAACATGGATTACATGGAGATGGCCAGAAAATTGTTAATTCAAGGCAGGCAGTTGAGGGTGAAAGAGAGTGATGATTATGAAGTTCAGGCACTCATGCCTCCCTTCAGAATTATTGCCCTCATGCTAAGAAGAATTTTTGGCAGGGTTGATGGAACCACTTATCAGTTGCATTGGGCCCCTCTGATCCACTATGTAGCATTCAAGGGCACGGTGTTCAATTGGGTAGATATCCTCTTAGATAATATATCGTCAGCCATAGTTGCTGCTAAGGAAGGGATGTCCCGGGGAAAATCAGAATTCTACATGTCACCATAACTTATGGATTTTAGTCTGGCAAGGCATCCGTTCCCAAGGTTAGGATGTGTTTGGAACAAGGCCAACACCCCTATTTATATTGGTTACAAGATCTTATGGGCCCAGAATTACAAAAGGCATTACAAGATCATATGTGAAGAATTAATCATGCCACTATATGAACTCATGTTCAATGAAGAACCTAGTTGTTTATCTGAGAATGCCATGGTAGTCTTAGAAAAGTATGGGGATTTTTATCTATCGGAGGAAGGTACCTACATAAGAATGTATGGAGGTTCCAATACACCCCTTCTCTTACCAGGATATGTTACCAATTTAGTGGTCCACAAAGAGGCAGTAAGACAACTGTGTATAGATGGAGTTGGTCATGTCTTAAACAAAGTGAAGAAGGCCTCTATCCCAGCCCTACCATTCCGTGTCGGAGCATACAAGTTATCTAAAGTCATATCGGCTGAAGAGTTTGTTTAGGAACTAAGGGAGTTTCACTTCAGAGAAAGAATCTTCGCAAAGTATGATAGGCTTAATAAGGCCGCAGAGCACTACAGAATTGTTAATGCACACTTTGAGTATGCCCACTATTTTGATGAGGACGAAGAAGTTTTCAGAGGTGTCAACAATCTGACTGAACTTCAAAGGCGCCTTTTCCTCAAGATTGGAACTCCACCTAGACATCATTACCACACGCGAAACCACTGTCATGCAGGGCACACAGAATGCTCCAGTGGCTATTGCATCCGCTACTATAGCTGCCTCCAAGGCGAGTGAAGGCAATGTGCTCAAGATAGTAAATGAGTTGGATGCAACCAAGAAAAGGGCTCGCATGTTACATCTCACTGTGGTTAAAGAGCAGGATTATAGGGACTTAGTGGTGAATAAATATAATCACCTTTTGTCAAATCCAAAAGAATTATCGGATAAGTATCAACACTTAGAAGAAGAAAAGGAACACTTGGCGGTCCAGATGATGATAGTGGAAGGATAGAAGAATGATTTTGAAGCCAGGATCATTCAATTGGAAGAAGAGAAAGAGTTGAGGGCCGAGCAACTGGAACAAGTAAGAAGCAAGGCAATGGACCTGAGCCCCTTTCATGAACAGTCCTGTGACATACTAAAGAAGATGCATGAGTCACAGGAAATTCTTACTGAAGAAATTTGCAAGCTGAAAACTATGGTGGACAGGATGAAAGGAATAAACTCTGAAGCCATTACGCTTAAAAAGAAATATGTGCGGGTAAAAGAATATATTGGAAAGCATATTGAATGGAGAGAGGGGAAGTGAGAATTCGCCAAACATATCCCTCTCAAATCTGTAGCATATTTTAAAGAGGATATAGGCTTCATGGAGTTCTGTAAGAACTGCGGTGTGAAATTAAACTCTGTGATCCAAACAACTATCAGAAAATGAAGCAGCTTTTATCAGAGGATCCAGGAGGTTCATGGAAGGTGCAAAATGGAGATACCCTAGACTCTTGAAGACTTTCCAAGCAAAGAGCAGTGCTTGTCTGAATTGAAAGGTGAATTAAACACAGAAATGGATTACATGAAGAAGATAGATGTGTTGATAGCGGATGATCTTCACCAGTGCATCACGCAACCCTCCATACGTGCCCACCTGTTTTAGGAGATTCTCCAAATGACAACAGTAGAAGTGTAGGACATTGAAGCAGAGCTGACCAAGCATGTGATTTCTCAAAAGCTCATGCTCCCTTCACCTACCAACACTGTTATATGAGAAATAGGCATTTGGGTGAGTTATATAGTAGAAGTAGATAATCCAGTTGTAGCAAAGGCTCCAGCAGAGGGAGGAGCACCATCTAGGACAAAAGCGCCAGTAGAGGCAGAAGCACCGTCTGGGAGCTGACTGGGAAGTCATAGATGTCTAGTGATATGCTAGGAATTTTGCTTTTCTATTATTTAGTTGTGAGGATAACGGATAGCTGGATTTTGTCTCTTTTTGTAAAATACAGTTAGGGATTATTCCAATTTTGTAAAGGGAATTAAAAGATTCTTTGTGAGGGGGACATGTGGCAGCTCTGGGATCATTTTGTAAGGTTATATATAGAACATTAGAGAATGATAGGAGGACTTTTGGTAGATGAAGAGACATTTTGTGTCTTGTACGTGAACTGATTTGCTGCATATATAAGGAATTCGATTTTTGCCTAAAGAAATCCTGGGAGACTGTGTTTTTTCTTGAAGGATGTGTTGAATGTCTGCTGGACTGTTCCTATGTCATTTATACATTACTGTGAGATCATTCCTTGCTGTTATGAATTGTTTCTTTGTGATGAATGTTGTCATAATTTTCTGTGCAAAGATATTTATCTCAAATGAGTAATAGAATGTGTTAATTAATCAAAGTTATCTTTGATATCTTTTATCTTCTGCTGGAAATGCATCTTTATGATTAAATAGCTATCTATGTAATATTTGGATGTCTCTTTCAGTTTATTACTCATATTTACAGTTTTCTCCTTTCAAGGATAGATTAGATTTGCTTAACAACTTTAGATCATATTTGCTCAATTACCTGCATTTAGTTTAGAGCACTTGCATATCATCTTTAAATTTAAAATACATAAACGGTGGATCGGGCCGCAACTAGTGCAAAGAAAGAAAATCTTTAAATCTTACACGATAGCCAGACCGTTAACTGGATGGATTCCCCATACCAAACGATGAGCGATCTAATTGGGCTTGCTTACCGGGGAGAATCCCTTGCTGATTGATGCTATGATTTTCGAGGCATAAACAGTTAGTGAGTACAAATTATGGCATTGTAAAACAACTATGTATGTACCGTTGAGTCCCTAGTCCTGACTGGGAGGTCACGATAGCTCTATTGGACACACTGAGCAGCTCTATTGGACACACTAGGCACACTGAGAGGGGTGGTGAACAGTGTGCGTATCTTTTATTACTTTTTCAACTTTAACAATCATTGGTAGCTTATTCAATATTATGCATAGTACGTAATTATCACATTATCATTATATCATCATCAACATTATTAACAACTACAACTCATCATCACATATCATCATACCATCATCACATAGGAAGCATTGCAAAACACAGTACATGAGATTTTTACGTGGAAACCCAAGTCCTGGGGGAAAAACCACGAAAGCCTTTATAATAATAATTTACCAGCAACAACTGGAAGGAGGAAACAACCCACTTTGTTACAAATACTTCAATTCTCCAGCTACAACTGGAAGGAGGCTACAACCCCCTGTTTTACAGGTTACAACCTGAAGGAAGCCTTAGCTCCCTAAATTTCCTTTCCCTGTCTTGCCACCCTGATATGAAGATAAATACTGAACTATTGAACCATAAACTGCACTTATCCTGTAGAGCTTATATCCAACACTTGTACAACACTACACAATCTGTACCACACTTCACAATCTGTATCACACTTCACAACCACTGTCACTGCTGACCACTGCTCATCAACTGTGCACTAAGCACTTGCACCACAACTGTGCCACACTACTTATCAGCTGACCAATAAATCTATCTATACCAATCAATTTGTTGTTCACATCATCCGAATCAGTGAATCTGAGTTCAACCAACTATATACCAGACCACCTAGTTCAAACCAACCGCTCATACAACTCAACCAATCTAAGTTAGACCAACTGCACATAGGACAAGCTGTGCCAATTCTGCTCAACTGAACCAACCTATACCAAGTTGCTTGTGTACCTGAGATACGCAAGGTTAGTACAACCACAACTAACTTATCCAATCATACTTAACATAACCACCCTCAAAGATAATCCTCAAACAACTAGATAAGGACTTAACCAACAAGGTCAAACTCAGTTAATCCACAACTAGCTAAGTCAATTAGGTAATGTCTTCAACCAACTTGGTCAATGCTATATTACCTATGGATACTTTCATCTAATCAATATACTAAGTCAAATAGAACTCTCAATACAGTCTCATACAATGACAACTTGTCAAACATAGACATAGTCAACTAGTTAAATACAGTCAATGGTTTCTCAATACTAGAAAGCCAATTACTTAAGATCAATACTAACTTACTAAGTCAATGGTTGATAAAATAATTGCCCAAAACCAATCAATTCAAGCCAACATCAAGTAACTTTGCTAAAAGGAGTACTATCAAAGAATCATAGTAAACAACAAACAAGTCATTAAGAAATACTGTCAAAGAGTATTGAAAACTTTGTCAAAACAAATCAAGTCAACGCAACTTTTGCACCTAGATACTTTACTCACTCGTCCAATCAATTAGATAAAATTTACACAATTTTCTAATTAGATCAAGAGCACTTTTCACAATTTGCCAAATTAGTCAAGCAAGTCAACACTGCCAACTTGTCAACTCAATTAATTAGATGAGGACCAACTCAACAAGTTAAGACCAATTCAAAGCACCATGTTACCTCAATAAGGTTAAGATAAACATCAAGCAACTTGACACATTAAATATTTTAGTCAACTAGGTCAATACTAACACAGGTTATCAGTCCACTTACAGTACTGTGGAAACCTATTGCTTACAGTCAATCCTGTCCTAATACTGTCAATAGCAATTGATTACAGTCTTAAACTCAAAAGGTATGTGTAGAAATTTTAAGGTCAACCTCAAGAAGAAAGGTACATCAAATTTCTAAGTCAACAATCCACTTTAGACAGATCCAGTCAATGCAGGCTTTAGGTATCTTGCTAAGCAAAACACTTCCAGCCAACACAATGAAAGTAATCAAAATTTTCCAACAAACGAGGGTCAAAAGATAAACTTTTCAAGGATATTAATTGATGTCACATACCCCAAGTTCTAGACATTTTATGTCATTGAGAAAACATTATGTTTTATTTTTATTGGAAAGTTTTATGACTATTGACCAAGTGGGGTCATGGATGACTGTAATTAATTATTTTGAATATTTTATTATTAATAAATAAAAGTGGAGACAAATATCCAAAGGAGACTGTTGAATGAGTGTTCACTGACCCACTAGGGGGAATGGATTGTGGTGGAGAGAAAATTGACACTTGGCAGCATCCTCAACTCACTTCTAATTGTTGCAGGAGGCAACTTTCCTACTTTTGTGGTCATGTTCCCCGAGAAAGTGGAACTGAGCAGGTGGCTCATTTACTGAAATAAACTGACCAAAAGACCTAGGCATGTTATTTATCTATCCATCAAATTCAGCAAAAGGTTGTTCATTCTTACCTTGTGATAATTTTCTGAACACAAGAGATTTGATGAGGGGAAAGTTAAAAGTGATTGAGAGAACTAAGAGTGCATTCTGAACTAGTGCATCCACATTGCTGAGTTCAATATTGCTAAAGGCACGTATTGATGCTGCTAAGTACTACTGCTGAGCTGCAAGGGAATTTATTCCATTATTCCACACAGCATCTTCATCCTAGTGGTTCAGTGAACAGGGTCTGGGGTCCTAAGGCAAGTAGCTTGGATGTCTTCAGGAGCTGGTTGGGTGGAATGAGCTCCTTTGGATGTTTGTTTCTTCTTCTACAGTTCCAGGTTCATACTGTGTTATCTTTTCTACTTCTGTTATGTTAGTAAATTAATTAGGAGTGCAATGGCTATCCTTTTTCTGCCATTTAATCGAAGAGATTCTGCTTGAGTTAATGATTATTTTTATTTCTGTAAATTGTACTGATAAGATGAAATGCAGTATGAATGATGTAGTTAAAATAATAGAATGATTAATTATAAAATCATCTTTTTGCATTTTTCCACACACTGTAACAGGGTCATAGTCTAGTACAAAAGGGGTAATTAGAGTGGATCATAATGATCACATACAATATATAATTTTTAAATAATTGATTTATAAACAAAGCTATTGCATTTCAGTTCTGTAACTTTGTTTTCATTTAAAATAGATCATTTAGAATCATAAACAGAAGTTAAATTTTCTTCTAAATACTTCATTATTCTTTGTTTAGTAATAAATCCTATCTCTTGTTACAAACAATACTATTATCAAAAGATTCTTCTGCCTAAACAATGGTATGAGTAGTCCTTTAAAAATAAACAGATCCTATGTAAACTGGTTTCGTTTGTTTAACAAACACTATATATATATTAATGAATATGTTAAATTTTGAGCATTAATTCACAATACTCTAGGATCTTTACTAAGAGAATAACATGTACAGTATATCAATGCATATAAATCATAACAAGCATGCCAATCATCACAAGAATCGAAAGCATGAGAGACAATAGACACATAGAGTTTTCGTGGGGAAAACCCTAAGGTGAAAAACCCCACAAATTCCTCAGATATAGAGAGAGAAATGGCTCAACTAAAGTACAACCAAAATACACAGAGATAGTCTCCTAGTAGCAGATGATCCTCCTCCTCACTAGTGCGCCACTTTCTGAGTGAAGGAAGAATGAGTTTCCGAATGATCCAAATAGAGATCTCCCGATCTCTATTTATACTTGTCCTGATTGCCCAATAACCTTATGGGGCCGACATCTCTAGCTAGGTACATCAACCATATAATATAAAAATTAGGGCCGACCCCACACATGGTGGTCTAATAACCCATCGGCAAGTTAACATACTTGCGACACTTGTCAATACACATGACGACACTTCCATATAGAGGAATGACACATCTCTATCGGAGTACAATAATATATAAATGGAATACATGGATGAAATACATTCCGAAGTTACATATACATCAACACTCCATCTTAAATAGGAAGGTATTTCTCAACACAGATATGCTAGCACAAGTCTTCTTCTCTAGATCATCGTCATCGTCATCATCACTATTGTTGCTATCTCAACCAATCTCTGACTCTACTCATCATAGGAAGTTCTACAGATCCAGTCCTTTTTCATACTAGATGTAGGCCCACCACCTGTAGGTCTTCATCATCTATGCGAACGGTCTGATAGAGGTGGCCTCTTAGGACTAATTTTATGTGCTGATGCAATACCTGACAAGAGTATCCCAGGAACATTTATGTGCCTAAGCACAAACTGCAAGATCTCCTAGGACTGATTACATGCATCTCGTTCCAAATACCTTTAAAGAGCATCCCAGGAACATTTATGTGCCGTAGCACGACCAGCAAGATCTCTAAAGAGCATCCCAGGACTTATTACGAGCACACAGCTCAACCTCTCGGATCTACAAGACTGATTACATGTGAATAGACAATACCTTTAAAGAGCATCCCAGGAACATTTATGTGCCACAACACGATCGACAAGATCTCTAAAGAGCATCCCAGGACTTATTATGAGCACACAGCTCAACCTATTGGATCTCCAGGACTGATTACATGTCTCCATAGTAATACCTCATCCCAGGACTGATTACGAGCACACAGCTCAACCTATCGGATATCTGAGGACTGATTACATACTACATAGCAATACCTCATCCCAGGACTGATTATGAGCACAAAGCTCAACCTATCGTATTTCTGAGGACTGATTACATGCTATTTTCACAACCTGCCATATATCATCTCTGACCTCCAAGTATCAACCTGATACTCATGATCTAACTGATCATCATCGCACGAAGCATCATCCCGATGCTCATGATCATCCTGATCATCATCACTATACCATCCTGATACATATCATTTGGAGCAACATCCTAAAGCTCGTCATCATGATCATCCTGATCATACAATGCATCCACCTGATGCATACCAAGTATCTATCTGATACATATCACCATACATGATCCACCTGAGCATACAATGTATCCACCTGATACATACATAGATACATGATCCACACAATGTATCCACCTGATATATATCAATATACATGATCTACCTGATCATACACAGTATCCACCTAATACATATACAGATACATGGTCCAAGCATCCAACATGAGACATATAAAAATACATATCAATGATCCAACTGATCATATCCAACATCCAACATGATGCATACATACATATACATATAAATGATCCAACTGATCATATCCAGCATCCAACATGATGTGTACATACATATACATGTAAATGATCCAACTGATCATTTCCAGCATCATCCTGATGCATATACAGAGCAGTAACTAGAGCATCGTCCTGATGCTCATCATCCAATGCTTACATCCACATCCATGGAAAGGTTCCTCCTTCCAACATGCTTGGAATGGCTCCAGCAAATGTGTCCATCACTTCTTCCTTGAAGTGTCGTCGATCTGAAGAACACCAAGCCTCTCTCTGAAGTACTCGAACTTCACTCTGGCTAGTGGATTCGTCAGTACATCTGCAATCTGCTCATTCATCCCAACATACAGGAGCTTCACTGCTCCTCTCTGCACCATATCCTTGATATAATGATATTTGATCTCAATGTGTTTCGACCTATCATGGAACACCGGGTTCTTAGACAGCTTCACACAACTCTGGTTATCACAGAAGATACCAGTAGCCTCCAGCAGGAGATCAAATAACTCAGACAGTAGCTTCCGGAGCCATACTGCCTCACCACTAGTCGAGCATGCTACAACATACTTTGCCTCGACTGTACTCAGTGCTACGCAATATTGCTTCCTTCTAAACCAAGAGATCACACCTGATCCCATACTGAAGCAGCACCCAGATGTACTCTTCCTATCTGTAGCACTGCCTGCCCAATCTGAATCAACATAACCCTGTAGGTTAAACTTTTGATTCGCATCATACTTGAGCCCATAATCAATTGTACCCTTCAGGTACCTCAGAATATGCTTTACAGCAACCAGGTGAACACTCCTCGGATCCGTCAGGAACTGGCTCAATGTGTTCACCGCAAAGCAAATATCTGGTCTCGTGTTTGTCAGGTACATCAAGGACCCAATCATCTGGCGATACATAGATACATCAACCGGCTCAGATGAAGCATCACATAGAAGCTTTAGGTTCAATGCCATAGGTGTGGCCATGGCCTTGCAATCCATCATCCCGAACCTCTTCAGGATATCTACTGTATACTTTCCTTGTCCAAGGAAGATCCCATCTGCACTCTGCCACACCTCCATACCTAGGAAATAGTGCATCATTCCTAAGTCTTTCATATCAAACTCGGCAGCAAGCATCCTCTTTGTATCTGCAATCAATCTGTCATCTCCTGTTACAAATAAGTCATCCACATACAAGAGTAGAATCACAGGACTCCCTTTCTCAACCTTGTAGTAAAGGTTGGAATCCGCTTTACTCTTGGTAAATCCCAAACTAGATAGCAAACTATCCATCCTACCATACCAAGTTCTGGGGGTTGTCTTCAAGCTATACAAGGATTTCTTCAATCTGCACACATATGACTCCGTGTCATGTGTTTCAAAACCGAGTGGCTGCTCCACATATACTTCCTCTTCAACTACACCATTCAAGAAGGCAGTCTTGACATCCATCTGGTGTATCTTCCATTTCATCGTTGCAGCCAAGGAAAGTACTGTTCTGATGGAAGTGTACCTGGCTACAGGAGCAAAGGTTTCTTCATAATCTATTCCCTCTTTCTGAGAGAAGCCACGAGCTACGAATCTTGACTTGTATTTCTCTATGCTTCCATCTGCAGCATGCTTGATTTTGTAGATCCATTTGGAAGTCACAACAGACTTCTCCTTAGGTCTTGGGACAACTCCCAAACATCATTCTTCATTATTGATTGGTATTCCTCGACCATGGCATCCTTCCATTTTTTCTTTTCTGCTGCTTCTTCATAATTGGAAGGTTCTTTGTTCATGATATCACAGAGTAAATCAACATAGCTGGTATGAGATCTAGTTCTCTTCTTTTCTCTGTGTTCTTCTTCTAGAATGCCAAATGTTTCTACATCTTGAATGAGCTCTCTAGCCCATACAGGTTTCCTTTTGTGAGAGTTGTCTTCACGTGGTGGATCTACGGGTTGTTGCGGATCTTCAATTTCACGATCAACATCTGGAATTGCTTCAGTCATGGTAGTGTCTTGAAATCTAGTTTCCTTAGGTTCTTCATGAACTTCAACATGTGTCTTCCTTGATTTGATGAATGCTGAGTTTTCATCAAATGTTACATCCCTGCTGACATCAATCTTCTTGAACCCTGGAAAGTATATTCTGTAAGCCTTCGAGCTTTCACTATAGCCCACAAAGATACCCTTCTATCCTGAAGGATCCAGCTTGGTCCTCTTATCCTTTGTGACATGATTATATACTGGACAACCAAATATTCTGAGATGGATGACTTCAGGTTTCTTACCAGAGA
This sequence comes from Larix kaempferi, assembly GCA_027924585.1. NCBI lineage: Eukaryota > Viridiplantae > Streptophyta > Pinopsida > Pinales > Pinaceae > Larix > Larix kaempferi. The sequence goes on from BSBM01000937.1 coordinate 2,122,300, forward strand.
AGACCTCTTATGGTGTCTTGTTGTCCAATATCTTGTGAGGTGTTCTGTTCTGCACATATACAACTGTCCTAGCTGCTTCTACCCATAGATGCATAGGTAGATCTTGGTCATGCAGCATTGCCCTTGCTGCTTCCATGATTGTTCTGTTCTTTCTTTCTGCAACTCCATGCTGTTGTGGATTGTAAGGAGCAGTCAACTCCCTCTTAATCCCTAAATCACTGCAAAGTTTCTTGAAGTCACCTGAAGTGAATTCCCCACCATTGTCGGATCTGAAAGTCTTGATTTTCTTATCAGTTTGATTCTCCATCAAGGTTTTAAATTCCTTGAACCTATCAAACACTTCATATTTGTTCTTCAAGAAGTAAACCCAAGTCTTCCTGGAGAAGTCATCAATGAAAGATACATAGTAAACATACCCACTCAGAGAACTGGATGACATCGCACCACATACATCGGAGTGGATAATTTCCAAGATACTTTTTGCCTTGCTTTCACTGCTTGGAAATGCCTTCTTTATGTTCTTTCCTTTTGCACATCCTTTGCAAACACCTTCATGCTTGGTATTGATTTCAAGAAGACCTTATACAACCTTACTTGCAATTGGTAATGCTCTGTAGTGCATATGTGCAAGTCTTCTATGCCAAAGTTCACTTTGCTTCATGGAATCATGCACCATGGCATGTTCAGGTTGTCCCTTCAATTTATACAATCCTCCCTCTTGCTCTCCAATCACTACTGCATCATCGATAGTTTTACCTTTTGGCCACATTAGAACTTGGCCATCTATAAATGCAACCCTCATACCTTTTGCATCCAATGTAGATATGGAGAGTAGGTTCTTCTTGAGCCTAGGTACATAAAGGACTTCTTTCATCTTCAAATATTTTCCAGAATCTAGGTTGTAGGAGGCTTTACTACTTCCTTTGATAGGGCATTGATAGTCATCCCAAAGTTTCACTTTGTGGGGTGATTCATGTTTAGATAGATTTACAAAAGATTATTTAAACCCAGTCATGTGTTTAGAAGCACCACTGTCAATAAGACAATCATTACAAGCATGAGAGATAGTACCTGTGAGAGAAGAGATTAGAACATACTCTTCTTCGCTTGATGAGTCATCATCAATTTCCTGTTCTAGCTTTCTTCCTGGGAGGTTCATCATCCTCGACAGCATGAGCATGATACCTTATTTTGCTGTTCTTCTTCTTCTTGTTGAAGTTGTTGGAATCTTCTTTCCTTTTCTTGGGACATTCTGAGGCAAAATGTCCTTTCTCATTGCAATTGAAACACCTCATATCTTTCTTTTCTGTGTGATATGGATGAGAAGATTTCTTCTTGTGATGGGATGGCTCCCTCTTGAACTTGCCTTTCTTGGTATGTGATATGAGAGCTTGATCTTCATTTTCCATATTTTCTTCTCATGCCACAACCCTTGCTTCTTCTTGAGAGAATTCCTCCCACAGTCTATTGAAGGAGATCAATTTATTTCTTGCGCAGATCCCTTGGATAAAGGAGTCCCATGACCTAGGTATGCCATTCAAAGTGGTCATAACAATTTCACCATTCTCCACCATTTCATCTACAGCTTCAAGTTGTTCCTTGATCTGAGAGACCTTGGAGAAATAGGATTGAATGGTTTCTCCATTCTACATCTTGAACCATTTCAATTGATTCTGCAGAGTCATCTTCCAATTTATGTTCTTCCCTTCAAATAACTTGGTCAGGGAGTCAAACATCTCCTTGGGTGTCTTCAGATATGACACATGTGGTATGAGATGGTCTTTGATAGAATCATCAATGATTCCCTTTGCTTTGACCAAGTTCTTCTTATGCAATATCTTAGCCTCTTCATCCTCTGGGATAGAGATGTCTTCTTTTACATATGTGTCCAACTCATTCTCTTCTAGGATTAACCCAATCCTATACTTCCAGACTCAGAAGTTATCATCCCCTTCAAGCTTATCCTCAAGCTTGGTGTGGTGAGACATCTTAAAGAGTACTTCAAATGGAAATAGAAAAGATTTAGATCTTACCACTTGATTTGCTGAAAATTGGATTTGGTCCCGAATTAGGGTTTGTCAGAGAAACCCTAAAAATTCAAAATGTGAATTTCAACTTTTTGAAAGGATAGAAAGATGTGCCTTGATGAGCTGATCAGCTTGGTGTATTTAGAATTTGAGATCTGCAAAGCTTCACCCTTCAGAAATGCCTTTTTGTTTTCTCTAGTTCACTAGGGAGGACCCTGAATTAGGGTTTGAGTTTCCTGGAGATCTACCCAGCCAAAAATCTTGATCCAAAGCTCTAAACTTCGATTTTTGCAAGGAGCTTCTAGCTATGTCTTCAGATTCCAGAAATTCCTATTTTTGTGGAAACCCTAATTTTTAGGGCCAAATCTAAAAATGCTCAAAATTGAATTATGATTGGACCGATGGATTCTCCTTGATGAGTAGAGTCAATCTACTATATTGCTTTTCCACAATCTGTGGAGAGAAACCCAATAAACAAGAAACCCTGGTTTTCGTCACTGCACAATTTCTTCTTCTCAGGTTAGCTCTGATACCATGTTAAATTTTGAGCATTAATTCACAATACTCTAGGATCTTTACTGAGAGAATCACATATACATTATATGAATACATATCAATCATAACAAGCATGTCAATCAACACAATAATCAAAAGCATGAGAGACAATAGACACATAGAGTTTCCGTGGGGAAAACCCTAAGGTGAAAAACCCCACAACTTCCTTAGAGATAGAGAGAGAAATGGCTCAACCAAAGTACAACCAAAATACATAGAGATATTCTCCTAGTAGCAGATGATCCTCCTCCTCACTAGTGCGCCACTTTCTGAGTGAAGGAAGAATGAGTTTCCGAATAATCCAAATAGAGATCTCCCGATCTCTATTTATACTTGTCATGTTTCCCAATAACCTTATGGGGCCGACTTCTCTAGCTAGGTACATCAACCATATAATATATAAATCAGGGCCGACCCCACACATGGTGGTCTAATAACCCATCGGCAAGTTAACATACTTGCGACACTTGTCAATACAAATGACGACACTTCCGTATAGAGGAATGACACATTTCTATCGAAGTACAATAATATATAAATGAAATACATGGATGAAATACATTCCGAAGTTACATATACATCAACAGAATAGAATCCTCTTATCGCTTGTATATATCCTAGTAATTATAACTAAGAGGGTCTGATTATAATACTAGTAATAGTATCAGTTAATCCCTCACAAACAAATCAAATAGAAACTATTATTACATTAAACATATAGTAAATCTTGTGCCAATATTTCTTCAAAGAAATACGTCTATTTCTCCATTACAGTAATGTATGCACAAACGCAAAACCTAGAATTACGATTTCAACAATTAAATCAAATCTTGACCTCCACGGAGCTTAGGTATTCATACTTTTAATAGAAAGTTATTACAAATACGCTTTTTGCAACCGAAACAATACGTTACATAGATATGTAGTATTTCCTATCTTTTCTTAAAATAAACTCAGGTTGAAATCTACGGATCATCGCAATAACATTATACTCATTTCTGAACTTTAGTCTTTTTTCCAAACTCGACAACATTTGCAGCACAACAGTTTTAGAAAATATTTGGTAATCCAAACCAAACCTTATACCGAAATAAAGAAAACAAAGTCAAACACTGCAAGGTTTTAGGATTTAGTTTTACGGCCTTTCACCATTTATCATATTATCATTATCGGGATATGCCCTAAGCTGTTGCTTTATCAAACACTAAGACATGCGTATGAAGTTGGTTTTAGAAATTATTTGAATCCATTAAGCCTTTAGAATTACTCAGAACTTTTAGCTCAAAACCAACTGCATAAATTCATAGTATTTAAACTCAAATTCTGAGCCTTGGCGAAACACTGTAACCAGTGGCCGAAAACAGTAAATAAACAATGAGCTACAGATCATGGAGCAAAGCTCCTAAAATATTTTTCCTTACAGCTTAACGATGGTTACAAAATCATCTACATGACTGTATCTACAGTTCTTAATTCTGACAGAGACCAAAACACCTTAAATAATCATTCTTTTGTATCTATCGGCAAAAACCTTGGAGGTTAACCCGAGGCTTACAGGATATCTAGTATCCCTGTTCATAGTGGAACGCCACTAACAAAATATTGGAAACCACCTACATTAACACATTAAGTAGGGTTAAAACACGTTACAAAAACATTACGAAAACTGCAACCTTTCAAGTATTAACAACAATGAAGGAAAGGAGTTCGGAAAAATCACCTTGTAGAATTTTTTTATATCATTCTCCTCCAGATAATAGTAGATAGACGAAGCATTATCCCTATCGAGTAGAACCAGACCGGTGCACTTAGTTTTCCAAACAAGAGTAACTCAAAACAAGTTCAATGCTTGAAAACTCACAACATTCTCCAATCAAATCTACACCGATAGGTCGCAGTCTCAAGACCCGAGTACCTCAGATCCTGGAAGGCCGAACCTCACATTCTTTTAACCATGTAAATAATTTTACAGTCGACCAAATGCCATGAAAAACACTGGAGAGCCGAGCAAGTTTGTAGGTTACAAACCCTGGGGACGCGGAGATCCTGTCGGCCTCCCTCCCCACTACTCCAACAAAACTGAATGCCACAAGCCTCGAAACCGGCGATATGGTAGTAAGGTTTTACAAGCCCAAGAATTTCCAAGATCAATGATCAGGATGCAGCGACCGAGACATTTAGGTTTTTGTTCACCTAATGCATTTAAAAATGAAAACACCATGGTCGACTTAAGTTGCTAGCATAGAGTTTCCAACTATACATTTCCTTACCACGTATTTCCCAACTCGAGTGATTCGTATGACTGAGCATTGTTTTCAACACCAGGACCCCAGCTTGAACACGTGAAGCTATACACGAAGGGTTACACTGGGTAATCCATTATGGATGCATTTATTGAACACCTTAATTACACCACCCTTGATGCGAGTGCATGCCAACGCATACGCCATGAGTTAATTCTCCACACATCGACGAATAGTTCTAAGTATAGTACATTACAGTAAGGGTCTTATGGTTTTCAACCTAGCATTTTCACCAGCATATTAATCCATGAAAACATTTCCAATGTTTGAGTTATGAATATTATCCATTATGGGATTTTGATAATAATGGTAAGTATTACGTTTACATTTGATCAGTTCATAGTAATTCATTTCATAGCCTAGGTATATTATTTTTCAATTGTAATGTGTAAATATTGAAATAAACTATGCTGCTAGGTATAGGAATTGTATATTGAATCTCAAAATTAACATGGTAGAACAATGCTTCCAATATAGTTATTGGTGAAGAAAAAATAATTGCATTTATATTTTTATGGGTAATTCATATAGTAGCTATATTGCTAGATATAAGTATTGAAAGTTGATACTTGATTTAGCATAAGTACGACAAGGTTATCACATAGAAATGGTGAAGAACATGAAGTCGTAACTTGCAAAGGTCCCTTTAACCTTAGTAAGTTATTTATCTATTTTAATATCGGAACTATTAACTTTTAACCTAGAGAATTCTCCGTAATGAAGACATGGAGATTTTCGAATTAAAATACCTGGAAAAGCTTCATAATAGTTAACACTTTGCATACACATAACCAAACCAGTATTATGTCATAGTTTAAATTGAAAACATACAAGTAAGATGCCAGTAGAATTCTTGGACAATACCTGTGCTCTGCAACCTGTGCTCTGCAATGGTATTTAGGAATGTTAGCTAGCGATAGCTAAGTAATCCGCAGGGCGAATCAAGGACCCCTTCAGTACATCAAAATGATCATTTTAGTGCTGGAATCAAAATGCATAACTTAGAAAGTAAAGACAATGTGCTTTGTTGAAATACATAATACTAGTAACCATATGAAATTGATTTTACGACGGTTCGACGCTATTTGGGGTTGCATTAAGTCAAGTCATATGCGTAGCTGCTGTGACTTTGTACTAGGATGTTTAAGTAATCATAAACAAGAGATTTGGAAGTTTGTTATCCTTTAATTATCTTGTGAAAGAGTTTATCTTATTACTGCTAACATTTACTATTTCCGCATTGTAAATACAACAATTTATGCTACTACAAAATTTTTAATTTTAGTGCATTTTGGGGGTTTTACATGTGGTATCAAAGCGTGAGTTCAAATACTAGGCCTGAAGTGGGTCATGCCCGCAAATGAAAATCTATAACAGAATTACAAATTACTGATTTAATTTATTTTGTTTCCAGTTTCAACATTTTATAAATTGAGTTTGCATGTATGGAAGGACCAGCAGGTTTGGTTGAGGATAGGTCCCTTAGTAATGAACAAAATAATAATAAACAAGGATACATAAATTCTGAAGGTATATTTCTTGAATTGAATTATAATTCATCTGAATTATCAAGGACTGTAAAAGATTTAAAAATTGAGATAATTACAGTTAAAGAAGAAAATGAACAAATTCTGAAAGCTCAAGAGGATTTGAATCATATCCTGCTGAATAATTTTGATAAAAATGACCAAGATAACGAAACAACAAATATTGTTGAGTTTGAAACAATGTCCTATCCCTGTAAGGGTAAAAAGATAAAATTAACTTATTATGACAGCAATTCATCTTCTAAATTTGATGAAAGGGCACACAGGAAAAAGCATAAGTACTCTAGTGATAGTAGTGACAGTAACTGCTACACTAAGAAAAAGAAGTACAGACCCTATGAAGAAATTTCTTGTGAGTTTAAAAAGATCAAACCTCCAACATTCAATGGGGAAACAGAGAAAAGTGAGACAGCTGAAGCATGGTTGTCCGGAATGAATAAGTACTTCCAGATTTATAATTACTCAAGTCACCTAAAAACTAAAATGGCAATTTATAATTTAACAGGAAAAGCTAACATATGGTGGCAAGATCTGAAAAGATTTAAAGGTTTAAAGGAGAAAAGTGTAAATTGGAGTAACTTCAAGAAGTACTTTAAAAGGAATTTTTTGTCAAAACAGTATTACGAGGAACGAGCTAAGGAATTTTATGAGTTAAAGCTTGGTTCCATGGATATGAGAGAGTTGTGCAGCAAGTTCCTGAATTTATTAAGGTATGTGCCTTATTTTGTTGAAAAAAATCCCAAGGTTCAAAGGTTTCTGAGTTGTTTTCCCTCTCACATCAAGGACAGAATTGAATATGATAGTCCTCGAACTCTTGAAGAGACTATGAGAAAGGCGAATATCTATTTTGAACAGAATAAAAGAAGAGAAGGCATACCAAGCTGGAAGGCAAAAAGGCCTAATAACTTTGAGCAGAGGAAGAAACAGTTTTCTTTTAATCGTTATTTCAGTAATAATAATTCACGAAATTACTCTAACAGGAAGTTTTCAGGAAATAATACAACAGTTAATAAACAGTCAAAATTTACAGCTGCAAGGAACAGTTATCCACCTAAAAACCTTTTAAAAAGTAACGAACAGAAAGAACCTGTTAAGTGTTGGGAATGCCAGGGACCTCACTATGCATCAAACTATCCACTCCAGAAGAAGGTTGTCAACAACATACATATCGTACAAGAGGAGGCTACTGTTGGTGATTTAGCAAGGGAGATGCACAAGATAAATGCAGCTTTGGAGAACAGGAAAGCAGATCATCAAACTTCCATGGTTGAAGTGGAAGGTATGTTACAAGATAAACCTGTTTCTATCTTAATTGATCCAAGGGCAAGTCTTAGTTATATTTCGCCTTATTTAGTTAAATGTTGCAATCTGAAAGTAGATAAGTTTGATAAATCATGGTTGGTTCAATTATTTACTAGCACAAAAAGAAAGGTAACTAATTTTGTGAAAGAATGTGAACTTTTGATGAATCAGTTTAAAACGCATGTTAAACTAAATGTTTTACCTTTAGGCTTTTATGATATTCTGATTGGAATGGACTGGTTAGAAAAGCATAGAGTTGTATTAAATTGCTTTGAAAAGACTTTTACTTGTTTAAATGATGCATTTGAAACTGTAACGGTGAAAGGGATTCCTAGAAAGATTTCTGTTAGGCAAATTTCTGCATTACAAGTAGAGAAGGATGTTCGAAAGGGGTGTAAGTTGTTTGTTGTAAACGTAATTAATAATGAATAGTCCACTAATGAAGATAAGTTAAAGGTGAAAGACATACCCATTCTTAAGGAATTTTCTAATGTATTCCTGGAAGAAATTCCAGGACTACCTCCGAAAATGGAACTTGATTTCACCATTGAGTTAGTACCAGGAGTGGTACCAAACTCAAAGGCTCCTTACAGAATGAATATTCTGGAGCTTAATGAACTTAAGTCGCAGCTTAAAGAATTGATTGATAAAAATTATATAAGGCCCAGTGTGTCTCCATGGGGAGCACCTGTAATTTTTGTTAAAAAGAAGGACGAAACTATGCGATTATGCATATATTACCGTTAGCTTAATAAAATGACAATAAAGAATAGGTATCCTCTGCCCTGCATTGATGATCTTTTTGATCAACTGCGCGGTGCAATGATATTCTCTAAAATAGATTTAAGGTCGGGGTACCACCAAGTCAGAATTAAAGATGAGGACATCTTTAAGACTGCGTTCCGAACTCGTTATGGACACTACGAGTTCATGATTATGCCTTTTGGGATGACCAATGCTCCAGCAGTCTTCATGTGTTTAATGAACAATGTATTACATAAGTAATTGGATAAATTTGTTGAGGTTTTTATTGATGATATTCTAATTTACTCTAAGACAAAAGAGGAACATGACGAACACTTAAAAATAATTTTACAAGTGTTAAGGGAACACCAATTGTATGCTAAGTTCAACAAATGTGATTTTTATAAAGATAAAATATAGTACTTAGGGCATGTAATATCCAATGATGGAATTGCAGCAGACTCAGACAAGACAAAAGCAATTAATGAATGGTTTGCACCGAAAGACGTGACAGGTGTACGCTCTTTTATGGGAATCACAGGCTACTATCGTAAGTTTATTGAAGGATTTTCTAGGATAGCAAATCCTATAACGTCTTTGCAAAAGAAGGGTAAGAAGTTTGTATGGGATTAAAAATGTGAAGAAAGCTTTAAGAAACTAAAAGAGTTATTAACAACAACACCTATATTAAAAATTGTTGATCCTAACAAGGATTTCATTGTATGCATGGATGCATGTAATGACGGACTTGGTGGGGTCTTAACTCAATAAGGTCATGCTATTGCATATGAATCTAGAAAGTTAAAAATTCATGAGAAGAATTATGCAACGTACGACCTTGAGTTAGTTGTTGTAATACAAGCATTAAAAATGTGGCGACATCATTTAATCGGAAGGAAATTCATCTTAAGGACTTATAATAAAGGGTTAAAATACTTGTTGGATCAACCGAATTTGAATGCAAGGTAAGCTAGGTGCCTAGCTTTCCTTAGCGAGTACGATTTCGAGATTCAACACATTAAAGGAAAGGAAAATAAGGTTGCTGATGCATTAAGCAGAAATGCGAAAGTCAGTTTTATTTAAGCAATTAGCACTTATAAATCTGATCTGGAAAATCAAATTAAGGAAAAAGTTGGAATGGATTTAAAATATTAGAATTTACTTACTAAAATTGCTGAAGATAATGCTGAAAATTGTATAAAAGATTACAGAATTGATGAAAGAGGATTATTGTTGTATAAAAATAGACTTTATGTTCCTAATGTTGTTGAAGTAATATTTCTGATTTTAAATGAGTTGCATAAAAGTCCATATTCTGCACACCCTGGTTACTAAAAGATGATAAGTATGCTACGAAAAGATTATTTTTGGCCATGTATGAAAGGTGAAGTAGCTGAATATATTGCTAGATGTATTGAGTGTCAGCAAGTAAAAGCTGAAAACCAACATCCAGCTGAATTGTTGCAGCCACTATCTATTTCGGATTGGAAGCGAGAGATAATTAGTATTGATTTTATTACTGGGCTGCCTCAAAATCATAAACAAAATGATTCCATGTGGTAGTAGTGGAAAAGCTTAGTAAGGCAGCACACTTCATACTAGTGAATACAACACATAAAGCTCCTGATATTGCTGAAATTTTTATGACACGGATTTTTGGTTTACATGGTATTCTGAAAGTTATAGTTTCTGATAGAGACTCAAATTTTACATGGAATTTATGGAAATATTTATTTAAAGGTTTAGGTACTACTTTGAATTTCAGTACATCATTTTACCCACAGACAGATGGGCAGACTGAAAGAGTTAATCAAATTCTTGAAGACATGCTGAGAATGTATGTTAGAGATCATCCAGGTAAATGGGAGGATTATTTACATCTTGCTGAATTTGCTTATAATAACCATTACCAAGCTTCAATGAAGCTTAGTCCCTTTGAAATTTTATATGGCAGAAAATGTAATACTTCTATCTCTTGGAGTAATCCAGTTGACAGGTTAATGTTAGGACCTGATTTGTTAAGAGAATTGGAACTAACCGTGAAGCAGGTTCAAGGCAATTTGAAAATTGCACAAGACAGACAGAAAAGTCAGGCATATTTAAAGAGAACTTAGAAAGAGTTTCAGGTTGGTGAACATGTGTTCCTCAAGGTAAAACCTAAGAAAAGTTCCCTAAAATTGGGAAGTTGTGCTAATTTAGCACCAACGTATTGTGGACCTTTTGAAATCTTGTCCAGGGTAGGACCAGTTGCTTATCAGTTTGCATTGCCACCAAATCTCAAAGTACGTAATGTTTTTCACATCTCTCTTTTGAAAAAGTATGTGCATGATACTACTCATGTTATAAATTGGAATGATGTACAGGTGGAACCAGAAGGAGATTTTATGGTGGAACCAGACTGTATCCTCGATAAGAGGGAAATTTTGCTTCGTAATTGTACCATTGGACAGGTTAAGGTGCATTGGAAACACCTTAGTCCGGACGAAGCTACTTGGGAATTGGAAAGTAATATGCGGGTGGCATATCCAATGTTGTTCCAGGAGGAACAAGAGGATGATGAATAAAGAAACATCGATGACATTGTTGAACTTAAGAGGGGGTGTTTTTTCAGATACCCCAAGTTCTAGACATTTTATGTTATTGATAAAACATTATGTTTTATTTTTATTGTAAAGTTTTATGACTATTGACCAAGTGGGGTCATGGATGACTGTAATTAATTATTCTGAATATTTTATTATTAATAAATAAAAGTGGATAAAAATATCCAAAGGAGACTATTGAATGAGTGTTCATTGAACCACTAGAGGGAATGGACTGTGGTGGAGAGCAAATTGACACTTGGAAGCATCCTCAACTCACTTCTAACTATTGCAGGAGGCAACTTCCCTACTTTTGTGGTCATGTTCCCCAAGAAAGTTGAACTCAACAGGTGGCTCATTTACTGAAATAAACTGACCAAAAGACCTAGGCATGCTATTTATCTATCCATCAAAATCAGCAGGAGGTTGTTCATTCTTACCTTGTGATAATTTTCTGAACATAAGAGATTTGATGAGGGGAAAATTAGAAGTGATTGAGAGAACTAAGATTGCATTCTGAACTAGTGCAGCCACATTGTTGAGTTCAATATTGCTAAAGGAAGGTAGTACTGCTACTAAGTACTACTGCTGACTTGCAAGGGAATTTATTCCATTATTCCACACAACATCTTCGTCCTAGTGGTTCAATGAACAGGTGCGGGGGTCCTAAGGCAAGTAGCTTGGATGTATTCAGGAGTTGGTTGGGTGGAACGGGCTCCTTTGGCTGTTTGTTTCTTCTTCTACAGTTCCAGGTTCATACTGTGTTATCTTTTCTACTTCTTTTATGTTAGTAAATTAATTAGGAGTGCAATATCTATCTTTTCTGCAATTTAATCTAAGAGATTCTGCTTGAGTTAATGATTATTTTTATTTCTGTAAATTGTACTGAAAAGATGAAATGTAGTATGAATGATGTAGTTAAAAGGATAGAATGATTAATTATAAAATCACCTTTCTGCATTTTTCCACACACTGTAATAGTGTTGTACTCTAGTACAGAAAGAGGTAATCAGAGTAGATCAGAATGATCACATACAATAGATAATTTTTAAATAATTGATTTATAAGTAGAGTTATTGCATTTCAGTTCTGTAACTGTGTTTTCATTTAAAATAGATCATTTAGAATCATAAACAGAAGTTACATTTTCTTCTAAATACTTCATTATTCCCTGTTTAGTAATAAATCCTGTCTCTTGTTACAAACAATACTATTATCAAAAGATTCTTTTGCCTAAACAATGGTATGATTAGTCCTTTAAAAATAAACAGATCCTATGTAAATTGGTTTCGTTTGTTTAAAAAACACTATATATATATTGATTAATAGACTCCTCTTATCGCTTGTATATATCCTAGTAATTATAACTAAGAGGGTCTGATTATCATACTAGTAATAGTATCAGTTAATCCCTCACAAACAAATCAAATAGAAACTATTATTACATGAAACATATAGTATTTCTTGTGCGAATATTTCTTCAAAGGAATATGTCTATTTCTCCATTACAGTAATGTATGGACAAATGCAAAACCTAGAATTACGATTTCAACAATTAAATCAAATCTTGACCTCCACGGAACTTAGGTATTCATACTTTTAATAGAAATGTATTACAAATACGCTTTTTGCAACCGAAACAATATGTTACATAGATATGTAGTATTTCCTATCTTTTCTTAAAATAAACTCAGGTTGAAATCCAAGGATCATCGCAATAACATTATACTCATTTCTGAACAGTAGTTTTTTTTCCAAACTCGACGACATTTGCAACATAACAGTTGTAGAAAATATTTGGTAATCCAAACAAAACCCTAGACGGAAATCAAGAAAACGGAGTCAAACAATGTAGGGTTTTAGGATTTAGTTTTACGGCCTTTCACCATTTATCATATTATCATTATCAGGCTATGCCATAATCTATTGCTTTATCAAACACTAAGACAGGTGTATGAAGTTGTTTTTAGAAATTATTTGAATCCATTAAGCCTTTAGAATTACTCAGAACTTTTAGCTCAAAACCAACTGCATAAATTCATAGTATTTAAACCCCAATTCTGAGCCTCAGCGAAACACTGTAAACAGTGGCCGAAAACAATAAAGAAACAATGAGCTACAGCTCATGGAGAAATGCTCCTAAAATATTTTTCCGTACAGCTTAACGACGGTTACAAAATCATCTACACGACTGTATCTATAGTTCTAAATTCTGACAGAGACTAAAACACCTAAAATAACCATTCTTTTGTATCTGTCGGCAAAACCCTTGGAGGTTAACCCGACGCTTACTAGATAGATAGTATCCCTACTCGCAATGGAATGCCACTACCAAAATATTGGAAACCACCTACATTAACACATCAAGAAGGGTTAAAAAAAGTTACAAAAACATTATGAAAACTGCATGCTTTCAAGTATTAACAACAATGAAGGAAAGGAATTCGAAAACATCCCCTTGTAGAATTTTTTTATATCATTCTCCTCCAGATAATAGTAGACATACGAAGTATTATCCTTGTCGAGCAGAAGCAAACCGGTGCACTCAGTTTTCCAAATGAGAGTAACTCAAAACAAGTTCAATGCTTGAAAGCTCACAACATTCTCCAATCAAATCTACACCAATAGGTCGTAGTCTCAAGGCCCGAGTACCTCACAACCTGGAAGGCCGAACCTCACATTCTTTTAACCATGTAAATCATTTTACAGTCGGCCAAATGCCATGAAAAAACCCTGGAGAGCCGAGCAAGTTTAAAGGTTACAAACCCTGGGGACCCAGAGAGCCTGTCGGCCTCCATCCCCACTACTCCAACAAAAATGAATGCCACAAGCCTCGAAACTGGCGATATGGTAGTAAGGTTTTACAAGCCCAAAAATTTCCAAGGTCAACGATTAGGATGCAGCAACCGAGACATTTAGGTTTTCGTTCACCTAATGCATTTAAAACTGAAAACACCATGGTCAACTTAAGTTGCCAGCACAGAGTTTCCAACTATACATTTCCTTACCACGTATTTCCTAGCTCGACTAATTCGTATGACCGAGCATTGTTTTCAACACCATGACCCCAGCTTGAACAGGTGAAGCTAGCCACGAAGGCTTACACTGGGTAATCCATTACGAATGCATTTATTGAACACCTTATGATCCGGATTTATGCAGGAACAAAATAAGATAGCATATACAGAATCATATACAAAGATATATTGCAAAGAACACAGTGATACAGTAAACACACATTCTATTAAATAGCGGAAATAGAACAGACTGTAAAATACAATAGCTGGAATGGTGGTCGCTATCTCTGAGAAGAGATGTGGCCGCTGTTCTCATTCGTGCCAATATGAATACAAAGAGGGGCCAAAAGGGCATATTTATCATAAGCATGAGGGAAAGAATACCAAACATCCAAAAACCTAACCCTAGAGGATGAACTGTCATAAAGTTTGCGGCCCCAAGGTGGTTAGTTGAACAGTGAACTTCTTGGGGTCATAACCTTTGCATACGATCTCCATTTGGGGCGCTCGGTAGCCCATTGGAAAGGGCTGTCCAAGATTTAAAACTTTTAACTGGGGTCAAATGCATGCCAAAGGAAACCATTTGCCCCCCCAAATAGCCAAAAAACATTGTTTAGGACCTTAAAACGGCTCCGGAAGTTCAAGACCCGAAAAATTGCTAAAAATAGTAATTTGCCAAAATTGCCAGAAGACTGTTTTGAGCCGGTAGGAAGAGGTGGGCCGCTAGCGATATCCACCTGGATCAATCCTCCCTCCTTATGAAGTAATGGTCTCCATTTCATTAAATCCCTTATCATATGTTGAACTGTGTGTTGAGTTGAGCTCCTGGTGCGACGTTTGCTGAAGAGAAAAGGTTGCATTTCTTTGAAATCTTCAGAGGGTTGTAATTGTTGTTGCTGGCTGCGCTGGAGCCATTCAACAGTTTTGGTTGTTGTGGTATCATTGGTCTACACTGGTGTGAATGGTTTCTTTTTGGGGAATCACCTTGAATGCGTGGCCTTGTACTGCAAAGGTAGTCGAATAGGCGATGCTGCACTGAACTTCTATTTTTCTTGTTTCTGCTGAGTAGAGGGATAATGGGAAGAGGTTGTGGATGTCTCTGCGATCTGATGTTATCCTTCAGTGGAAATTACGAATATGGGAAATTTCCCAGTGTGGGAGATTATTTTCCTGCCCTGCTTGGTTGGAGTAGGTACAACTATCTCTCGTATCTGATAGAGTTGTCCTCCCAAAGTGACAATGAAACTGCGAGGTCATGATTCATATACAACATGATGATTCCACATATATGGTTGTCCTAAAAGAACATCACATACTTCAAGTGGGGCCACATCACACAATACCTCATCTTTGAAGGGCTTGATGCCGTATGGTAGGTGACATTGGTGATTGACGCGGATCCCTCGTCCTTGGCTCAACCATCCAATGGTGTATGGTTGTGGGTGTGATGTTATTGGTAGCTCTAGTATCTTGATGACTTCTTCTAAGATCAGTTTCTTATGGATGCCGTTTTCCACAACAAAGTGTAGGGGAATTCCCTTCACCCACATCTGTAAATGGAAAAGGCGATCCTTTGTCTCTGACTCTTCAGGTTCCTCTGGTTGAATCTGTGTGGTGGCAACAATAGCACTAGGTTTTGCATCAATGATTTGCTTCCCTTTCTGCGCGGCTGTGAAATTAGGTTTCGAGTGAGAATCAGAACTGGGATCTAATTCTAAAGCTTTGATCTCAACCACCAATGATTGTTTTGAGCGACATTCATTAGTGTTGTGCCAGGGGATTTTGTGGAACTCACGCCACTTCCTGGTGTCCTTCTTTTTCTTTTCATGACCCTTCTTCACTTGTGGTTGGGACTGGTTGTCCTTTCCCTGCCCTGTGTTCTACGAGCGAGAGTTTCCCTTACCTTGCTTCTGTGTAGGTCCAAAGCCACGCTTGTTCTTTTGCTCAAATGTCTGCTCAATTTTGATAGCATATCGATAGGCGGATCCGAGTGAAGAGATTCCAGTAAATCCATCTTTGTTCATATGTACCGGTGTAGGCCACTGCGATATTTCAGTACTAGGTGCCACTCGGAGTCCTTGATACCTAACTTTGTGTGCAAGGTATGAAATTTGTTGGTGTACTCCGACACCATTTGGTCCCTCTCTTGGTGCAGAATGGTCCATTTTGTGTATTGGTCATCATAGTTTCCAACAGGGTAATATTGTTCCTTGACGCCATCTATAAAATAGTCCCAAGTGGGATTGGAATATTCAAATAATCTAGACTCGTTTGATGAGTTTTTCTCACAATAAGTTTTCCACCAATTTTTGACATGGGGGACGGCCTTGAGGAGTGCAAAGATGATCTTTTCCCCATCGAAAAAATTGTGGACAATGAAATACCCTTCTAGTAGATTCAACCATTTATCTATGGCATCGGCATCGATCTGGCCTTCAAATAAAGGGATATCAAAGTTAGCTTGTACCTTGAAGGTAGTTGCATCTCCGAAATGGCTTCTTGTCAAAGGTGTATCTGTTGCTGTCGGCATGCGTCGAAAGATCTGGGAAAAATTATCCATCATCTCGTTCCTCTGTCGCGCAAGGGCTTCCTCAAGCAATGACTTGATAGGATCTATTGCTCTGTCGTTTCTCTTTTCTTCCACCACGGAAGGCCATTTGGGGCGGCGAGAGTGGTCTTCCCCAAGTGAAACTAGTTCGAGACCCAACTCTTTGTATCCTGACCTCGTTAGGGACATGCACTGAGAAACAATCAAAGAGTAGACCTCTCTGATACCACTGATCCGGATTTATGCAGGAACGAAATAAGATAGCATATACAGAATCATGTGCAGAGATATATTACAAAGAATACAGTGATACAGTAAACACACATTCTATTAAATAACATAAATAGAACTGAGAAGAGATGTGGCCGCTATGCTCATTCGTGTCAAGATGAATACAAAGAGAGGACGAAAGGGCCTATTTATCATAAGCATGAGGGAAAGAATCCCAAACATCCAAAAACCTAACCCTAGAAGATGAACTGTCATAAATTTTGCGGCCCCAAGGTGGTTAGTTGAACAGTCAACTTCCTGGAGTCATAACCTTTGCATACGATATCTGTTTGGGGCGCTCGGTAGCCCATTGGAAAGGGCTATCCAAGATTTACAACTTTTTATTGGGGCCAAAGGAATCCATATACTCCCCCAAATCACCAAAAAACATGATTTAGGACCTCAAAATAGCTCCGGAAGTTCAGGACCTGAAAAAGCTGCTAAAAATAGTAATTTGCCAAAATTGCTAGAAGACTGTTTTGAGCCAGTAGGAAGAGGTGGGTCGCCACGGATATCCACCTGGATGACCTTAATTACAACACCCTTGATGCGAGTGCCTTCCAATGCATACACCATGAGTTAATTCTCCACACATTGACGAATATTGCTAAGTATAGTACATTATAGTAAGGGTCTTATGGTTTTCAACCTAGCATTTGCACCGGCATATTAATCCACGAAAACATTTCCAATGTTTGAGTTATGAATATTATACATTACGGGATTTTGATAATAATGGTAAGTATTACGTTTACATTTGATCAGTTCATAGTAATTCATTTCATAGCCTAGGTATTTTTTTTTCAATTGTAATGTGTAAATCTTGGAATAAAACTATGTTGTTAGGTATAGGAATTGTATATTGAATCTCAAAATTAACATGGTAGAAAAATGCTTCCAGTATAGTTATTGGTGAAGAACAAATAATTGCATTTATATTTTTATGGGTAATTCATATAGTATCTATATTGCTAGATATAAGTATTGAAAGTTGATCTTTGATTTAGCATAAGTACGACAAGGTTATCACATAGAAATGGTGAAGAACATGAAGTCGTAACTTGCAAAGGTCCCTTTAACCTTAGTAAGATATTTATCTATTTTAATACCAGAACTATCAGCTTTTAACCTGGAGAATTCTCTGTAATGAAGACATGGAGATTTTCGAATTAAAATACCTAGAAAAGCTTCATAACAGTTAACACTTTGCATACACGTAACCAGACCAGTAATATGTCATAGTTTAAATTGAAAACATACAAGTAAGCTGCCAGTAGAATTCTTGGACAATACCTATGCTCTGCAATGGTATTCAGGAACATTAGCTAGCGATAGCTAAGTAAACCTCAGGGCGAATCAAGGACCCCTTCAGTACATCAAAATGATCATTTTAGTGCTAGAATCAAAATGCATAACTTAGAAAGTAAAGACGATGTGCTTTGTTGAAATACATAATACTAGTAACCATATTAAATTGATTTTACGACGGTTCGACGCTATTTGGGGTTTCATTAAGTCAAGTCATATGCGTAGCTATTGTGACATTGTACTAGGATGTTTAAGTAATCATAAACAACAGATTAGGAAGTTTGTTATCCTTTAATTATCTTGTGAAAGAGTTTAGCTTATTATCTCTAACATTTACTATTTCTGCATCGTAAATCAAACAGTTTATGCTACTACAAAATTTTTAATTTTAGTGAATTTTGGGGGTTTTACACTTGACAACTGTTGGTGTAGCTTGAAGGAGGTGCCTTTGGATGCCCTTAAAAATTAGAGAGATAAGATCAGACTGCCCAAAAAAGAGAGGTGTATTACAGTAGCCCAAAATCAGATTTGACAGTCTGCGTTTTAGAGGAAAAATAGAGGTACTGTAGCAGCCCGAATTTAGAGAGGAGACAGTCCAAAAAAATTATTTGTAGTAGCCCGAAATTGCAGAGAGACAGTCCAAAAAAAAGAAAAATCTGTAGCAGCCCAAATTTATAGAGAGAAAGTCCGAAATTCCTCAATCAGACAGTCCGAAATTTATTAGTCAAGTACTGATAAAAAAATCAGAGTTCAAAACTTGTATAGTGTAAATGAGGACGTCAACAACTATTTATTCTTGTTTTTCATAATTTTTACTAGATTGACTTCCTAAAAATTCATCAAAATTTTAATTTAATAATTAATTTATAATTGGGCTGACCTAACTTACAATATATATTTTATTTTAATTCAAAAAGAATATGCCAACGTGTAATGACCCTTTTTCAAAATTTTATTAAAATGCCAATTTTTCCACTTTTTCCCCAATTTCGACCTTTCACTAGTTTTACTGTTTTGACCTCCAAATCAACCCAAATGCTCCCAAATATTCTGTAGGAGTGTATGAATGGTATTTAGACTTGAATATTAGGTTCAATGATGTTTTATGGCCCTCCAAATACTTTTGCAAACTTGATTTGTATTCTGACCAATATATGTAATTTTGACTAGTGATTTGTGCATCAAATCCCCCCGGGGTAACACTGCAAATGGCCTTCCAAAAGCCTCCAAAATCCCACGAATTTATGAATAGAGGTATGTAATGTGTTAATTATGTGATTAAAGTCTCATATGCACCATTAATTGATTTTTACTACTTTTCTAACTCTCTCACATTCAATAGCAAAAACCCCCAATTCAACCCTTGGGGAAATGGAACTATTTCACCATTCAATACAAACAAACTGAGTAAAAATGCTTCAAATGCTCAAGTACAGTACATGAAACTTGTATAATATATCCATGGAAGTATATGAATCACAAATATATCAGAGAATCATCCATCCATTCGAAATAATCAACCTTATAGTGTCATACATCAAAGCATTGGGGAAATGGACATTGTTTGCTCATTAATCAATAATTTTGCATATAGTCAATGGGTATTTCAACCTGAGAGTTTCTGAATATAAAGAACAAAGGATATGAAGCTATTACAATAAAAAAATATCATACGAAGCTCTCCCAATGAGTGCAAGAGCTCACCCAAAACGCAATCCCTCTAGGAGTCTGAATATGCCTTCAAAATTGGAAATGGTGGAGAGAAAGTGCTGCACTAAACCAAACCATGAAACTTACTATAGATGCTACCTATAAATAAAACTCCATTAAATCACCATGAAAGACTTGAGTGGCCTCTCCAAACACCAACTTGGATGGGAATCTTTCACCCTCGAAATTGGTTAAGGCAAGAAACTAGTCATCCACTAGTTCTCTCTTCACAAATGCAATTTTTCTCAAATCATCAAAATCCATTTTCATACTTGATTTCTACATTTTATAAACAAGATTAGCCTTCAAGGGGTCTAAATACTCTCAATAGATTCAATAAATTTCCATTTAGAAAATATTCCTCATTTGCCACTTGTCTCCTAGTTCCAACCTTCCATCTTCTCCCAAATTCGAATTTGAGTCTCTTTAGCTTCCCCCAACTCTATGAGCGCCTTCCTTGAGACTATTTTTGGGGATTACATGTCATAATGTTCAGGTGTAAGAATTTAGGTCTGAATTTTGTCATAAATGTCATAGATGCTTCATTATTGTTGTCATAAAACTAGGGAATCTAGCCCAAGTGTCCACTAGTCTCCAATTTGACTCTTCCTCTCCCATGGAGGTTACTATTCCATCGCATTTCAACATAAGATGCTCAATGCCATGTGTTATGACTTACCAACTCACCCAAGAGTGTTCACCTTCCCATGAATTCGAATTGGCAAGAGAGAGCTACCATGTGTCATTGAAAAATCAAGCTAGTGTGGGTCCCACCACCTCCATATGTATCCAAAACCACTTGCCACTTAGAATTTCTATTGAATTTATTTATTCACCATATTTATTAAATTCTTGAACCCTTATAATGTCTAAATATCATTTATTAGCTTCCTTATTACCATCCCACATGTGCCCATCCAACCTAGGAAACTAATAGGATTGATGGGATTGTCTTACTATGCACTTATTTGAATGGGGACATTACAATCCTCCCCACCCAAGATTTCTTGTCCTCAAGAAATTTCATATTTGGATGCTGCAAAATCTTCTCCTCTTCCCATGTGGCATCTTCAATTGGAAAGTCCTTCCATTGCACTAAATATTCTTTGATGATTCTACTCCTCAGCCTTCTTTCCCGTGTCTTCAAAATCTTTTCCGGAACAAGTGTGAGTTGACCTTCATCATCCAAAGGAGGAAGTATTTCTGAAGTGATGATTTGTTGACCAAGAGCTTTCTTGAGACAAGAAACATGAAATACATTGTGGATTTTACTCCCTTCCAGAAGTTCTAGTTCATATGCTACTTCTCCAACCTTCCGCACTACCTTGTAGGGCCCATAGTACCTTGGTTTTAATTTTTCTACTCCATTCTTTTTGAGAGATGTTTGTTTATAAGGCTGCAACCTTAAATATACTAAATCATTGACTTGAAAGGTTCTTTCTTCTCTATTCCTATCAACATATTGTTTTTGATGATTTTGAGCAACTTGCAAATTGTCTTTCAAGAGCTTTAAAATTTCTTGGCTCTCTTCCACCCAATCTTTAGTATTTGGGGCTCTACTATCACCAAATATAATGTCAGCAAATGTAAGTGCATCATAACCATATAATTCTTTGAAAGGAGACATTCCTATTGACATATGATAAGTGGTGTTGTAGAAAAACTCACCCAAGTGTAGCCATTTTGCCCATGCTTTTTGCTGCCCTCCCACATAGTTTCTTAGGTATCCTTCCAACCATTGGTTTACCCTCTTTGTTTGTCCATCAGTTTATGGATGATAGCTAGTACTCGGAGTCAATTGAGTTCCTACCAATATAAAAATTTCTTGCCAAAAAGCACCCATGAATCTACTATCTCTATCACTGACAATGCTCTTGGGGAGCCCATGCAATCTGAAGATTTCTTTGAAAAAAATATCAGCCACTTGTGCAGCACTAAAAGATGATGTAATAGCAAATAAATGAGCAAATTTTGTCAACCTATCAACTACCACATACATGCAATCCTTACCCAAGGACTTAGGCAATCCGGTGATGAAATCCATGGAAATACTGTCCCATTTTTGCTCCGGAATGGGAAATGGTTGTAATAGGCCGGGTGGACATGTAAGTTTTGATTTGTTTTGTTGACATGCTTTACATTCATTCACATACTTCTGAACATCTTCCTTTAGCCCCTTCCAAAAAAATCTTTGGCTCAACTGTCTATAAGTTTTGAAGATCCCCGGATGGCCCACTAATGGGGAATCATGTGCTTCTTGCAAAATTCGGTACTTGAGCTTGGAGTTATGAACTAAATAAATTCTTCCCTTATAGTATACCAGGCCATTCAAAATCTTATAATTATCATCCCCTTTGATTCCATACAACACATCACAAGCAAATTTGTCTTTGGCATATTCAACTAGTAACATGTTTTTCCAATCCTTGGCATAATCCATGAGAGAAAAAGAAGGTCTTCTTGACAAAGCATCTTCTACTATATTATTCTTTCCTATGACATATTCAATATCAAAATCATAAGCTTGAATCTTTCTTACCCACTTTTGTTGCCTTTCATTTAGATCTTTTTGGGTGAGAAAGTGTCTTAGAATATTGTGGTCAGTTTTCACCACAAACTTGCTTCCCACCAAGTATTGTCTGAATTTGGCCAATGCATGCATAATGGCCAGCATTTCTTTATCATAGATGGAGTAAAGTTCTTCATGAGGCTGCAACTTTCTACTCTCAAAGGCTATGGGGTGTTGGCCTTGCTTTAGGACAACCCCTATTCCTCCACTTGAAGCATCACATTCCACAACAAAAGGTTTAGTAAAATCAGGAAGTGCAAGTATGGGACAACTACTCATTACCTCTTTCATTTTTTGGAAGGCCTTTTCAGCCTCTTCATCCCACTTGAAATCATCCTTCTTAGTCAAATCAGTGAGTGGAGAAGTCAACTTGGATAACCCTTTCACAAATTTTCTGTAGTAGGTGCATATGCCAATAAAGCCTCTCAATTCGGTAATATTTTTTGGTGATGGCCATTCCAAGATAGCCCTGATTTTTTCCATGTGTACCTTCGCTCCTTCTTGCCCAATAATGTTCCCAAGATACAGTAGTTCTTTCATCCCAAACTCACATTTTGATAACTTAGCAAATAAGGACTCTTGTTGCAATATTTTCAACACAATCTCTAACTGCCGCAAATGATCTTCCCATGTTTACTGTAAAGTAGAATATCATCAAAGAAAACCAGAGAAAACCTTATTAGTTGCTTGCAAAATATCCTATTCATACATGCTTGAAAGGTGGCTGGAGCATTAGTTAACCCAAAAGGCATGACAAGAAATTCAAAGTGGCCAAAATGACATCGAAAAGCGGTCTTTTGCACATCTTCATCTTTCATTCGACTTTGGTGATACCCTGATCTAAGGTCAATTTTTGAGAAGTATTTGGCCCCATGTAGCTCATCCATGAGCTCATCAATCCTAGGAATAGGATACCTATTCTTGATATCCTTTTTGTTCAAGGCTCTAAAATCTATGCACATTCTCAATGTTCCATCTTTTTCCTTCACTGGCACTACTGAAGAAGCATAAGGGCTAGAGCTTGGTCTAATGAGTCCCAACTATAGGAGTTCTTGGATATATTTTTCAATATCATCTCTAAAATTTTTAGGATGTCTATAAGGTGGTATCTGAATGGGTGAAGTACCCTCCTCCAAAATAATACTGTGCTCAACCCCCCTATCCGGTGGCCTACCATGTTGAAGGTCTCTAAAAACCTTTTCATATTTTTGAAAAAGTCTCTCTATCTCCTTTTGGGTGTTTGACAATATTTATAGTTGTCTTGGGAGATGTAATATGACATTCAGCAGCCCATTCTATATCCCCATGCCTCAATATAGATCTCATACTATTGCAAGTTACTACTTGATTTGGATAAGTGTGTTGCCCTCTCACAATTCTTTGTACTCCTTTTGAATTTTGGAATTTCATTTCAGGAATTTGATAATTTACTGTATGCTCTCCTATTGAATACATCCATTTCACTCCCAAAACCACATTAGTATCAGCAACATCAACTACATAAAAACTATCAACAAAAGTATAGTTACCTATGGTGACTTGCAGCTTTGGAACCCATGTTTTGCATTGCATTGTGTTGTGACCGGGAATGACAACTGTGAAGCCATCAAATGGTTCAATAGGTATATTTCTTTTCTATACCGTCTCTGCATCAATGAAGTTATGAGTGGATCCTCCATCTACCAAAACTGAAGTTCTTTGTCCTTGTACCACACCTTTGCATCGGATAGTATGATAGCGAGGTACTGCTGAAAGCATTGCCATTCTTGCTTTGTCTAGTGAAGGCTGATTTTCTTCTTGTCTTTCCTCTTCTACTACTGTCTCATATGCCTCTTCTTGATCTGAAATATGTCCATCTTCATCCATGCCCCCATCATACCCCTCATTATCAGAAAATACTTCTATGTATTGAGCCTTTCCTTTGGTACATTTGTGCCTCGGTGTCCATGGTTGGAAGCATGTGAAGCATAGTTTCTTTTTTCTAAGTTCATCCCTGTTTAGTCCCTCTTTTGTATTCCTCTTAAATGACTATTTTCCAAGGTTTCTTATCATATCCATCCCTTTTCCAAGGTTTCTTTTCAAATTTGTAGCTAGGCTTAGGAGGAAATCTCGTTCTAGGAAGCACATTTTGGAGATGCCTAGTCAAGCTCATTGCATCTTTTAATGTAGTTGGCTTGTGGGATTTGACCAAACCTATTAAGGGTTCATCCAAACCTTCAGTGAATAGCAATACTAATCTTCCCATAGATACATCAGCCACCTTGACTAATAATTTTTGAAAGTCCAACATATATTCGGTAGGGGACCCAGTTTGCTTCAATTGAGCTAGTTCTTTGAAAGGCAATTCTGGATCTTTTTGTTCAAATATTTCTAGTACCCTTTCAACAAATTATCCATATGTTTTAACCTGATTATGACCCAAGGTTTTCATCCCATGAAACCACCATTCATTGGCATCTTCTTCCAAATGAAAAATGGCCATTTTTAATGCATCCTCTTCCAACATAGGATTCAACTGAAAATATGCATCCAATTTTTGCACCCAAGTGTTAGCAGAATTTTGAGAAGAACCATCAAAAGTAGGAAGTGACATTTTTCCAATAGCACTATTCTATTCTTTGTTTGTAATGGACTCCTATTGTCTCCCTTCCTTTTAATCTTTTGCACAGCATCAATGTAGTCACCGAGTGGTACACCTCTTTTACACTCTTCATTCAAATCTTTCCAATCATTTACTAGTTTCTTGTAATCCAATTCAAGATTGGGATCTTCTTTGGGTGTGAGAAATTTAGGTGTAGTATGTCTTTGGGTGTTTTGAAATTCATTGGGTCTATTATGAGGTCCTGTACTTGAGAAAATATTCTCATTCCCTTCCATCTTTTCCCCTGAGTGTGAACCACTATTATCTCCTATCATCCCTTTGCCTGAAAGTTGGCTACCCAACAATTCGAAAACTTTCATCATTTGTTTATTCATATCTAGCATAACTATGGTAATTCCTTCAAAACATGGTTTTAAGGCTTCAATAAATTCCTCCTTATGTCTTAATTTTTCCTCCTCCTCTCTACCCATTGTTTTAGAAAAAAAACTCTTTTTCTGCTACTATCTCTTCTTCAACCAAAACTTCTTCAACTACTAATTAAAAGGTTGGTGGTTTATTTTTTTGGCTTCTTGTTAATACCATCAGGTGCCAAGACCATGCTCTGATACCACTTGTAATGACCGTTTTTCAAAATTTTATTAAAATGCCAATTTTTCCACTTTTTCCCCAATTTCGACCTTTGACTAGTTTTACTGTTTTGACCTCCAAATCAACCCAAATGCTCCCAAATATTCTGTAGGAGTGTATGAATGGTATTTAGAATTGAATATTAGGTTCAATTATGTTTTATATCTCTCCAAATACTACTGCAAACTTGATTTGTATTTTGATCAATATATGTAATTTTGACTAGTAATTTGTGCATCAAATCCCCCCGAGGTAACACTGCAAATGGCCTTCCAAATGCCTCCAAAATCCCATCAATTTATGAACATAGGTATGTAATGTGTTAATTATGTGATTGAGTTCTCATATTCACCATTAATTGATTTTTACTACTGTTCTAACTCTCTCACATTCAACAGCAAAAACACCCAATTCGACCCTTGGGGAAATGACACTATTTCACCTCTCAATACAAACAAACTGAGTAAAAATGCTTCAAATTATCAAGTACAGTACATGAAAATTGTACAATATATACATGGCAGTATATGAATCACAAATATATCAGAGAATCATCCATCCATTCGAAATAATCAACCTTATAGTGTCATACATCAAAGCATTGGGGAAATGGACATTGTTTGCTCATTAATCAATAATTTTGCATACAGTCAATGGATATTTCGACCTGAGAGTTTCTGAATATGAATAAAAGAGGATATGAAGCTATTACAATCAGAAAAATATCATATGAATCTCTCCCAATGAGTGCAATATCTCACCCAAAGCGCAATCCCTCTAGGAGCCTGAATATGCCTTCAAAATTGGAAATGGTGGAGAGAAAGTGTTGCACTAAACCAAACTATGAAAATTCCTGTAGCTTCTACCTATAAATAAATATCCATTAAAGCACCATGAAAGACCTAAGTGGGCTCTCCAAACACCAACTTGGAAGGGAATCTTTCACCCTCGAAATTGGTTAAGGCAAGAAACTAGTCATCCACTAGTTCTCTCTTCACAAATGTAATTTTTCTCAAATAATCAAAAGCCATTCTCATACTTGATTCTACATTTTATAACCAAAATTAGCCTTCAAGGGGTCGAAATCATCTCAATAGATTCAATAAATTTCCATTTAGAAAATATTCCTCATTTGCCACTTGTCTCCTAGTTCCAACCTTCCATCTTCTCCCAAATTCAAATTTGAGTCTCTTTAGCTTCCCCCAACTCCATGAGCGCCTTCCTTGAGCCTATTTTTGGGGCTGACATGTCATAATTGTCAGATGTAAGAATTCAGGTCTGAATTTTGTCATAAATGTCATAGATGCTTCATTATTGTTGTCATAAAACTAGGGAATCTAGCCCAAGTGTCCACTAGTCTCCAATTTGACTCTTCCTCTCCCATGGAGGTTACTATTCCATCCCATTTCGACCTAAGATTCTCAATGCCATGTGTTATGACTTACCAAATCACCCAAGAGTGTTCACCTTCCCATGAATTCGAATTGGCAAGAGAGAGCTACCATGTGTCATTGAAAAATCAAGCTAGTATGGGTCCCACCACCTCCATATGTCTCCAAAACCACTTGCCACTTAGAATTTCTCTTGAATTTATTTATTAATCATATTTATTAAATTTTTGAACCCTTCTAATGTCTAAATATAATTTATTAGCTTCCTTATTACCATCCCACATGTGCCCATCCAACCTAGGAAACTAGTAGGATTGATGGGATTATCTTACTATGCACTTATTTCAATGGGGACATTACACAACGTGAAGGATTTCAAGGCCCTAAGCTGGCTTATTTGTAACAAGATATTTTAAACATTTAAAAAATTAATTAAATATTGATTCTTATTTCAAGGGTTGTAGGTCCCTTACCCTTAGGAATTTCTATGCCACGTTATCTCATATATTTTATGGTCGAACAACTTCTTTATCAAGCAAGACTTTAAATTAAAAAAAAACTTTGTTTCATGTCCATCATCATTTCATCATAAGTGAGGGTTTTAAGGACTTCTGTTAAGGAGTCAAGGGCATACATGAAGGCTTCAACACATCAAGAGTGAGGGATTAATTGAATCAACTTCAAGAACCTTACCATGTGTAGAAAGATCATCTTCAAGTGCAATGAGTTCCATAATCGAGGATTTCTTGTCAAGGGCTTCATCATAGCAACAAGGGATTCTTCTACACTCTTGTGGGCTTAAGGGATTCTTTGACTATGATCATCAAGCAAGAAGGACTTCATATCATCATGTGCAAGTGCTTCAACAAAGTTATGTGTTTATGACCAATAAGCAAACAGACTCCAAGTGTGTGGGTTCCATGACCCAAATATATCATCATCAACCAAGCTTCAACATGTGCAAGAGTGTAAGGGAAACTGTGTGGGATCCAAGGACTAAACTACCAAATCATCCATTCGACAAGGAGCAATGATACAACAATGGACTCAAATGGGACCAAGATTCAACTTAGGGGCACTTAACCAAGTCAAGGGTAACCAGGGCTTTTACCATTGTCCCAAGGCCTCCAAGGGATTCAAGCTTTGGCTTGGACAAAGTCAAAAGGTATCCTCTTGACACAGACAACCACAAACCAAACAATAACCCTCAGGGGCTCCAAAAGGGGCACCAATACTCAATTTTTGGCATTAATGACCAGGCACTATTGGTATAAATGACAACTTAATCAACAATCTCCCCCTTTGTCATTGATGATAACACCATAACTCCTCTTCAGAACAAGATCCCCTTATCAACAAATTCTCTCCCCCTTTGGCATCAATGGAAAAGGGAACTTCCTTTGAAAACACTACTCCCCCTCAGGGCATGCTCCCTTTGTCAACAACTTCTCTTGGTTTTTCGACACTTGAAATAACTTTTCTTCCTTTTTGGATCAATGAAAACAAGAACTTCCTTTGGTAATACTTTCCCCCCTATCATTGGGCACTGCTGCTGATCAGTAGTCTTCAAAATCGTATTGGGTTTTTTCCAAGATTTTCATCATTTCTGTTTTGATCAATGGTGCAATCTACTGACTTTCTTTTCCATACTTTGGTAGGGTGATCACCATTAATGACATTCGGTTGAACTTGATTTATTCTCCAAACTTTAACTTCTCCCTGCATCCTGCAATGTTTTGCAAAATGACCATAATGATAACAATTATAACATTGAACGGAAAACATACCTTGATTTATATCTAGAATTATTATGTCATGAGTTATGGAATGGATGGCTTTGTGACCATAGTTGTTACACTTGTAGCAGTGACCACTGAATAATATAGGATATCTCTGAGCAAAGGATCTTTCTTATGTTTCCCTGAAACTCTTGCTTTCTTCAATGTTCTTTTCGATCTTCAAATTCGTTTTTAACTGAGCAGTTGTCTTGTACAGATCTTCCTTCAGAGAGAGGATCTTCAATTCTTGCCTTTGAAAAATTTCTATCTTTTCTTGCAGTTGTCTTGTTGGGTCTTTTTCTATTTTCTTGACTTCTTCTACCTATTTTTTCAGATCAATAATACTATCTTCCATCTATCCTTTTGAGTTCTGATATTCCTCATGAGGTTTTTGCAGTTGTCCTTTTAGTACTTGATTTTATTTTTTGATATCTGATAGTTCCTTTTCAAATTCAAAATTCGTCAGACACACCTTTCGCAATTGTATCTTCGAGGATTTGATTTCAACTTCTTGTTTTCTTCTTAGTTTCTCTTCAATTTCATGACTGAATTGAATTCCCTTTTTTTCACTTGAATCTCCTTTCTGACTGGTGGTACTTTCCTTCTGCAATTTTCCAAGTAAGGTATTGATCTCACTATTTTTGTCTTGAAGTTTGTGAATCAATTCTTTCTCCTCATCTTATAGCTGTCTTTTGAGCCTATCAATTTCTTCTGACTGCCTTTTATTTTCAGCAATTGACTTCTCAAGTTGATCCTTCAGAGAGTTAGATAAGGCTTCTTTGATTCTGGTAGCTTCTTCAACTTGGAGGTTTAGATTAACTATAGTCTGTGTGGCCTTCTCACAATCTTCTTGATTCCTCTTCTCAGATTTGTCCAATTGCTCTTGCAATACTTGGTTCTGTTCACGAAGTTTCTCAATCTTTTGCAAAGCATTAGTAATATCATTGTTTAAACTTTCATTTTCATCATTTATCAGGGAACAATGAGATTCATCACATTCTGAGGTATTACTTTCTATGAATTCAAGATGGGTCTTATCTTCTATACCTGATAAACATATCTCTTTGGAAACATTACAAATAGGGTGTTCAGGAGACTTCCCTTCAAACTTCCCTGGATCTTGTGCCGGCCTTTCTATGGAGTTGTCTTTTGCTTTATGTTCTTCGATGGAGTAGAGTTGATTTATCTTCATTGACAATTCTTCAATTGAGTTGCACTTTCCTATTTTCTTCTTTTGGATATCTGTCACATCTGTAGTCATGAGTTTCATAACTTCTTATTCATGTTCCTTAGAGGAGTATAGATGTTCTATTTTGATCCATAGTTCCTTAGCATTGTTGCACTTTCCAATCTTCTCTTTTATGGAGTCTGATAAGCCTTCAAGAATGGATTCCATAGCCATTGAATTATTTTTCCTTGCTTCCTTTTGAGATGTTGTTTTCACTTTCTTGGGATGATTGTACCCATTAAGCACTGAATTCCATACTCCACTGCCTTCTGCTTCAAGATAATCCTGCATTCTTATTTTCCAAATCAAGTAATTTGTACCACAAGACAATCCATTCACTGAGAACCCCACGGTGTATTAAGGATCTCCTTCAAGCTGGTAAGGATTTCCATGAAGGACCTGCTCTGATCCAAATTGTTGGACACACTGAGCATGCTGAGAGGGGGGGGTGAACAGTGTGTGTAGCTTGTATTACTTTTTCAAATTTAATAATCATTGGAAGATTATTCAATATTATGCAGAGTACGTAATTATCACATTATCATTATATCATCATCAACATTATTAACAACTACAGCTCATCATCACATATCACCATACCATAATCACATAGGAAGCATTGCAAAACATAGTACACAAGATTTTTACGTGGAAACCCAAGTCCTGGGGGAAAAACCACGAAAGCCTTTATAATAATAATTTTCCAGCAACAATTGGAAGGAGGAAACAACCCCCTTTGTTACAAAGAATTCAATTCTCCAGCTACAACAGGAAGGAGGCTACAACCCCTTGGTTTACAGGCTACAACTTGAAGGAAGACTTACCTCCCTAAATTTCCTTACCCCGTCCTGCCACCTTAAGATGAAGATAGATAATGAACTACTGAACCACAAAATGCACTAATCCTGTGGACCTGCTATCCAACATTTGTACCACACCGCACAATCTGTACCACACTGCACAATCTGTATAACACTGCACAACCACTAACACTGCTAACCACTACTCATCAACTGTCCACTGACCACTTGCACCACAACTGTGCCACACTACTCATCAACTGACCAATCAATCTGTCTGTACCAATCAATTTGTTGTTCACATCATCTAAATCAGTGAATCTGAGTTCAACCAACTGTATACCATACCACTTGGGTCAAACCAACTGCTCATACAACTCGGCCAATCTGAGTTAGACCAACTGCACATAGGACAGCCCGTGCCAATTCTTCTCAACTGAACCAACCTATACCAAGTTGCTTGTGCACCTGAGATTTGCAAGTTTAGTACAACCACAACTAACTTATCCAAACATACTTAACATAACCAGCCTGAAAGATAATCCTCAAACAACTAGATAAGGACTTAACCAACAAGGTCAAACTCAGTTAATCCACAACTAGCTAAGTCAATTAGGTAATGTCTTCAACCAACTTGGTCAATGCTATACTAACTATGGATACTTTCATCTAATCAATATACTAAGTCAAAGAGAACTCTCAATACAGTCTCATACAATGACAACTTGTCAAACATAGACATAGTCAAAGAATCATAGTAAACAACAGACAAGTCTTTATGAAATACTGTGAAAGAGTACTGAAAACTTTGTCAAAGCAAATCAAGTCAACGCAAATTTTGCACCTAGATACTTTACTCACTCGTCCAATCAATTATATAAACTTTACACAACTTGCTAATTAGATCAAGAGCACTTTTCACAATTTGCCAAACTAGTCAAGCAAGTCAACACCACCAACTTGTCAACTCAATTAATTAGATGAGGACCAACTCAACAAGTTAAGACCAATTCAAAGCACCATGTTACCTCAAGAAGGTTAAGATAAACATCAAGCAACTTGTCACATTAAATATTTTAGTCAACTAGGTCAATACTAACACAGGTTATCAGTCCACTTACAGTACTGTGGAAATGTATTACTTACAGTCAATCCTATCCTAATACTATCAATAGCAATTGCTTACAGTCTTAAACTCAAAATGTATGTGCAGAAATTTTAAGGTCAACCTCAAGAAGAAAGGTACAGCAAATTTCTAAGTCAACAATCCACTTTAGATAGATCTAGTCAATGCAGGATTTAGGTATCTTTCCAAGCAAAACACTTCTAGCCAACACAATGAAAGTAATCAAAATTGTCCAACAAACAAGGGTCAAAAGATAAACTTTGAAAGGATCTTACTTGACAAATGTTGGTGTAGCTTGAAGGAGGTGCCTTTGAATGCCCTTAAAAATCAGAGAGATAAGATTAGACTGCCCAAAAGTCATAGGTGTATTACAGTAGCTCGATATCAGAGCTGATAGTCTGACGTTTAGAGGAAAAATAGAGGTACTGTAGCAGACCGAATTTAGAGAGGAGACAGTCCAAAAAAAATATCTGTAGCAGCCCGAAATTGCAGAGAGACAGTCCAAAAAAAAGCAAATTATGTAGCAGCCCAAATTTAGAGAGAGACAGTCCAAAAAAAAGAAAATTATGTAGCAGCCCAAATTTAGAGAGAGACAGTCTGAAATTCCTCAGTCAGACAATCCGAAATTTCTCAGTCAACTACTGATCTGAAAATCAGAGCTCAAAACTTGTATAGTGTAAATGAGGACGTCAACAACTATTTATACTTGTTTTTCATCATTTTTATTGGGTTGACTTCCTAAAAATTCATCAAAATTTTTATTTAATAATTAATTTATAATTGGGCTGACCTAACTTCAAATATATATTTTATTTTAATTCAAAAACAATATGCCAACGTGAAGGATTTCAAGGCACCTAAGTTGGCTGATTTGTAACATAATATTTTCAACATTTAAAAAATTAATTAAAGATTGATTCTTATTTCAAGGGTTTTAGGTCCCTTACCCTTAGGACTTTCTATGCCACGTTATCTCATATATTTTATGGTGGACCAACTTCTTTACCAAGCAAGAATTTAAATTAAAAAAAACTTTGTTTCATGTCCATTATCATTTCATCATAAGTGAGGGTTTTAAGGACTTCTTTTAAGGAGTCAAGGGCATACATGAAGGCTTCAACACATCAAGAGTGAGGGATTAAGTGAATCAGCTTCAAGAACCTTACCATGTGTAGCAAGATCATCTTCAAGTGCAATGGGCTCCATAATCGAGGATTTCTTGTCTAGGGCTTCATCATAGCAATAAGGGATTCTTCTACACTCTTGTGGGCTTAATGGATTCTTTGAATATGATCATCAAGCAAGAAGGACTTCATATCATCAAGTGCAAGTGATTCAACAAATTTATCTGTTTATGACCAACAAGAAAAAGGACTTCAAGTGTGTTGGTTCCATGACCCAAATATATCATCATCAACCAAGCTTCAACATGTGCAAGAGTGTAAGGGCAAGTCCGCAGGCTCCAAGGACTAAACTACCAAATCATCCATTAAACAAGGAGCAAGGATACAACAATTGACTCAAATGGGACCAAGATACAAATTAGGGGCACTTAACCAAGTCAAGGGTAACGAGGGATTTTACCATTGTCCCAAGGCCTCCAAGGGCTTCAAGCTTGGCCTTGGACAAAGTCAAAAGGTCTACTCTTGACACAGACAACCAAAAACCAAACAATAACCCTCAGGGGCTTCACAAGGGGCACCAAGACTCAATTGTTGGAATCAATGACCAGGCACTGTTGGCATGAATGAAAACTTAATCAACAAGCTCTGCATGTCCCCTAAATGCAATTCCTGCATAGGGGTAATCCTCAATAACAACCGATAATTGCCTCCACTGAGAAAATAAATCCCGTGTAAATAACCTACCCACCAGTATTCCTCCCCCGCGAGTCATCATCTCTCCCCATCGTCGCATCCTCGACATAGTGGGCTCGCCATCACGCACCACCACATGTGGTTGTAGTGTCGGCACCCACTCGAAGAAGAACAAGAACAAAAATGATTGGAATCATAAGTCCCCACTGATCCAACTCACCTTGTTTAGCTCTCGTTGAACCTTTTTCAAGTACATCTAAGCACAGCTGGAATAGGTACCCACCAATACCCTCTCCACCATCATCAGCTTCCCACTTGAGATATTGTGTGGCTTACTTGACCCAAGACCCATACTATCATAGCCACTACTGTCTGTGTCTCTAAGGTCTCAATGTCAAAAATCATGATGTAGGAATCATGCACCTCTATCATCCCATAGCAATGAAAATCCAACATATCTTGCATCGATAGATCCATTGGATGTCTTTCCTATGTGTCTACAATCACTCATAATCATAGAATTGTTGTCATGAAGTACACATCCTCCAGGGTAATCTCTATCCAGTCACCTTGTATCACAAATGCCCCAGCCTATCGATCCCAAAGCTCAACCAACTTGTTCAATAATAGTTTGGCCACATGCATCAAATGAACCCTGACAAACTTTAGCAAACCACATCGGGCTAAACTATCCTATACAACCTAGTCGTCATCGATGGCCCCTTGGAGGTGCAACAATTCCCGATATTGCTAATTCACCCATGGCATCCTGAAATCCCACACGAACCCATTCAATATCATGCCCCAAAAAATCCTCCTCCATGCCCAAATAATTCCTTTCTTTATGAAAAGCATGACTCTGTTCACGTAAATCAGGCAGACAAGCGTGACCTGGGTCGCACCTTTCTCCTAGACATGAACAAACTATGGTGTGCTTGTCTGGATGAAAAGCGTGACCCAGGGTGCACTTTTCCCCTCAAAAAGTGGGACCTATCCATGGAATCCCTCATGGGCTCCGCTGGGGTCCCTAGGAGGATGAAAATCCAAAAATAAACCAGCAAAATGGACAAGAATGGATTGACAAGTTACCTAGAAGTCATAGAATTCGAATTTGTCAGTCAAATAAGGGAAATTAGTAGTCCTCTTCCTGAGCCTCTCCACACAACCTTAACACTCAACAGTGAAAATGACATGTGGAAAGTGGGCTCCCCATATTTTGTAGCCTGTTTTGGTCCCTTTTCATCCTTTGACCAATGGCAGAGTCCTCCGATGTCCATTTTTTACGATGTTCGCACCGTTGGAATCAACATTTAGTTCCCTTGATAATTATAGTGACCATTTCTCGTAATCCCCAAGATTTTTTCAAGACAATTTTTGAGGCCCACCTTGATTCATGTGCCACCATGAAATTCATTGCATGCATGTACCTTCATACAAACCCCTTTATGACGACCTATTCACGATCCCTCTTCTCCCTCCATACTGCAGTTTTTGTGTTATTTTGCCGCCATCTGTCTCCCCACAAGCAGGCTCCATCAGTTTTCTACCTCACCTTAATTGTGTTCCACTCATATCCATCCTTTGATCTGAGCACTTCCTCCTTGCATGACTTACCTGTATGTCCAGTATAGGTTTATCTCTTTTTCAGGTCGAGCAAAATTTTTATGAAAAAGACACTTTGGGAGTTTTTGTTAATCCCTTTTCTGACTCAAGGAATGAAAATATTGTCGAGCAATCTTGCTTCCTTTCATGCTCATTAAAGTATCTGAAAGGGAATTCATTCTATATTCCTATTACCCCTTTTTTAGAATGGATGGACTAATTATAAAAAATGAATACTCTAGTCCCTTTGGCTAGAAGAGTTCTCCATTGCAAACTTTTATGATTTTTAGGGCTTTGGGGACTAACTTATGAAAAAGACCACTCATGGAGTCTTTTTCTTGTTTTCAGTCTCTCTAAAATTTAAAACACCAGCGAGCATCTGTCGTCTTGGGCTTGAAAAAATCCACAACACAGTACCATAGGAAGCACACTTCTATCCTCTCTTTGAGCTCATTAAACCACGAAAAAGTCCCAAACGATGCCTTTTGTTGCCCCTGCAAATCACATATAGTCCCGTATTATGGAAACATCCCAAGTATGGTCTCCTCTGTTCAGAGTATTATGCAATGTGTCATCCTCAGATTCCCCTGATATCATCCATCAATCCCCCTCCTCTGAGTATCCCCTGTTCCAGTCCCAGTTCCTGATCCCCCAACTATGATCCCCTCCTTGAGATCCATTTCATATGCTGCTAGGCTATCCCTATCATCATACTATGAATAGAGGAAGTTTGAATCCAATTACTTAGTCTCCCTCGAATCCCCCATCAGTGTCTCAGACCCATGTCTAGTTAGCTCACATCTTGGTTGTATCCCTCATGCTCATGTCAAGGACTCATCTGCGCCTTGGCAGTTGCAGGTCTCCCTTTGTCGACATCAACACATATATTCCAGAGGATTGAACCAGAGGTCCCTATACCTTGGCCTCATTACCATCAGTGGTGAGTTCCTACGGACCACCTAAGGGGATTCCTTAGTTCCCCTTAGAATGGTTGTTTCTCATGTGCTCAACATCAACAATATCATCTCACCGTTGAGATTCGTAAAGGGTATTGGTCCTTTTAGTTCTTGGTCGAATACCTTGGATATCCCCTGACTATAACACATTGGCAAGTCTCTTTGGAACACTTCCAGCTGTATGTTCCCGAGAATATCCATGCTACGTTGGTGATAGTGTGCGGAATCCCTTCAGTTATTATGCTTCTTAGTGTATCTAGTTCAGATGCAATTCATTGTACCTTCGAGAGTCCGAATCTCAGTTATTTGAGTCCATACAGTTGTTGGACCCCTTCAGATCCAGTAGGGAATCGGTTATTGTGATACCACATTGATGATGAATGCTATTGTTTCCAGTTTCATTTCTCCAGATCATCCATGGTTCGACCATGATTACATTCCGGACTTGAGTCCTCCTAGGACCATTATGATGTACACATCAGTTATTGATGTATAGCTCAAGTATCCTTCTAGGCCTCATTATTATTTGTATATCTTGAGACATTGACATAAGCATGGGTATTCCCACCTTGTTTATATGTTTGAGATTATATGTCCCTCATCCATTGTTGAGGAGTTGTATTTACAGTTTTTTATCTATTACAGTTCGAATGAAGCGTTTGTTCCACTCTCTGATACAATCTCTATTCTCCACCACGTTCCTACTCACTACCTTGGAAAAGAGAGATCATGTGATGTTTTCCGGCCACACTATGAGCTCCTTCCCTCATGCATCAAGGGGTAATCTGTTAACACAAAAAAATCACACCTCGTGCTCATTCCCTAGCTACATCATCCATTTATCCCTTTCTCCCCATATTTTACCTTCACCAACCCAAAATCCTAAAGTTTGAGAATAAATTGGCTCAACATTATTGTTTCCCTCTCCAAAATAGGGAAATGTGGCTTGATTCCCTCAAAAAAAAAAATTACCCCAAAATATGGACAAATCCCCCAAAAATGCAAAAAAGAAAATAGAAAGGGGAAAATATTCAAAAAAGTAAAAAAGGAAGGAAAACCCTAAATTGTTGCACAAAACCAAGAGACAATACTAAGGGTTGCTCAAAACCATAGGAAATAAACCAAGGGAAAATATTCATATAAATAAATGGTGAAGGCCCCCATTTTATAGAAGACTTCCATTTTTCTACCAAAATTTTCCAAAATTCCTACAAAAACCCTAAGCTACCATCCATTCTTGAGTTTCCCCTTTTAGTTGATATTGGCAACCTGTGAGTATTCAACGGAGAACCAAGAGATCTCGAATACTAAGAGCATTCACTTCTACATGGATGCAAGGGCCCATTTGCCTCCATTATTATGAGGTAAACTCTTATTGTAAATCCATTTTTATTTAATAAAAGAAAATTTATTTCCCTACTCCTCTTGTTTTTGAAAGAAGAAAATGTTAGTTTAGGTTTGTTTTACATGCATTTGTTGCACATGGATTCAGTCATTTTTAATGTTACTTTCACGTGTTTACTCCAGTAACTTTGCTTCACCAATTTTGTTTATTTTTATTTTTTAATCTTGAGTTGTTACTAATATTTCCACAAGTCTTAGTAGGTGCATTTGTGCACCAGATAGTGTGAAAACACTAGCTACATTGAGCAAGGTGACTTAAAATTTGGTCTCTCAAGTCTACTTTTAAGGATATCCTTAAGTGAATCCTTAGCCATTGTAATACCCATAGACATTAATTTTTTATTATTATGTTAAGATACTAAGTTACGAATTCGAGTTTAGAATTCAAAGACTATTGGTATACACTTTATTAAAATTGGAAAGATTAAAATCTGCCATAAGTCCTTGTGTTGTACACTTGTAAAAGACAAAAGAATTATTAATTAATATAAAGTACAATGACTGGGAAGACCATGTTAAACATGAATGATTCATGAGTACATAGGAGGGAATACCTAGCTATTGCTCAAGATGGGAAGTGGATGAGTTTCAAGATGCACCCCACTCAAACAAACTCCAAGAATGTAGGAGAGTATCCAAGGCTACACACTTACAAAAGAGGGAAGTGAGCCCATTCACTAAGACCTAAGAAATAATATATATATTTCCATGGGAAAAAAAACATAATTTTATTAATCACGAGGAGAAACAAACTTACATATTGTCCAAGTATGTCGAAGCATAACATTCAACTAATATAGACAAAAAAAACATGCATTTCTTTATAGGCTTCGGATCATATACCAAAAAACAAAAAACCATATTATGAGGTTGATATAACCTCTCTGATCATAGCAGTATCAAAGGCTATCAACAAGACCTTACAAAGCATTTCAACATTGTTTCCATCATGAGTCATATATACTCCCAAGTAAAATCCATATGTAGACAAGAAAAACCATAGTGAGTCAATATCCACATTATGGAAGGGGACCAAGCCTTTCTTGAAAAGGCCTATGATAAAACTCAAAAGAAGAACCATTCTCATTTGAAAGCACTTTCATTTCCCCTGAATCCAACATAAGACCTGCTTTAGAAAGTACATTGGCATCTTCATTTTTGTCCATGTATACATGTGAACAAGAAAAAACATTAAAGGACGTTTTTAGAAGCAAAACTTCATTAAGGATCGGTTCTAAAAATGTATTATGGCATCTCTGAGATCCATTGATCCAACTAACAATTAGCATAGAGTCACCCATAACTTAAATAGCCCAACAGTGCTTTTCTCGAGCAAAAACTATCAGAGTTTTTAAGGCAAGCAATTCTGCGAAATTATTTGTTCCTTCCCTGAAACCAACAACAATTCTATAGAAAAATGAATCGGAGATGTATAAAACACTGCCCCCACCACTACACTCATGGTTATTTTGGGAATCCCCGTCAAAGAAGGCCTGTGGAATTGCCTTGTTTATCACAGGATCTTTGGAAATTTGAACAAGAAAAGCATCTTTTTCTTGAGGAAATAACACAAGTATGCTAAGGCTATTAATAGCCACCAAATCTGGGCTCATTTTTTTGTCTTGAAAAAATGAATTATTCCGCATGATATACAGACCCCAAATAATCAGCAATGGCAAAGCCAAGAAAGGTTTATTTTGAGAATTTTATGTCCATTACTGAAAACTTATTGACAATAGAGTCACCCCTCCACGAAAAGTGCCTTCCCAAAAGGCGAGTAGCCTCATCCCAAACTTGAACCACGAAAGAATGTCTAAGGAATAGATGATTCAAAGCCTCCACATCATTCTTACACAATGTGCACCATTCAGGCCCTTTCCATCCCCTTCTCTACAATTTATACTAGGATGGATCTTTACTTTCAAGAACGCACCACATAAAAATTTCCACCTTTGCAAGACACTTTAACTTCCACACCTACTTCCACCACCAACAAATAGGCCTATTAAGTAATTCCTCGTTTAACCACCAATAGCCCAACTTTGGGGTGTATATACCAGATTTATCCTGATCCCAAACTAATTCGTCCTCTTGATCAATCAAACAGATGTGTGAAACCTTTAACACATTTACATACTCACCCTAAGAACCCTCCACTTCAACTGGAAAATCTAACTCTGCCATCGATTGCCACCCTTGGGAAAAAAAGATGATGGTCAAAGGGTTTGCAATCTGATTAAGATAGAAAAAAGATCTTTCATGCAGATCCTCAACCAAGTTTTGAGGTAAAATATGACTATGCAAACTACCAGCCCATGGATCAACACCAATTTGCACATTTCTCCCATTACAAATGCACCACGCTAATCCCCCTCTAACTAGATCAAAAGATTTCATGACTGGATTCCAAACAGCTAATCCATTTCTATGCCTTTTAATAGGATTTCAAAGCCATTCCAATAATGAGCTCGGAGCAATATATTTATGAATAATCACTTTTGACCAAAGGCTAGTTGTCTTAATTAATCTCTAGATGCATTTTGCAGCCAACGCTTTAGAAATTGGAAAATGTTTTTTAATCCCCAACCCCCAAAATCCTTTGGCACAACAATTCGATCCCATTGGACCCAAGGAGTAACGAAAATGTCTTTATTCCCTTTCCACAAAAAAC
This sequence comes from Larix kaempferi, assembly GCA_027924585.1. Taxonomy (NCBI): domain Eukaryota; kingdom Viridiplantae; phylum Streptophyta; class Pinopsida; order Pinales; family Pinaceae; genus Larix; species Larix kaempferi. The sequence goes on from BSBM01000937.1 coordinate 2,162,784, forward strand.
AAAAAGCATAGGCATCGCACTTACTCCAAAATGCCTTTTAGAATCCATGAGAGAGATTTCTACAAAATGGGGATCGCCTCCAAAACTGATTTGGCCAACACCAACTTCCTTGCCCTTGAAAACCACTTGTGACTCCAAAGCTAAAGTCGCTTTTCCAACTTCCCAATCAACCAATGCCAATCCTTCTTCTAGTAATTATTCAGTTTCAGATGGAAACCAAAGTACTTAAAACCATCATTTAATGCTAGGAAAGGGAAGGAAAAAGAAATTATATATATATATATATATATATATATGTATATGTATATGTATATGTATATGTATATGTATATGTATATGTATATGTATATGTATGTATGTACGTATGTATGTACGTATGTATGTATGTATGTATATGCATGCAAGGATAGGATGTTGTCCAATATGCTATGAAATTTTATGTGTGAGCACTTCAAAGTGTTAGGCTTCTGAGAAAGTGTGAACTTGGTGGCTTGGGATAAGCTAGAGAAAGAGAAATTTGAAGAGAGGAGAGGTTTCGATCATATGGCTTTATGATCGAGGCTTGGGGGTGACTTTGAGCAAGTGATTTGGATTCTCAAGGTCTGCAATTGGGAGGAATGTGGTCATTCCAATTTAATCTAGCTAGTATTGTAGACCATATATGTACTTCTTTTATTTAACTTTGTTTATGTTAAGAATGCAAGCTTCTACCCATTATTTTATATAGTTTTGAATCCAAGGAAGTGTGTTTGTTTGGATTTGAATACTATATGTTTAATGTTATTAAGATGGTTAGTATAGAAGTAAATTATAGAATAGGAACTTCTTATTTATGTGTGTTTAAAAGTTTATATTACTTATCTGATTGTGCATATAGCAATTAGGGTAAATTTCCTTATAACAATCAACACAAATATGAACTATTGTCGAGGTACACCTATAAAATAGTATTAGCATTGTTGTTTCATTGATGAGTATAGTAGTTAATGATACTAGGTAATTTTATTAACAATATCAAGACTTAAAATAACTTATGTAGTAATTAGCTATAGCGACAGGTAAAGCAAAGTGTAACAAAAAAAGGCATTGCCATGCTATCCATATAAATCCAACATACATATTCAAAATGTACCGAGCTAAACACTTAAACACAAATATATAATCATATCATGACTTTTATAACACACACTAAATACAATTAACCCAAACATCACTCATGCCAAACTAAGCCATAGAAGAAGTAAGCATCATAAGAAATGAAAGCTACAACCAGACCTCAACAGGTCCAGAGTTTTCATTTTAAACAAAATTAAAGTCTCTTATCAATAATTTATAACTACGACGTGGTAAGCCATTACAAGACCAGCCATGAACTTCATATAGTAAACAAGTAGAAGTTTCAAAATATAATAAGCCAAGTAAAGGAGAGAGCATGCACTTTGCACGACAACTGTTTGACAAAGTGTACCAAGGAAACTAACGCTAAACACTTTAACATATTGCCATAAGGCCGATGAAGAATATACAATTTGAATACGACGTTGGGCAAGTAACCCTGGGGATTCTTGTAGGCCTCACGACAGACCATATAATCATATAACTCTAAAGCTATTATATAAACATATAAATGACTTTCAAAAAGACAAGATCACGCTTAGACTAAACATTATAATCGGGATAAATATTACTTACCAGTTTGTTTGTAAGAATCCATTGCCCGATTTCGTTTAAGAGTCCAATTAATTCATCAATATGGTAGATTTATGAGAAAGGTAAATGGTCGTCAATCACATTAAAGGTGGCAACCTCAATCCTTCCACCCAACGTATGGGCAACCTTAAACATAACCTCCAAGCTTACACCCAGTCTCGATGGTTCAAGTTAACCTCATTCCTAAGACCAAGGAGTGTTAGGTAGTCACACTAGCACAATGCGAAGTGTAAGTGTTGACCACATTCCCACCACATGAAAGGGTGGTGATAATGAATGTTCGGGGTTAGATTTAGGAGAAATAAGATATACTAGATGGATATTATGGATGCGAAGCTATATTCATATAGCTAGGAGTAACTTTGAGCAATGAACGTATGTTTTTTCCTCCTATGAGTTATGTCATGAAGCATATGGAATATTAAAAAGATCTTATAGTAACAATGGCAATACGTTATGTAAGCCTAGGAGTGGTATTATTCCAAGTGTTTAATCTTGTGAGAATCCATCTCAGTGTATGTTTCCATGTAAATAACCATGGAGCGAACAGAGGTTGATAGATAAAACTCAGTCAAATTCATAAAAGTATCAAGGATAAACCTCAATCTTCTTAGTTCCATAATAACCAATATTTTTAATAAGTCGATGAAGACCAAGTGAATGGTGTAAGGCAAGAAAAATTGATGATAATGTACAGGATTTGACAATAGTAAGTCATTGTTAAAAAAAAAATTACGTTAGGAATTTGAGGTATACTACAGCCTCCTAATTAAAGCATTAGCCACCCTATTCTCCTTGACCTTGATATAAGTTACCTAGAAACCATACTCACTAAGCAACTCACTCTAACGTCGTTGTCGGAAAGTGAGGTCATTTTGGGTAAAAATATGTTCACGACTCTTGTGGTCTATTTTCAACTCAAATTGACGCCCCATGAGATAATGTCTCCATAACTTTAGGGCCATCACTGATGCCTCCATTTCTAGATCTTCAGTGGCATAATTGACTTCATGGTTCCTAAGATTATGAGAGTCATAAGCTATAACTAATTCTTGCATTAAAATTGTACCCGGGACTTGACCCAAAGCATCTCCACAGATGCAAAAATCTTTGTCCATGTTGGAACTCTCAATATTGGGGAACTTGTAAATCCTCACTTTAGTTCTACAAATGTTTCCTCACATTCATTTTTCCATTCAAATTTAACTCCTTTCTTCTAAAGAGAGGTAATAGGATTTTCAATTTCAGAGAATCCTTCCACGAACCTTTTATAGTACCCTACCAACCCCATAAAGCTACGTATTTCCTTAGTATTCCTAAGAGATGGCCAATTCATTATAGTCTAAAATTTACTACGATCGATTGCTATACCTTCCCCGCTGATTATATGTCCAAGGTATTGAATTTATTTCTGAAATAAGTAACACTTCGACAATTTCCCATACAATTTATGCTCTCTAAGACACAAAAGCACCAACCTTAGGTATTCCTAATGCTCCCTTTCATTTTCTGAGTAGATGAGGATGACATCCAAAAACACTTGAATGAAGCGGTCCAAGTATTTATGTAACACACTATTCATTATCATGAATTCCACAAGGGAATGTGTCATCCCAAATGGTACCACAATGAATTCATAATGGTCGAACTTGGTCCTAAAGGTAGTTTTCGATATGTATTCTTTTTTAATTCTTACTTGATGGTACCTAGATCTTAAGTCGATCCTGGAAAATAAAGGAGCACCTTTTAGTTGATCAAACAAGTAATCAATATGAGGCATATGATACCTATTTCTAATAGTTTCTTTATTCATATCTTGATAATAGATATAGAGCCGGAGGGACCCATCTTTCTTTTTCACAAAGATTATTGATGCTCCCCAAGGAGACACACTAGGCCTAATGAGTACTCCTTAGTTAATAAGTTCCATGAGTTGCACACTCAACTCATTAATTTTTGGGACAGTTATATGATAGGGTATTTTTTATATGGGTTTTGTCACGGGTTTCAAAGGAATGAAAAAATCAAATTCCTGCACCAAGGGCAAGACTAGCAACTCAGTGGGAAACACATCCTCAAACTTAGTTAATATTGGATGTAGATTTGCATAAGGGTTGTTATATTTATTGATTACTAATACTGCATATATAATACACTCTTTATTCATGCATTTATTAACTAAACTAGTTGGGATGATGCATAAAGCAACTTCTCTTTGGATCCCTTCAATCACTACAAGCTCTCCTAGGTCATTTTGATAGTGTAACTTCTTATGGTAACAATCTACCAAGGCTTAGTGGGATTCAAGCCAATCCATTCCTACTATTACATCATATGGTCATAAATTTTTTCTATACAAATTCATCTTGGTGACACAATTCCGAATTTTGACAATACAGTTCCTAACCAATGGACCTACTAATTGCCTAGCGCCATAATAAATTTCTACTACTCTGAACTCATTCTGGTCTAGGACTTCCATCCCACATAGAACTAATGTAGAAGGAGAAATGAAACTATCAGTTCCACTAGGATCAATTAAAATAGAAAGGGGAACACTTTTAATCATATCGATAAATTCCACAACAGTGGCCTGATGCTCAACCTTATGGTTGATCACAACCGCATGGATTTGATGCTAGCCTTGATGTTGATCCCCTTTATCCCTTCCCTCACACTAACCAGATATGACTCGATACCTTGGGAAAACTATTTTATAGTGGGGGCCCTTACAATTTCAGTACTCTATTTGGTTTTGACCAATTGTCGAACCATGACCTCACCCAATATGATCCTTTCCCCTTTATATTCCATCAGTGAGGGGTTGATTCCCGGATCCCATGGTTGGTGTGTTGGATGCTAATCCATAAACCCCGGTTACCTTATTTTTCCTTCCTTGGAATTTATATATATGTTCACCTATCTTGCTAGTGCCTCCTTTAGAAGGTTCCTTGAAGGGGACGTAACTCTTCTTGGATGATTGTCCTACCATATCAACCCTCTTTTGGGTCCACCTAGTTAGAGTTTTTGTTTCTACCATGGTATTTGGTTTCCACCACGCCACCTCAACTGAGATTTGAGGGTCAAGTTCATGAATATATCTTTCTTCTTGTCTTTTAGCAAATTTTTCCATATAATCCACATGATGAACTAATGAAATAAGTTCTACCTCATACACGTCCACCGATCTACCCATGTTCTTGACTGCATAGAATGCACCATTTTATTGATGTTTATATTTCTTCGAAAAGTAATTAGTTTTGAATGTTTCCTCAAACAATTCCCAAGTCACTTGCATATGGGTAATATGCAAATTTGCTTCCTCATTAATCCTCCACAGTAGGGAATACCCTTTGAGGAGGTTCATTGCTAATTGTGACTTCCCGATGGTAGTATAGGACTTGAAGCTAAGTGTTATTTTTACACATATCACCCAAGCTTTTGTCGTGCTTCCCTCTTCTTTCCTTGAGAACTATGGTAATTTGGCCTTTTGTATTTCATTCAAAATATCTAGGGGATCACTTCTCTCATTGATGTTAGATATGGGGTCTTGGTCCTCCTTTTTCCTTTTCTACAACTCTCTTTACAGCTCATGATTATGGTTTGTGTTTTGATCTTTTCCTTGAATTACCACCTAGTCTTTAAATATAGAGGTCATCTCCCAAGAAATATCATAATGGCTTGCTCACATGGGATTCCAATGTGTGGAGTGTCTTACGGTTGTCTACTACGCATCAGAGCAATGATTACCTTTGAATCAAACCAATATGTTCAACAATTAGTTCTTTAACATTTCCCCTATCTTAGTCCCTATAATTCCTTCCTCCAATTGACATATGATTGACATGAACTAGGAGAATATACTTGTAATTTGTTTTGGGATATTCAGATTAGGCTGTTGGCATTGGAAATTATTTTCGTGAGTTTCTTTTCATTTTCATGTGTAAAACAAACAACATGGATGGTGATATTAAAAATTATAATTATTTCTTATACCTTTAACCTTACCTTATAAATATGCATATGCATACACTCTTTTCTTGGTAATTGTCGCACGAAGACTTTATTAAATCACATTTAATTGTTAAAAAAAAGAATCTAGCAAAATTAAGAACAATAAATCATGGATATGCAAGTAACACAAGTCCTTCTACCATCATCTTGGATTAACATCCACACAATATAATGTAAATATTTAGAGATCATTTTAATAAGATAATGGAAGACTTTGAGTCTCGATGGAAAACTTTATTAAGATTAAGAAACAATGATAGGGATGAGACAACAAAGATAATTAATGAGCATCAATAAAGGAATGGTCAACCCATTGGAACATGAGATCAATGAAAAATCAAATCAATTACCTACACAGATCCACCATTAAATTCAAACTTCTCGACTCCGAAAAAGGAAATCATGGTATCATAAAACTCAGATTCAAACAATGACGAAACACTAATAAAAGTATCGCTATCATCAATTTCATGCATACTACCAAATAGTAATGATGATGATGTGTCACAAAGGGGAAATATTACTAAAAATAAAACAAGTACCCACCAAATATGTCCCACCTAATCTTAGGAAGAGTTATGAAAACAAGGTTCTAAGAAAAGAGGCACGAAAAGTGATAGTTCCATATATAGCTAAGACAAAAAAACCATAACCTCAGACACTAAAGCTCAAGGCTAATGTAAAAAATAGAAATTTGAAAATCCTCATAGATTTCGATGATACTCATAAATGTATAGACATCAATATCGCTAAACAATTAAATCTTTTTGTGTAGGTCCCACCAAGGACTTATTGTTAAGGTTGTTGATGGAAATCAGGTCGACAACATATGACGATGTCATAAAATACATGTTCACATACAATAACTAGAACTACAATTATGGTATGGTATGGGAAAACATGGCACTTCTAAAATTATTGTATGGGAAATCAATGCAATAAGGATATATCTAAATATAATGGCATAAAGTTAATTTCCACAATATTTTTTATAACAATCTCATGTAGTATGAATGTCTACGTTTGAATGCTTTGTGAACTCTCGTATAAAAAGTCCACAACGTTTAACGTGCTCAAAGCTTCATTAAAAGCATGGGGGCTTCACCTTGTTAACCCATATCTTATCACGTTTGTTAACACCCAAAAATTGTTCACTAGCTCATCTCCCTAGTCACATAACCTATTTGTCCACTTTTCTCACCATTTTAGCTTCCAAAACCATAAAATACCCTCAAATGGTTACCAAAAAGGCAAAAAATCATTATTTCCCTCCTCAATTAATGAAATTCCTTCAAAAAGGCCAAAAACCCTTAAAAAATGGTCCAAAATTCCCAAAAATAAAATAAAAAGAGAAAAAAAGTCAAAAAAAATTTCAAGAAGAGGGAAAAAACCTAAAACCATTTACCAATACTATTGGTTCCCTAAAACGATGGGTCAATACTCCACCATCCAAAACCTCTATAAAAGGTGATGGAGGCCCCCCATTTTCACATCCATGATCAATTCTTCACACCCTTATGTCGCCGAAATTCCTGTTGAACTTTAGCCTATCACCTTGAACTTCTGAGAGCAAGGAACCTTGGAGACTTGGTGCACTACTCACCTACGACTGCAAGGGCTCCTACAACCTCACATGTTGAGGTAACACCATATTGTAAACCAATTTTTATATATCAATACAAGAAAATCATATTTTCAGTCATGGGTTCCTCTTTACTTTTTTATTGTAGTAGTTAAATATTTTAATTTTTATTTCCATTGTTGCACTCATACATGTTATCTTAATTTGTTTATTTCTTAGTTTCTACTCATTTACTTGAACTGCTACTAAGGGTTCATGAATCCTTAGTAGGTGCTCTTTAGCACGAACTGGTGTGAAAACACTAGCTACAACGTTTATTCATAAAGGGGAATTTTTAAATTGTCAAAAATAAGGTCAATATATTGTATGTATTTGGGGAGTGTAGGGTATGAGGGTTTATAAGTATTGGGGTATAAAAAAAGGTTATTTAAATTAGGGTTCTTTTAATTAGAATGCTATATTGAGAAGGCACTCAACAAAAGGATTTTGGTAGGTATTTATCAATATCTAATAAAATTAAATGTGTTCTTTAATATCCTATGAATGCACGTTCCATTACACAATTTCACTTAATAAAAAACCCATAATTAAGAAAATTCATAATAAACTCTACACATGACGATATGTATTAATATTCCACGTTTATTGTTATTAACTCGGATACGTATAAAATAAATAATGTTTTTCAAAATATTCAATATCAAAACTAACATTGAAAAAAAACACTTTTCAAACACAAATGTCTTACATAATGTTTAGTTCTATAGGCAACTTTTATAATTTTCTTAATAGTCAAACCTATCACAATCTTGCACAATGTTGAATAAAAAAGCCATATTGAAAAAGAAATTGAGAAAGAATTATCATTTCAGGTCTAATCCAAGCATCGAACCCATAATGCTGAAATTTGTAGACTTTGTTTGATGAACACAAAAAAATCAGGCAATGAGCCACACATCTAAACAAATATGGCTTGAAAGCGACTGTGTGTGATAGGTACGAACACAATACTTGATAAGAGGATTAACATGATAACATCCATATTAATGTTTATAAATTATAAAGTATTTTGTTTTAAAAAAAAAGTTGTCAGATATGATTTTGATTCTTTATATATTTTATTGGAGTGAAACGAGGTGCTTTACAATCTAGTATGGGGGAGATGTTGTAACGTGATATTATTTAAAAAAATTCATGTTGGTTCATAAAATAAAATATTATGAAAAGTAATTAAGAAATAGATGTTCGTTTATAAAATAAAAACTTAAAACTTAAACCTAGATCTATCAATCAAGAGAGATCAAAATTTCTTGAGTTTAAATTTAAAAAAAGAAATACACCTCAAGAAATTGGATCCCTCTCGATGCTTGATAGATACAGATTTAACATTCTATGAATACAATTAAAAACGTTTATGTTGATTTGATAAATCACAAAATTAATATAAAAAATAGATTAAAGGATATTAATATTAAAAAGATTGCTTTTATAAATATGTTTATCAAATTGATTGATATGAATATTCTTTACAATATTATAAGTTTATGTATTTTTATGTAACCAATTTTGTATTAAGAATTGGAAAATAAAGTTTCAAAAATAAAAAGTAATTAAAAAAATTATATCAATTCATAAAATTAAAAAATTAAAACCAATATTAATCTATGTTAAACATAATCTATTAAGTATATAAAAGAATCCAATTTCTTGAAATGTAATTTTTTTTAATCTTAAATTTTGTATATATCAAGAAAAATATATTCAAATACAATTAAATATAGTTATAGCATTTCACATTATTTTTAAATTTAGTTAATAAATTTTATGTAAAAATATTAATAATTTTATTATTTATCATGGTAAGAAGTTAATATTGAATGATTTTAAATAGAATTATTAAATTTAAACTTTTAATAAATATTTATAAATATAATAATTGTGACCAATTTTCAATCTAGTATATTTGTATATTTATTGAATTTAAGTGTATGTATATTTTTCTGCTAAAAAAAAAGAAAAAGAAAAAAGTGTATGTGTATTTAGGGTTCTGGGGAACAGTTTAAGTGGTAAATATGAAAAGTTGTAATTAGTTGTAAATGGAAGGTCACGTGTTCAAATCCCCCAATCTTGTTGATGTCACATGTGTACCAACCCAACTCCAATTGACACCTTTTCTAATCAATGAGGCATAACTGATATGTCATCCTGGTAGTGGACCAGTGGTAAGCCTTGGGGTTGTTTTCAGAATTGATAATGATTATGTTGGTGGGGCGGTTTACAATCCTGTTTACAGAAATATTGCCAAACCTCTGGGCAGCCCAACTCCAATTGACACCTTTTCTAATCAATGAGGCATAACTGATATGTCATCCTGGTAGTGGACCAGTGGTAAGCCTTAGGGTTGTTTTCAGAATTGATAATGATTCTGTTGGTGGGGCGGTTTACAATCCTGTTTACAGAAATATTGCCAAACCTCTGGGCAATTAAATGGTGGTAAGGCTAACTCCAATAATTAAGACCTTGCTGTATCTTCCAAAGCCTTCATTTTCTTAACCAGTAAAGCATTGATTCTTTTGCCGTATATTAAAAAGGAGCTTTGATTCTTTTGCTGTAGATTAAAAAAGCCTCTTCCCCTGCAATTATTGTTCTGTGCTGTATTTCTATGTTAATGGAATCCTGAAAACGAGTTCCCACACAGAGAATTATAATTAAAAGGATTATTCAGAAGCTATGCTCGTATACCCGAAATTGGGGAAATATAGAAAGTTTTAATTCTGGACTGATCCAAAGGCCTTCAAAACTGAAGGCACCAAGAAACCATGAACTCATATTTACTTTGACAATCACCAAGACTTCTGCAGGAGAATCGTTCTCAGAAAAAATACGGTTTTGGATAATTTCCTATGGGTCAGACTAAGATCCTAACATACCAAATGGGGTGTGCGGGTCAGATCAAGGATCTAACATACCAATCATATGATAGCATTACCGTCATACTAAATAATAATGACAATAACATTACCATCATAATAAATAATAATAATAAGTTTAATAATAAAAACAAAAAATTGAAGGTCAGGATCAAGTCAAAAAATCTAATATAACAATATGCTTTAGTTATCACATGATACTAAGGCAATTATGGAAATTTCCATAATTGTGGATCATATTAAGAATCTAATATACCAATTATATGATAGCATTAGCATTATCATCATATTAAATAATAATAATAATAATTTTAAGGTCACGCTAAGCGAAAGAATCTAATATAATAATATGTTGTAGTCATTAAATGATTCTTAGACAATTATTGTAATTTCCATAATTGAGGTCATATATATCTATTGAAACCTTTTGATGACTATGATAAACATTTGTTACAGAGATTTGAACTTTAGGTGTATGTGCTTTTGGATCCGTATTTTTGTTGTCATAATACCCCATTAATCAAGTTGTGCAATGAAATGCAAATTATTATATGGGAATGGTTGAGTGCATTGAGATATATGCAAAGATTTTTCCGTGAAATTCTAATTGATTACAAGAAGAGAGATTGAGAGAGAGATAGCATTTTAGGGTTTTGTCTATGTTCCCATGGCTTCCCCTCCTCCTTCGGACCCTGGTCCTGGGGAGTAACAACATCTTCTGGAGGATGGGTTCAGGAGGATAGTAGCGACACAACCTCCAAACAAGGTAGCATCCTCTTCAGGCTCTAAGTTTGTGAAGTGCGCGGTTGTTCCAAAGGTTAAATTGACTTCAACGACCTCCAAATATAAGGCCATTGTTTTGAGTGAAAAGGGTTTGGTTGGAAATTTCACTGGAATGTGGCTGTCTCCGCGTGCCATTGAGACATGGCTCAACAAGAATTGGTGCCCTCTTATACAGGGGGGAGTGCAACAAAACTTTTGTGGTAAGGGTTTCTTCATTTTTCTTTTTGAAATGAAATACAATCGCTACCTTATATTAAAAAATTGACCCTATTTTATGGGCCCGAGAGGAATGTACTTAACCAAGTGGGATCTATCCTTTGATCCAAAGAAAGACATCCCGTCATCTGTCCCAGTTTGGTTTAAATTGTAGCATCTTCCTCTGCATTGTTGGAATGATGAATATTTAAGAGCCATAGGGAATTCCTTGGGGAATTATATTGATAAATCTAAACCAAAACCTCCTATGTTTTCTTGTGCAAGAATATGCGTAGAGGTGGACCCGGAGACAGGCCTTCCCAAAGCAATAAACTTCTCAATGGATGACTGGCCGAATCATCTGCAAACAGTTGTTTACAAAAAAAATCCTTTTAAATGCAAGGTGTGCCATGAGTACAGGCATTTTGCTAGATTGTGCCCCAAAAGGAAGCAACAAGAAATAGAAGAAACAATAGGAGAGGAGTGGATCATAATCACTAGGAAGAGAGGAAACAAGGTCCCTGCCAATGCGCAATAATCCCCAACTAAGAAAAAGACGTCAAAGAATAGATATCGGGTTTTTTCAAAAGATGAGGAAGAGGAAAAAAAGGAAGAACCCAAAGAGAGTAATGGAAATGGATACAAGGTGCCAGAGGTCAACATAGTGTTTACATACATAAGGAAAGAAAAAATTCCTCCCTCTCTTCTAGAGCAAGCCTTGGTAGAAATTAGGTCTGAAAACTCGCTTAAATCCAGAGGTTCAGTTACTAGATCCAAATCTAAAGCATTAATGGAAGAAAATTCGGAAAGTAAGGAAGAAGAGGTGGAACTGCAAGCAAAAAAAGGGAGGAAACCCAATAAAACCATAAGAGATTTGGAAGCAGCCTATGAGAAGGCGGCATCAGGTAAACAAACGATCTTGGATAAGCACATCAGGGTAATCTCTTCAGGGAAACAAATATTAGGAGCATCAGAGGAGAAGAAGGACAAGGCACCCCTCCAAAGTCAGAAGAAATAATGAAGACCGTCTCCTAGAATTGCAAAGGGTTAGGTAGAAAGAAAAATATTGAAGTAGTAAAAAGAATCAAGAAAATGGAATCTGCCACAATATTCTTGATCCAGCAGACCAAAATGTAGACAAAAGAAAGTCTTGGGTTAATGAGCAGTACTTGGATTAATGGCGAAGGTAGAGCAATCCAAGTCGTAGGGGCTTCAAGAGGAATACTTACTTGGTGGGAGAAGGACTCATAGAAGTTGTGATCTTGCATAGAAAACTCAAATTGCTTACTTACGGAATGTGAGGAAATTTTGAGCAAGGAAGTTTTGAGGTTGGTGAATGCTTATGGGCCTACTCAATCAAGGCTGAAGGAAGGACTTTGGGATTATATGGATCTTCTGTGGGAGGGAGGGAACACTCTCCAATGTATCTTTGTGGGTGACTTCAATGTTACAATCTCTGCAGATAAAAGAAAAGGTGGAACAAGGGTCAGGGACCCCTTTGAAGAACAGATGGAGGATTTTGCAGCTACTTGGAATCTGATAGACATTAAGCCAAGAAAAGGGAAATATACATGGAACAACAAGTGAGTGGGACTAGGATGCATTGTTGTGAGGCTGGACCAGTTTTTTGTAATCAACTCATATCTTTGTAAGCCATCTCTTCCTAAATCAAAGATTTTGGTTTTGGCAGTCTCTGACCACAAGCCCATAGCCCTTTATTTCCAAATCATTGGTAATCTTGGACCTATACCATTTCGAGTCAACCCAGTGTGGTTGAAATCGGAAGGAGTTATGGATGTAATTCAAGAAGCGTGGAACATTTTCATAGTAGGTTCCCCAAGTTTTATTTTGGAATCTAAGCTAAGAAATGTTAAGTTGGTTCTTAAAAAGTGGGTCATCGCAAGTTACAAAGATCTAGGTGTAGAAAAGAAAGTAGTCCAAGAGGAACTCAAACAATTGCAGGTTGGAATGGAAACTCTCCAAGTGACTAAGGAAATATTGTACAAGCAGAAACAACTGGATAGGAAAATACATCCTTTATCCATAAAGGAGGAAGAGGAATGGTGCCTCGGATCTAGGAGTATTTGGTTAAAGGGAGGAGATATAAACACCAAGATTTTTCACAATCAATGTAAAGAAAGGCAGAGGAAAAATAAATTTTGGAAGCTGAGAAAATAAAATGGGGGGAAAATAGCTGATCAAAAGGAAATCAAGGAAGAAATCAACTCCTTTTTCAAGGGCCTTTATAATGAAGCCGAAGAATCTCTCTCTACTGATCTGGGCTAGATGTGTGAGGACACCGCACTTCTTGTCACAGATGAAGAAAAATCCCTTTTATGTCTCCCCATCTCAGAAGAAGAAGTGTGATAAGTGGTGTGGTTCCTACACATCCGGATAAAGCTCCAGGTCCAGATGGCTTCTCCATCTCCTTCTACAGGTAGTGTTGGAACCTCGCAAAGAATATGTCATCGATATTCTAAACTGGATGAGAGATAGATATAGTTTTGGTGGTGCCACTAATTCCTCTTTCATAGACTTGGTACCAAAAGAAAAGAACCCTTCCTTTATCAAATGATTTGGGATGATTTCCCTTTGAAATTTATCCTACAAGATGCTCACAAAAATTCTGGCGAACAGGTTGAAGAAAGTTCTGCATAAGCTAATTTCAAATAATCAGGGAGGTTTCATATCGAGAAAGAAAATCTATGACAATATCATTTTAGTGCAGGAAGCAATTCATTCAAGCAAAAAAAGGAAAGAATATGGAATGGTGATCAATATTTATCTAGCAAATGCTTTCGACAGAATAAGACATGACTTCATATATAAGTTTCTCGGCAATTTTGGCTTCTCCCACTCCTTCATAAGGTGGATAAAAGCTTGCATTAGTAAGTCTTGGATAGCCCCATTAGTCAATGGTCGTCCATCGGATTTTTTCAGCATAACCAGGGGCTTGCACCAAGGCTGCCCTCTATCCCCCTTCCTTTATATTTTGGTTGCTGACACTCTAAGTAGGAAGTTAAACAGACTTCTGATGGAAGGAGCTATGCTTGGGGTTCTTATTGGAAGAGGTGCACAACCATTAAATCATGCCCAGTTCGCTGACGATACAATTCTATTGGTAAGTGCTTTGATTCAAATAGCCAAAAGATTCAAGAAATTTTTGGATCTCTTCTTGAGAGCGTCGGGAGGCGAATATTTCACTCAATTATAAAAAAATGTAAAAACTTTGCGAATCTTTCATTGATTTATAAAATATAGTAAAATTTTGGTGAATCTTTTGGTATTAAGACTCAAAATTTTGATTTTACATGCCTTGGGAATGTAAATTTTTTTTGAAAGATGATAAAATTGCCCTAAGATGTAACATCCCAGAAAAATCACAAAAATTTAAAATTTTCTACGTGACATTTATTGCTTATTAATGTATGCGGAAATAGAACAATGCATAAAAGTTTAGCTTGCTGTACTAAATGCCAAGCTGGTTTATAATAAAAGAAATTGCGACTAAAAGATTTTAGATTATGTCTTGATGTTATTCCTATTCACCTATACTGTTGCAAACTTCTATTGTTGTTGTTTATGAGTGATGAATTAACTGTTTTGACTAATGTGCTTTTGTTGATTGATGAAGGAGTCCTACGGATGCCCTGAGGCTTACTTAGCATTCGTGCTAAAGCATGTGATTTCGTACTTGTGACAGTTTACAGGTAAGGGTTTGAAGTTGTGACAAGTATTCAAACAGTATTTCTGTAATCTCCTTTGTGAACATTTGAAGAGATAACACTTTGTCAATCTGCAGGTGAGAATCTTGGTTCGAGACTAAAATCGTTAACAATAGAGTTTCATGTCGAGCTATATGTAACTGTCTATGTTCTTCCTCCATAGCATTGTGTAGAGATTCTATGTAAAATAATTTATTAACTTGCCGAGGGTCTATACCCTACGATGATGGTGATAATTTCGATTATTGACATATCTTTTATTCACTTACACATTAGAGTGTATGTGTGTGCATTTCTTAGATTATTTCCATAATCTATTTGTAATGTATTTGAAACAATGGTTGAACTCTCAAAGTTATATAACCATGGTGCTATGTGTGTTATGATTTATTGGATTATCCAAAAGATCTAAATTGCAATGTTTACTGAAATAATAACCAACACTTATAAACTATATCACCTTATTAATGTGCTTTGTGTGCATTGTATTACCCTATGTAATACCATACAAACCTTATTGATATTATGCAATATGTGATATTATACAAACAATATGAATTCTATGCAAACAATGTGATATGTGAATTCTATGTAGACAATTTGATTTCTATGCTAACCCTAGCGCATATTTATCCTAACTTTATAGAACAATGTCGTGACAAGGTTGAAATACGACCTTACCATATGCAATGTCTTATGTATTAAATGTTATGACGTGAAAGTTAATGTCACAGGTTGGCAACCATCAATGCTTCCATATGCATTAAATGCATACAACCGTCGAGATGGTGGGATTCCATCGTGGATGGTATAGCTAGTTCTTTCACGTGCCGATACAGTTGTATTGATCATCCTTGCGATGATGTGTAAATATAATAGTTCAAATGTTAAAGAGTTGGCTCCTTCGTCGCAAATGCAATGATGGTTTATTTAATGTGGTAGATGGCTTGTGATTTCATAAATCCAACCGGTGATCTCCACCGTTGATCTGGCAGGGGTTTCAATGAATGTAGTTAAACCCTACCTTTGCTGCAATCAATGAGTTTATTGTGATCTTTGTCAATTGGTAGTGGTAGCTCTGTGTGGCCGATAGGATGAGGGTTTGTAGGGTTGTTGTGATGCCTGTAGAGGCATAGCTCCTGTGTTTTGAACTCGTAACCTATGTAACTTATAGAGCCGAACTTCCCAGTTCTTTGTGCAGTGGATATTTGTTAAGGTTGGCAGCTTCGGTTTGTTTTCTCGATGTGATTCAATACCCAGACCGGTTGAGTTTTTTTTCTCTTTAAAACTGGGTTTGAGATGAATGGCCAAGGCCTCAACAGAGTTGATGCAGTTCTTGGCATTCAATAGTATGAATATTTACAGTTGTTGTTGCTCCTGTCTGGTGTTTGTTACTTCTACTTGCCAACTATTTTAAGGGTAATGTGATTCGAAACTCCTTCCTGTAGCTTTCACAAATTATTTAATAACATAGTAATGGTTATTCATTTTAAGTTGCAATCGTTTCTTTAAAGGATGACTGTTCTTTTGACCGCATCTTCTGTTGTTGCAGGTGCAGAAGTTCGTGGTTTCTTCAGTTCAGATAATGAAGGTTGGCAAGAACTACACCAACTGGTAAGCCTCAGAGGATGCCTTAAATCTCTGTGTAGATGAGTATGATGCCCGACATGTGTGCTGTTCTGTTTATTTGTTTTAGTTCAAAGAGTTGTAACTCATCGTGATAGGGTTTTTGTAAACTGTAAAAAGATATGGGAAGGGTAATACCTCGACCCACAGGGAAAAAACCGTGTTTATTGTGAATTGTAACTTCTGTCGATGAGGTTTCAAACTCTGTCAAGTTTGTCAATGAAAATAATGTTTACAAGTCTCCGTTGCAGTAGTCATTTTGTTTTTTTGTTTTGGGGCTTGGCCCGTGAACATGACCTGTGACTCGTTGATTTATAAAATGGAAAGAATTTATGTGTTAACAGACCTCTGTGTTCAAATTTGATGTAATACGATAATAGTTGTGCAACTAGGTTTTATCGCACCTGTTGCTATCGTTTTATTTAAGGACTGTGAACTTATGAAATTTTTAAACATTGGGAAAGGAAATCATGTGTTATGTATAAATAGTGAAAATACTGCTACTGTCTTTTAACAAAGGTTATGTGTTTGTACTACATGATAGGCTTCGGCCTATATGCAGCTTCGTCAATTTGTAAGAAATGTTTTGGTTTTCGATTTATAGGCCTTGTCATGATTTAGGGCTTGGATCTATTTGAAATGTATGGATATTTAGTTGACTCGTCAACAAGCCCTTGGCAATCCATACTTGTTTTTACTTCTGCAATTTAGAGGCATTCTATTGTTAATAAAATATTGAAACTATGTAATGATAGGGAGCTGGTTTAACTAGCTCGATTCTGTAGAAAAGAATGTGTTTATGTAATTTTTGTTTTATGGCTAAAGAAACATGTGTTTGGACAATAGTTGAGACATGCTTAAATAAAGATATCTTTAATATCCTTGCTGCTATCGTTCGATAATAAGTTCAGTAGTTTGAAGTTTGTTTTTGAAAGTGAAATATGTAACCCTAGGTTTGTGATATCAGACTTCTGTTTGCTTATCTATCCTATATGTGCAGTAATGGAAATAACAGTAGATTATAGTAAATGTTGAGAAGAAAACAAATAGAAACTATAAACCCTAAATTGAAACTTGAAATGACATATTGGTTCTGTATGATGAGGTTATGCAATCATTTTTATTTCTGTATCAGCAACGATCTCAATAATAATTATAAAGCACAATAATAATATTTTAAGACAATATACTTCTATTTAATGAAATAAAATAGTACTGTAAACAAAATACAGAAATCAATGTTACTCACTAACAATAGGAAAAAATAAACAATTTATGCAGAGTTATTCTTTTCATCATCTTGGCAAATTTGCCCATCATACCTATCTATCTTAATTTGTCTCTGTACTAGAGTACGATGTTGTTCCTTTTTGCATGGGGAAAAATGTAGAGGCTATTTCATTCAATCAAATCAAATTCATACAGAATTATTAATTTACTCAGGAACTGAAATAGCTTATAAAAATAAAATAGTAAAAATTAATATGTGATAGAACTTTAAGATATATGAAAATAGATAAGATAATGGAACCTGAAGATGATGATAGGGCCGACAAACACCCAAGGAGGCTTGTTCCTCCCAACCTATTCCAGAAGAAGTAGCTCAACTACTAGCTTCTTGTGAACCCCCGAGCCTGATTACTGATCCAATAAGTGGGTGTAATCTATGTAGAAGCAAGGCACTAAAAAATGCCTTCTCCACTCAGCATCAACCTCCTGAAATAACGTGCCTTCTCCACTCGGCATCAACCTCCTGAACTAAATAAGAGTTTGGAAAACTCACAACATGATCAACAACATATCATATCCCCTCATCAAATCTTTTGGGTGCAAACACAACAAAACCCCAAGGTAAATTTTCTCATCAGGAAAAGTGATGAACCTCAATTCACAATTTGATGGCTATTATATAGACTGCCTAGGTCTTTAGTGGCCAGTTTGGAATAAATGAGCCTCAAGCTCCAGTCCCATCTTTTAGGGCACTATGACCACATTTCAAGGGAGTTGTCCCATAACAACAGCTAGTTAGTTGCATCATGATGCTACCACTTGTCCATTGCCTTCTACCCCAGATTCCATTCCACCTAGTGGATCAGTAACCACTCTTTCAACAGTCCTCTTAGGTGTTTGTCTCATATTTTATTTATTTAACAATAATATATTGTGCAAATTACAATCATCCTTGGACACCTGTCCAACATAAAACTTTACAATAAAAGTTATAATAATGTTTACTAACACAAAATATTTTTCAGCAAAAAGGGTATGTTACAAACACCCCCACTTAAGCTCAACATCTTCGTCGATGTTTCTTATTCATCATCAAGTTCCTCATGGAACAGAACTGGATATGATGCCCGCATATTACTTTCCAGTTCCCAAGTAGCTTCATCAGGGCTAAGGTGCTTCCATTGCACCTTTACCTACCCTATGGTGCGATTCCGAAGCATAATTTCCCTCCGGTAGAGAATACAGTCCAGTTCCACTTGAAAATCTCCTTCGGGTTCCACCTGTATGTCATTCCAATTTAGCACATGAGTAGCATCATGCACATACTTCTTTAAAACAGAAACGTGAAAAACATTGTAGATTTTTAAATTATATGGCAATGCCAATTGATATGCAACAACTCCAATCCTTGATAGGATTTCGAATGGTCCACAATACCTTGGTGCAATTTAGCACAACTCCCAAGATTCAAAGAACTTTTCTTGGGATTTACCTTTTTAAAAACATGGTCTCCTACCTGAAATTCTCTTTTAGTGCGTTTCAAATCAGCATAGCTTTTTTGCCGATCTTGGGAAACCTTTAAGTTACCTTGAACCTGTTTCACAGTTAGCTCCATTTCTTTCAATAAATATGGTCCTAACATCAATATGTCTATAGGATTATCCCAAGAAATTGGAGTACAACATTTTCTTCCATACAAAATCTCAAATGGGCTCAACTTAGCAGATGCTTGATAATTATTATTGTAGGCAAATTCTGCTAAGTGTAAGAAATCTTCCCACTTAGATGGTTGATCTTTAACATACAATCTTAACATGTTTTCTAAAATATGATTTACCCTCTCTATTTGACCATCAGTTTGTGGGTGGAAAGAAGTGTTGAAATTTAATTTAGTATTTAATCCTTTAAACAGTGCTGTCCAAAAATTACCGGTGAACTTAGAGTCCCGGTCTGAAATAATTACCTTTGGAATTCTGTGCAAGCGAAAAATTTGCTTCATGAAAATATCTGCAATGTTAGAAGCCTTGAAAGTAGTTTTAACAGGAATAAAATGAGCAGCTTTACTAAGTTTATCAACAACAACTATGATTGAGTCATTCTGCTTCTTATTTTTAGGCAAACCTGTAATAAAGTCAATGCTTATAATTTCCCATTTTCATTCTGGAATTGGTAAGGGCTACAATAGCCCAGCTGGATGTTGATGTTCAGCTTTAATAGTCTGACATTCAAAGCATCTAGCTATATATTCAGCAACTTCACTCTTCATGTTAGGTCAAAAATACTCATTTCTTAACATAGTTATCATTTTTTGATAACCAGGATGCCCTAAATAAGGACTCTTATGAACTTCATCCAAAATCAACACCTTAACCTTCGAAAAATTAGGTACATAATTTTTTTTTTATATGGTAAAAAGCCTTTTCCATTAATGCTGTAATCTGTTATAACATTTTCAGATGAATTTTCAGTCACTTTATCATGTAATTTTTGGTAATTTTCATCTTGCTTAATTCCTTCTTCGATCTGATTTTCTAGATCAGTTTTAAAAGTACTGATTGCTGCCACAAAACTCAGTCTAGCATTTCTACTCAATGCATCAGCAACCTTATTCTCCTTTCCATTAATGTGATGAATCTCAAAATCGTACTCGCTAAGGAAAGCTAACCACCTAGCTTGCCTCACGTTAAGATTTGTTTGATCCAATAAATACTTTAAGCCCTTATTATTAGTCATTAAAATGAATTTTCTTCCGATCAAGTGATGGTGCCACATTTTTAAAGCATGTATTATGGCTACCAACTCAAGATCATACGTTGCATAATTCTTTTAATGTATTTTTAACTTCCTTGACTCAAAATCAATTGCATGACCTTCTTGACTTAAGACCCCTCCAAGTCCATCGTTGCATGCATCCGTGCATACGACGAAATCCTTATTGGGATCCACAATTTTTAAAATGGGTGTAGTAGTTAATAACTCTTTTAACTTATTAAAACTTTCTTGACACTTTTGATCCCATACGAATTTCTTCCCTTTCTTCTTTAAAGAAGTGATGGGGTTAGCAATTCTAGAGAATCCTTCAATAAACTTTCTATAATAACCCGTTATTCCCATGAATGACCGTACATCAGTTACATCTTTTGAGATAGGCCATTCATTAATTGCTTTTATTTTATCATGATGAACATAAATACCATCTTTAGAAATTATATGACCCAAATACTGAATTTTATCTTTATAGAAATCACACTTATTGAACTTAGCGTAAAGCTGATGTTCTCTAAGTACTTGTAAAATCATTTTTAAATGTTCGTCATGTTCTTCTTTAGTTTTTGAGTAAATCAGAATATCATCAATGAATACCACTACGAACTTATCCAAATATTTATGCAGAACATTGTTCATTAAACACATGAACATTGCTGGTGCGTTGGTTAGCCCAAAAGGCATAACTACGAACTCGTAGTGTCCATAACGCATCCTGAATGCAGTTTTGAATATGTCCTCGTCTTTTATCTAGACTTGATGATAACCTGACCTTAGATCAATTTTAGTGAATATCTATGCTCCATGTACTTGATCAAATAGATCATCTATGGGGGCTAAGGGATATCGGTTTTTAATTGTCATTTTATTAAGCTGACGGTAATGAATGCACAAACGCATGGTACTATCCTTCTTTTTAACAAATATTACTGGTTCCCCCCAAGGAGACACATTGGGTCTTATGTAGTTTTTATCTATTAATTCTTTCAGCTGAGATTTTAACTCATTTAACTCCAGAATATTCATCCTATAGGGAGCCTTCGAGTTTGGTATTACACCGGGTACTAAATCAATGGTGAAATCAAGTTCTCTTTTCAGAGGTAATCCTGGAATTTCTTCCGGGAATACATCAGAAAAGTCCCTAAGGATGGGAATATCCTCTAGTTTTAACTTGTCTTCTTTAGATGTGCACTCATCATTAATAACATTAACAACAAACATTTTACAGCCTTTTCTGGAAGCTCTCTTTACTTGTAGAGCAGAAATCTGTCAATGAATTCCTTTTACTGTTTCTGTATTACCTTCATTATTTACACATGTAAAAGATTTATCATAACAATTCAGTAAAACTGTATGTTGTTCAAGATAATCCATACCAATCAACAAATCATATGAACCCTAAGGGTAAAACATTCAGATTAATTTGCGTTTTCAGCTGACTTAAAAATACTTCACAATTCTTGACATAATCTGTAACCTTTCTTTTAGTTCCTGTTGCAAGCTGAACTAACCATGCATTATCAAATTTCTCTATTTTTAGCTTGCAACGGTTTACTAAAGTAGGTGAAATATAACTCAGATTTGCACCTGGATATATTAGAATAGAAATAGATTCGTTTGTATCATACCTTCAATTTCGACCATGGATGTTTGATGGTCCGCTTGACGATTCTCCAGTGCTGTATTTATCCTAGGCATTTCTCTTGCGATATCTCCAACTATAGGTTTTGCTTGCATAGTATGAATATTGTTGCCTGTCCTCTTGTTGCGTGGGAAATCTGCTCTCTTATGTGGTCCGCCACATTCATAGCACTTTATGGGTCCTTTCTTCTCAGCATACTTGTTGTTATTGTTATTGCTGTGATTATTATTATTAGGTACATTTCTTGCAGCAATAGAGTTCTGAGATGCATTATTCTGGTAATTATTAGGAAAATTTCTGTTATTAAAATTTTTCTTAAAACCTCCAACATTATGATTAAAATTCTTCTTTTTATAATCATATTGATTAGTCTTACTATTCTTCTAGCCAGTTGTTCCTTCTCTTTTTTTTTTTTTGGTCAAAACAAAAATTTGCCTTCCTCATGGCCTCTTCCAAAGTGGAAAGATTATCATACTCAATACAGTCTTTTATATTAAAAGGTAGACAACTGAGAAACCTTTTCACTTTAGACTTTTCCTCAATCATGTAGGGCATGTACCGTACCTTAGCAAGCTAAGGAACTTGCTGCATAGTTCTTTCATGTTCATTGTACCCAACTTTAAATCGTAAAACTCCTTTGACTTATCTTCAAAGTATTGTTCCGACAAAAACTTCTTTTTAAACAAACTTTTAAACATAGTCCAAGTTACTTCTTTTTCTTTTATACTCTTGATTCTTTTAAGATCTTGCCATCAGATATCTTCCTTCCCCGTCAGATTGTAAATAGCCATCTTGGCCTTCAGTTGAGAAGAGTAGTCGTAAATATTAAAGTACTTCTTCATTCCAGATAGCCAAGCTTTTGTTGTCTCACCCTTCTCACTTTCGCCATTAATGGTAGGTGGCTTAATCTTTTTAAATTTCCCAGTAATCTGTTCATGATGTTTATGTTTTCTCTTTTTAGAGCAGCATTCACTGTTATTGCTATCATAATTAATATCATCATTACTTGGATCATATTTAGAAGATGAGTAACTGTTCCTTTTATCATTTCTTGTTTTCAGTTATGCTTATGTTGGTGGGACATTATTTAAGAATCAACCTTCAATTCTGATTTTCTGCCTCTTTAATCACTATGACAGTTTCCTCTTAAATTCTATTGTAACTCTTCCTGTACCTTAAGGATCCGTTCATTTTCTTCTTTAACAGCTTTTAACTCATATTTTAAATCCTGTACAGTGCGTAAATTTTTAGAAGACTGGTTGTTTAACTCAACATAAATTCCTTTAGTATTATTATGATTAATACATTCATTACGAGGAGATTTGTCCTCTGGTGATTCTTTTGGTATTTCCATACCTGCAATTTAAAGGTCAATCTGTTCTGTGCAAAAATAAAATTAAATTACAAAAGTGAGTACATAAACTTTCTGATTTATTTTCTATTTGTGCACATGAGCCTCAATTAAGCCTAGAGTTTGAACTTGCGCTCTGATACCACATGTAACATCCTGGAAAAATCACAAAAATTTAAAATTTTCTACGTGACATTTATTGCTTATTAATGTATGCAGAAATAGAACAATGCATAAAAGTTTAGCTTGCTATACTAAATGCCAAGTTGGTTTATAATAAAAGAAATTGCGACTAAAAGATTTCAAACTATATCTTGATGTTATTCCTATTCAGTTGTACTGTTGCAAACTTCTATTGTTGTTGTTTATGAATGATGAATTAACTGTTTTGACTAATGTGCTTTTGTTGATTGATGAAGGGGTCCTACGGACGCCCCGAGGCTTACTTAGCATTCGTGCTAAAGCATGTGATTTCGTACTTGACAGTTTAAAGGTAAGGGTTTGAAGTTGCGACAAGTATTCAAATAGTTTTTCTGTAATCTCCTTTGTGAACATTTGAAGAGATAACACTTTGTCAATCTGGTGGTGAGAATCTTGGTTCGAGACTAAAATCCTCAAAGATAGAGTTTCATGTCGCACTGTATGTAACTGTCTATCTTCTTCCTCCATAGAATTGTGTAGAGATTCTATGTAAAATAATTTATTAACTTTCCTAGGGTCTATACCCTACAATGATGGTGATAATTTTGATTATTGACATATCTTTTATTCACTTACACATTAGAGTGTATGTGTGTGCATTTCTTAGATTATTTCCATAATCTATTTGTAATGTATTTGAAACAATGGTTGAACTCTCGAAGTTATATAACCATGGTGCTATGTGTGTTATGATTTATTGGATTATCCAAAAGATCTAAATTGCAATGTTTATTGAAATAATAACCAACACTTATAAACTATATCACCTTATTAATGTGCTTTGTGTGCATTGTATTACCCTATGTAATACCATACAAACCTTATTGATATTATGCAATATGTGATATTATTAAAACAATATGAATTCTATGCAAACAATGTGATATGTGAATTCTATGTAAATAATGTGATTTCTATGCTAACCCTAGCACATATTTATCCTAATTTTATAGAACAATGTCGTGACAGGGTTGAAATACGACCTTACCATATGCAATGTCTTATGTATTAAACGTTATGACGTGAAAGTTAATGTCACAGGTTAGCAACCATCAACACTTCCATATGCATTAAATGCATACAACCGTCGAGATGGTGGGATTCCATCGTGGATGGTATAGCTAGTTCTTTCACGTGCCGATACAGATGTATTGATCATCCTTGCGATGATGTGTAAACATAATAGTTCAAAGGTTAAAGAGCTGGCTCCTTCGTGGATCCTTCGTGGAAAATGCAATGATGGTTTATTTAATGTGGTAGATGGCTTGTGATTTTGTAAATCCAACCGGTGATCTCCACCATTTATCTGGCAGGGATTTCAATGAATGTAGTTAAACCCTACCTTTGCTACGATTGATGAGTTTATTGTGATCTTTGTCATTTGGTAGTGGTAGCTTTGTGTGGCCGATAGGAGGAGGGTTTGCAGGGTTGTTGTGATGCCTGCAGAGGCGTAGCTCCTGCGTTTTGAACTCATAACCTGTGTAACTTATAGAGCCGAACTTCCCAGTTCTTTGTGCAGTGGATATTTGTTAAGGTTGGCAGCTTCAGTTTTTTTTCTCGATGTGATTCGATACCCATACCAGTTTAGGTTTTGTTCTCTTTAAAAATGGGTTTGAGATGAATGGCCAAGGCCTCGCCAAAGTTGATACAGTTCTCGGCATTCAATAGTATGAAAATTTACAGTTGTTGTTGCGCCTGTCTGGTGTTTGTTGCTGCTACTTTCCAACTATTTTAAGGGTAATGCGATTCAAAACTCCTTCCTGTAGCTTTCAAAAATTATTTAATAACACAGTAATGGTTTTTTTTTTAAGTTGCAATTGTTTCTTTAAAGGATGACTGTTCTTTTGACCGCATATTCTGTTGTTGCAGGTGTAGAAGTTTGTGGTTTCTTCAGTTCAGATAATGAAGGTTGGCAATGGCTACACCAACTGGTAAGCCTCAGAGGTTTACTTGAATCTTTATGTAGATGAGGATGATGGCCGACATGTGTGTTGTTCTGTTTATTTGTTTTTAGTTCAAAGAGTTGTAACTCATCATGATAGGGTTTTTGTAAACTATAAAAAGATATGGGGAGGATAATACCTTGACCCATAGGGGAAAAGCCATTTTAATTGTGAATTGTAACTTCTATCAATGAGGTTTCGAACTCTGTTAAGTTTGTCAATGAAAAGAATGTTTACAAGTCTCCGTTGCAGTAGTCATTTGGTTTTGTTATTTTGGGGCTTGGCCCGTGAACATGACCTGTGACTCGTCGATTTATACAATGGAAAGAATTTATGTGTTAATAGACCTCTACGTTCAAATTTGATGTAATACAATAATAGTTGTGGAACTAGGTTTTATCACACTTGTTGCTATCATTTTCTTTAAGGACTGTGAACTTATGAAATGTTTAAACATTGGGAAAGGAACTCGTGTGTTATGTATGAATAGTGAAAATACTGCTACTGTCTTTTAACAAAGGTTATGTGTTTGTAATACATGATAGGCTTCTGCCTATATGCAGCTTCGTCGATTTGTAAGAAATGTTTGGGTTTTCGATCTATAAGCCTTGTCATGATTTAGGGTTTGGATTTGTTTGAAATGTATGGATATTTAGTTGACTCGTCAACAGGCCCTCGGCAATCCATACTTGTTTTTACTTCTGCAATTTACAGGCATTCTATTGTTAATAAAATAATGAAACTATGTAATGATAGGGAGCTGGTTTAACTAGCTCAATTTTGTAGAAAAGAATGCGTTTGTGTAATTTTTGTTTTATGGCTAAAGAAACATGTGTTTGGACAATAGTTGAGAACTGTTTAAATAAATATATCTTTAATATCCTTGCTGCTATCGTTCGATAATAATTTTAGTAGTTTGAAGTTTGTTTTTGAAAGTGAAATATGTAACCCTAGGTTTGTGATATCAGACTTCTATTTGCTTATATATCCTATATGTACAGTAATGGAAATAACAGTAGATTATAGTAAACTTTAAGAAGAGAATAAATAGAAACTATAAACCCTAAATTGAAACTTGAAAATGACATATCGGTTCTGTATGATGAGGTTATGCAATCATTTTTATTTCTGTATCAGCAATGATCTCAATAATAATTATAAAGCACAATAATAATATTTTAAGACAATATATTTCTATTTAATGAAATAAAATAGTACTGTAAACAAAATACAAAAATCAATGTTACTCACTAACAGTAGGGAAAAATTAACAATTTATGCAAAGTTATTCTTTTCATCATCTTGAAAAATTTGCCCATCATACCTATCTATCTTAATTTGTCTCTGTACTAGAGTACGATGTTGTTCCTTTTTTCATGGGGAAAAATGTAGAGGCTATTTCATTAAATCAAATCAAATTCATACATAATTATTAATTTACTCAGGAACTGAAATAGCTTATAAAAATAAAACAGTAAAAATTAATATGTGACAGAACTTTAAGATATATGAAAATAGATAAGATAATGGAACCTGAAGATGAAGATAGGGCCGGCAAACACCCAAGGAGGCCTGTTTCTCCCAACCTATTTAAGAAGAAGCAGCTTAACTGCTGGCTTCTTGTTAACCCCCGAGCCTGATTACTGATCAAATAAGTGGGTGGAATTTGTGTAGAAGCAAGGCACTAAAAAATGCCTTCT
Organism: Larix kaempferi; assembly: GCA_027924585.1. NCBI lineage: Eukaryota > Viridiplantae > Streptophyta > Pinopsida > Pinales > Pinaceae > Larix > Larix kaempferi. Next base: position 2,190,182 of record BSBM01000937.1, read on the forward strand.
CCACTCAGCATCAACCTCCTGAAATAGCATGCCTTCTCCACTCGGCATCAACCTCCTGAACTCAATAAGAGTTTGGAAGACTCACAACATGATCAACAACATAGCATATCCCCTCATCAAATCTCTTGGGTGCAAACACAGCAAAACCCTAAGGTAAATTTCCTCGCCAGGAAAAGTGATGAACCTCAGTTCACAATTTGATGGCTATTATATAGACTGCCTAGGTCCTTAGTGGTCAGTTTGGAATAAATGAGCCTCAAGCTCCAGTCCCATCTTTTAGGGCACTATGACCACATTTCAAGGGAGTTGTCCCATACCAACGGCTAGTTAGTTGCATCATGATGCTGCCACTTGTCCATTGCCTTCTACCCTAGATTGCATTCCACCTAGTGGATCAGTAACGACTCTTTCAATAGTCCTCTTAGGCGTTTGTCTCCTATTTTATTTATTTAATAATAATATATTGTGGAAATTACAGTCATCCTTGGACACCTGTCCAACATAAAACTTTACAATAAAAGTTATAATAATGTTTGCTAACACAAAATGTTTTTGAGCAAAAAAGGTATGTTACATAAGAACTTCAATATTTTCCCAGGCACTTCTAAACTCTCCCAAGGATGATAAAAAATCCCCATGCACTTCAATATTTTCCCAAATCACTTCAAAATTCCCCCGAGTCACTTCAATACTTGCCACATGCACTTCTAAATTGACCCAATTATGATAGAAACGCTCCATGCACTTTTATACTTGCCTCGACCACTTCAAAATTCTCCCAACAATGATAAAAACATGCATACACTTCAATATTTGCCCCAGGCACTTCAAAATTCTCACAACGAAGATAAAAACACCCCCATCCACTTCTAAATTCACCTAGTGATGAGAAAAATGCACCATGCACTTTTAAATCCACCCGATGATGAGAAAAATGCCCCATGCACTTCTAAATCCACCTGGTGATGGGAAAAACACCCCAATGATGCACTTCTAAATTCACCAGTGAGGAGAAAAACCCCCCAGGGACTTCAATACTTGGTCTGGGAACTTACACTTCAAAATTCTCCCAGAGATGATAGAAATTCCCTAAGCACTTCAGTATTTTCCGAGGCACTTCAAAATTCTCCCAAGGATGATAAAAACTCCCCATGCACCTCAATATTTTCCCCAAGGACTTCAAAATTCCCCTAAGTAACTTCAATACTTGCCCCATGCAATTCTAAATTCACTCAGTGATGAGAAAAACCCCCTTCGCACTTCAATACTTTGCTCAGCCACTTCAATATTTTCCTTAGGCACTTCAAAATTCTCGTGGTGAAGATAAAAACGCCCCCATCCACTTCCATGTTTTCCCAAGCACTTCAAAATTCGTCCAATAATGGTAAATATGCCCTAGGCAAGGGAGAATAACACTCGACAATGATATAATCACCCAGGCAATCACAAAAATACCTCAATCCACACAAATTTACCTCGGCAAGTGGTAACTTTTCCCATTAGTGTTTTAAAACGTCCCAACACTATAAAAGAATCCATACATTGATAAACAACAACCGCAGGCACTTCTAAATTTACCTAGTGATGAGAAAAATGCCCCATGCACTTCTAAATTCACCAAATGACAAGAAAAATGCCCCATGCACTTCAATACTTTCCCCGAGCACTTCAAAATTCTCCGAAAGATGATAAAAATGCCCTAAGAACTTCAATAATTTCCAAGGCACTTCAGAATTCTCGCAAGGATGATAAAAAATCCCCACACACTTCAATATTTTCCCCAAACACTTCAAAATTCCCGCAAGGCACTTCAATACTTGCCCCATGCACTTCTAAATTCACCTAGTGATGAGAAAAACGCCTTGCACACTTCAATACTTTCGTGGACCACTTCAAATTCTCCCAACGATGATAAAAACACCCATACACTTCAATATTTTCCCCAAGCACTTCAAAATTCTCTCGTCGAAGATAAAAACGCCCCCATCGACTTCCATGTTTTCCCAATCACTTCATTACTTTCCCTAGACACTTCAAAATTCGTCCAATGATGATAAAGATGCCCTAGGCACTTCAATACTTTCCCTAGGAAAGGGAGAAAAACACTCGACAATTATATAATCACCTAGGCAATCACAAAAATGCCTCAATCCCTCGACAAGTGATAACTTTTTCATCATTGTTTTAAAACATCCCAACACTACAAAAGCATCCATACATTGATAAACAACAACCCCAGGCACTTTTAACTTCACCTAGTGATGAGAAAAATGCCCCATGCACTTCTAAATTCACCAATTGACGAGAAAGATGCCCCTAGACACTTCAAAATTCATCTAATGATGATAAAGATGCCCTAGGCACTTCAATACTTGACCTAGGAAAGGGAGAAAAACACCCGGCAATGATATAATCACCCAAGTAAGTCGGGTCATTAGTACCCAAGTAAATGTAATATAAGTGGTAATTGAGTCTCTCTAGATAAGTCGACCCAGTTAGGATTACCGGGGTCAACATAACTGAGTTAAAGATTAGGTCAAAAGTAATGTATAAATAGAAGGAGAGACTCCTTCATTTATTCATTCACTCACTTGTGAAATTCACATTAGTAGAGAAAGAGAGAGAGATCTATGAAGGAGACAGAGGTGTGGATTGAGTCCATAGTTTGGTCTTTTTGTCTCTCTTATTTGTGAGACATATTTTGGGGCATTGTACTTGATCATCTATATTGAGGATGTTCTTGCTGGGTTTTCTTCCCCTAGAGGGTTTCCTAGGGTATATTGTTTTGTGCTGTGTGATTGTGTATCTTTGAGAGATCTGGCTTATGCTGCTATTCTGAATAATGTATTGAATGCTAATGAATTTGCAATCTAGTCTATGGTAGCATATATCATCTTAACACTCTTCGGCGCAATAATATTTCTCCAAGCAATGTCCACATACCAACAAAAGGCTTCTTTAAGGCATGCGCCCCAACTAGAATGTGCAACTGATCTTCCAAAAGGTGGTTGCTCCATCAACATGTGCCCACAAGGAAACCAAACATTCATCTAGAAGTCAGTGTTCCAAGGAATTCAAAGAGGATCTAGGAATTTTCCAACAAGAAATGCTCTTCCAAGTAAATTTAAATATGGTTCTCTCTTCCAACATGTCTCCTAAATGGTTGGGCGCACCCTTCTTTCTGAACATAACGTGAGCATTCACTGTTACAAAGCATAACAACTCCAACTGATGTAAACTCCTCAAGGATTGAACCTCAATCAGGCTGGAATGACCCATATACATACTTCTAGGAGGTATGGCCGCCCTATGGACTAAAGTACCGTTGAACACTAGCCTCCAATGATGATACAAGCCTACCCAAGACCATATACTGAAGCTTCAAGACTGTTTGGAGGGAGAAATGGTTGATGTGCTACCCTAATGCATAGGTCTTAGGATCACTTGAAATGTTGTCCACGCTCGGAATTACCTTAATGCTGCTGAATCAATGATTTTAACTGCTGAACCTCTTCAACAGACCACCCAGATATGAGAAATAGTCTTATCCACCATTATTTAAGTGCCCATAACTGCTACAATACGCCCATAATTATTGTTTAAGGGTTGTCTTAACTTTCAGATCTGCCCAGGATTCAAGGAGGCATGTTTACTACTGATTTGGGGGGGAATGAACCCCTTTTACCTCTGATTCATGGCCCAGAATTCACAATATAGGGCTGCTACTGCTTCAAAACAGGCCTAGCTTTGAGATTGGATGCTTCTTTGATGTCAAAGCATCATCCAGAATTGGTTTTCAAATCCCAAAATTGTTGCTACTCATTGGAATTGCACAGATCTGTTTGGAAAGTGTCCAGGATACTGATAATTTATGCCTAGAACTTATACATTAAGGTTGGAAGAGTACATGATAGGTCCTTCTGATTTTTATTCACATAAAATTCAACTCAAAATGTCGTATTTTATTCACATACTTGTGGGAAACTTACTCAGAATGCTATTTCTTATGCCTAGACTCGTGGGAAACTTATTGAGTTACAATTTTAACACAACATATTTTAGAGGATGAGTCTAAGTGCAATGATTTAGGGCATCCATGAACCACTAGGGCATTAATGTTGTTCATAATCACCCAACCAGATCATTCATTCCAAGTCAAGTCACCAAAAACCATGTTCTACCACTATTTAAGTGCTCATAATTGCTACAATATGCCCATAATGATTGTTTAAGGGTTGTCTTAAATTTCAGATATGCCCATAATTCGAGGAGGCTTGTTTACTACTGATTTGGGGTGGGATTAATCCTTTTTTCGTCTGATTCATGGCCCATAATTACAGTTTAGGAGCGTTGTTGCTTCAAAACAGGCCCAACTTTGAGATTGGATGCTTCTTTGATATCGAAACATGGTTGAGAATTGATTTTCAAAGCCAATAATTTGTTGTTTACTCACTAGATTTCCACAGATATGTTTGGAAAGTGGCCAAGATACTGATTATTCATTCCCAAAACCTATAGATTAAGGATGTAAGAGTATGGGATAGGTCCTTCTGACTGTTATTCACATGACATTCAACTCATAATGTTGTTTCTTATGCTAAAAATTGTGGGAAACTTATTGAGTTCCAGTCTTAACACATTGCCGAATTTAGAGGATGAGTCTATGTAATGTCCCTTGTTAGGAATTTTATTAAAATTGCAATTTTCCACTTTTTTCCTTGGTTCGACCTTGGACTAGTTTCGATCTCTAGGTCCCAAATTTGCCCCAAATGATCCCAAATCTTCTGAGAAGGTATATGAATGATATTAGAACATAAATATGTGTCTCAGGGATGCCTTTGTACCTTTAAAACACTTCTACAAATACTCTTTCAATTCTGGTCAATGTAGGTAACTTTACTAGTGATTTCCCTTTGACTAGTATTGGTCTCTAGGTCTCAAATTGACTCCAAATGCCTTCAAATCTTCAAGGAAGGTTTATGAATGATATTAGGAATTGAATATGATGTTCAGGGATAACATATGGCCACCAAAAGACCTCTGCAAACTCTCTTAAGATTCTGGACCAAGTATGCAATTTTACTAGTAATTTGGGGTTCAAATCCCCCTGAGGTAAGTACTGAAAATGGCTTCCCAAATGCCTCCAAACCCACTCAAATTTATGAACAGAGGTATGTAATGTGTTAAGTATGTTATTAAGGTCTCATATGCACCATTAATGGTTTATTACAACTGTTCTCACCCTCTCCCATTCAACTGCAAAAATCCCCAATTCGACCCTTGGGGAAATGGCACTATTTCACCTCCCAATACAACTAAACTGAGTAAAAATGCTTCAAATGCTCAAGTACAGTACATGAAACTTGTAGAAGACATCCATGGTAGTATATTGATCACAAATATATCATAGAATCATCCATTCATTCGAAATCACCATCAATACATTGGTTCACAACAAGGTAGTGGGGAAATGGCATTGTTCTTCCATTAAAAATGAGATTTATACATTTCTACTTGGAATTTCGACCTGAAACTTTCTGCAGATGAAGAAAAGAGTATTTACTTCATATTACAAAAGAAATGGGGCATTAGAAGCTCCCCCAAAGAGTACAATAGCTCACCAAAAACGCCCTCCCTCAAGGATCAAGAATATGCCATCAAAATTGGAAATGGTTGAAGGAGCGAGCTGCAATTGAAGAAACCATGAGCTTCCCTGTAGCTTACACCTGCAAATAAAGACTCCATTAAATCTCCAAATGAAAGGTCTGAATGTCCTTTCCAATTGCCAACTTGGATGGGAATCTTTCACCCTCGAAATTGGCTAAGGCAAGAAACTAGTCATCCACTAGCTCTCCCTCTTCACAAATGCAATTGCAAATTCTACAAATGATCAAAAGCCATTATCATACTTCATTTATACATTTTATAACCAACATTAGCCTTCTAAGGGTCGAAATCCTCTTAATAGATTCAATAGATTTCCATTTAGGAAATATTCCACATTTGCCACTTGTCTCCTAGTTCCAACCTTCCATCTTCTCCCAAATTCGATTTTGAGTCTCTTTGGCTTCTCCAACTCCCAAATTCGCCTTCTTTGAGCCTATTTTTGGGGCTGACATGTCATAGTGGTCAGATGTCAGAGGTCAGGTCTGCAATTTGTCATAGTTGTCATAGATGCTCCATCATTGGTGTCATAGGGGCTAGGGAATCTAGCCCAAGTGTCCACAAACTTCCACTTTGACTCTTTATCTTCCATGGAGGTTACCAATCCTTCCCAATTCGACCTAATATGCTCAATGACATTTTTTATGACTTACCAACTCACCCAAGAGTGTTCACATTCCCATTAATTTGAATTTGCAAAAGAGAGATACCATGTATTATGAAAAATCAAGCTAGTGTGGGTCCCACATCCTCCATATGTCTCCAAAACCATTTGTCACCTAGGATTTCTCTTGAATTTATATATTCACTCTATTTATTAAATAATTGAACCCTTCTAATGTCTAAACATCATTTATTATCCCCCTTATTCGAAATCCCAAAGCTTCCACCCCAAACCTAGGAAACTAGTAATTTTCCTCCTTGGCAATTATTTGACCCTTAACATCAATTTTACAAACTCTAATGAATATGGCTAATGTGATTAGGCCATTCTGACCCAATTCCAATTTTGGGACATGACAGTCTAAGTGCAATGATTTAGGGCATCCATGAACCACTAGGACATCATCATTGTTCATAATCACCCAAACAGATAATTCATGCCAAGTCAAGTCACCAAAAACCATGATCAACTAAGGCCTCAACAATGCCACCCCCTTAGGCATTTACTCATTACGTGAAAAAGTTTCCTACAAGTATAGGCATGTCTGGCATTGTGCAAGGTAAATCATCAAATGGGTCCATGTAATGTGTTGGCCATATTTGAGCCAGTCCGGTCTCATAAACTCTTCAACATCCATTACTCAATCTAATTGTAGGAGAGGTACATTCACCTGCAATTAAATATAACACACATTCAGATCAAATGACAGACCATATTAGGTATTTACCACATGATTAAATTAAATATTGAATCGAAAGGTATTCTTGTAGAAAGTTTTTTTGTTGAGTAAATTGATTTTATTTCTCAATTGAAATTGTGGAGATGTTTATATTTTACAAATTGGGGTGGATCAAGGATCTTCTTCTTAAATTGAAGAAAGATGAAACAAGTGTGACTAAAAAATTTCAATTTTAATAATTTCTGTCATATTTGCTAATTTTGATTCAAAAAAATTGAACTTGAAAAACAATTTCTATAATAAATGTAAAAAGCAATTTCATTTTTGAAAAAAAAATAATATATAATAAAAGTTAAAGAAAAAAAAACATTTCAGCTAGAATTTGAAGAAAAAGCATTTCAGCTGGCAAAGTTAATTCAGATGTGAAATGTTTTTCTTTAGTATGAATGGAATCTTGAACCTATGTTTTTAATGGCCTGGAGACTGAATACTATATGGAACAATTAATCAATCCAATCTAGTCAAAACACTGAAGTGATGTGAGTTTACTTGCCATGTGCACTTTTACATAATCTCAAAACTTGCTTGCAGGCTGCAGCCATGGTTGGCAATTTATAATAACTCACCCTGTACAAAATCTTGAGAACCAACTATTACTGGTTGAATTTAGTCTGAGATTCCCATAGGCTGGTAAGGAATTTCCATCCCTTCCAAATACACTCTGGAAAATAGTAATACAAAAGATTTATTTTGATAAATAATTTATATAATAATATTCTAAGCAATTTATAATTACTGATTAATGGCAAGTAGTTTACATGAAAATTTTATTGACCCTACAAATATTGCTAGGTAGGGGAATGATGTTGATAATTTGAAACAAGAAGACAAATCCAATTTCAAAAAGAGTAATCAGTTGGCTGAGCATTAAATCATATGATAGCCATAACAATCTATGACTATTGGCATAGATAGAAGCCTCTATGCAAAGAAGGAAGATGATCAAGATATTATATGAAAATACACTTATTGTAACTATCCAGGAAAAAGGAAGGAAACATCAATATTTTTTAATAACCAACAAATACTCACAAACATGCAACTAGCGTAAATGCCAGACAAAATACATTTGTAAATTTACATTGAGTACCATACAATATATTTTTAAACAAAACCAGAAACACAACTCATCCCTCTGCTCAAGTGCATCAAGAGATGAATGGGAAACGTTTAGGTCATTATTGTGCTCCTGAAATACTCAGATCAATCAACAAAATAAAAACCAAAATGCTTTCGTAAATTGGACATCGACTAGCATACAATATATTTTTATACAAAAACAGAAATGCAACTCAGTCCTCAACTTAACTGCATCAAGAGATGGATGGGGAATGTTTAGGTCATTATTATTCTCATGAAATATGCAGATCAATAAAAAAAAATAGAAACCAAAATTCAAGATTCTAATTAAGATCCCCAAATCTAAAATGATGGCACATTTGATGCATTTTAAGACAGATCTTCTAGACACTAAAATAACAATAGAACTTGTAAAGAAGAAGGAAGAAACATGGGAGAACTTGGAAAGAAGAAGGAAGAAGCAGGGAGAACATAGGAAACAATATTGGAGCTGGTTTGGCAACAATAGGTAGAGGCTACAGGTCCCAATCATTCCCCATAGAAGTATGATATACTTGACAGTGATGGTTGGTCATCTCTCTGCAAAATCAACACATTTGAACAATATCAGATAAATTTCATCAAACAAGAAACTCAACCTCAAGATCAATCTAGAAAATACACAAGACATTACAGAAAATGATACTAAACAAACTACAGTAACCTATACTACTTTCCGATCACCTTCCCATGTGATATTTCGGCCTTGAGTTTATTAAGTAATTTCAATCATATTTGTGACAGGATACATTTACCCAGACAAGTCATTCAAATCATAGTATTCAAGAAACATTTCCACTACTATAAACTATATGAAATAAGTTCAACTTTAGAATTTCCAATGTAGTTAGGTATTCAATGGATGACATGAAGTAATCTGAGATCCTAGACACAAAATTTCTACATCCAGTTGCAAACTTTTCATATTTCAATTGAAGTGCAGTAAAGTGACTTGCTTCACAAATAAAATCACTCTAGTTAGAACCCAACAGTGTGCAACAAAAATTGTTATAACAAAAGAATATCAACCAACAACTGGAGGTTAATAATTTAGCTGTGACTACAAATGAGTGATGCAACCCATACCTGCTATATTTATTAAAGTGATTGAGATAGATATCCTTTAAGGAGTAGTGAAATCCTACATCAGAGAATGCAATAATAATCCATTACAGTGGGTAATACAACTTATGCATGCTCAACTTTATAAGAAGTGGTCCAAGATACAAACCTCTTAAGCTAGTCTGCAAAAGCACACTTGAGATATTACTCTAGAATGGCACAAGAATAGGAGGAAATTTATAGTAAAAGGGTTCCCTCAGATAATGTTTATAGTAGTTGGTAGCAATAAATAAAGACATAATTTGAGTAATGGACATTGCACATGTAATACTCCAAGAGACCCCGTGTGTTTCATTTATAAAATTCCTTGATAAAGTTACATATAAACTCATATATGCTCTTGTATAGTCAATTTTTCCTGTTAGTCTCTCTGTTTTCATTTATGGTACACACTTTCTGTCAGCGACATGTTTTGCCTCTCTATCTGAACCAAAGTACCTCACAAGAACAATCTTGGTACATGTAGTACAATAGTTTAACAACACAACTATCAATGTGTTCAACCATACTCAACAATGCAATAGGTTAAGCATTTCTTGGCCTCTGCATGCCAAATATTTGCAAAATTTTAATGCATGGAGCATATATGAAAATGGGATCACACCCAGAAACTAAAGGAATTAATGAATTTGAAACCGAGGGTTGGGGAATGCATAGTTTCCACCCAAGCTAAAACCAACTCAATGTTATGCAAACACGCATGGTAGAAACAAATTGCAAGTTATTCCATGTACATGTGACTTACCTTGCCCTTACTATTTGGTAATGATGTTAAATCCATGGTGGTTCAACCTTATGGTAGCAACAACAACTTCATGTTTAGCAGTAGTTGCTCCATCTAGTAGTGCCTTTATAATCAATGGAATCAACTCATTGAGGTAATCCTGATTGCACAACCACCCTACGTCACCAACAATTGAAAGCATTAGAAAGAATCAGATATTTCCCACACAAAAAAATGCCCTCCATATTGTAGATTCCAATAGAAATAGATAGATTAAATTAGAACCACACTTTATTGAAATATCAGAAGAACTATACATAAACAACCAATTGATTTAGCTTACCCAAAGCCTTAACCATTGCAAAACTGCTGATCTAAGTTCATAGTAGTAAGGATTTGATTATAAATGAACCTATATAGTAGCAAGGTTTGGAATGCTCCTTTGAAAGTATGCTTCCCTGTAGGTGCTGAGATTCAAGTGAATATTGTATTGACAGTCTGTGGAAATATGGAAATTATGCCAATTACATTAGAGGAATGTTGGTCTCGTACCAATAGGTCTCCTACGATGTATGCATAGGAACTTAGTACATAGACCATTTTTATCTTCACTTAGCTATGCAGAGCTCATTTCCATTTCTGGATATTGATAAGTATTTTCAAAGAAAATATGAAATAATTAAATACATTCTAAAAAGTGAATATGCTCAATTCATGCAAGTGAAAGGAAATAAAGACATATTTCCTCGAACTATTGAATCAAAGGAAATCAAATGAAACCAATGAAGCTACAACAAAGTGTTCAATTGGCATCAAATAAGAACCAGAATAATTGAAGGGACTAACACAATCTCTAACAAACATAAACCCAAACTTCCACAATCGACATAATACTACAAACATAAGCAGTAAACAATCCATAGAAATTTTCCAAGGTGCCAAAGCTAGATTCGAAAAAGTGAAGACAATTAATTCATGCAATTGAAAGGAAATAAAATCATCTTTCCTCAAACCCTGAATCAATGGAAATAAACTGAAACCAAACCAAGCTACAACAAAGGGTTGAATCAAGCATCAAAAGAGAACTACAAGCATTCAAGGGACTAACACAATACTTAACCAAAATACACTCAAACTTCAAAAATTGACAAAATGCTTCAAATAAAAGCAATTAAAAAACCATAAAAACTTGTCAAGATATTAGAGCTAAACACCAACATAGTTTCATGTACTTGAATGAGCCCATTCTTGTGTAGCAAAAGTGTTGTAAAATCAACTATTTATCCTTTAATGATAGGACACTATCCATGTGAAGAGATATCTCCTAGCTTTGTCAAATTCCAGCATCATTTCTTGTCACATACAAGAAAGAGACAATGTAAGAGATAAACATCAAAACATCAATCTTAAAATAATTTGCATAAAGGAAATGTGGCTCAAATCATCAATGTTACAACAAAAAAATACAATGTAGAATCTGTTTTTACCTGAGATGCAACCTCAAATTCACATATAGTGATCACCAGCAAGGGTCCATGGAACACCTAGACCAAAATAAGACTCAAGAGTCCCTCATGGACATTGGATCATATACAATCTTAGCTTAAATCCATTTCCCAATTCACATTTGGGCCTTGGTCCTCATTTACAACATTCTGAGCATGATCTTCTCTAAATGAACCGTCATTTTGATCCTCAAGAAAATTATGTTCAATATCAAGTTCATTAGAGAAATTTGTTATATTTTTTTCTCCCCTTATTTCATGATCTGATCGCCAAAGAGCTAGTTCTCTTTCATATGAAAAATTTTCAACCTCGTACCTTGTTACATATAATGGCTACAACAATGGATGGTAGCATCCTCTTCGGGCTCTAAGTTTGTGAAGTGTGTGGTTGTTCCAGAGGTTAAATTGACTTCAACGGCCTCCAAATATAATGCCATTGTTTTGAGTGAAAAGGGTTTGGTTGGAAATTTCACTGGACTGTGGCCATCTCTACGTGCCATCGAGGCATGGCTCAACAAGAACTGGCGCCCTCTTATATAGGGGGAAGTGCAACAATTTTTTTTTGGTAAGGGTTTCTTCATTTTTCTTTTTGAAAGGAAATAGGATCACAACCTTATATTAAAAAATGGAACCTATTTTATGGGCCAGAGAGGAATGTACTTAAACAAGTGGGGTCTATCCTTTGATCTAAATAAAGGCATTCCGTCATCCATCCTAGTTTCGGTTAAACTGTAGCATCTACCTCTAGATTGTTGGAATGATGAATATTTAAGAGCCATAGGGAACTCCTTGGGGAAGTATATTGACAAATCTAAACCAAAACCTCTTGTGTTTTCTTGTGCAAGAATATGCATAGAGGTGGACTTGGAGAAAAGCCTTCCTGAAGCAATAAAATTCTCAATGGATAGTTGGAATCATCTGCAAATAGTCAATTATGAACAAATTCCTTTTAAATGCAAGGTGTTCCATGAGTATGGGAATTTTGCTAGATTGTGCCCCAAAAGGAAGCAGCAAGATACATAAGAAATGATAGGAGAGGAGTGGAATGATGTCACTAGGAAGAGAGGAAACAAGGTCCCTACCAATGTGCAATAGTTTCCCAGCTAAGAAAAAGACGTCAGAGAATAGATATCGGGTTTTTTCAAATGTTGAGGAAGAGGAAAAAAAGGAAGACCCAAAGAGAGTAATGGAAATGGATACACGGTGCCAGAGGTCAACACAATGTTAACATACACAAGGCAAGAAAACATTCCTCCCTCTCTTCCAAAGAAAGTCTTTGTAGAAATCAGGTCTGAAAACTCACTTAACTCAAGAGGGTTAGTTACTCGATCCAAATATAAAGCATTAATGGAAGAAAATTTAGAAAGTAAGGAAGAAGAGGTATAACCACAGGCATAAAGGGAGGAAACCCAATAAAACCATAAGAGATTTGGAAGCATCCCATGAGAAGGAAGTGGCGGGTAAACAAAATAGCTTGGATCAACACATCAGGGTAATCTCTTCAGGGAAACAAATATTAGGAGCGTCGGAGGAGAAGAAGGACAAGCCACCCCTCCAAAGTCAGAAGAAATACTGAAGATTGTCTCCTGGAATTACAGAGGGTTAGGCGGAAAGCAAAAGATTGAAGCAGTAAGGAGAATCAAGAAAATGGAATCCGCCACAATCTTCTTGATCTAGGAGACCAAAATGCAGGTAGAAGAAAGTCCTGGGTTAATGAGTAGTACTTGGATTAATTTCGAAGGTAGAGAAATCAGTGCAGTAGGGGCTTCAGGAGGAATACTTACTTGGTGGGATAAGGACTCATATAAATTGCGATCTTGCATAGAAAACCAACGTTGGTTACTTATGGAGCATAAGGAAATTGTGAGTAAGAATTTTTTAGGTTGGTGAATGTTTATGGGCCTACTCAAGCAAGGTTGAAGGAAGGATTTTGGAATTATTTGGATCTTCTGTGGGAGGGAGGGAACACTCTCCAGTTTATCTTTGCTGGTGAATTCAATGTTACAATCTATGCAGATGGAAGAAAAGGTGTGGAACAAGGGTTAGGGACCCCTTTGGAGAAAATATGGAGGATTTTGCAGCTGCTTGGAATATGATAGACATTAAGCCAAAAAAAGGGAAATATACATGGAACAACACATGGAAGGGACCAAGACACATTGCTATGAGGATGGGATGGTTTCTAGTAAGAAACTCATATCTTTTTAATCCCTCTCTTCCTGAATTAAATATTTTGGTTTTGGCGGTCTCTGACCACAATCCCATAGCCCTTTATCTCCCAATCATTGGTATTCTTGGACATATACCATTTCGATTCAACCTAGTGTGGCTGAAATTGTAAGGAGTTATGGATGTAATTCAAGAAGCATGGAGCATTTTCATAGTGGGTTCCCCAAGTATTATTTGGGAATCTAAGCCGATAAATGTTAAGTTGGCTCTTAAAAAGTGGGTCACCACAAGTTACAAAGACCCAGGTGTAGAAACTAAAGTACTCCAAGATGAACTCGAACAATTGCAGGCTAGAATGGAAACTCTCCCAGTGAGCGAGGAAATGTTGTACTATGAGAAAGAGCTGGATAGGAAAATGCATGCTTTAGCTAGAAAGGAGGGAGACAAATGGCACCTCAAATATAGGAGTCTTTGGTTAAATGGAGGAGAGAGAAACACTATGTTTTTTCACAATAATTGCAAAGTAAGGCAGAGGAAAAATACAATTCGGAAGTTTAGAAAATAAAATGGGTGGGGGATAATGGATAAAAAGGAAATCAAGGAAGAAATCAACTCCTTTTTCTAGGATCTTTATAATTAAGAGGAAGAAGCTCTCTCTAGTGATATGGAACAGATGTGTGAGGACACACCACTTCTTGTCACAGATGCAGAAAAATCCCTTTTATGTTTCCCCATATCATAAGAAGTGTGACAGGTGGTGTGGTCCCTGCATCCAGATAAAGCTCTAGGTCCATATGGCTTCTCCATCTCCTTATACAGACGTTGTTGGTACCATCGTTAAAAAATATCGCATCGAGATGCTAAACTGGATGAGAGATAGATATAGTTTAATTAGGTGGCGCCATTAATTCCTCTTTCATAGCCTTGGTACCAAAATAAAAGAACCCTTCCTCTATCAAACGATTCAGACTCATTTCCCTTTGCAAATCCTCCTACAAGATCCTCACAAAAATTATGGCCAACAGGTTGAAGAAATTTTTGCATAAGCTAATTTCAAATAATCAAGGAGGTTTCATCTCGGGAAAAAATATCTATGACAATATCATTTTAGTGAAGGAAGAAATTCATTCAAGCAAAAAAGGGAAAGATGTTAGAATGGTGATCAAGCTTTATCTAGGAAATTCTTTCGACAGAATAAGACATGAATTCATATATAAGGTTCTCGACAAGTTTGGATTCTCCCCCTCCTTTATAAGGTGGATAAAATATTGCATTAGTAAGCCTTGGATAGCCCCATTAGTCAATGGACGTCCAACAGATTTTTTCAGCATAACCATGTGATAATCTGCAGGGGATCTAGCTGTTAGGAACCCATGTCTTTACTTTGTTAGTATGTTGTTGTTGGACGCATATGCTTTGTAAGTCGTCCCGTAGTATTTGTTGATCAATAGTTTATGCTATTGTTGTCGACGCATATGCTTTGTAAGTCGCCCGTAGTATTGTTGATCCATAGTTTGTAACGGCCCATGGTTTTGACCCATAGTATTGGCGCCTAGAATTAGTATATAAGTGTGTGTTGAGACCTATGAAGGCACCGTGAAGTTAATTGTATTGAGCTTGCTCAAAGGAGGTTGCCCCCTCGAAGTGGCCTGTGATCAATATAAAAGTGATTCTGAGTTCTGTCATTTCTGCTATTTCGCATATTCTTGTTAATTAATTGTTGTAGGTGCATCCCATCTGGTATCAGAGCACTTTCTTGGGCTCGCTGGGTGAAATTTCTGCCAAAATTTTTTTTTGCATCTGTTGCAGGTTCGGATTTGGGAATAATCCCTATCCGCTTAACTGTGAGAAGTACTTGGGCATAAGCCATAAAAATCATTGTGAGGAGTACCACAAGAACCCCGAAGTAGCTAGCCCATTGAGAGGACCTGCCAGCGAAAAGGGCAACAACCCCTACCTGATTGACTAGTTCCCACCCGTGAGGTAAACCAAGAGCTGTCGGTTATTAGTTTTACCTGAGCCATGGAGTGAGGGGTACTGCCCCAATACGCAAGCCGTCAGACAACATTTGTGGCCGAGTGAAACCCCTGAACTGTTAGGAAGCCGCACATACCTGGGATCCATATCTACTTTCAGTTGAACTATTGTCGATCACTGCTACGCCGTTTCAGATCCATTTTGCAAGCCGTTCCAGATTCAGCCATTTTCAATCCATTCGGCATTGTTCCAGATCCCTTTCGAGCCGTAGCCGCTCCAGTCTGGAAAAAAAAAAGTATAAAATTCAGTTTTTTCTCCATATCTCCCTTATTTTCACTCTGTTTCCCTTGAAATTTTCAGGGAACCCCTGTCATCCCATTCTGCATATTTCAGTCCCGAGGACCCTATCCCCAATTCCCCTTCCCAAATCCCGAAATCCCACATTTGTCTATTTTTAGGGTTTGCCATAACTTCCTCAGATTTCACCCAATCACCTTCAAATTTTACCACAGAGTTCCTTTTTGAATTCTGCTTCTTTGTTCCCCTCTGCCAAATTTTCCCATTCTTTCACCCCGCTTCTGAAATCCTCATTTTTGCTTCCCTGTCTATCCAACAGTGTCCAAAACCTAGTCAAACCCCAATTACCCTTCTGATTTTTTCCCAGGTCCAGATTTTCCTTTATTGAAGTAGTTTCTGTTTTTGTTTTCCTACCCAGTCAACTGAAAAAAAAAAAAAACACCCTGGTTATGGTTGTCACTCGTGCAGGAGCAAAAAACCATGGAGGATGCACTTGCAGCCATCCAAGCCAAACTCCAGGATCTGGATGAAAAGTTTCTCGGTCTCCATATTGAACATTCAGCTATGAACAACAAACGACAGTCCGAGTCTTCAACAGACAATGGGTTCTCTTCTTCCAGCAATTTCTGTGGTCCGAAGCTTGATTTTCCTCGCTTCAATGGTACCGATCCAACTGGATGGATCTATCGTGCAGAACAGTATTTCAGTCTCCATAATACTTTTGATGTCAACAAAGTTCCATTGGCATCCTTTCATTTGGAACAGGAAGCTCTTCAATGGTACCGTTGGTACATCAAGGCTCATCCAGAGACCAAATGGCCAAACTTTTGCCAGCTCCTTTTTCAACGATTTGGTCCTAGTGCTTTTGATGACTTCACAGGAGCCCTCACTAAAATTCGCCAAACTAGCACTGTGAGAGAGTATCAAAGCGAATTTGAGAATCTAGCCAACCACACCGAAGGATTATCTGATGACTTTTACCGGAGTTGTTTTATCAGTGGTCTAAAGGATGCCATCCGCTCTGAGGTCAAAATGTTCTGTCCCAACACAATGATGGAAGCAATAGGGTTGGCTAAGTTGGCAGAAGAGAAGATTGCAGTCCAACAACGCTCTAAGCCCACTTTTGTTCCCTTCTGAAATATGGGTTCTCAGCGACCACCTATACCGCAGGCTCCTCGACCGACTCCTATCAAGCGTTTGTCTGAAACAGAGATGCAAGCACGCAGAGAGAAGGGGCTTTGCTATAATTGTGATGAGAAATTCACTCGGGGACATAGATGTGTTCAGCAAAATCTCTATCTCTTGGATGTGGAGTCTCCGCCTGCCTCTGAAATTGGTGACGAAGATCCAGAAACAATGGATGCTCCGGTCGACATTTAGGAACCGCCTATTGACCCTCCGTCTCAAGATGACCAGCTAGAGATATCTCTCCATGCTTTAGCTGGAATCACCACCCCCCAAACAATGCGGGTCAGGGGTTACTTCAAGAAGCTTCCTCTTACAATACTCATTGATTCTGGTAGCACTCATAATTTCATTGACCCTCGGATCGCCAAACAAGCTGATTGTTTTATCCATCCTTGCTCCAACTTTGAAGTCATGGTTGCCAATGGGGGCACCTTACCTTGGAAAGGGAAGTGTCAAAATGTGCGTATATCTATGGGAGATTATACCTTGCACTTTGACATGTTTGCCTTGCCCTTAGGTGGATGTGATGTGGTTTTGGGCGCTCAATGGCTACGCACACTTGGCCCTATCTTATGGGATTTTGCTGAACTGTGGATGAAGTTTTCCCTCAATGGACACAAACACACATTGACAGGATTACAACCAGGTTCTCTCAGCATCATCAGTTCACATCGCATGGAAAAACTCCTCAGAAGAATTCACATGGTGTCATCGCTCAGATCCATTCCATCCAGATGCAACCATCAGCGGTCTCCACTACTTCTTTGGATCTACAACAAATTCTGGATCGATATACAGGTGTCTTTACTGAACCAGTGGAATTGCCACCTTCCAAGCTAGAAGACCATCGTATTCAGCTCCTTCCTGGCAGCGTTCATCCCAACATCAAGCCCTATCGCTACCCATTTCACCAAAAAACGGAGATTGAAATGCTCGTTTGGGACTTATTGAAGCAAGGTATTATTCACCCAAGCACTAGTTCCTTTTCTTCTCCAGTTATTCTTGTCCACAAAAAAGATGGGTCATGGCGCCTCTGCATTGACTTCCGAGCACTTAACCACCTCACCATCAAGGATAAGTTTCCAATTCCTGTTGTTGATGAGCTTCTTGATGAGATTCATGGGGCTCACTTTTTCTCCAAGTTGGATCTTCGTTCTGGGTATCATCAAATTCGGGTTCATGAGGATGATATCCCTAAAAAAGCTTTCCGCACACATGATGGCCATTATGAGTTTTTGGTCATGCCCTTTGGACTCACTAATGCTCCTTCCACGTTCCAGGCCTTAATGAATAAAATATTTCGACCCTACTTACGGAAATTCATTCTGGTATTCTTTGATGATATCCTCATCTACAGTAAAACATGGGATGAACATCTCCAGCATTTGGATCTTGTCATGCAACTTTTCTTTGACCATCATCTCCATGCCAAGCAGTCTAAATGTGTTTTTGGTATCATCAAATTCGGGTTCATGAGGATGATATCCCTAAAAAAGCTTTCCGCACACATGATGGCCATTATGAGTTTTTGGTCATGCCCTTTGGACTCACTAATGCTCCTTCCACGTTCCAGGCCTTAATGAATAAAATATTTCGACCCTACTTGCGGAAATTCATTCTGGTATTCTTTGATGATATCCTCATCTACAGTAAAACATGGGATGAACATCTCCAGCATTTGGATCTTGTCATGCAACTTTTCTTTGACCATCATCTCCATGCCAAGCAGTCTAAATGTGTTTTTGGTATCATCAAATTCGGGTTCATGAGGATGATATCCCTAAAAAATCTTTCCACACACATGATGGCCATTATGAGTTTTTGGTCATGCCCTTTGGACTCACTAATGCTCCTTCCACGTTCCAGGCCTTAATGAATAAAATATTTCGACCCTACTTGCGGAAATTCATTCTGGTATTCTTTGATGATATCCTCATCTACAGTAAAACATGGGATGAACATCTCCAGCATTTGGATCTTGTCATGCAACTTTTCTCTGACCATCATCTCCATGCCAAGCAGTCTAAATGTGTTTTTGGACAGAAGGAAGTTGAGTATCTCGGGCACATTATCTCAGCACAAGGGGTTTGCGTGGATCCTGCCAAAATCGATGCCATGAACAATTGGCCGCATCCTCAGACACTCAAGAGCCTTCGTGGTTTTTTGGGGTTGACTGGCTACTACCACAAGTTTGTCAAGGATTATGGGAAGATTGCAGTTCCATTAACTGCTCTATGGAAAAAGGATGCCTTCACATGGACACCTGCTGCTCAGTGTGCATTTGACAAACTAAAACAAGCTATGTGTACTACACCTGTGCTAGCTATGCCCGATTTTTCCAAGCCCTTCACTATTGAGAGTGATGCTTGCAATGGACTTGGTGTTGTTCTCCTTCAATATGAACACCCCATTGCGTTCACCAGCAAAGCCCTTTTAGTTAAGAATTTAGCTTCCTCTACATATGAGAAGGAAATGATGGCTATTTTGCATGCAGTATAGAAGTGGCGTCCATACCTATTAGGGAATCATTTCTGCATCAAGACTGATCACCAGAGTCTGAAATATTTCTTGGACTAGCATGTCTCCTCCTCGACACAATAGAAATGGGTTAGCAAACTCATGGGTTATGACTATGAGATCACTTACAAGAACGGTAAAGACAATATTGTGGTAGATGCTCTTTCTCGCACATTTGATTCCCAAGGTTCTCTTTCAGCTATTTCTATGCCTGTTCCAAATTGGTTGCAATCTGTTCAATAGGGTTATGTCAATGACTCCTCCTTATCTCAAATCATCCAATGCTTGACCAACAACCCTTCTACTGTACCACATTACTCTTGGGATGGTGCTTCTCTGCGATACAAGGGTTGTCTGGTGCTTCCCCAGAGCACAGATCTTCAACAAGCTGTCCTCTATGAACTCCATGCTTCTCCATTGGCAGGGCACTCTGGGTTCCTCAAAACATATGAACGAGAATGGCGTAACTTCTTTTGGCAGGGCATGAAAAGGACAATTCAACAGATGGTGGCCGAATGTGATACCTACTAGCGCAATAAGGGTGAAACAATACTCCTTCTAGGATTGCTTGAACCCTTGCCCATACCTACACGGATTTGGATAGATATTTCTATGGATTTCATTGAAGGGCTCCCTAAATCTGGCGGGAAGACAGTTATTCTCGTTGTGGTTGATCACCTCTCCAAATATAGTCATTTTTGTGCTCTTAGCCATCCCTATACAGCCTCCTCCGTCGCTCAAATTTTTCTGGACCAGATCTTTCATCTTCATGGCATCCCTTCTTCCATTGTCTCGGATCATGATGCGACTTTCACCAGTCATTTTTGGATAGAACTATTTCACCACACTCGCACCAAACTGAAGATGAGTTCAGGGTATCACCCACAAACAGATGGTCAGACTGAAATTGTCAATAAATGCTTGGAAACTTATCTTCGTTGCTTCACCTCGGAACAACAACATCAGTGGGAAAAATGGATCCCTCTCGCTGAATGGTGGTACAATACCTCTTACCACACGGCCTCTAAAATGACCCCATATGAAGCAGTCTATGGTCAGGCACCTCCATCTCTTCTTCCATACACCCCCACCAGTTCACCAGTTCAGGAAGTTGACACGGTCCTTCGAAACCGCGATCAGATTCTTTGCATTTTGTGGGACAATCTTCACATGGCAAGAAATCACATGAAGCAACAAGCTGATCAGCACCGTTTTGAGTGCACTTTTCAAGTCGACGATATGGTTTTTCTTCGTCTCCAGCCATACAAACAATCATCCTTGAAACTCAAAGGGCGTCATAAGCTCACTCCAAAGTTCTATGGGCCATATCGGATTCTTCAGAAGATTGGGTCCGCTACTTATAAATTGTAACTTCCTCCTTCTTCCCGCATTCATCTAGTCTTTCATGTCTCTTGTCTAAAGAAAGTTCTTGGCACCGATATCAGTGGACAAACGATTTTACCCGAACTGGATAATGAAGGATCCATCCTTTTGGAGCCAGAGGCCATCCTCAATCGGCGCACGCGTCAGCTTCTCTCTCGCTCTATCACAGAGGTCTTAATTCAGTGGCACGGCATGCAACCAGAGGATGCTACATGGGAACCACTCCTTCAGATTCAACAACAATTTCCACATCTAAAGCTTTGAGGACAAAGCTTTTTTTTAAGGGGGAGGGGATGTTAGGAACCCATGTCTTTACTTTGTTAGTATGTTGTTGTTGGACGCATATGCTTTGTAAGTTGTCCCGTAGTATTTGTTGATCAATAGTTTATGTTATTGTTGTCGGTGCATATGCTTTGTAAGTCGCCCGTAGTATTGTTGATCCATAGTTTGTAACAGCCCATGGTTTTGACGCATAGTATTGGCGCCTAGAATTAGTATATAAGTGTGTGTTGAGACCTATGAAGGCACCGTGAAGTTAATTGTATTGAGCTTGCTCAAAGGAGGTTGCCCCCTCGAAGTGGCCTGTGATCAATATAAAAGTGATTTTGAGTTCTGTCATTTCTGCTATTTCGCATATTCTTGTTAATTAATTGTTGCAGGTGCATCCCACTAGCAACTGTAACAAACTCACAATCAAACTCTCAAGAATGTTGCAAAGAAGAAGAGAAGCATGCACTCAATAATCACTCATAAACACAGAATAATGAACAATAATAGTATCATACAATGAATAATGAATGTAAAGAATGTATTACAATAAACTATGAAGTAGCATCATATAGGATTCAAATTAGCCAAGTAGGGAATTCAAATTTGAGCTCAAAGTCTAGCTTGGATAACTATGGAGACATCATCCAGTCAGTAGTATTAGTCATAAATGGTAAGAGTTAGTCAAGTGTGTCCAACTGAATCTAACAGAACCATCTAGGCATAAATCAGGGAATGGAGACTCTAAGGGGGGGTGCATGAGGCTGTCATAGGGTCAAGTGGCAGTCCAAAACTAGCTAACTAGGAGCTACATGTAGTTAGGATGATAAATCAGTGGAAAAACTACTCAATCCATGCACTAACTGAGTGATAACTCCCGGTAGGTGAGATAAGGCGCCCTAACTGAGTGATAACTGAAGGTAGGTGAGTAAAGGCACAGTAACTGAGTGTGGTAGGTGAGAAAAGTGCACTTGCCATGTAGAATAGTCAAGAACGGCACATCAGGTAGGTAGGAGGCCAAATGGGGGCTGTATATAGGATATGGAGAGCTAGAAGCAATCTCTAGGTGCTGGGGAGACCACCATGATGATGGATGGATGCATGCAGTTGCATGCATCATGCAAATTTGCATGTAGACATGCAAAATATAAAAATGATGGTGTGAATATTCCAACACCCCCCGCAATCTATACTATGAGATAATAACTGCAATCTAAAAAATAGGTCCCTAGTGACTAAGACCAAAGGTCACCCCGTACAATCAATCTCAATAAACTAAGTGGGGAAAGAGGGAAAACCCAGTGGGAAGAAAGCCCTCCCTCAAAATAGACTGAAGGATGCTTAATGTAGCATATCATCTCTCACTCCAAGAAGTGATCTAAGGTAAGTAAACCTCTTCACCGTGAAGGTCTTGGTGAAAATATCTGCAATCTGCTCTTCCATCGGAAGGTAGAGCAGTGAAATGATCTGATCATGCACTAATCCTCTGATGTAATGCATGTGTATCTCAATGTGTTTTGTTCTCTGTCTCAGAACCGGATCTGTGGAGATCTTGATGGTGTTGATGTATATGTAACTTCGGAATGTATTTTACCCATTTATATTGTATTCCTATAGAGATGTTATTATTCCTCTATACGGAAGTGTCGTATTTATATTGTAAGTATCGTAACTTATACTTGATGGGTTATTAGACCACCTTGATGGGGTTGGCCCTATATGAGTCACGTGGGTAAATGGGTTATTAGACCACCATGTGTGGGGTCAGCCCGAATTAATGTAACCATGGGTTATTAGGCTAAGTTAGAAAAGTTGGCCCCACTGGTTTATTGGGCAGGACAGGACAAGTATAAATAGAGATCAGGAGATCTCTATTTGATTATCTCATTACTCACACTTCTCTCATTCGGAAAGTGGCACACTTGTGAGGAGGAGGATCTGCTGCTAGGAGAAGACTATCTCTTGTACTTTGGTTGTATCATTTCTCTTTCTATCTCTGAGGAAGTTGCGGGGTTTTTCACCTTCTTGGTTTTCCCTGGTGAAACTCTGTGTCTCTTGTAAGCTTGCATTATTGTGTCCATGATTGATATGCTGTAGATATGTTGTACATGTTATTCTCTCAGTTAAGATCTTCGATCAGATTGAAAATTCTTAAAAATTAATAGATGGCACTTTGATTGTCACAATAGATGACAGGTGGAGTATTGAATATAATCCCAAACTTTGATAAGATGCCTCTCAGCCAAATGCACTGTGTGGCTGCATTTATTGCACCTCTGTACTAGGCCTCTGCTGAAGAAAGAGCTAAAGACATCTGTTTTTTGCTCGACCAACATATAGGTCCAGATCCAATCATGAAGAAAAAACCAGATGTAGACTTCCGATCTGAGCTATCTCCATCCCAATCAGAATCAGTATATCCAACTAGGTTAAAAGGACACCCAGCTAAGTAGTGAAGACCATGAGTCTTGGTACCTTGCACATAGTGCAAAATCCTCTTTGTTGACTTCCAGTGAAGCTCATGAGGCTCCTGCATGTATCTGGAGACAGCACTAACTGCATAGGATAGATCAAGTCGAGTGTGTGTAAGAAACAAAAGGATACCAATCAACTGCTGATACAAAGTGCAATCTACCAAAGGCGTAGAAGATCCATCCTCAAGGCTGATCCCTGAAAGAAAGGGTAATGCAACTAGTTTGCATTCGCTCATGTGGAACCTATCAAGCAGATCTGAAGCATACTTGTTCTGAGAAACTTTGATTCTTGAATCACTTTGAGTGACTTCAAGACCAATAAATTGTTTCAACAATCCTAGATCTAACACGGAGAAGGAGTTGTGCAAAGCAGATTGTATAGATCCAATACATGAAAAAATGCTCCCTGTAATCAACAAATCATCAACATAAAGTACAATGAGAAGTAAGAAGTTACCATCATGTCTCATGTAGACATTCGAATCTGATTTGCACCTCTGAAAGTCTTCTGAAAGCAAGGAGGAGTCCATTTTGGCATACCAAGCTCGGGGAGCTTTCTTAAGCCCATACAAAGACTTCTTCAATCTACAAACAAGTGAAGAATCATCAACGTAACCCTCAGGTTTCTTCATGTATATATCCTCCTCTAGATCTTCATGAAGGAAAGCACTCTTGACATCCATATGATGCACTTCCCAGTGCTTGGATGCAGCAAGAGCAAGAACAAGATGGATGGAATCCATCTTAGCAACAGGAGTGAATGTCTCATAATAGTCAATCCCATGAACTTGGGAAAAACCTCTTGCAACCAATCTAGCCTTGTACTTGTGGGAGGCTCCATCTGAATCCATCTTTGTTCTGAAGATCCACTTGCATTGAACAATTTTCCTTCCAGGTGGGAGTGAAACAAGCTCCCAAGTCTCATTTCTTTGAAGAGATTGGTACTCTTCTTCCATAGAAGCTACCCATCAGCTTGGATCTTGGGAGGCTTCAAAGTATGTTTTTGGATCAAATCCTATCATAAGAAAACATCTCTTAGCTAGAAATGGATCTGAGGGAGAGAGTGCAGTTCTTGTATCATGAAGATCAGATCTATCTTTATCTTTGACAAGATCAATGGTGGAGATAGGAGTTGTGGTGGCCCATGTAGGAATAGGAGATGAACCTTTAGGTGCTAGATATTCAAGTTCTTGTGGATCTCGATCTAGCATTCGCACTTCTTCAAGAGTCTTCTTTTTCTTAATCTTCTTTTGTGGATATTTTCCCTTTAAGAAACCTTTATAGGTACCATGAGAAAGCTTATCATATGGAAGGAATTCAACCACATATTGAGTTTG
The DNA here is from genome assembly GCA_027924585.1 of Larix kaempferi. Classification (NCBI taxonomy): domain Eukaryota; kingdom Viridiplantae; phylum Streptophyta; class Pinopsida; order Pinales; family Pinaceae; genus Larix; species Larix kaempferi. The sequence continues at coordinate 2,215,328 of BSBM01000937.1, forward strand.
CATGTCCTGTAAATGCTTGTAGTTGAGATGTCCAAATCTCTCATGCCACAATCTACTTTCTTCATTGGCATGAGTATGGAGAGATGGCTTGGAGAGCGGTAAGAAGTGTGAAAACTCATAGAGTTTTGAAGTATGATTTGCAACTCCTTTTGCAATGATTTCCCCTGAAGCCATGTGTTGTATCTCGACTTCATTTGGAGAAAAGATCACTCTTTTGGGCTCTCCAATATGAGTCATTTGATACACTAAAAGTAGATTTGCTACAAGAGAAGGAACATAAAGCACATTAGAAAAGTAACCATAGTTAGGATTGATTCTTCCACTTCACTGAGAGGAGGCTTCTGAATCATTGCCTAATTTGATGGAAGGGCCAACTGAGCTTTTGAAACTGGAGAAGAGATCTTTGGAGGAAGACATGTGTCTTGATGATCTTGAATCTATGATGAAAGAAGAATCTGTTGATGCACTTGCCATGAGAGCATGACATCTTTCTTTGTCTTTGGATCTAGAAGGTTCAGTATCAGGATCTTTCTTCCTTGTACATGCACGTACAGGAAGATTGTTTTTCTCAAGTAACTGAGTCATCAAATCTGTAGTCTTCCTCATGCAAGTACTCTTAGGATGGAAACCTCTAATACAATATGTGCACTTGGATCTTTTCTTCTGAGAATGCTTGGTCTTCCTTGAGTTCAAAGCCCCATCTGACTGGTATGGACTATCTGTGGGATTTGGATTATTCGATCTCTTGTCAGAAATATTTTGCTTTCCTTTACCATTCGCTCTCTCAGCAGTTGTAAGGGCATAATCCAATTTGGGTATGATCATTCCCATGGAGATCAACTTCTGTTCCTCTTGAGTAAGAGATTGGATGAAGTCATCAAGTGAGGGAAACTTCCATCTTGGAATGGACATCTTAGCTGACTCGAAAGTAGAGACAAAAACTAAGAAGTTTGGCCCCAACTTTGAGAGAATGGAAGGAATAAGCTGCTTGTCTTCTTTCACTATTTCTTATCTTTTTAACTGTGATATCAAGCTTTTGAACTTGGTGAGGAAGGAATTGATAGATCTGAAGCTGTCAGGACTCAAAAATATGAGTTCATTCTCCAATTTGTGTCCTTTCATATCATCTTTTTGTCCAAAAAGGGATTCGAGCTTGTCCCAAACCTCTTTAGGAGATGTAAAATCGATGACATGGAAGTGAACATCTTCAGAAATTGAGAGAAGGAGGAGGCCAATTGCTTCATCAAGCCTATCCAAGTACTTGGACTTTTCAACTGGATTGAGAGGTTCTACCATCGCTCCATTGAGTGTTCGAGTGAAGCTCTTGGATCTCATGAAGAGAGCCATATTGGATTTCCACTCAACATAGTTGGAATATGTGAGATTTAGATCCATCTGAATAGAGAAGGTGGAATAGTTGAATAAACTTGCAAAACAAGAGAAATTTTTTTGCTGATGGAGAATGATACACTTCAAATGAACACTACCTTTTGAACACTGAGAACATATACTAATTCCTTCACACCTGGATAGACCTCATTGGATTTCTCCAATGAATTTAAGTAATAGCACCAGGATTTGCTGTGGAAACTCAGAGGGTTCTGGTGCTCAAGTGAAAGATAGCTGCTCAAATCAATGCTGCAACTGTTGTAATGGCTACAATTTAAATAACTGTTGACTGCTCTGATACCATGTGATAATCTGCAAGGGATCTAGCAACTGTAACAAACTCACAATTAAACTCTCAAGAATGTTGCAAAGAAGAAGATAAGCATGTGCTCAATAATCACTCATAAACACAGAATAATGAACAATAATAGTATCATACAATGAATAATGAATGTAAAGAATGTATTACAATAAACTGTGAATTAGCATCATATAGGATTCGAATTAGCCAAGTAGGGAACTCGAATCTGAGCTCAAAGTCTAGCTTGGATAACTATGGAGACATCATCCAGGCAGTAGTATTAGTCATAAATGGTAAGAGTCAGTCAAGTGTGTCCAACCAAGTCTAACAGAACCATCTAGGCATAAATAAGGGAATGGAGACTCCAAGGGGGGTGCATGAGGCTTAAATAGGGTCAAGTGGCACTCCAAAACTAGATAACTAGGAGCTACAGGTAGTTAGGATGAGAAATAAATGGAAGAACTACTCAATCCATGCACTAACTGAGTGATAACTCCCGGTAGGTGAGATAAGGTGCCCTAACTGAGTGATAACTAAAGGTAGGTTAGTAAATGCACACTAATTGAGTGTGGTAGGTGAGAAAAGCGCACTTTCCATGTAGAACAATCAAAAAGGGCGTCTCAGTTAGGTAGGAGGTCAAATGGGGGCTGTAGATAGGCTCTGGAGAGTTAGAAGCAAGCTCTAGGTGCTGGGGAGACCACCATGATGATGATTGGATGCATGCAGTGGCATGCAAATGCATGCAACATGCAAAATATAAAAATGATGGTGTGAATATTCCAACAAACCAAGGGCTTGCGTCAATGATTCCCTTTGTCCCCTTTCCTTAATATTTTGGTTGCTAACACTCTAAGAAGAAATTTAAACAGAATTCTGATGGAAGGATCCATTCCTGGGGTTCTTATTGCAAGAGGTGTACAGCGGTAAATCATGCCCAGTTTGTCGATGATACAATTCTATTGGGAAGTGCTTCGATTCCAATAGCCAGAAGATTAAAGAAAAATTTGGATCTCTTCTTGAAAGTGTCGGGAGGCCTTACCAACTTAGAAAAATATTTCCTTTATGGATGGAACTGCAACCCAAGGATTATGAATGACATCTCTCAATTCTTAGGCTTCAAAGTAAATATGGATTGGACATCCTTCAAATATATAGGGGTTCCAATATATTCTAGCAAGATAAATTCTGCTTCCTGACATCCTATTTTTCAGAAGCTCAAAGAAAAAGTGAACTCGTGGGGTATGCAATGGTTGAACCCCACCGGGAAGGTAATATTAATTAAAGCAGTGTTGGCCTCTTACCCTCTCTTCACTAGCACTATTTTATTGCCCCACTCTAGAGTTATGAATAACATCAGTATGGAAATTAGGAAGTTTCTTTGGCACGAAGGGAATACTACCAATAAGAAGTTCCATTTGTTAAAATAGAAAACTATCAAGGAGTCAAAGGAAAAGGGAAGTCTAGATATAAGAGAACCAAGGAAAATGAACTTGTCTATGGGAGAAACAATTATTTGGAGATTAATCTCTAGGGAAAAAGAATGGTGGAAGGAGGTTATAAGGAAGAAGTATATTAGGAACCCACACAAGAGATGTCTAGATCAACCTTTGGAAGGAGTAGGAACCACCATCTGGGACCTTTGAAAATCCTTAGTCAGTATTATAAGGGATTCCCTCCACTGGATACCGGGAAATGGGAAAAAAATCAAGCTATGGACGGATATTATATTGGGAGAGAATCCTTTGGGATCAATTGAAAAAATATATAGTATAAGTTCCTTGATTCGGGAAAATAAATACAACAGTCTCTATGAGATTCCATATTGGTGGAGCAAGGGAAACTAGAAAGGTTGGAAGTCTCTTTTCCCTCCTAATCATCTTCATCAGGAATATCTCTCCCTACAGTCCATTTTGCACGAGAAAGATCCCCTCCACATCAGGGTGTTGGATTGCAGAGGATGGGGGGTCAAGGGGACCTATACAATCAAAGAGGGTTATAGAAAAATAAAAGAAATCTCTCAGCAGCACTCATCAACAAATATGTGGAAAAAGGTATGGAATCATGATTATTGTCTTCCAAAAATTAACTTTTTTTCTTGGATCTTAATGCATAACAAACTCCTTACTTCTGAGAATCTTAAAAAGAGAGGTATTGTGGGTTTTTCTTGGTGTGCTCTTTGCAACACATTTGAGGAGGATTCCAAGCATATTTTATTGGACTGTGAGTTTTCCAAAAAAGCGTGGGAGCTTGTTCTGGGACCCATATATTATTTTTATGCCAGGACAATTACATGATATTATTCGAAATTGGAAAAAAGCTTTCCCGATCTCCCTGCAAAAAAATCTAACTCTACAACGGGTCTGGAACACTATAACTAAGAGTGTTTGTTGACATATTTGGATTTCCCGAAACAAGATGATTTTCAAAGATAGGAAAGCTAATTTTAAGAGGGCGGGATACATGGCTTCAAATTTAATCGTTGAAAGCTTGAATTCATGAGGCCTCTTCTTACCTGATTCAGAACCCCTTTCCTCTTTTGAGGTTTCATGGGTTAAAGGATTCCTACAGGTGAGCTCTCTTCAGTCCAAAATTTTTCTGGCTCCCCTTTCAAATTGGGCAATTACGGAAAGCAAGCTGGAATTCAAACACTGGTGGGCCAATAAGCACTATTTTTATTTGTTCTTTGATGGTGCTTCTAAGGGTAACCCAAGGGTGGAAGGTGCAGGAGGGATTATGTTTGATCCCGGTGGAAGTATTGTTAACTCCTATGCATGGGGACTAGGGAAAAAATCCAATAATGAAGCTGAATGGATAGCTCTATTATTTGGTATCGAGCTTATTTCCTCTCTAAACATTTCAAATTTAATGGTTTTTAGAGACTCCAGACAGGTTATTCAAAATATATGAAATGGCTATAAGGATGAATCCTTGAAGTGTTGTAGAATATATGATCGCATTAAGCAAATCAATATGCCTTCTCATGTCTCCTTCTTTCACGTTATGAGGGAGAACAATTGTGATGATGATATGCTTTCTAATCAAGGGGAAAAGAATATGTTAGGTATAAAAACTCTTGCAAACAAGGTCAATATTTATAATTGTATCCCTTAAACCACCCCTTCTTTCCTTATTCCTCACGTTGGATTGACACAATGAGGAATCTTGCTCGGAGTTTCATGACATCCCCCTTTCCCTTCTCGGGGATGATGCGTGTAGTCTTAAATGAATGGATTGGCTTCCCGTATTGGGAAGGGGCAGTTGTTGGCAGCGTTCTTTATGGCTTCCCGCTGGCCACTGCCTCGGTCTCAGTTTGCACACTTTGTATTTATGCAACCAAGGAGGAACACTCGAGAACAATGGGAGGTCTTGGGATGAGTTGGGACATGAGTGGGGAGGTTTCAGACTTGGTATTGCATTCTCCTTCTCCTCAACTGAGTATTTTGGCATCCTTGGACATGCAAGGACTTAATTTACAGGATAAGTACAACAAGGGATTGTGATTTGATTCTATTATTCCTATTCAGGATGTTGGGTTCTAGACTCTTGTCTCGATTTCTATTGCAATGGAGGGAGAGCAGTTCTTTCATATGTTAAGGTTAGCATGGAGGAATTAAAGAAAAACCTGAGGAATTTCTATGATGTTGTGCGTAGGGGAATTCATGAGACAGTTTCAGTTTATGAAGTTATGCGGTATATATCCAACCAACATACGTGTTTCGATTCCAGGATTGAGGATTTGGAAGGGAATTTGCAGGAGTTACTAGGCATGGTGGACATCATCAAGGCGGAGATTTTGAAAATGGAAAAACTGTCCTAATGAAGCCATTGCCAGGAGTCACCAGAAGAAAGAATTCTCCCCATGGAGGAAGCTTTTGTTCAGCAGCCTATGTTTGGCACTTTAGTCAGATATGAGTAGTCTGGAGTTCTTTTTTTATCCTCTTTTAAATTTTTTTTGTAATTTTTTGTGTAAACAGTTCATCAGGGTATACCCCTGCAACAATATGGCTAGTTCCAGAATCCTTGCTTGGAAATTTTGTAGCTTTAATATTGCACCTGTTATAGATTTTCCTGTTGAGTCATTATTAGCTAGCAGACTGATACTTCATATGTATTTGGATGGATGTGCACAACCTTTTTTAATATAAATTTCTTCCCAGTTTTTGTTATATAAAAAAATATTATTATATGTATAATGTTATAATGTGCACGTGTTATGTAACACTTTTAACATTCCTACTCACACACCTACGTGCCACCTCCTATCATAATGTTCTTCTATGGATTTAACTTGGAAGTAAACAAGCCTGTCCTATGGAACTAGTGCAACCATGGCTAACATGACTTTTTTTTCTCTTTTATCAATATGTCTACGTTTCAAGGCCCGCTACAATATGTTATAGACAATCATGGATGATGAAATTGGAGACATAGATATAACCCTTTTTTCATATTACAAATATGTAATTTTTAAGAAAAAATATTTTTTTTTACTATTTTTCTTGTGATGTAACTCCTTAATAAAAAAACACCTTGTTGGTGTTTCAATCATAAAATTTTCATTTCTCAACCATTTCATAAAATAATTATATGATACACTACTAAACACCTACCTCTACATGCTATAAAAAATGCAATCCATCATCATTACATTAAAACCTTCAAAAGATGCACTCAACACCTAGTGATTTGATTTCAAAGTCTCACATAAATAATTATGAAAACATTTAAAACATGCTAATTTTATTTTGGAAAAATAACACTGCACTAGTACTACTTCTACATGTTTACAAGTTTTTGTATATTTTTTTCATCATTTAAGCACTCAAATGTTTCACTAACAAGGACATATAACTTATAATTTTCCAAAAAAATAAAATGTCAATGTTAAAAAAAATCATAAATAAGCTAGTTATGAGAATTTTCAATAAATAAAAGTTATATATTTAGAAAGGTGATTTGATTTCCTACATTTAAGATTTTTTACTGAAACCAATATTTATTGTGCAGGTGTCTAAAAATAGCCTCGGAAGAGGAGGGATATCTATTTTTTAGTTTTATATTGCATCTAACACACCAAAAGTGACCTTCATTAGCTTTCACTCACCTGCAAGGATCCATAGCATGAGGGTCTCATCATAGGTGGCTTGATAAGTGTAAGAGAGAGACAAACATATCTAGGGAATTGCAATTAAAAATGGATCAATTTTTCCAGCATGGCTTGGGCATCAAAAAAGTCAATGAAGTAGAGGACCTCCATATAGTCTCAATAAACTAGAGGGATTCATGAATGTCGAAGGTATTTAACCAAAATAGGATACAAAACCAACTATAATATATGATTCTAATCGATGTGATAATGTGTTGAATTCAAGCATGTGAAAACCAACCAAACCAAGAGACAAGGAGGTATCACCTTGGTTGGTCCAAGGTAACCCATCAATGATGACAATGGGGCCAAGTTATTGAATGCCTCTAGACCAATCCTCTAGAATGAGTATGATGGAGTTGATAGAAGGAGGTCCACTAAAAACAATGTAATGAGAAAATCTTTGTTTATCAACACAAGGAATGATACAAGGCTATTGATAGATGAAATTGGGATTAAGACATAGGGGGATTTGAGGGTCAAAGGTTGGTGGACGAAATACTTCCTTTGTTTTATAGCATAAAGACATGGTTCACATGGTAGAAAATGTATGACTCTTCATGAAATAACCAAGGGCAAATGTAGTTAATTCAGAGGATGGATACAATGGGAGAACTAGGGAGAATATATGAAATGAGTAATACTCATTCTAAGGGAAGGGATAGTAAGGTCAATGGGTTCCAAGGAGTAGACATTATAAGATTCCATGGGTGATGAATTCTCTAAGCAAAGGCAGCCAGGGATGGTTCCCTAATCGATCACATACGTTTTACAATAATGCTATGGAGCACTTTTATTGGTTTCTCACTCAATGGGAATGTTTGGGTAGCTAATGAGATACGTGCTCAAAAGTGACCAAATGAATCAACTATTAGTGTGATAGAAAGTGGAATTAACTAGGGGGGTTTCGTTGGTGTTAATCTCCTTAAGGGTAGATGAATGTCAATAAAAGAATGTAACTTTTACAGTATGGATGATGTAGTGGGATTGTAAAATGTAAAATGAAATAAACAACACCACATATGTTGAAAGTGTGTTGGATTCCTATGGTAGAGAATGAGTGATGTGAACATGAATTTGAGGTCAAATTATGTGTCATAATCTACATGGATTCTCATTCCTACGAAGAAACAATGGCATGGGTTCAAAAATGCTTTGGTGTACTAATTAGGGTAACCCATGAAATTAAGGCACTACTATTGCAAAAGGGTGAATGCAAGAGTGCCTAGGATAGGTCACTATAGGTGGGAGGGGGGTAGGTCCTATAGGAATGAACTATTTCAAACAAGAAGTTAAATGCATGATATGTACTAGAGGGAAATAACCTATATGTCAATGCATGATATGTACCTTTATTGGATATGGGGTTGATTATTTTGGTTATCGCTTATGGGATTATAAAAATCACAAAATCATTAGGAGTAGAGATGTGATATTCAATGAAAAGGTCATGTATAAAGATCAGCTGTAGGGAAAGAAACAGGAAAAGGAAAACACAGAGTACACAGTACATGATGAAATTAAAGAAAATGAAGTTCCAAAGTTGTCAGAAAATCAAGAACAACAACAAGTACTTGAAACTGCTGCAAGTGTAAGAAGATCTATCAGGTTAAGTAGACTCCCTGAACGATAATCTCCTTCAATCTATTATTTATTGATGACTGAGGCTGGTGAACTAGAATGTTATGAAGAAGCAATGAAGGTGGAAACTAGAAAGAAGTGGGAGCAAGGAATGAATGAGGAGATGGACTCATTGGTAGGAAACTAGACTTGGGATTTGGTTCAGTTGCCTATTGGTAAAAGAGCATTGCAGAACAAATGGATTTACAGGTTAAAGGAAGAAGAAGGAAGTAAGAAGTGGTACAAGGCCAAACTTGTTGTAAAGGGGTTTGCACAGAAGAAAGGTATATATTTTGATGAAATATTTTCTCCTGTTGTTAAGATGACTTCAATTAGGACTATCTTAAGTCTAGTGGCGGTAGAAGATTTGCATCTTGAACAGTTGGATGTAAAAACAACCGTTCTCCATGGGGATTTGGAGGAAGAGATATATATGCAGCAGCCACAAGGGCATGAGGTCAAAGGGAAGAAGAATTTGGTGTGCAGGTTGAAAAAGATCTTGTATGGCTTGAAGCAAGCTCTAAGGCAATGGTATTTAAAATTTGACAGGTTTATGACAGAACAAGGTTATAGTAGATGTCATTCTGACCACTGTGTTTATTTCAAGAGGCTAGATAATGGAAGATATATTATCTTGTTATTGTATGTGGATGACATGCTTGTTGCAGGGTCTAACATGCATGAAATAAATGTACTCAAAAGGAAGTTAGCTAATTCATTTGAGATGAAGGATTTGGGTGCTGCAAAGCAAATCCTTGGTATGAGAATAATAAGAGACAGGAAAAATCGCAAATTGACATTGTCTCAGAGTGAGTACATACAAAATGTGTTGGAGAGGTTCAAAATGCAGAATGCAAAACCAGTTAGTACACATTTGGATAGCCATTTCAAACTAAGTAAGGAAATGTGTCCCAAGACACAGGAAGAGATAGATTACATGCCCAAGATTCCCTATTCATCAGCAGCTGGTAGCTTGATGTATGCCATGGTGTGCACAAGACCAGATATTGCACATGGGAGTTGTGAGCAGGGTAAATTTTAGGGGCGAAATTTCGCCAATTGGCTATTTTTTGGACTTTTTTCAAAAAAAAAAGAAAAAAAGAAAAAGAAGAAGAAGTCACTATTTGGTCATTTTTAGTCTCTAATATCGCCTATATATACATAAAATATGTTTTTTTGTCATAATTTTCCCCAAACTTTACAAATTTCAGTAGTACATTGTATTTTTTAGATTTGATATTCGCTTACCTATCTATATATATGTTTGTTTTAATCCAAAATAATCGCCTAGAATACTATACTTAAGTATAATATTAGAATCCTTAAAAAATACCCTGGTTGTGAGCAGATATATGAACAATCGATGTAAAGAACATTGGAAGGAAGTACAGTGGATTCTCAAGTATTTGAGAGGTACTACCACTCAGGCATTATGTTTTGGAGGTTCAGACATTGTTCTACAAGGATATGTTGATGCAGATATGGCAGGTGATAAGGATAGCAGGAGGAGCACCATAGGGTATGTGTTTACTGTAGGTGGAGCAATAGTAAGTTGGATTTAGAAACTGCAAAAGGTTGTTGCACTTTCAAGAATGGAAGCAGAGTATGTTGCTGTTATAGAGGCTAGTAAAGAGATGATTTGGTTGCACAGATTTATGGAGGAATCGGGTAAGAAGTAGAAGGATAGCAAGTTGTATAGTGACAGCTAGAGTGCCATTCATCTTGCAAAGAACTCAACATTCCATTTCAGGACTAAACATATACAACTCAAGTACCATTTCATATGCTCTGTTCTAGAAGATGAACTATTGAAGCTGGAAAAGATACATACTAGCCAGAATCCTGTAGACATGTTCACAAAGGTAGTGACTAGAGAGAAATTGAGTTCCTGCTCGGTTTCAGTTGGCCTTCTAGTGTGAAGGTGAAGATGATAAATTTTCCAAGTCCAAGGTCCAGCAATTGAAGCAACGGTGGAGTTATTGTGATCAGTATCCAAGTGGGATATTGTTAGTTGTGGAGCCTGGTCTCCCAAATTCAGAGATATTATTATTCAACCGTGTTTGAACCCCAGGTTTATATGATATGCAAAAGGACTGTACACTCACCCCAACAAGGGGGGGTGTAGGGGGGGCGAAGCCTCCCCCCACTAGGGTCCGGGGGCTAGCACCCCCAAGAAAGGGAGTTCGGGGGCGAATCCCCCGAAGAAAATTTTTGGGGTTGTTTTACGGGCCCATGGTTTTGGGTAACCCATGGTATTCCCCTTTATAATAAATACATTGTGATACGGTTAGGGTTGATGTATTAGGTATTATGCATTGTAAACATCTCTAAGATCGTGAAAGAGAGACTGAGAGAGTGTGAAGAAGAAGTTGCAGCGGATGTGCTACGGGTTGTATCCCTTCACTTTGCTAGATGGTATGATAATAAGGACTGGCAATTTCAGTGTGGACGTAGCCCATCTTGGGTGAACCATGATATATTGGTGTCTATCTTGTAATGTGTTTGTGTGATTGTATTTGCATCTTGTTTATTGTTTATTGCTCTGCGATCCTGTTTTTCTAAAATGTTCTTTTAGTCTAGAAAAAAATATCCTAGTGTAGCAAGGCACACAAAATCATCCAATTTGTTATAACTAACTGAAAAAAACCTTCTAAATTAATTCAAACCATCGTTCCTCCCTAACATACTTCCATCTTACACATCCTATCCTTTCCTCTCATGGAATATGCTTGAGAATCAACTATATTGACCTAAATCTGGATAGAATACGTAAGTGGAAGTGTTAAATATATCGACCAAGCTTCCCTAGTAGGAAATTGGTAGTCATCACCACACAAATTGGGGAGTGTGTCTCCGCACTACCCTCCCACGACTCTAGGTTTCATAGGACACATAGTGGGTAATACCTCCACCCCACCTAATTTAGCTAGGGCCGACACCACATACTAAGTCATGCTGTGCAATTATTGTTCTATAGTCACATCATCGAAAAACCAATTTGGGTCAGATTAGCATCCTATCAAAACCACACTTACCCACAGATCATAACAGTGTTTGAAACCATAAGACAAAATTATAATACACATTATTTTCATGATGTCTACAAAATCCAATTTACCTCATCATTACAATCATTTGGGCTATACATTGCTCATCACCCTGTAGGTTAATTCAACAAGAACTCATATACATGTAGATATAAAACAAATTTAATAACTCGATATATATGTATTGATGTTAAAATAAGAAACATATTTTTATTTATACCATGCCTCACATCTATTGTACATTCAAAACACAGTTTTGAGTTGGTATCCATGAAACCAAATTTCTACATTTTACCTTGCATGTTTAATGAACTTGCATATCTAGCATCATCATGAACATATAACCATAAAAATAATATCCCACAATACATAAACATGCCCATATGTGCACATATCAAGTGCCTCATTAGTCTAGCTTGTCTAAATAGAAAGGAAAATAAATATTATGACAAGTGATAATATAGTTCTAGCAATGTAATGCCAAATGTGGGGCATTATAATACACACGAGGATGTAGACAGATAATTTGTAAATAAACATATAATTTGAAAAAATGTAAAACAAATCTTTAGCAAATGTCATTTCCTAGAATTTGGGACATGGGAATAATTTCTATCACTGGATGAAATGAGTAAAACAGTGGATGAATACATCAAAACAAAAAACTAATCTATTCTCTCTGCCTCTGATGTCATCATCACAAAGTAAAAATATATGTGGAAACTCTGACTAGGAAAATAGGAGAAATCAAAATCCTTGCTTGAAAATTGGATAAAATTATTTCAAAGGAAAAGTAGATCCTTTCCATGCTCAGGTTTATAGTAGAACGACATATATTTCTCTATGTCAATGTCATTAATGAAACTTTTGAAGCATGGAATCATTATAGAGATGTTCATATTCAAGAAGAAGAGACAATTAGTCAAAATCCTGATGCTCCAAATGGGATAAGAAACTGATAATCTTGTTGTAACTTAAATATGATGGAATACCTATAAGTAGAGAGAAAATTGATGTAAGAAGGGATTTTGCTTGTTTCACCTTTCTTAAAAATTCTTTGCATATTTTAATAAGGAGAATCCATTTCTCGGACAAGCTACTGGGAGAAACACTATGGTTCTAATGTTGTATTTGTATGGAATTCCTTTTGTTATATATCATTCATTGTAATTACTATAAGAATGTTTATTTACAATCTAGTATAGAATGCATCCTTACTCATATTTATCTTTTGGGAGTTTTTATATAGCTCATACTTATAATTCTAAGTATTTGTGTTAGGTTATTCTTGACTCGGTTAAAGATTCAAAGACATGTTTACAAGTTGAAGGGGTTTGTAGAGAAGAAATGTATAGATTTTGATGAAATATTTTCTCATGTTGTTTAAATGAATTCAATTACAACTATTTTAAGTCTAGTGGTAGTCGAATATTTGCATCTTGAATAGTTAGATGTAAAGACAACTTTTCTCCATGGGTATTTGGATTAAGAAATTTATATGCAGTAGCCACAGGGGCATGAGGTCAAAGGGAAGGAAAAGTTATTATGCGGGTTGAAGAAGATCTTGTATGGCCTACATCAAACTCCAAGTCAATGGTATTTGAAATTTGGCAAGCTTATGATAGAACAAGGTTATAGTAGATGCCAATATGTCCACTATGTTTATTTTAAGAGTTTAGAAAAGGAAAAATATATTATGTTATTATTGTATGTAAGTGACATGGTTGTTGCAAGGTCTAACATCTAGAATATAAATGTGCTCAAAAGAAATTTAGCTAACTCATTTGTGATGAAGGATTTGGGTGTTGCAAATCAACTCCTTGGTATGAGAATAACAAGAGGCAAGAAAAATCGCAAATTAACCTTGTCTCAGGGTGAGTACATAGAGAAGGTGTTGGCAAGATTTAGAATGTAGGATGCAAATCTAGTTAGTACAGTTTTGGCCATCCATTTCAACTGACCAATGATATGTTTCCTAAGAAATCAAAGAAAATTGACTACATGTCCAAGGTTCCATACTCCAGTTGTCATCTTGATGTATGTGATCATGTGTACAAGAACATATATTGCACAATGGAGTGGGAGTTGTGAATATATATATGAATAATCTAGGTAAAGAGCATTGGGAGGTAGTAAAGTGGATTCTCGGGTATTTGAGATGTACTACTAATCAAGGATTATGTTTTGGAGGTTCAAACACTCTTCTAAAAGGATATTTTGATTCACATATGGTAGGTGATATAGATAGCATGCGAAGCACCACAAGGTATGTTTTGACTATATGTGAAACAACAGGAAGTTGGATTTTGAAATTGCAAAAGGTTGTTTCACTTTCAACAATGAAAGGATAGTATGTCGTTGCTACAGAGGTTAGTGAAGAGATGATTTAGCTATAGAGGTTTATGTAGGAATTGAGAAATAAGTAAGAGAATATAAGTTTTTTTAGTGATAGACAGAGTGCTATTCATCTTGCAAAGAACTCAACCTTCCATTCTAAGACCAAACATATACAACTCAACTACCATTTCATATGATCAGTTTTCAAAGATGGACAGTTGAAGCTAAAAAAGATACACACTAGCTAGAATCCTACAAGCATGTTAATGAAGTATGAAAAAGATTAAACCCAAAATCAGACGGTATATAAGTTTGAATTTCGACATCACTCTGTCGACCATCCAACAAACCTTTCCCTTTTTAAACGTCGGAGAAACTTCGATGGATATCCGACAACAACAAGCTCTCATCGGATATCCGACACTAAAATGTCCATTAACTGACACAAATATTTTAATATAAACGTCGCATAACCAACCAAACTATTGTCGAATATCCGACATATGTTACATAGGGAAAGGTCGGATATCCGACAAAGAAAACGTCGGATATCCGACCAAGAATACATCGGATATCTGACAAAACTTACATACTCCTAAGGCATATATCCGATCAAAACTTACATACTCCTAAGTCTGGTATCCGACCAAGACGACGTTGAAGCTCTGACAACGTTTACATAAGTACCGGTCGAATATCCAACGAAGGAGGTGTCAAAGTTGCAACAGATGTAACCACATACAAATGACAAAGTCCGAAGACATTTTTCGTCGGAGGTATGGAAACGTCGTCAGATTTACTGGAGGTGTTGTCGAATATGGGACGTAATTGTATAATTAAAAAAAACTACTATTTCCAAACAGGGTTCACTTGGGACCACTAGTTGGTGTAATAATGATATTTAGAATTACGCCATAAAATTACTCAATTATTTTCATGTAAAGATTACAATTAATCCCAATGCTCTGACCTCATAATTTCCCTTCATTTCTATCTTCAGTATTTAACATAGTGCAAGTTTTCTACTTAAAATCTAATAGTATCAAGATACATAACACTAACTTCTCTAGTTCCCACCATTAATTCAATACTAAAAAAGACAAATCCCAATGCAATGTTTATTTTTGTGACTATAAAAGACATCATCAATCGACAATATCCTCCTCTGCAGAAGATACATATTCATATAGAAATTCATGAGGGGTTCCTCATCCATAACTACACAACAAGCTGAACTCTATATACGTTATTGATGTTGTCTATAATTTGGGGCCATTGCAACCAAATAAAAGGGTAGAAAGTCATTCATTTTTCTTTTATGTATCAAGTAGCATTTATACAATAGAGAAGACAAAGAAGTGGCCAAACAAGGGAGGCATGGGAGGCTTACTAAAGGATGCATCTAGTTGCAATCATCTCTCCTAATATATAATGGCTTCCTCCCCATTCACATGTGGGTTCTTTCCATGATAATTTAACTAGGATTGAAACACACATTTGTTGGGTGGTTCTGCTGGGTGAGCCATTCTACATCACAAACATACAATATGCATATAGTCAGGATCCTAAATTATGCAAAAATATTAACTCCAAATAGGACAATCTAATTTTACCTTTTCTAAAACCACAAGACTTTAATTTCCTCATACCATTTTTTTTTGGATAGAACTTTTCCAGGATATTGTAACAAAGGAGTTATGCAGGTATCCAAATATTCTAGGGATTCAGTTCAGAACACAAACAATTCATCCTTTTATTTTTTATTTTTAACAGTTTGTGAATCTCTGATGGACTACATTCCAAGTCTACAAATTGATTAGAGTGTGTTCTTCCTTGCATATTCCATATACAAATTTAGCTATTAATTCTATCTTATGAAGTTTACACCACTTGTTGAGGAAGCTCCCAATCGAGCAACGACTTGAGAAAACCATAATATAGTGCATAAATTCTTACCAAATGTGCACTTCAAAATTCAAATTTACAAACTATAACCTAAGATATATATGCAAGTCTATTTCTATTTCAAAGTGATCTGTAAAGTTGAATTGGCATGTATAAAATGTGTGGAAACAATGAATATGATCAGGTTTTTAAAGATTAGATGTGGAAAAAAACAAACAGCATTCAATATTCACCCAATAATCTGTTGGAAAGTATTTAATGACCTAACTATAATTTTTTATGTATACATAAAATGTTTAATAAATTATTGGAATGAATACTAATTGAGATGAACATCCAAACACTTTTCCTACTTTTATTAAGACCTAAAGAGTAGCTTTGCATAGTCAACAAAGACTCAAATCAATGGGTGGACAGTTAATTTCAAGTAATTTTGATTATCTTCGCTTTGCACTAGGGAATGGAAGGTAAAATGAGTTTAATATGATGTAAAGACTTCACATGAAAGTGATATGTAATTCATAAAATCTCATTATGTTCAAATATATTCATATAAGGGATGATTTTTTGTACAATGGAAGTGATTCATGGTGGAAAGACAATATGGTGTTGCTATAAAGTAAATTGTCTACAAAAATATGATTTCTATAAGTGACCTAGCCTATGAATTTAATAACGTTTACATTGCCATCCTTTATGGGTGTGATAGAAGGTTCCAAAAAGGATTCCCATCCTTATAATTCAACAATCACACATAGCAACTTTTCCCTGTAGCCATAACTTCCTATATGTTTGAAACTTCAATAAAATCTCTACCAGCACCTTGAAGAAAGCAATTGCACTATAAAAGATAAAAAAACAAGACAATCATAATCCTTTTATGTACCAACAAATAGCTTGTGGATTTTGAATATCCCTCTCTTTCTCAAACTTATTAACAACGCAAATCTATGTAAGTAACCACAAGGAAGCTATATGTACAAAGAAATTGTTGATCTCGAAGATGGAATAATAGAAAGAATGTACTCTTAACTTTTCAAAGGAAAATTTTCTTAGTAGAATAAGACATGACCTCATATATAAGGTTCTCGGCAAGTTTGGATTCTCCCCCTCCTTTATAAGGTGGATAAAATATTGCATTAGCAAGCCTTGGATAGCCCCATTAGTAAATGGACATCCAACAGATTTTTTCAGCATAACCATGTGATAATCTGCAAGGGATCTAGCAACTGTAACAAACTCACAATCAAACTCTCAAGAATGTTGCAAAGAAGAAGAGAAGCATGCACTCAATAATCACTCATAAACACAGAATAATGAACAATAATAGTATCATACAATGAATAATGAATGTAAAGAATGTATTACAATAAACTATGAAGTAGCATCATATAGGATTCAAATTAGCCAAGTAGGTAATTAGAATCTAAGCTCAAAGTCTAGCTTGGATAACTATGGAGACATCATCCAGTCAGTAGTATCAGTCATAAATGGTAAGAGTTAGTCAAGTGTGTCCAATTGACTCTAACAGAACCATCTAGGCATAAATCAGGGAATAGAGACTCCAAGGAGGGGGTGCATGAGGTTGTCATAGGGTCAAGTGGCACTCCAAAACTAGATAACTAGGAGCTACAGGTAGTTAGGATGAGAAATAAATGGAAGAACTACTCAATCCATGCACTAACTGAGTGATAACTCCCAGTAGGTGAGATAAGGCGCCCTATGTAACAACGCTCATATGCAAATATAGGGAATATTTAATATAATAAAAAGAAACAATAAAAAGAGGTAATGAAAAGCAAATTTTGCATAAAGAAATAAATTAAATAAGAAATTAAGAAATTGGGAGAAGGAGGAGATAAAAGGAGGAGAAGGAGTGAAGAGAAGGGTCTTTTTCTTTGCTTGTCTTTGGCCATCTTGGAAGAGGAGATCTGGAGGAGAGGAAAGCAAGATAGCACTGGCATAGGGTTAATTGTTGGGGGCTCAGGGCTTGTTTGGCTGGTGGTTGGTTGGGTGGAGAGTTGTCCCCCCACCTTCAGTTGCACTATTGGAGCTATCAAGGTAATGGTAGCTGCTAGGTCATCTATCTAGGTATGGCTCCTATATTTTCATAGCATATTTTCTGCTCTATTGTTGATTAGATAAACTATTTTGTTTTAGATCTTTCATTGCATGATGCTTCTGGTTGTATACTGGTTTTTATAAATTTACAGGATATCACATCCATTGTATTTATCAGTTCTTTTATTGCATGCTGGTCATTTGTTTGTCTTGTTACTTTTATGAGTTTTATTGTTCTTACATTTGGTATGAGAGCTTGGCTCAAAGACTGGTACTTAAGGGCTCTTAAATTCTTTTCAAATTGATTAAGATGCTTATTTTATATGGCTGCATGTTACTGATTCTATGATTGTAAATGATAGATGTGCCTATCATTAAAATATTGCAGAATTGTTTGTATTACCATATCCACCTCCATACTCTCCTGTATGCCTACAGTTTAGTGGGTCTTCCAGTAAGGGCTCCCTTAGGATATTGAGCTGCCCAATTCACCAAGTTTTGTTACACAGAGCTTGGATTTTCCATAACTACTATCTTGTTGTCTACCATTATAATCTGCACACCAGCCTGCTAAGACAAGGAATTTCATTCAGCCTGCCATCTACTCCTCGATCATGCACCTATTCCTACTTCATGTCATATTCTATGTGTTAGATGTGACCTGCAAACCAGCACTTTAAGATATTTCAAACATGAGTATTGAGTTTTGTTTATTGTGCTGCCTATAGATATTGGTGCCAGTGGTTTATCTCATGAATACTGGACTACTATTGAGGTCGAGATTCCTAGTATCTTAGATTCATATTTGTTGTTGAATGCGTGGGTGAGAATTCCATGTGGGTTGTGTGAAATCCTTCATACTTGGCATTCATTCCGATTGCAAATTTGATTGCCTGTGATCCCTCAATTTTTTGAGATCATTTGCAATCTGGCTCACAAAGTGAGATCTCCACTTGACATCTCAGATTAATTAGTAAGTCACACACACATGGTTCTCTTTGCTTCCTAGAAAGTTCCAAGCACTCCAGGCTGCTGAAATCTTGGGCATGAATTTTGGGTCGTGATGAAGGCATATTTTACTATAAACATATTGAAATGCGCCAAGGACTCTACGCTCGTCAAATGTTGCACTATGCCCCAGCAATTTTAATGCATCAGGTGCATGGGCACAAACAATACAACGATCATAAATTTCCTCGATTTGCATCAACAAGTATACCTTCTTTCGTGGTTGAAATCCTTTGTACTTAACAATTTGTCTTAATCTTACAGCCTCTTTTCCCAAGCTCTTCTATGATCTTCTTGACATAAGTATGAGAGCGGCCCTTAACTGTAAGCCATTGTGGTGTGTTAAATATCTGGAGTAGGTAATGAGTGAGGCAAAAGGAAAGCACAGAACCGGCAGAAAAATCCATACTCTTGTTCGAAGAACATGGCCAAATTGATGCACACATAGGAATCAAGTAGCAATTCTGAAACTGTTGTGAATGGCCATGCCATTGAAAGAAATGCCCCAATGTGTGATTGATGTCATTGTCAGGATTATTCTTGATGTTCTCAAGATAACGCCTTTATACATGTGCGCTCATTTATTAGTGCAAATCTTTAATTTTGCCGACTTAGAGGATAGATTGAACCTGCGCTAAACCTGCAGAGCAAAAGAAATTGTGAAAATAATTATTACAAAGAAACAACGACTAATATATAATTAACAGTTATTTTGAAGTATGGTGATGGTTGATTAATATATCTTATATATATATCACTTAATGAGATCGTGGAACCACTCAGTCTCCGGGAAGGTTTTGCGGTGATTCTGAGAGGTTGGGCTGGCCCGTGATGATGATCTACCATTGTTATCTCACCATAACGGCTCATCTCTAACTCTCCTGCCATCGCCATCGTTACCTGTGCGTGGAGCGTTAATTAGACTACACTACCGATATGGAGCGTTACCTGTTTTGGAGCGTTAAATCTACCAAAAAAAATAATAATACAAAAAAAAAAAACGCCTGCCCGTTTTATCATGCTGTGCCTTTCTCTCTGCATCCCTCTTTGTTCGGGTGCTGCTCTCAGTCACCAACAACCCTGAACTCATGTCCCATACCAGCAATCAAATAACAGCGGGAAGAATTAATGCTGAATTTGTATTCCAATGGAAATGTAATAAAACATGAACTATACCACCTTGGGTGATTTGATCCGTTTCAGGCGTGGTGCAATTGTCCGCAGCTGGTAAGTGGCTTGATCATTTTGGGTGCTTCCAACTTAGGGTTTGGAAATCTTGTTGGAAGAACTATCAAGTATGGAAACATTGGTATCTTTAGAGGGAAGAACGTGCACAGAGCACACTCCCAGTCTCTAACTTCTGCAATGAGATCAAGCTTTGGGAAAGCTATTACAATGGAGCAGCGTCTGGGAATGTTGATGAGAGAAAGTGGAGTGATTGTATTCCGACTACTATGACAGACCCATTGAAGAGAGGCGGGACATACTCGGAGCTTACTCCATTTATAATCTCTGTAAGAGCATTGTCATGGTATTTTACGTTTTCCTTTCTCCTTATACATTCATTCTTTATATCAGTAATTTAGCTTTCAATGGACATTTTTTTTTTCCAATTTTGATTGTTTGTTTCACTCATTTTGTTCACCATCCCACAATCCCATTCATTCCTTACTATACCATTTATTCCTCACTATTAAATAAATTAAGAGAAACCAGGTCATTAATGCTATTGGATAAAAAAAAAAAAAAAAAACTGAACCCATAACATAAAATCGATTTCAAGTGAAAGCTTATGCTTTATAATGGCAAATAGTCAATGCTTTCGGATATTTTCTCTTATTCCATAATTGAAGATATGTGTATAATAGCGTGTTTGTCAGGTCAATTTCCCTTTGTCCAACACAATTTCCATGGTGGGCATGGTTAAATGGATTGTACCGATGCAACATACATCTTGGTTTACGCCTTCAAATCCATCCATAAGAGAAATAATCTCCAAACCTAGAGTATTATCTTCGATCTCAGGGTAGAAGATTCCATTTCACAACATAATTGGTGATATAGTTTTTGAAAGGCACCGAAAAATTCTAGGGGGAAAGCCCCCTTGTTTCTCTTTGAAATCGATCGAGACAAACCACCCAGCGTGCCGCATCCTTAATTTTTGTATTCGAATTTTTGCATAATAAACTTCTCTAAGCTTTAAACTAAACAATGGGATGTGGAAGGTATTTTAGATAATTTTTATATTCTCTACTCATTGTCTAATCCAATGCCACGTAGCCGATCTCCTGTCAAACGAGGAGTCTGGGATATGAAGTATGGTGGCAGTTATTATAATTTTATATGTTTTTTAAGGTTTGCTTCTCACTTGATCGCTTTATGAACCCAGAGCTAATACAGATCCAGGTCCAGACCATCCCAAGAAGAAAATTTAGTGATTCCCATGAAAACTCCTTAACAAAAATTAATTGTAAAAATTAGTAAGCTTGACAAATAATGCTGGGCACATTTTGAAGTGTAGTCAAGTTATTATTATGTCTATCAATATTAATTTTACGGTTCTGACCTGTGGGTTAATTGTCGACCCATATTAATAGTTTTAAATTGTAATGGTGCACTTAACAGAGTAGCTTCTATTTGGAAACTCTTGCCTATATGTACCATATATGTTTATGGTAGGACTCTTAAGCATATTATTGGTTAGAATATTTTAAATAGCTTGATGGCCTCCTTTTTCCAGACCCACCAAGCCTACCAGACTATAATAGCAGTAAGATATCTGATTTACGATCTCTGTAACTATTCAATCGTAGCCCTGGGAAGTGAAGTGTTGAAATGAAAGGAGTCTGGAAGCACTTTGAATGCTGCTGGCTTTCTAACTAATGGATCTTTGCAATAAACCGAGTTTGGTTTTTCCCTAGATGCAGCGGGATTCAAAATTAATAATTGTTCAAGACTGCTCATCCTTAATTATTATTGTGCCTGGCACTATATCTTTATATGTCCCCACCCCCGGAATCAACAGATTATATGGCTTTATAACCAGTCGGAATCAATTACTTTATAAATTGGCTCTGTCTCTGTGCTGTATCTTGATCTCAATCTATTTGTGATGCTGCATTAATTACTAACTCTATCCGCAGGTGGCTTTGTAAAATCCATATATAATAGTGATTATGAATCTCCTTGATAGGTAGCTTCAAGCTGGGTAAAAGACATATATGATAGCGGTCTCCAAAGGTAGAGAGGAAGCTAAGGAGGAGGCTTTGTAAAATCCATATATAATAGTGATTATGAATCTCCTTGATAGGTAGCTTCAAGCTGGGTAAAAGACATATATGATAGCGGTCTCCAAAGGTAGAGAGGAAGCTAAGGAGGAAGCTGGTTTAGATTAAATTAAAGAAGCGTGTTAGGTGAACAATTTAGCTCAATTTAGCTATGTGCAGGAAAGAAAAGTCCATACTTTACATTTTTCTTTACATAATTGAACGGTCAGTCTTGGAATGGCATATTATATATATTATGAATATTCTCATTTATATATATTACTTTTTGCACAGAGGGCCTGGGCCTGGGCACAGCCTTTTGCTTGACGTAAATCCAATTGTTGAAATCAATTTAATTATATATATATTTCCATAGATTGTTCCCCCTGCCAGCATGGCCTTTTCCATTTTGGGGCTATTGTATTGAATGAAGCCTACATAGTTTTTTGTTATAGCGTGAAAACATCAATTCATAGAAATTTATATACCAAGGATTGCATCTCCCTTACCAATAAGCGCTTGTCATGTGCCCTACCATGAAATCAAAAGACGACAGTGTATGAAAAATATTATCGTCTATGGAATACAATACGATGTAGGCATGCATGATGTCATGTTTTCTCCATTTCATAAACAAGTTCATGTATACTCCATTCACAATCATAACAAGGAGAAAAAAAAAAAAAAGTTATACGAAGGATAGTCATTGCCACAATACTAATTTTTTTTTTGGGGTTGTAGCTGAAAAAGTAATTGTAAGTACCAATTGTAATTTTGAAATTAAAAGTGTAAGGTATTCCCGTCCGTGTGGTTGGGTTATGGTTGCTGAGGGTTAATACCTAGTTTACAAAAATCACACTAACATGTAGAGTCTAAATTGAATCTTAAAGAGCAGTAATCAATTCTAATCCTTCATGTATACAATTTGGAACTCTAGAAATGAGAAGAATACTTTCAAAAAAAAGGTCAAAGCATTAGAACATCGATTAAAGAATTGGGATTCATGGAATCTAAAATCTATTGAGAATAACCATGACTAGCCAAGCAAAGAAAAAGATTTAGATAAAGTAAGAGAAGGGTTTCATTACAAAAAAAAAAAAATCACCCTCGCTCTTTATCATTTCAAAATACACAACAATTTAAATGTTTGCAAACTACTATTCTTGATGAGAGAATAAATGGGTGTATTTTGGGAGTAAATCCACTACTACCATGATGGCACTCTTTCCTTCTGACTTTGGTAGACCTATGGTAAAATCTATTGAGACCTCTTCCCAATGTTGACTTGGTATAGATAGTAGACTTGGTGTCCTCATTGTCTCTCCCGAGAGACTTGTTGTCCTGATTTCTCTCCCTTGTTCTATTAGAAAACCAAACATTCTATGAGAATTTTCTCGAAATTAGTTTTAATCCTTTCCTAGAAAAATCTTTCTTGATCATATGGTAAGTTTTAACAACCCTAAATTTCCTCCTATTGGAGAAGTGTGCAATTCCAAAAGAACGTTTTGCTTGATCTGATAATTCTTACATAAAATCTGGTGATGTCAATACCATAGTAAATCATAAATTATTCCACGCAAAAATTATCGAGTGAACTAGGGTCCTATTGTAGTTTTTGAATTATCTTGCATGGCTTCTAAAGTTAGAGGACACATGTTGCATATTTCATGATGATACTCAGTTTATTTTTCCCTGCTGCTACTCAGTTTTCATGATGCTTATTTCATGTCAATACTCAGTTTATTATGGGTTCTAGATGCATAGGATATAAGGCATATGATGCATTGATTTTTGATACTCAATTGGTAATTTATAGGCTTAATTGTGGCATCTTGAGATGTAAGTCATGTGGTACATGATATGGTGTTTCAACATGTTGTTTTTGGAATGATGCCTTCATGGTCATGCATTATTCATGTGAAATTTGATGTTGTCATTTCTAGCCATGACTTTTATAGCCATGAGTTGTGCATGTGATACTGGCTTGATGTTATTTCAAGACTTTATGGTGCTTTACAAGATAGATGATATGTGGAACGTAAAATGATATTAATTCGTGATGACATTAATTTAGCATTTTAATAGCTCTATCATGGCATCTAGGGATAAATGACACTTGGCACATAAATGGTATAAAATCATGTTGTGGTTTAATATGGTATTTTACAGCTCTATCATGTATTAGTGGAAAATAAGAGAATATATCAAATATTTGGTATGACATGTTATTGTTTCATGCTAACCCTTATTGCTCCTCGTAGAATACATATTTGATATGATGATGGATTATGTGGGTTGTCATAATGCATCTTTGATATGATGATGGATTATGTTGGTTGTTACTCCATGTTGATAGTACTAATGTTGAAAAATGGCAGCTTATGATGACATGTTTATGAGATGCTTAGTGAAATTATGAAAGTACCATGACCAATTATGTTATAATGGTAGCAAAAAGCACCTAAATGCATCAGATGTTAAACTTAGCATGAATTATCAGGACAATGGCTTATGATGTAATGCAATGCAATATGAACTAGTGGCTAGACATTCTTGTCAGCACAGGATTCAAGGTTGATCCATGATATTATTATATTGAGAAATGGTTACTAATGATTATTCATTATAGCAAGTGCTAGTTGTTCTAGGTGATCCACTCAGATAGACTGATGAGGCTAAGTATTCTATGATTTCGTGGGATCCCATAACCACGAATGAGAATGGTTACTATAAATAAATTATGGGTTGGGGGACAATCCCAACAATTAGCTCTATGCCAGCAGCGCTTGACTTTTGTACCAGAAGTTGGGAAGGTGGCAATGCCATGGATACCTCCCGGAGAACTTCTGATGTGACCAGAGAACTTCTGATGTGACCAGGGTCCACAGTTGGAGACATACTCACCGGGAGGGAGGTTTATGTAGAAGGACTTCTGATCCTTGGGGCTAGTGCCTTGAGGGTGCGGTGGAGGATGTTTAGGCTAGCCTTCTGAGATTCCTGGGGTATAATGATATTGATATCAGGATCAGGGGTATCGGGAGTATCAGGATCGGGGTACCAGGAACCAGATGCTGGCTAGTACTGATGAGGCCCTGATTCTGGTTAGAATCCGATGAGGCCATATTATTACCAGAAGTTGGGAAGGTAGCAATGCCGCGGTAACTTCCCGGGGAACTTCTAAAGCCTACTGTATGATCTGCAGACAGGTTACAGTAGAGGCCCATGCCATGGCGAGCGGGACCATCCAGAGTTGAAGGGGAGGTGTAGGGAGGTTGATCGGATGGTATGATTCTCAGGGAGAGGGTGAGTAAAGTAAGAGGAAGTAAACAAACACACAGTGATTAATTATTAATTAATTATCTAATGCTTATGTATGTATGATGCATGATTGTTGATATGATTGCATACTAGACTCATAGGGAATTACTTAAGAGCATGTTGTAATTTAGGGCGTTTGATTGTATTAGTGTGGTTTGGAGACTTCTATGTGGTGGCCACACATATAAATATCTTAACTTCACAATAGTACTAGCTACCTATATATTCTAGTATTTACTTGATTGATTGATTGAATAAGTATTGTATTTATTGCTTGAATATTATAACTTCAGGACGAAGTTTCTTGAAGGGGGGGAGTATGTAACAACCCTCATATACAAATATAGGGAATATTTAATATAATAAATATAATGTAATATTTAATATAATAAAAAGAAGTAACAGAAAGCAAATTTTGCATAAAGAAATAAATTAAATAAGAAATTAAGAAATTGGGAGAAGGAGGAGATAAAAGGAGGAGAAGGAGTGAAGAGAAGGGTCTTTTTCTTTGCTTGTATTTGGCCATCTTGGAAGAGGAGCTCTAGAGGAGAGGAAAGCAAGATAACATTGGCATAGGGTTAATTGTTGGGGGCTCGAGGGCCTCAACCTATTTGGCTGGGGGTTGGTTGGGTGGAGAGTCGTCCCCCCACCTTCAGTTGCACTATTGGAGCTATCAAGGTAATGGTAGCTTCTAGGTCATCTATCCAGGTATGGCTTTTATATTTTCATAGCATATTTTCAGCTCTATTGTTGATTAGATACACTATTTTGTTTTAGATCTTTCATTGCATGATGCTTCTGGTTGTATACTGGTTTTTATAAATTTACAGGATATCAGATCCATTGTATTTATCAGTTCTTTTATTGCATGCTGGTCAGTTGTTTTTCTTGTTACTTTTATGAGTTTTATTGTTCTTACACCCTAATTGAGTGATAACTAAAGGTAGGTAAGTAAAGGCGCACTAACTGAGTGTGGTAGGTGAGAAAAGTGCACTTTCCATGTAGAACAATCAAGAAGGGCGTATCAAGTAGGTAGGAGGCCAAATGGGGGTTGTAGACAGTCTTTGGAGAGCTAGAAGCAAGCTCTAGGTGCTGGGGAGACCACCATGATGATGACTGGATGCATGCAATGGCATGCAAATGCATGCAGCATGCAAAATATAAAAATGATGGTGTGAATATTCCAACAAACCAAGGGCTTGCGCCAAGGCTTCCCTCTATCCCCCTTCCTTTATATTTTGGTTGTTGACACTCTAAGAAGGAATTTAAACAGAATTATGATGGAAGGATCTATTCTTGGGGTTCTTAGTGCAAGAGGTGTACATCTGGTAAATCACGCCCAGTTTGTTGATGATACAATTATATTGGAAAGTGCTTCGATTCCAATAGCCAGAAGATTAAAGAAAATTTTGGATCTCTTCTTGAAAGTGTAGGCCTTACCAACTTAGAAAAATATTTCCTTTATGGATGGAACTGCAACCCAAGGATTATGAATGACATCTCTCAAGTCTTAGGCTTCAAAGTAAATATGGATTGGACATCCTTCAAATATATAGGGGTTCCAATATATTCTAGCAAGATAAATTCTGCTTCCTGACATCCTATTTTTCAGAATCTCAAAGAAAAAGTGAACTCGTGGGGTATGCAATGGTTGAACCCCACCGGGAAGGTAATATTAATTAAAGCAGTGTTGGCCTCTTACCCTCTCTTCACTAGCACTATTTTATTGGCCCCCTCTAGAGTTATGAATAACATCAGTATGGAAATTAGGAAGTTTCTTTGGCAAGGAGGGAATTCTACCAATAAGAAGTTCCATTTGATAAAATAGAAAACTGTCAAGGAGTCAAAGGAAAAGGGCGGTCTAGATATCAGAGAACCAAGGAAAATGAACTTGTCTATGGGAGCAAAAATTATTTGGAGATTAATATCTAGGGAAAAAGAATGGTGGAAGGAGGTTATAAGGAATAAGTACATTAGGAACCCACACAAGAGATGTCTAGATCAACCTTTGGAAGGAGTAGGAACCACCATCTGGGACCTTTGAAAATCCTTCATCAGTATTATAAGGGATTCCCTGCACTGGATACTGGGAAATGGGAAACAAATCAAGCTATGGACGGATAGTATATTGGGAGAGAATCCTTTGGGATCAATTGAAAAAATAGCTAGTATAAGTTCCTTGATTCGGGAAAATGGATAAAACAATCTCTATGAGATTCCATATTGGTGGATCAAGGGAAACTGGAAAGGTTGGAAGTCTCTTTTCCCTCCTGATCATCTTCATCAGGAATATCTCTCCCTACAATCCATTTTGCATGGGAAAGATCCTCTCCATGTCAGGGTGTTGGATCGTAGAGGCTGGGGGGTAAAGGGGACCTATACAATCAAAGAGGGTTATAGAAAAATAAAAGAAATCTCTCAGCAACACTCATCAACAAATTTGTGGAAAAAGGTATGGAATCATGATTATTGTCTTCCAAAAATTAACTTTTTTTCTTGGATCTTAATGCATAACAAACTCCTTACTGATGAGAATCTTAAAAAGAGAGGTATTGTGGGTCCTTCTTGGTGTGCTCTTTGCAACACATTTGAGGAGGATTCCAAACATATTTTATTGGACTGCGAGTTTTCCAAAAAAGCGTGGGAGATTGTTCTAGGACCCCTATATTATTTTTATTCCTAGACAATTACATGATATTATTCGAAATTGGAAAAAAGCTTTCTCGATCTCCCTGCAAAAAAATCCAACTCTACAACGGGTCTGGAACACTATACCTAAGAGTGTTTGTTGGCATATTTGGATTTCCCGAAGCAAGATGAATTTCAAAGATAGGAAAGCTAATTTTAAGAGGGCGAGATACATGGCTTCAAATTTAATCGTTGAAAGCTTGAATTCATGAGGCCTCTTCTTACCTGATTCGGAACCCCTTTCCTCTTCTGAGGTTTGATGGGTTAAAGGATTCCTACAGGTGAGCTCTCTTCAGTCCAAAAATTTTCTGGCTCCCCTTTCAAATTGGGAAATTACGGAAAGCATTTTGGAATTCAAACACTGGTGGGCCAATAAGCACTGTTTTTATTTGTTCTTTGATGGTACTTCTAAGGGAAACCCAAGGGTGGAAGGTGCAGGAGGGATTATGTTTGATCCCGGTGGAAGTATTGTTAACTCCTATGCATGGGGACTAGGGAAAAAATCCAATAATGAAGTTGAATGGATAGATCTATTATTTGGTATCAAGCTTATTTCCTCTCTAAACATTTCAAATTTAATGGTTTTTATAGACACCAGACAGGTTATTCAAAATATATGAAATGGCTATAAGGATGGATCCTTGAAGTGTCGTAGAATATATGACCGCATTAAGCAAATCAATATGTCTTCTTAGGTCTCCTTCTTTCACGTTATGAGGGAGAACAATTGTGATGATGATATGCTTTCTAATCAAGGGGAAAAGAATATGTTAGGTATAAAAACTCTTGCAAACAAGGTCAATATTTATAAATGTATCCCTTAAACCACCCCTTCTTGCCTTATTCCTCACGTTGGATTGACACAAGGAGGAATCTTGCTCGGAGTTTCATGACATCCCCCTTTCCCTTCTCAGGGATCACGTGTGTAGTCTTAAATGAATGGATTGGCTTCCCGTATTGGGAAGGGGCGGTTGTTGGTAGCATTCTTTATGGATTCCCGCTCGCTGCTGCCTTAGTCTCAGTTTGCACACTTTGCATTTACGCATCCAGGGAGGAACACTCGAGAACAATGGGAGGTCTTGGGATGAGTTGGTATTTGGACATGAGTGGGGAGGTTTCAAACTTGGTATTGCATTCTCCTTCTCCTCAACTGAGTATTGTGGAATCCTCGGATGTGCAAGGACTTAATTCAGAGGATAGGTACATCAAGGGCTCGCGGTATGATTCTATTATTCCTATTCAGGACATTGGGTTCTAGACTCTTGTCTCTATTTCTATTGTAATGGCGGGAGAGTAGTTCTTTCATATGTTAAGGGTAGCATGGAGGACTTCAAGAAAAACCTGAGGAATTTATATGATGTTGTACGTAGGGGAATTCATGAAAGAGTTGCGGTTTATGAAGCTATGCGGTATATATCCAACCAGCATACATGTTTTGATTCCAGGATTGATGATTTGGAAGGGAATTTGCAGGAGTTACTAGGCATGGTGGACATCATCAAGGAAGAGATTTTGAAAATGGCAAAATTTTCCTAATGAAGCCATTGCCAGGAGTCACCAGAAGAAGGAATTCTCCCCATGGAGGAAGCTTCTGTTCAGCAGCCTGTCTTTGGCACTTCAGTCGGATATTGTTAATTTTTTAGCATTAATTCAATATAATCTAGGATATTTACTGAGAGAATAACATGTACAGCATATCAAGTATAACAATGCATATCAATCACGCCAAGCAATCACATGAGATAATAGACACACAGAGTTTCACTGGGGGAAACCATAAAGGTGAGAAACCCCACAACTTCCTCAGAGATAGAGAGAGAAATGATACAACCAAAGTACAACCAAATTACAAGAGATAGTCTTCTCCTAGCAGTTGATCCTCCTCCTCACATGTGCGCCACTTTTCGAGTGATGGAAGAGTGAGTAAGTGAATGATCAAATAGAGATCTCCCGATCTCTATTTATACATGTCCTGTCCTACCCAATAAACTAGTGGGGCCAACTTGTCTAACTTAGCCTAATAACCCATGGTTAACTTAATCAGGGCTGACCCCACACATGGTGGTCTAATAACCAATCGACAAGTTACGACACTTGCGACACTTGTCAATATAAATGACGACACTTCCGTATAGAGGGAAAATAACATCTCTATAGGAGTACAATATACATAGATGAAATACATAGGTGAAATAAATTCTGAAGTTACATATACATCAACACTCCCTCGTAACTAGGAAGGTATTTCTCGACACAGATCTGCTAGCACAAGTCTTCTTCTTTGGATCATCATCAACGAATCATCGTCCTCGAATCATCATCATCGTCACTGCTGTTGCTATCTCAATCAATCTCTAATCTACTCGTCATATGAAGTTCTATAGAGCCAGTCCTTTTTCATACTGGATGTAGGCCCACCACCTGTAGGTCTTCATCAGCACTAGCCATACTTTGGAATCCTCAGGACTGATTACGTGCATCAACAAAACCTTGAAACAACATCCCAGGGCTGATTACGAGCTTACTGCTCAACCTATCAGATCTCCCGGGATATTTTACATGTTGACCTTCACAAAACCTACTCAGAGCATCCCAGGATATTATGAGCACACCGCTCTACCTGTCTGTATCTCGATAGAGCATCCCAGGATGTTACGAGCACACCATTGTACCTGTCCAGATTTTAAAGGATCTTTTCTATGTGAAATTTTGCAAAACCTACTCAAAACATCCCAGGATGTTATGAGCACACCGCTCTACCTTTCTGGATCTCGATAGAGCATCCCAGGATGTTACGAGCACATCGCTCTACCTGTCCGGATTTTAAAGGATCTTTTCTATGAAAAACCATAACAAAACCTACTCAAAGCATCCCAGGATGTTACGAGCACACCGCTCTACCTGTCTAGATCTCGATAGAGCATCCTAGGATGTTACGAGCACACCACTCTACCTGTCTGGATTTTAAAGGACCTTTTCTATGCTACCTGCACAACCTGTCCATGGCCACAGAGTATCAACCCGATACTCACCATACATCATCCTAATGTACATCATCACATGATCAACCTGATCATCATCATAGCATCAACCTGATGCGTATCATCTGGAGCAATATCCTGAAGCTCGTCATCTGTGATCATCCTGATCAAACAGTATATCCATCTAATGTATACAAAGTATCTACCTGATACATATCATCATACATGATCTACCTGATCATACAAGTGCATCCATCTGATATACATAATGCATCCACCTGATACATACATAAGTACATGATTACCTAATCATACAATGCATCCCCCTGATACATATACAAAAAATACATGATCCACCTGATCATATCAAGCATCCAACATGATGCATATACAAGTATATCAAGCATCCAGCATGATGCGTATACAAATATATCAAGCATCCAACATGATGCATATACAAATACATGATCAAACTGATCAAAGCATCCAATTGATGCATACACAGAATAGTAACTGGAGCATCGTCCTGATGCTCATCATCCAGCGCTTACATCCATAGTCATGGGAAGGATCCTCCTCTCACCATGCTCAGAATGGATTCTGCAAATGTGTCCATCCCTTCTTCCTCGAAGTGTCGTCAATCTGAAGAACACCAAGCCTCTCTCTGAAGTACTCAAACTTCACTTTGGCTAATGGTTTCGTCAACACATTTGCAATCTGCTCATACGTCACAACATACAGAAGCTTCACTGCTCCTCTCTGCACCATATACCTGATATAGTGATATTTGGTATCAATGTGCTTTGACCTGTCGTGGAACACCGGGTTCTCAGACAACTTCACAGAACTCTGGTTGTCACAAAAGATACCAGTAGCCTCCAGCGGGAGATCAAATAACTTAGACAATAGCTTCTGGAGCCATACTGCCTCACAACTAGCTGAACATGCTGCAACATACTCTGCTTTGGCTGTACTCAGTGCTACGCAGGATTGCTTCCTACTAAAATAAGAGATCACACCTAATCCCATACTGAAGCAACACACAGATGTGCTCTTCCTATCTACAGCACTGCCTGCCTAGTCCGAATCAACATAACCCTGCAGGTTAAACTTTTGATTCACATCATACTTGAGCTCATAATCAATCGTACCCTTCAGGTACCTCAGAATATGCTTTACAACAACCAGGTGAGCACCTCTGGGATCCATCAGGAACTGGCTCAATATGTTCACCGCAAAGCAAATATCTGGTCTCGTATTCGCTAGGTACATCAAAGACCCAATCATCTGACGATACATCGTGACATCAACCGGATCAGATGAAGTATCACACAAAAGATTCATGTTTGATGCCATAGGTGTGGCCATGGCCTTGCAGTCCATCATCCTGAACCTCTTCAGGATCTCTACTGCATACTTCCCTTGTCCAAGGAATATCCCATCTGCACTCTGCCACACCTCCATGCCTAGAAATTAGTGCATCATCCCCAAGTCCTTCATCTCGAACTCGGCAGCAAGCTTCCTCTTGGTATCGGCAATCAATCCATCCTCACCTGTTACAAATAGGTCATCCACATACAAGAGTAGTATCACATGATTGCCTTCCTCAACCTTGTAGTAAAGGTTGGAATCCGCTTTACTCTTAGTAAATCCCAAAATGGATAGAAAATTGTCTATCCTACCATACCAAGTCCTAGGAGCTTGCTTCAATCCATACAAGGCTTTCTTCAGTCTGCACACATTTGACTCCCTGCCATGTGTCTAAAAACCATGTGGATGCTCCACATACACTTCCTCTTTGAGTACACCATTCAAGAAAGCTGTCTTGACATCCATCTGGTGTATCTTCCATTTCATCACTGCAGCTAGAGCAAGTACTGATCTAATGGAAGTGTATATGGCCACAGGAGCAAAAGTCTCTTCATAATCAGTCCCTTCTTTCTGGGAGAATCCACGAGCTACAAATCTCGCTTTGTATTTCTCTATGCTACCATCTGCAGCATGCTTGATCTTGTAGATCCACTTGGAAGTCACTACAGACTTCCCTTCAGGTCTTGGGACTACATCCCAAACATCATTCTTCATGATCGACTGGTATTCCTCGACCATGGCATCCTTCCATTCTTTCTTTTCCGCTGCTTCTTCATAACTGGAAGGTTCTTTGTTCATAATGTCACAATGTAGGGCAACATAACTGGTATGTGATCTAGTCCTCTTTCTTTCTCTATGTTCTTCTTCTGGAATGCCATATATTTCTGCATCTTGAATGAGCTCTCTAGCCCATGCAGTCTTCCTCTTGTGAGATTTCTTCTCATGGGGTGGATCTACAGGTATTTGTGGATCCTCAACTTCACGATCTGCTTCTAGAATTGCTTCATTCATGGTGGTGTATTGGAATCTGTTGTGTATTGGAATCTATTTTCCTTTGGTTCTTCATGATCTTCAACAGGTGTCTTTCTTGACTTGATGAAAGCTGAGTTTTCATCAAATGTTACATCCCTTCTGACATCAATCTTCTTGAACCCTAGAAAGTATATTCTGTAAGCCTTCGAGCTTTCACTGTACTCTACAAAGATACCCTTCTTTCTTCAAGGATCTAGCTTTGTCCTCTTTTCCTTTGGAACATGTGTATATACTGGACAACCAAATATTATGAGATGGCTGACTTCAGGTTTCTTACCAGAGGAGACCTCTTATGGTGTCTTGTTGTCCAATATCTTGTGAGGTGTTATGTTCTGCACATATACAGTTGTCCTAGCTGCTTCTTCCCAAAGATGCATAGGTAGATCCTAGTCATGTAGCATTGCTCATGCTGCTTCCATGATAGTTCTATTCTTCCTTTCTACAACTCTATTCTATTGTGGATTGTAGGGAGCACTCAACTCCCTCTTAATTCCTGAATCACTGCATAACTTCTTGAAATCACCTGAGGTGAATTCTTCGCCATTGTCGGATCTGAATGTCTTGATCTTCTTATCAGTATGATTTTCCATCAAGGCTTTGAATTCCTTGAACTTATCAAATACGTCATCTTTTTTCTTCAAGAAGTAAACCCAAGTCTTCCTAGAGAAATCATCAATGAAAGAAACATAGTATACATACCCACTCAGAGAACTGGGTGACTTAAGGCTGCATACATCAAA
The DNA here is from genome assembly GCA_027924585.1 of Larix kaempferi. Lineage (NCBI taxonomy): Eukaryota > Viridiplantae > Streptophyta > Pinopsida > Pinales > Pinaceae > Larix > Larix kaempferi. The sequence goes on from BSBM01000937.1 coordinate 2,249,538, forward strand.
GTGGATAATCTCCAAGATTCCTTTTGCTTTGCTTTCACTGCTTGGAAATGCCTTCTTAATTTCTTTCCTTTTGCACATCCTTTGCAAACACCTTCATGCTTTGTCTTGATTTCAGGAAGACCTTCTACAACTTTGCTTGCAATTGGTAGTGCTCTATAGTGCACATGTGCAAGCCTTCTATGCCAAAGTTCACTTGGCTCCATGGATTCATGTACCATGGCATGTTCAGGTTGCCCCTTCAATTTGTACAATCCTCCCTCTTGCTCTCCAATCACTACTGCATCATCTATAGTCTTACCCTTTGGCCACATTAGGACTTGGCTATCGACAAATGCCACCCTCATGGCTTTTGCATCCAATGCAGATATGGAGAGTAGGTTCTTCTTGAGCCCGGGTACATATAGAACATCTTTCATCTTCAAAGACTTCCCACAGTCTAGGTTGTAGGAGGCTTCACCACTTCCTTTGATAGGATATTGATAGTTAGTCATCCCCAAGTTTCACCTTATGGGGTGACTCATGTTCAGATAGATTTGCAAAATATTCTTTAAACCCAGTCATGTGTTTGGAAGCCCCAATATCAATAAGCCAATCATTACAACCATGAGAGATAGTACTTGTGAGAGCAGAGATTAGAACATATTCATCTTCACTTGATGAAGTATCACTTTCTTCCCTAGCCTTCTTCTTGGGAGGTTCATCATTCTCTACAGCATGAGCATGAAACCTATTCTTGTTGTACCTTTTCTTCTTGTTGAGTTTGTTGTTGTTATCTTTCTTCTTCTTGGGACAATTTGAAGCAAAGTGTCCTACCTCGTTGCAATCAAAACATCGAACATGAGATAGATATTTCTTCTTATGATGTGAGTGAGAATGATTCTTGTTATGAGATCTCTCCCTCTTAAACTTGCTTCCCTTGGTGTGTGATGTGAGAGCTTGATCTTCATTCTCCATCTTTTCTTCTCGGGCCATAGGCCTTGTTTCTTCTTGTGAGCATTCCTCCCAAAGTCTACTGAATGAGATCAACTTCCTCCTTGCACAGATTCCTTGGAGGAAGGAGTCCCATGACCTAGGTAGGCCATTCAAAGTGATCATGACAACTTCACCATTGTCCACTACTTCATCCATAGATTCAAGTTGTTCCATGATCTGAGAGACCTTAGAGAAATAAGATTGAATGGTCTCTCCATTCTGAAGCTTTACCCCTTTCAATTGATTCCGCAGAGTCATCTTTCGATTTATGTTCTTTCCTTCAAATAGCTTGGTCAAAGAGTCAAACATTTCCTTGGGTGTCCTTAGAGATGACACATGTGGAATGAGATGATCCTTGATAGAATCAGCAATGATCCTCTTTGCCTTGTCCAAGTTCTTCTTGTGAAGAGCCTTAGCCTCTTCTTCCTCTGGGACAGGGACCTCTTCACTTATATAAGTGTCCAACTTATTTTCTTCCAGGATTAACCCAATCCCATACTTCCATGCTCGGAATTTATCAGCCCCTTCAAGCTTATCCTCAAGCTTGGTGTGGTGAGACATCTTAAAGAGTAATTCAAATGGAAATAGAAGAGATTTAGGTCTTACCACTTGATTTGCAGAAATCTAGATCTGGTGCCGGATTAGGGTTTGTCAGAGAAACCCTAAAAATTCAAAACATGAATTTAAACTTTCTGAAAGGATAGAAAGATGCGCCTTGATCAACTGATCAGCCTGGTATATTCAGAATTTGAGATTTGCAAAGTTTCACCCTTCAGAAATGCCCTTTAGTCTTCCCGGATTCACTAGGGAGGACCCTGAATTAGGGTTTGAGTTTTTCGGAGCTTCACCCAACCAAAAATCTCAATCCAAAGCTCTAAACTTCAATTTTTCCAAGGAGCTTCCAGCTATGTCTTCAAATTTTAGAAATTCCTATTTTTGTGGAAACCCTAATGTTAGGGCCAAAACTGAAAGTGCTCAGAATTGAATTTTGTTTGGACATGAAGATTCTCCTTGATGAGTAGAGTCAATATACCTTGCTGCCTTTCCAAAATCTGTGGAGAGAAACCCAATAAACAAGAAACCCTAATTTCCACCACTGCACAATGTCTTCTTCTCAGGGAAGCTCTAATACCATGTTAATTTTTGAGCATTAATTCAATATACTCTAGGATCTTTACTGAGGGAATAACATGTATAGCATATCAAGTATAACAATGCATATCAATCACACCAAGAAATCACATGAGACAATAGACACATAGAGTTTCACTGGGGAAAACCATAAAGGTGAAAAAACTGACAACTTCCTCAGAGATAGAGAGAACAATGATACAACCAAAGTACAAGAGATAGTATTCTCCTAGTAGCTGATCCTCCTCCTCACATGTGCACCACTTTTTGAGTGATGGAAGAGTGAGTAAGTGAATGATCAAATAGAGATCTCCCAATCTCTATTTATACATGTCCTATCCTTCCCAATAAACCAGTGGGGCCAACTTGTCTAACTTAGCCTAATAACCCATGGTTAACTTAATCAGGGCCGACCCCACACATGGTGGTCTAATAACCCATCGGCAAGTTACGACACTTGCGACACTTGTCAATACAAATGACGACACTTCCGTATAGAGGAATAATAACATCTCTATAGGAGTACAATATACATAGATTAAATACATAGGTGAAATACATTCCGAAGTTACATATACATCAACATATATGAGTAGTCTGGAGTTCTTTTTTTATCCTCTTTTAAATGTTTTTTGTAATTTTTTGTGTAAATAGTTCATCAGGGTATACCCCTGCAGCAATATGGCTAATTCCAGAATCCTTGCTTGGAAATTTTGTAGCTTTAATATTGCACCTGTTATAGATTTTCATGTTGAGTCATTATTAGCTAGCAGTCTGATACTTCATATGTATTTGGATGGATGTGCACAACCTTTTTTAATATAAATTTCTTCCCAGTTTTTGTTATATAAAAAAATATTATTATATGTATAATGTTTTATGTGTAGTTCATGCATGGAATGTTGCATTTATGATACATGATTGTATGTGGTTTGGTAAGTAATTATATGTGAGGATTGTCTAAGAAACCATTATTTTGGATGCAGGTAGATATATGGACTTGGCTAGAGAGACAAGAGAGGTGTTTACTAGTAGGGAAGGGAGTACTAAGAAGGGTAAAGTTATATTTTTACCAAGACCTTTTCCTTTGCTAAACTTTGTGGTGCAAGAAGTGGAGTTGGGTGTAGAGAAACAATTTCCCTCATTGATGTAGTAGACCTTGGGATATCTAGCATGGACCATGAGGGCGTAATGGACTCCTCTCACTTTGTATTCTATTTGATAGAGGATTTATTCCTTGATTTAGTGCTCCTTAACCCTTATACTTGAAACAAAACTAGGTATATAGAGATTATAAAAGCATAAAACCAGATACAAGAATCAAACAAGATAAAATATGAGAAATATAGCATTATATTAAGATACCTAGAAATCAATGCTCACTTGCCTCTTAAGGTGGGGTGACATTTCACTTGAGAAAAGCTCCAAATACAACAATACTCCAAAAAATATCTCATTACATTGCTTCTACTTCTTTATAGAGTTTCTATTTAACCTCCTACTAGGTACTTTATAGGGAAGGCACTTTCTAGTAGGTGGAACCTTCTAGATACTTCCTAGAGAAAGAATTTTCTAGTAGGAGGAACATTCTAGTATGCCTTCTTACAATTATTGATTTTCATACTACATATACTTTATGGTCCTTCTTTAATAGACATAGCCTCGATAGATAGAATCCTATCTATGTACTTGAGGGGTTAGGGTAGGGCCTTAACATGTCGTCCCTTCGAAAGTAGCATTACCCTAAAGGATAGTGATAGGGAAACTACTATAAAATGGTGGATGGTTCCCATGTAGCATATTCTGGTGAAACATCCTTCCACTATACAAGGACTTCTTGGATAGTGCACTGACATAAGCGATGCCCTCTAGTGGAAAAAACTACCTCTTGCTAGAGCCAAATGGAACCTTCTTCATCAAATTTTGTAATGTGATTTGAATTCAACAATTTTTCCCCACAACCTTCTTCAAATAAGACACATGAAACACTGGTTAGATCTTGGAGTGGGCTGGAAGGGATAATTTGTATGCCACCTATCTAGTGCATTGTACAAGTTGATATGATCCATAAAACTTTGGTGCCATCTTCAATGGACTTTAGCTTTAAGAGATGTCCACTTATAGGGTTGAAGATAGAGGAACACCAAATGCCCCTGAAAAAAGAAATGCTTTGATCGATGTTGGTATTCCTATGCTTCATGCCATTTTGAGCCATTAAGCCAATTTATTCTTAAGTATGTAGAGAATGGATTCTCAGTTATTAAGAAAACTATCCATGGCATGCACTTTGGATGTACCTAGTAAGTATGAAGCCATTGAAGGTGGTTTTTGGCCATATAAAACTTCATATGGGGTAATTTTTGTAGCATATAAATGATAAGTGGTATCATACCACCATTTAGCAAGAGGTAACCACTGTACTCACCGATGTTGCTTTTCTCATGCAAAACACCTCAAATAGGTTTCTAGACACTTGTTGACCACTTATGTCTAGCCATCTATCTAGGGATGATAAGTTATGCTCCTGTTCAAGTAGGTTCCCTGTAGTGTAAACAAATATTTCAAAATTTTCTAGTGAATGTGGGATCCTTATTGAAGACAATTAAGGTAGGTGTATTGTGTAGCTTATAAATCTAATCCAAAAAAAATTGGGCAAAATTTGTCAGTGTAAAGGAGTGTTGGAGGGCATAGAAGTGAGCATATTTGGAACGTTGATTAAGTACCACCATGATAACTAATTTGTTGCGTATTTTAAGAATATTGATAATAAAGTACATGGAGATGTCTATACAAATAGTGGCTAGTATTGTCAATAGTTGCAATTCTCCTAGCGTATTCATTGTCTCACCCTTATTTCTTTGAAAAGTCTCGCATTCAGTTACAAAAGTGTGGATGTCATTTTTCATTTCCTCCCAAAATAAAATTTCCTATTGCATCCATAGGTTTTGTGAAAGCCTGAATGATTATGGAATGCCCTACCATAGGAGATGAATGTAACTCTTCTAGTATATTTTGTTTTAAATTTGAAAGTTGTACTAAAAAAAGGTGACCTTTATACCTCAGTTTATCTTGCTATATTCAAGTGTAGTCATTGGGAGGATTGGGGTCATGTTAAGGTCTTTTGATGAGTTGAGACACATTTTAATTGGTCAAACACTCTTGTTGTGTTTCTACTAACCACTTTGGCACTTGTGAAGAGAAATAAAAGAGAGATGCATCTTCCTCACATTTCCTTGATAATGTATCTCAGTGACCCATTTGTGTTTTTTGGGGGGAAGACAATCATCGTTCCAAAAAATACTTCAAACTATGATGATTTGTCTTGATATGTAAGCACCTTCCAATGAAATATGGACGCCAAGTATCGGTTGCATGAAGGATGGCCATCATCTCTTTTTCATAGATAGACTTGGCCAAATTTATGCCATACAACTATTTATTGGTGAATGCTAAAGGTCATTCTTCTTGCATCAAAACTAAATTTCTTAGTAAAATCAAGCACTACTAAGACTGAAGTTGTACACATGGCCTCTTTTAAAGATAAGAAGGACTTCTAGGGTGTGTCATTACAAACAAAGAAATTATTGTTGATCAAGGTTGTTAAGGGGTAGACAATTCTCTCATATTTCTTCACAAACTTTCTATAGTATCGAGTAAGTCCTAAAAACTTGTGTAATTTATTTAGGGTTTGAAGGCATGGCCAATATTGAATTGCCTTGATTTTCTTGGGGTCCATTCACAACCCAACTTGCTTTCTAACGCGACTCAATTATTCTACCATTGATGCCCCAAAAGCACATTTGGAATGTTTAAGGAACAACTGGTGGTCTCATAGGAGTTGCAATTCTTTACCACACGTTTCACATGGGAATCTCATTGTTTTCTATAAAATACGGGATATGATCAAAGGAGACAAGCACAAAACCAAGGAGGAGTGTCCAAAAAGTATTACTCACGAGGCTTTGAAATTATATTAGGCATTGCAATGTCCAAATGTCATTACTAAGAACTCATAAATTCCTTTATGTGTACACAAAGCAGTCTTTGGAATGTCCACCTCTTTCATCTGAATTTGATGGTAACCTGAATGGAGGTTGAGTTTAGTGAAGAATTTGGAATCCTATAACTCATCTATGAGATCATCAATAACTAGGATGGGGAATTTGTCTTTGATAGTCAATTTATTTAGAGCATATAAGTCAATATACATGTTCCAATTGCCTTATTTCTTCAATATCATGGTCATTAGTGAGGAATAAGAACTAGTATTGGGATGAATGACTTTGGACTTTAATACTTCTGGAATAATATTTTCAATTTCATTCTTCTAGTAAAACATGTGTCTATAAGGATGCAAATTCGAGGGTTGAATTTTGAGTATCAAGGCCATACCATGATCATGTTGACCACATGAGTGGGGTAAGTCATGAGGTGTGTCAAAGACCTATTTGTGTTTCATCAAAACCAACTACAAGTCAAGGTGAGTTTCTTATGTGCAATTGTGCATGACTTGAATGGCATGAAATTGGGAAATGATTCCTATGCGGCCTTTCATAAAAATATTTTCCATATGGTTAGATTTGATAATCTCTAGAGAGTTCAATTAAATTCCTTTGAGGGTGTGTGTTTTTCCATATGTAGTGAAACTCATGTGTAGCTTTTTAAAATCTATGCTGATCGGTCCCAAAGTGTGTAACGAGTCTATCCAAAGAACAAAATCACAATCACCCATGTCAATGGAAAACATATAAGTCTTGAGTTGATAATCCCCTAGTTGAAGTCGTATATTTTCACATTGTCCTCTAGGTTTCATTATACCATGATTAGCAATAATAATTTGAAAACTAGATATTGCATAATCATAAAAATTCATTTCTTTAGCCACATGCCACTGAATAAAATTGCGGGTGCTATTAATATAAACCAAAACAATCACCATTATGTGCTTAATGCAATCGATCAGTTTCATGAATTGGGTGAACAAATAGTATATAAAGCATGAAGGGAAATTAGAACTTACTCCCCCCAACAAATATTCCTTAATTTTGATTTCACAAAATACCAAGTTGTCGAGTCCAAACAATACAAAGAACATGTTGCAAAAACATGAAGGGTTAGAAAATGGGCTCTTATCAAATATCTTAGAGTGGTTAATTGAGATTTCAACCCCTCCATCCCACCTCTCAGTGGAATCCCCTTGGAGATACCAAAGGATGCCCTCAATGTATTCAAGATATTAGTTGGGTGGTGGAATTATAATGGGCATTTTTTTCTTCTTTATCCTCTATTTACTATGCACTATATACAAAAAATAAATTGCATGTATATCATGCACGTGATGTGAACATATCATGTACATGATATGAACACATCACGCACTTGATGTGAAAATATTGCACATGCGATATACAACACTTCACATGGCATGGCCACAACATTTGAATTTAAGCATAACATGCACATGTTATGTAACTCTTTTAACATTCCTACTCACATACCTACGTGCCACCTCCTATCATAATGTTCTTCTATGGATTTAACTTGGAAGTAAACAAGCCTGTCCTATGGAACTAGCGCAACCATGGCTAACATGACTTTTTTTCTTCTCTTTTCTCAATATGTCTATGTTTCAAAGCCCGCTATAGTATGTTATAGACAATCATGGATGATGAAATTGGAGACATAGATATAACCCTTTATGCAGATTACAAATATGTAATTTTTAAGAAAAAATAATTTTTTTAAATTTTTTTAAATTTTTTTTCTTGTGATGTAACTCAATAAAAGAACACCGTGTTGGTGTTTCATTCATAAAATTTTCATTTCTCAACCATTTCATAAAATAATTATATGCTACACTACTAGACACCTACCTCTACATGCTATAAAAAATGCAATCCATCATCATTACATTAAAACCTTCAAAAGATGCACTCAACACCTAGTGATCTGATTTCAAAGTCTCCTCACATAAATAATTATGAAAAAATTTAAAACATGCTAATTTTATTCTGGAAAAATAACACTACACTAGTAATACTTCTTATCTACATTTTTACAAGTTTTTGTATATTGTTTTCATCATTTATGCACTCAAATGTTTCACTAACAAGGACATATAACTTATAATTTTCCAAAAAAATAAAATGTCAATGTTCAAAAAAATCATAAATAAGCTAGTTATGAGAATTTTCAATAAATAAAAGTTATATATTTAGAAAGGTGATTTGATTTCCTACAATTCATATTTTTACTGAAACCAATATTCATTGTGCAGGTGTCTAAAAATAGCCTCGGAAGAGGAGGGATATCTATTTTTTTAGTTTTCTATTGCATCTAACGCACCAAAAGCGACCTTCATTAGCTTTCACTCACCCACAAGGATCCATAGCATGAGGGTCTCATCTTAGGTGGCTTGATAAGTGTAAGAGAGAGACAAACAAATCTAGGGAATTGCAATTAAAAATGGATCAATTTTTCCAGCATGGCTTGGGCATCAAAGAAGTCAATGAAGTAGAGGACCTCCATATAGTCTCAACAAACTAGAGGGATTCATGAATGTCAAAGGTATTTAACCAAAATAGGATACAAAACCAACTATAATGTATGATTCTAATCGATGTGATAATGTGTTGAATTCAAGCATGTGAAAACCAACCAAACCAAGAGGCAATGAGGTATCACCTTGGTTGGTCCAAGGTAACCCATCAATGATGACAATGGGGCCAAGTTATTGAATGCCTCTAGACTAATCCTCTAGAATGAGTGTAATAAAGTTCATAGAAGGAGGTCCACTAAAAACAAGGTAATGAGAAAATCTTTGTTTATCAACACAAGGAATGATACAAGGCTATTGATAGATAAAATTGGGATTAAGACATAGGGGGATTTGAGGGTCAAAGGTTGGTGGATGAAATACTTCCTTTGTTTTATAGCATAAAGACATGGTTCACATGGTAGAAAATGTATGACTCTTCATGAAATAACCAAGGGCATATGTAGTTAATTAAGAGGATGGATACAATGGCAGAACTAGGGAGAATATATGAAATGAGTAATACTCATTCTAAGGGAAGGGATAGTAAGGTCAATGGGTTCCAAGGAGTAGACATTATAAGATTCCATGGGTGATGAATTCTCTAAACAAAGGCAGCCAAGGATGGTTCCCTAATCGATCACATATGTTTTACAATAATGCTATGGAGCACTTTTATTGGTTTCTCACTCAATGGGAATGTTTGGGTAGCTAATGAGATACATGCTCAAAAGTGTCCAAATGAATCAAATATTAGTGTGATAGAAAGTGGAATTAACTAGGGGGGTTTCGTTGGTGTTAATCTCCTTAAGGGTAGATGAATGTCAATAAAAGAATGTACCTTTTACAGTATGGATGATGTAGTGGGATTGTAATATGTAAAATGAAATAAACAACACCACATATGTTGAAAGTGTGTTGGATTCCTGTGGTATCCAATGAGTGATGTGAACATGAATATGAGGTCAAATTATGTGTCATAACCTACATGGATTCTCATTCCTATGAAGAAACAATGGCATGGGTTCAAAAATGCTTTGGGGTACTAATTAGGGTAACCCATGAAATTAAGGCACTACTATCGCAAAAGGGTGAATGCAAGAGTGCCTAGGATAGGTCACTATAGGTGGGAGGGGGGTAGGTCCTATAGGAATGAACTATTTAAAAAAACAAGTTAAATGCATGATATGTACTAGAGGGAAATAACCTATATGTCAATGCATGATATGTACCTTTATTGGATATAGGGTTGATGATTTTGGTTATCGCTTATGGGATTATGAAAATCACAAAATAATTAGGAATAGAGATGTGATATTCAATGAAAAGGTCATGTATAAGGATTAGTTGCAGGGAAAGAACAGGAAAAGGAAAACACAGAGTACACAGTACTTGATGAAATTGAAGAAAATGAAGTTCCAAAGGTGCCGAAAAATCAAGAACAACAACAAGTACTTGAAACTCCTGGAAGTGTAAGAAGATCTACCAGGTTAAGTAGACTCCCTAAATGATACTATCCTTCAATATATTATTTATTGATGACTGATGCTAGTGAACCAAAATGTTATGAAGAAGCAATGAAGGTGGAAACTAGAAAGAAGTGGGAGAAAGGCATGAATGAGGAGATGGACTCATTGGTAGGAAACCAGACTTGGGATTTGGTTCAGTTTCTTGTTGGTAAAAGAGCATTGCAGAACAAATGGATTTACAGGTTAAAGGAGGAAGAAGGAAGTAAGAAGCGGTACAAGGCCAGACTTGTTGTAAAGGGATTTGCATAGAAGAAAGGTATATATTTTGATGAAATATTTTCTCATGTTGTTAAGATGACTTCAATTAGGACTATCTTAAGTCTAGTGGTGGTAGAATATTTACATCTTGAACAGTTAGATGTAAAAACAACCTTTCTCCATGGGGATTTGGAGGAAGAGATATATATGCAGCAACCACAAGGGTATGAGGTCAAAGGGAAGAAGAATTTGGTGTGTAGGTTGAAAAAGAGCTTGTATGGCTTGAAGCAAGCTCTGAGGCGGTGGTATTTAAAATTTGACAGGTTTATGATAGAACAAGGTTATAGTAGATGTCATTTTGACCATTGTGTTTATTTCAAGAGGCTAGATAATGGAAGATATATTATCTTGTTATTGTATGTGGATGACATGCTTGTTGCAGGGTCTAACATGCAGGAAATAAATGTACTCAAAAGGAAGTTAGCGAATTGATTTGCGATGAAGGATTTGGGTGCTGCAAAGCAAATCCTTAGTATGAGAATAACAAGAGTCAGGAAAAATCGCAAATTGACATTGTCTCAGAGTGAGTACATACAAAATGTGTTGAAGAGGTTCAAAATGTAGAATGCAAAACCAATTAGTACACATTTGGACAACCATTTCAAACAAAATAAGGAAATGTGTCCCAAGACACAAGAAGAGATAGATTACATGCCCAAGATTTCCTATTCATTAGCAGTTGGCAGCTTGAAGTATGCCATGGTGTGCACAAGACCAGATATTGCACATGCAGTGGGAGTTGTGAACAGGGTAAATTTTAGGGGCGAAATTTCGCCAATTGGCTATTTTTTGGACTTTTTTTCAGGAAAAAAAAAAATCGTTATTTGGTCATTTTTAGTCTCTAATATCACCTATATATACATAAAATATGTTTTTTTGTCATAATTTTCCCCAAAATTTACAAATTTCAGTAGTCCATTGTATTTTTCAGATTTGATATTCGCTTACCTATCTATATATATATATTTTTTAATCCAAAATAATCGCCTAGAATACTATACTTAAGTATAATATTAGAATCCTTAAAAAATACCCTGGTTGTGAGCAGATATATGAACAATCGAGGTAAAGAATATTGGAAGGAAGTATAGTGGATTCTCAAGTATTTGAGAGGTACTACCACTCAGGCATTATGTTTTGGAGGTTCAGACATTGTTCTACAAGGATATGTTGATGCATATATGGCAGGTGATAAAGGTAGCAGGAGGAGCACCACAGGGTATGTGTTTACTGTAGGTGGAACAACCGTAAGTTGGATTTAGAAACTGCAAAAGGTTGTTGCACTTTCAACAAAGGAAGCAGAGTATGTTGTTGTTATAGAGGCTAGTAAAGAGATGATTTCATTGTAGAGATTTAGGGAGGAATCGGGTAAGAAGCAGAAGGATAATAGGTTGTATAGTGACAGCCAAAGTGCCATTCATCTTGCAAAGAACTCAACATTCCATTCCAGGACTAAAAATATACAACTCAAGTACCATTTCATATGCTATGTTCTAGAAGATGAACTATTGAAGCTGGAAAAAATACATACTAGCCAGAATCCTGCAGACATGTTCACAAAGGTAGTGACTAGAGAGAAACTGAGTTCCTGCTCGGTTTCAGTTGGCCTTCTAGCATGAAGGTGAAGATGATAAATTTCCAAGTCCAAGGTCCAGCAACTGAAGCAACGGTGGAGTTGTTGTGATCAGTATCCAAGTGGGATATTGTTGGTTGTGGAGCCTGGTCTCCCAAATTCAGAGATATTATTATTCAACCGTGTTTGAAGCCCAGCTTTATATGATATACAAAAGGACTGTACACTCACCCCAATTAGGGGGGGTGTGGGGGGGGCGAAGCCTCCCCCCACTGGGGTCCGGGGGCTAGCACCCCCGAGAAAGGGAGTTTGGGGGCAAATCCCCCGAAGGAAATTTTTGGGGTTGTTTTACAGGCCCATGGTTTTGGGTAACCCATGGTATTTTCCCATGGTATTTCCCTTTATAATACATACATTTTGATATGGTTAGGGTTGATGTATTAGGTATTATGCATTGTAAAGATCTCTGAGATCGTGAAAGAGAGACTGAGAGAGTGTGAAGAAGAAGTTGCAGCAGATGTGCCGCGGGTTGTATCCCTTCACTTTGCTAGATGGTATAATAATAAGGACTGGAAATTTCAGTGTGGATGTAGCCCATCTTGGGTGAACCATGATATATTGGTGTCTCTCTTGTAATGTGTTTGTGTGATTGTATTTGCATCTTGTTTATTTTTTATTGCTCTGCGATCCTGTTTTTCTAACATGTTCTTTTAGTCTAGAAAAAAATATCCTAGTGTAGCAAGGCACATAAAATCATCCAATTTGTTATAACTAACTGAAAAAAACCTTCTAAATTACTTCAAACCATCCTTCCTCCCTAACCTACTTCCATCTTACACATCCTATCCTTTCCTCTCCTAGAATATGCTTGAGAATCAACTATATTTACCTAAATCTGGATAGAATACGTAAGTGGAAGTGTTAACTATATTGACCAAGCTTCCCTAGTAGGAAATTAGTAGTCATCATCAAACAAATTGGGGAGTGTGTCTCCGCACTACCCTCCCACGACTCTAGGTTTCATAGGACACATAGTGGGTAATACCTCCACCCCACCTAATTTAACTAAGGCCGACACCACATACTAAGTTGTGCTATGCAATTATTGTTCTATAGTCACATCATCGAAAAACCAATTTGGGTAAGATTTGCATCCTACCAAAACCACACTTACCCACAAATCATAATAGTGTTTGAAACCATAAGAAAAACTTATATTACACATTATTTTCATGATGTATGCAAAATCCAATTTACCTCATCATTACAATCATTTGGGCTATACATAGCTCATCACCCTGTAGGTTAATTCAACAAGAACTCATATACATGTAGATATAAAACAAATTTCGTAACTCGATATATATGTATTGATGTTAAAATAAGAAACATATGTTTATTTATACCATGCCTCACATCTATTGTACATTCACAACACAGTTTTGAGTTGGTATCCATGAAACCAAATTTCTACATTTTACCTTGCATGTTTAATGAACTCACATATCTAGCATCATCATGAACATATAACCATAAAAATAATATCCCACAATACATAAACATGCCCATATGTGCACATATCAAGTGCTTCATTACTCTAGCTCGTCTAAATAGAAAGGAAAATAAATATTATGACAAGTGATAATGTAGTTCTAGCCATGTAATGCCAAAGGTGGGGTATTATAATACACACGAGGATGTAGACAGATAATTTGTAAATAAACAAATAATTTGAAAAATGTAGAACAAATCGTTAGCAAATGTCATTTCCCAGAATTTGGGACATCGGAATAATTTCCATCACTCGATGAAGTGAGTAAAACAGTTGATGAATACATAAAAAAAAAAAACTAATCTATTCTCTCTGCCTTTGATGTCATCATCACAAAGTAAAAATATATGTGGAAACTCTGACTAGGAAAATAGGAGAAATCAAAATCCATGCTTGAAAATTGGATAAAATTATTTCAAAGGCAAAGTAGATCCTTTCAATGCTTAGGTTTATAGTAGAACGACATATATTTCTCTATGTCAATGTCATTAATGAAACTTTTGAAGCATGGAATCACTATAGAGATGTTCATATTCAAGAAGAAGAGACAATTTGTCAAAATCCTGATGCTCCAAATGGGACAAGAAGCTGATAATCTTGTTGTAACTTAAATATGATGGAATACCTATAAGTAGCGAGAAAATTGATGTAAGAAGGGATTTTTCTTTTTTCACCTTTTTTAAAAATTCTTTGCATATTTTAATAAGGAGAATCCATTTCCCGGACAAGCTACTAGGAGAAACACTATGGTTCTAATGTTGTATTTGTATGGAATTCCTTTTGTTATATTTGTAATTACTATAAGAATGTTTCTTTACACATAGATTTGTATCTAGTATAGAATGCATCCTTACTCATATTTATCTTTTGGGAGTTTGTCTATAGCTCATACATATAATTTTAATTATTTGTGTTAGGTTATTCTTTACTCGGTTAAAGATTCAAAGACATGTTTACAAGTTGAAGGGGTTTCTAGAGAAGAAATGTATAGATTTTGATAAAATATTTTCTCATGTTGTTTAAATGAATTCAATTAGAACTATTTTAAGTCTAGTAGTAGTCAAATATTTGCATCTTGAACAGTTAGATGTAAAGACAACTTTTCTCCACGGGTATTTGGATTAAGAAATTTATATGCAGTAACCAAAGGGGCATGAGGTCAAAGGGAAGGAAAAGTTATTATGCAGGTTGAAGAAGATCTTGTATGGCCTACATCAAACTCCAAGTTAGTGGTATTTGAAATTTGACAGGCTTATGATAGAACAAGGTTATAGTAGATGCCAATATGTCCACTATGTTTATTTTAAGAGTTTAGAAAAGGAAAAATATATTATGTTGTTATTGTATGTAAGTGACATGGTTGTTGCAAGGTCTAACATCTAGAATATAAATGTGCTCAAAATAAATTTAGCTAACTCATATGTGATGAAGGATTTGGGTGTTGCAAATCAAATCCTTGGTATGAGAATAACAAGAGGCAAGAAAATCACAAATTAACGTTGTCTCAGGGTGAGTACATAGAGAAGGTGTTGGCAAGATTTAGAATGTAGGATGCAAATCTACTTAGTACATTTTTGGCCATCCATTTCAACTAGCCAATGATATGTTTCCTAAGAAATCAAAGAAAATTGACTACATGTCCAAGGTTCCATACTCCAGTTTGCATCTTGATGTATGTGATGGCGTGTACAAGAACATATATTGCACAATGTAGTGGGAGCTGTGAATATATATATGAACAATCTAGGTAAAGAGCATTGGGAGGTAGTAAAGTGGATTCTCAGGTATTTGAGATGTACTACTAATCAAGAATTATGTTTTGGAGGTTCAAACACTCTTCTAAAAGGATATTTTGATTCACATATGGTAGGTGATATAGATAGCATGCGAAGCACCACAAGGTATGTTTTGACTATATGTGAAACAACAGGAAGTTGGATTTTGAAACTGAAAAAGGTTGTTTCACTTTCAACAATTAAAGCATAGTATGTCGTTGCTACAGAGGTTAGTGAAGAGATGATTTAGCTATAGAGGTTTATGGAGGAATTGAGAAATAAGTAAGAGAATATAAGTTTTTTTAGGGATAGACAGAGTGCCATTCATCTTGTAAAGAACTCAACCTTCCATTCTAAGACCAAACATATACAACTCAATTACCATTTCATATGATCAGTTTTCAAAGATGGACAATTGAAGCTAAAAAAGATACACACTAGCTAGAATCCTACAAACATGTTAATGAAGCATAGAAAAGATTGAACCCAAAATCCGACAGTATATATGTCTGAATTTCGACATCACTCTGTCGACCATCCGACAAACCTTTCCTTTTTTAAACGTCGGAGAAACTTCGATGCATATCTGAAAACAACAAGCTCTTGTCGGATATCCGACACTAAAATGTAGATTATCCGACACAAATATTTTAATATAAATGTCACATTACCGACCAAACTATCGTCGAATATCCAACATATGTTACATAGGGAAAGGTCAGATATCCGACAAAGAAAACGTAGAATATCCGACCAAGACTACGTTGGATATCCAACAAAACTTACATACTCCTAAGTCATATATCCAATCAAAGCTTACATACTCCTAAGTCCGGTATCTGACAAAGAAGACGTCGAATCTCCGACAACGTTTACATAAATATCGGTCGAATATCCAACGAAGGAGGTGTCAAAGTTGCGACAAATGTAACCACATACAGATGACAAAGTCCGAAGACATTTTTCGTCGGAAGTATGAAAACGTCGTCGAATTTACTGGAGGTGTTGTCGAATATGTGACGTAATTGGATAATTTAAAAAAAACTAGTATTTCCAAACAGGGTTCACCTGGGACCACTAGTTGGTGTAATAATGATATTGAGAATTACGCCATAAAATTACTCAATTATTTTCATGTAAAGATTACAATTAATCCCAATGCTCCAACCTCATAATTTCCCTTCATTTCTATCTTCAGGATTTAACATAGTGCAAGTTTTCTACTTAAAATCTAATAGTATCAAGATACATAACACTAACTTCTCCAGTTCCCACCATTAATTCAATACTAAAAAAGACAAATCCCAATGCAATGTTTATTTTTGTGACTATAAAGGACATCATCAATCGACAATATCCTCCTCTGAAGAAGATACATATTCATATAGAAATTCATGAGGGGTTCCTCATCCATAACTACACAAAACACTGAACTCTATATACATTATTGATGTTGGCTATAATTTGGGGCCATTGCAACCAAATAAAAGGGTAGAAAGTCATTCATTTTTGTTTTATGTATCAAGCAACATTTCTACAATAGAGAAGACAAAGAAGTGGCCAAACAAGGGAGGCATGGGAGGCTTACTAAAGGATGCATCCAGTTGCAATCATCTCTCCTAAGATATAATGGCTTCCTCCCCATTCACATGTGGGTTCTTTCCATGATAATTTAACTAGGCTTGAAACACACATTTGTTGGGTGGTTTTGCTAGGTGAGCCATTCTGCATCACAAGCATGCAATATGCATATAGTCAGGATCCTAAATTATGCAAAAATATTAACTCCAAATGGGACAATCTAATTTTACCTTTTCTAAAACCACAAGACTTTAATTTCCTCATACCATATTTTTTTGGATAGAAATTTTCCATGATATTCTAACAAAGGAGTTATGCAGGTATCCAAATATTCTAGGGATTCAGTTCAGAACACAAACAATTCAGCCTTTTATTTTTTATTTTTAACAACTTGTGAATCTCTGATGGCCTACATTCCAAGTCTACAAATTTATTAGAGTGTGTTCTTCCTTGCAGATTCCATATAAAAATTTAGCTATTAATTCTATCTTATGAAGTTTACACCACTTGTTGAGGAAGCTCCCAATCGACCAACGACTTGAGAAAACCATAATCTAGTGCATAAATTCTCACCAAATGTGCACTTCAAAATTGAAATTTACAAACTATAACCTAAGATATATATCCAAGTCTATTTCTATTTCAAAGCGATCTGTAAAGTTGAATTGCCATGTATAAAATATGTGGAAACAATGAATATGATCAGTTTTTTACATTGATACACAAGTTAACTAATATATATGAATCTTTGAAAGATTAGATGTGGAAAAAAACAAACAGCATTCAATATTCACCCAATAATTTGTTGGAAAGTATTTAATGACCTAACTATAATTTTTTATGTATACATAAAATGTTTAATAAATTATTGGCATGAATACTAATTGATATGAACATCCAAACACTTTTCCTACTTTTATTAAGACCTAAATAGTACCTTTGCATAGTCAACAAAGACTCAAATCAATGGGTGGACAGTTAATTTCAAGTAATTTTGATTAACTTCACTTTGCACTAGGGAATGGAAGGTAAAATGAGTTTAATATGATGTAAAGACTTCACATCAAAGTGATCTGTAATTCAAAAGATCTCATTATGTTCAAATATAATCATATAAGGGATGAGTTTTTGTACAATGGAAGTGATTCATGGTGGAAAGACAATCTGGTGTTGCTATAAAGTAAATTTTCTACAAAAATATGATTTATGTAAGTGACCTACCCTATGAATTTAATAACTTTTCCACTTCCATCCTTTATGGGTGTGATAGTGAGAAGGTTCCAAAAAGGCTTCCCATCCTTATAATTCAGCAATCACACATATCAACTTTTCCCTGTAGCCATAACTTCCTATATGTTTGAAACTTCAATAGAATCTCTACCAGCACCTTGAACAAAGCAACTGCGCTATAAAAGAAAAAAAAAACAAGACAATCATAATCCTTTTTTGTACCAACAAATAGCTTGTGGATTTTGAATATCCCTCTCTTTCTCAAACTTATTAACAAATCAAATCTATGTAAGTAACCACAAGGAAGCTATATGTACAAAGAAATTGTTGATATCGAAGATGGAATAATAGAAAGAATGTTCTCTTAACTTTTCAAAGGAAAAATTTCTTAGTAGAATTGTACTTGAAGATTCTTTATTAGAATATTCCCATAATCTTGGATATCCATCCATGAGAATAAATAGGTGCACTACCTCTCATCTTATATCTTCTATGAATTTAAGGAAATCTGTCATTGTTGGTTTTAGCCAAGAAAGTGACTCTAATACCACAATTTTAAGCCTAACCAATGACCTGATATTATAACAAAAGTAAACTCATTACATAAATATGGAAACATGGAACTAAATGGGTACAAACAATAGGATTTTAAGCTTTAAAAGTGGTAATGATGGTAAAATGGCGTTAAGAGAAGGAATTTGATACTAACAATAGAAAATTCGATACTAACCAAAAGTAGTTTGATGATAAATTTTTGGAGAACATATTTTATGAGTTCAATGACCATAACAACAACTAAATACCAATATGTAGCATACGCAAGGAGGAAGAGAAACTTTTATAGTTGTAGAAGCTATTCCAAGATGCCACAAGATAGATATATCCAACTGTCCATTTCACACACACACACACAGACACACAATATCTCCCATATAAGGTGGGGAATGTTGAGCAAGCAATAAATATCATATCACATGACCCAGCCAAAAAAATCATAAAATTGAGTAAATCAATAAATATAACAGAAACTTTCCTAGGAAGACATGGTCACCAACTCAGGCCCAAATTATCCATGGCAATATGGATGTTTCTTTTGGCCAAGCTTAATAACCTAAGAAATACTTGTAAAACCAAAACTCTACCACCCTCATCCCCACACCATACAAATTGCACAAACCTATAAACAAGAAAAGGAATACAAGCAACCACTGATCCAAAATTTGGTGTTGTCTCTGAGAGTCTAAACAAGGGGCCCATAACTACATACTCGATCAACAAAGCTTATCCACAAAATATCTAAAAAATTTTCCAGTAAGGGATAGTTGGGAGTAGGTGGCCCTAGTTAGATGGACATTAATTCTAATAAATCTATCCTATTATGGTGATGTCATACAACCTAAAATCAATCTTACTCTATTTCTATCCCATATAACACAAAAGTGGGCAACAAAACAAGTTCTTCATGGTGAGCATGATAATCGTGTTTCTTCTACTTGTTGGAAATAGTTCATATTAAGAGGTACTTTAGCATATACTATTTAAGTGTGTTACAATCATGATCCATACTTGTTTGAATTTAACATAGATCAGTCAACTCGATACCCAAGTCAACTTCAACTTGGTTTGGTGATTTGACATCTCTACCTAAGCAAACTTCAACTCAGTTGATTGATTCTACAACTAGATATTGATTGATTTTGAGTCCACTAAGTGATTTAACATCAACATAAACTCAACCATAGATGAAACCAACTTGAATCATTAAACGGAATTGATTAAAAAAGGCTTCGAGTAATGGGAAACTCAACCATTGAGACAATGGAAAATGTAGATTTTGGAAGTTGTTGTAACCAAAATCAGAACTCTATACTGAAAGTAATTGGAAAATTAACAACCTCGTTATATAAATATTTAACTCCAAATGGGGATGGAGGAATCTAAATCTTAAATGATATTTGGTATTTCCAGTTCAGAAAGAGTTAGAAGTCAGACACTAGAGTGGAATCAAGCGATATTTAGAATTGCAAATACCCACTAGAAAAATATGATTGTTCCTCTTAAAAGATTGAGTGGATGAGGAAACATGAACTCTGTAATTATATTTCATACAATCATGTCATATCACAGTTATATGTGTATTTATGAATACAATTTTTCCAAACACTATTGGTTGTTGTGAGTGATGATATGCAACCACACACAAACACATGCACACTGAATTGTGACTCAATTAAACTACCAAGATTAGTCCTTAAACTTGTGTGCCATTATCTAGCATTGTGCATGTCAAATCTAACACTATCTCCAATATCATAGTTCAATTTTGGTATAAGGCTAATCTAAATTTGTATTATAGCCTATTAAAGCACCTATAAGGGGGTTAGTACATATGAAATCCACTTTTCTTCTTGAAACTTAGAGATAAGTTCCATTTTTTGTAGAATTTGTAATTAACTAATAAACATATGCTCTGAACATTAATAACATTAATAGTGAATAAGAGTAGGTAAATAATTTAGAGGAATTATCTATCTCCATACAAGTCAATGGACCCCTTGGGGGAAGAACATAGTAGAAAGCATTTTACGATTGACTATCTAGACATAGATGGATAAGACTGAACCATCATAATCATGTAATCTCTAGTATGGGAAAACTTATCTAGTTTTGGAAAGACTATATATTGTATAGGGTAGGTTTTATCAGTGATAAATGGATCTATTGTCGACAAGAGAACTAATGCAAAGACCTTGAGCATGGTGAGATGTTTTTTTTTGGAGGAATTGGAGCTTGATGTGATGTCATGATTGATGGAGTTTGGAGAGACACATTTCTTGGGAACGTGATGTGATGATGTACTTGGATGTTCAATTCTATGATACAGATGGCGAAGCAGCCAACTTTGGTTGGAATTGACTTCTTATGCTAGGGGGTTTATTGGGCTGAAATTTCCTTGTTGTTTTGAAAGACAAGTATTTCGGTTGGTGAACCTACGAGTGGTTATTTAATGGTGAAACCCTTGTTTTCTTGAGATGAGAACTTGCATGTGTGAAGGATTTGATGGGTTGAAACCTAGCTGATCTTGTGATCATAATAGTGTGGTCTCACTTATGATAGGTACTAAAGCTACTTCATTGATGGAAGGTATAAATACCTCATTGAGATCCTCTTTGTTTCGAGAATAATTTAATATTCTCTACTGAACAGGGCCAACCACATGAAGGTGGAATATCTTATGCTCCCTCCCCCTCCTCACATCACTCTTAATTCCCCATACCCAATGCATGTCCTTGAAAAAAAATTATGTGCAAACATGCGGATTTCATCATAAAGAAACATTTACCATTCACTCAATAAAATGTAACATTAAAAAATAAGTACACATAGTGTTTCTTCAGTTACTTCTTTTTAGGTTTTTTTCTCTTGACACAACTAGCAAGAAACTCATCTTTTGGAACTTGTTGTTCAGTTCTTGGGGCTTCATCAACTTGTCGTGTTGTTTTCCTAATAGAGTACTTGCGACGTGGATGTTGCGGCAAGGGTTCCTGATTTGATGCAATAATGTGAAAATGTTACATTGATATCTTCTGATATTATAATGACAAGTATTTCATTTAAAATAAGCATTACAAAGGTGTTTTCTTCCTGTTGTGGCCACATCATGTACTTCGTATTCCTGTCTAGGCTCATCCTATACAGTGTGACCCTCTACATGCTCTGCAGTTGAAACATGGAAAAGTACAATTAATATTCACCATTTGCAATGCAATATTTCAAATTGTAGCATATGAATAAATTCATTATCAGGATTCGAAGCATGATCTTCGATTGGTTGTTCTCCATCCTTGACATTAAGTGGATTGTTGCTTTCCTGCTCAAAACAGAGTCAATATTTTATGGAAAATATTTATAATGAATAGATTGCACAAGTAATAAATCTTCATTAAACTATATTGATTTTATATACCTGTGCGCAAGATGGATCACTAGAATGTTGTGTTTTACCAAACAAGCTTTTTTGGTGTTCAACAACAACTCCAAATCCGTGCTGGAATCCAAGCTTCAATTCTTCCTCAGTGAGCAATTTCTTGAATATGTCGGCCTGAATATTTGCATAACGTCATGAATTTACCTTTTGCAGTGCAATAAAATGAAAATAATTTGCAATTAATTATTTGGATGCAATATTGGTTTTTCGATACTTACAATTTGTGCCACCAAATTCGAATAACCACTAGGCCCAAGCTTGTGCTGAACAATTTTTTCTTGTCTTTCCTTTGTGGCCTTTGATGTGTCTGACAACCTATGAAGTCTCTGTAGCAAGACTTCTGTGGTAGTTGTTTGCAGGAGGAATCGGAGAACCCACAGTATCCATATTTAAAAATCGACGTTTCGAATCCAAAACAGGATCCATCATCAGGACAAATTGCCGAGTTTTGAATGAAGAGCTAAAGATTTGATATATAGTGCTAAGAAATCCATATTTAAAAATCGACGTTTCGAATCCAAAACAGGATCCATCATCAGGACAAATTGCCGAGTTTTGAATGAAGAGCTAAAGATCTGATATATAGTGCTAAGAAACTCGGCAATTTGTCCTGATGATGGATCCTGTTTTGGATTCGAAACATCGATTTTTAAATATGGATACTGTGGGTTCTCCGATTCCTCCTGCAAACCTATGAAGTGTTGAAATATGTTAAATGTTTCAAATTTGATCTAAAATTAATCATAATAAGGTTTAGAATTACATTGTGGAAAGTATTGCATACCTTCTTGTGCTCAATGGTAGCTTTCCTTCTTTTCTTAGAGCCCTATCCTTTCCATATTCCACTAGGGATTTCCACTCTCTTCTTGGAATCATTGGTGGGCGCTCATACCTAGGGTTCCTTTCTAGATGAACCCTATATTGGTGTTAGGAACCCATGTCTTTACTTTGTTAGTATATTGTTGTTGGACGCATATGCTTTGTAAGTCGTCCCATAGTATTTGTTGATCCATAGTTTATATTAGACCATAGTATTGACCCATAGTATTGGATGCATATGCTTTGTAAGTCGTCCCATAGTATTATATGTCCCATGGTTTTGACTCATAGTATTGGCGCCTAGACTTATCCCATGGTTTGTATTGACACATAGTATTGACCCATGGTATTGGAGCCTAGACTTAGTATATAAGTGTATGTTGAGGCCTATGAAGGCACCATGAAGTTAATTGTATTGAGCTTGCTCAAAGGAGGTTGCCCCCTCGAAGTGGCCCATGATCAATATAAAAGTGATTCTGAGTTCTATTATTTCTGATATCTTGTGTATTTGCATTAATTAATTATTGCAGGTTCATCACATTTGGTATCAGAGCACTTTCTTGGGCTCGTTGGGTGGACTTTCTGCCAATTTTTTTTTTCGCATCTGTTGCAGCTTCGGATTTGGGAATAATCCCTATCCGCTTAACTGTGGGAAGTACTTGGGCATAAGCCCTAAAACTCATTGTGAGGAATACCACAGGAACCCCAAAGTAGCTGGCCCATTGAGAGGACCTGCCAGCGAAAAGGGCAACGACCCCTACCTGATTGACTAGTTCCCACCTATGAGGTAAACCAAGAGTTGTCATTTGTGGAAAAGTGGTTATTAGTTTTACAGGAGCCATGGAGTGAGGGGTACTGCCCCAATATGCAAGCCGTTAGACAACATTGGTGGCCGAGTGAAACACCTGAACTGTTAGGAAGCCGTACATACCTGGGGTCCATATCTATTTTTAGTTGAATTGTTGCCAATCACTTCCATGCCAGATCCAGCCGTTTCAGATCTATTCTAAAAGTCATTCCAAATCCAGTCACTGTTTCAGATCCAACCATTCTCGATCCCTTCCGCGCCATTGCAGATCCATCTGTTGCAGATCCCTTCTGCGCCGCTGTTGCCGATCCATTTCTGAAGAAAAAAAAATTATGTTTTTCGGCCAAATCTCCCTTGTTTCAACTCTGTTTTCCCTAAAACTTCATTGACATCCCTGCAATCCCATTCTGCATATTTCATTCCTGAAGACCCTATCCCAAATTCCACTTCCCAAGACCAGAAATCCCACATTTGTCTATTTTTAGGGTTTGCCATAACTTCTTCAATTTTCACCCGATTGCCTTCAAATTTTACCATAGAGTTCCCGCTTCTGAAATCCCCATTTTTTGCTTCCTTGTCCCTCAAAAAGTGTCGAAAACCTAGTCAAACCCCAATTACCCCTCCGAGTTTTTCCCAAATCCAAATTTCCCCTTACTAAATAAGCTTGTGTTTGTGTTTTTCTATCCATTTCCCCCCCGCCACAAAAAAAATAAAAATTACTGGTTATGGTTGTCACTCGCACAGGAGAAAACACCATGGAGGAAGCATTTACAGCCATCCAAACCAAAATCCAAGATCTGGATGAAAAATTTATCAGCCTCCATCTTCAACATTCAGCCATGAACAATAACTGACAACCAGAATCTTTTGCAGCTGCCGGGTTCTCTTCTTCCAGCAATTTTCGTGGTCCGAAGCTTGATTTTCCTCGCTTCAATGGTACTGATCCGACTGGATGGATATACCGAGTAGAACAATATTTCAGTCTGCACAATACTTTTGATATCCTGAAAGTTCCACTTGCATCCTTTCATTTGGAACAGGAAGCCCTTCAATGGTACCATTGGTACATCAAAGCTCATCCCGAGCCAAACTGGACATATTTTTGCCAACTCCTTTTGCCATGATTTGGTCCTAGTGATTTTGAGAACTTCACAGGAGCATTCACTAAACTTCACCAAACTGGCACAGTGAGAGAGTATCAAACAAAATTTGAGAAACTAGCTAATCACACAGAAAGATTGTCTGATGAATTCTACATGAGTTGTTTTATTAGTGGTCTCAAGGATGAAATCCGCTCAGAGGTCAAAATGTTTTGTCCCAACACAATGATGGAAGTCCTAGGGTTGGCTAAGTTGGCCAAGGACAAGATCGCAGCTCAACAACGCTCCACACCCACCTTTGTTCCCTTCAGAAATATGGGTTCCCAACAACCTCCCATCACGCCTGCTCCTCAACCAACTCCTATCCAGCAATTGTCTGAAATAGAGATGCAGGCACGCCGAGAAAAAGGGCTTTGTTATAATTGTGATGAGAAATTCACTCAGGGACATAGATGTGTTCAACAAAAGCTCTATCTGTTGGATGTGGATCCTCCTCCTGCCTCAGAACTTGATGAAGAAGCTCTAGATACAGTCGATGATCAAGTCAACATTCAACATCCGCTTGTTGACACCCCATCTCAGGACGACCCACCCGAGATCTCTCTCCATGCTGTAATCGGCGTCACCACCCCACAAACAATGCGAGTCAGGGGATACTTCAAGAAGCTCCCTCTTACCATACTCATTGATTCTAGTAGCACTCATAACTTCATTGATCCTCGAATTGCCAAACAGGCTGATTGTTTTGTCCATCCTTGCTCCAACTTTGAAGTCATGGTTGCCAATGGGGGCACCTTACCTTGCAAGGGGAAGTGTCACAATGTGCGTATATTTATGGAAGATTATAACCTGTTGTTGGCCCGGTTTTGCAACCAGGCTTAGTGCTATGGGCACCTGCTAACTAGTAGCAGTAGTTTCAATAGAAATAAATAACAATAAACTAAATCTAAACTAAACTAAACTAGCATGTGCATTTTGAATTAAAGAACAATAACAAGAAAGTTAAAAAAAAAAATTTGTATTGACAATGGAGCAAGCAAATGCTTGCAAGAACAATACCTCCAAGTGATGAAGGTTGTTTGAATGGCTCCAATGGTGAGCAGCTCCAATCTCCAATGGGTCCTTTCTCCAAGGTTGCTACAATGGCCAAAACTCAAGGGAGATTTTGGCAGCATGAGGATAGGAATATGAATGGATGTGAAATGAGGAGCCCCTACCACCTTTTTATAGGTTTTGGTGGTGGGGAATACCATTTGTGGTTTTGTGGAAACCAAATGGTATTGACCAACATGGTTTAGGTACTTTTCCCTCCTTTTTCCTTTTTTGAATAAAATTAATATTTTTATTCCCTTTTTAATATTTTGGGAATTTTGGACCCTTTTTGAGGGTTTTTTATGCTTTTTAGGAAAAATAATCTTTTTGAGTGGGAAAAAGGGGTGTACTAAGGTCTTTTGGTGACCTTTTGTTGGTTTCAGAGGCTCAGATGGTGGAAAAGTGGACAAATGGGTCATGTGAATAAGGGAATGAGCTAGTGAGCACTTTTTGGGTGTTAACAGATTGCCCCCTGATGTGTGAGGGTAGGAGCTCATCGTATGGCCGATAGACATCATAGTTCTTTTGTCATTTTTCTGGGGTTGTAGGGAGGAGAAGAGACCGATTGGAGACTGGATCCGTGTCCCATGGAAGCTGCAAAAAATAAACAAATATTACATGGCCTCAATATGAATGAGGGATAATCTCTGATAATGGACGAGGCGGGCATACCCATGCTCGTATCAAGACATAAACATAACAATTAGTCCCAAGAAGGGGGATCTAATACATAAAAAATATACTGGTACATCATAATGGTCCAGAGGGTACATTATTTTGGGATGTACTCATGATCATGACATGGCTGATCTCAATAACTGATACACTGGAACAACTGATGAACTGTTGGAACTGAAGGTGTCCAACATCTGTAGGGACGTAATGATTGTGAGCCATCTCTGGGAAGTATCTGTAACTGTATACTTGAGGGAGTATAAAACTGGGGTACATCTGAATACTGTCGCCATACGCAACCCGGATATCAATAGGAACAGTGTAACTGGTTGTATCCATAGGTAGACTCTCAAATGTGGAGGAGTCAGAAGGTATCCGGGGTCTTCGACTAATAACTGAGCAGACCAATACCCTGTGCGATTCTCAACGATGCGATCAAGGTGTTGAAGTCGAGCATGTGAGAAACAACCATTTGGAGAGGCACTGAGGACTCTTCTCGAAATGGTTCGTAGGCACTTATCATATATGGTGATGAGTCCAAGACACATGGGCCTCTAGGTTTATCCTCTGGAATAAATTTGGTTGTCGTCGACAGAGGGAAACCGGCAACTAACAAGGCAATGATGTTTCCTTGATAGGAGCGCGAGGTGTAGAACTGAAGTATTGTAGTACTGATGGTAGGACTGACATACTTGTGGGGATGGGAAGTAACTGGGGTCATATAGTGGGTAGACTCAAACTTCCTTTGTTCAGAGCATGATGACATGGTTGACCTGGAAGCATAGGGAACTAACTTGTAGGTGTGGGTATCATTGCTTTTAAGGACTGAAGGGTATGTATTGACTCTGGGGGGGAATCAAGCTGATGGGTGATGTCGAGGGGTTCTTAGGGTGACATACTGCAGAATACTCTGAACAAAGGCGACCAAAATGGGGAAGCTGCCATATGAGTAGACGTGATCTGTTGTGGCACCGAGAAGCACCATTGGGTCCTTCTTCGTAGTTTTAATGAGCTCCAAGAAGGTATAAAAGTGTGCTCTGAAATGGTACTGTCCTATGGATTTTGTGAGCCTAGGACTGTTCGTGCTCATTAGTGCTTTCATTTTTAAGGAGTCTGAAAACAATAAGAAGACTCTGTAGAGGTTATGACTACTGTCCTGTTGGTTTTACGAGCCCAGGATGGTGATTGCTCGTGGTCGCTTTCATGTTTAGAGAGTCTGAAAGCAGTAAGTGGACTCTATTGGTGTTCTTTTTCGTGAGTTTAGTCTCCAAGGCCCGAAAAAGCATAAAATGATGCAAATGGAGAACTCTTCTAGCCGATGTGACTAGAGTATGCCTTTTTCGTAATTAGTCTACAAGGTCTGGAAAAGGGGTAAACTTATACCAGGTAGACGCCCTTTCAGATACGTTTAGCGAGCATGAAAGGAAGCAAGGTTGCTCGGCAATCTTTCCATTGTTTTAGGAGTCAGAAAAGAGCTTAACAGAAACTCCCTAAGTGCCTTTTTCGTAAAAGGGATTGCTTGGCCCGAAAAAAGGGGTAAAATTATACCGAACAAAGGGGATTGATGAGAGCGAGAAAAGGTCTCAAGTGTCATCATGAGTGCGGGATACTGGATCCGATGATATAAAGATTGTCAAAAAGGAGAACGGCGGATGTGGCACGCAAATCGAGGTGACAAGGGGGGCATGGAAGAAATGCCCAAAAAATCTAGGCGTGAGAGCGAGAAATGATCTCAAGCATCATCACGAGTGCGGAAAACTGAATCCGACGATATAAGGCATGTCAAAAAACGGAGAACGGCCGATGTGGCACGCAAACCGAGGCGACGAGGAGGCATGGAAAAATTGCCCAAAAAATCTAGGCGTGAGAGCGAGAAATGATCTCAAGCATCATCACGAGCACGAAAAACTGAATCCGGCGATATAAGACTCGTCAAAAACGGAGGTCATAAGGACTTCGGAATGGTCAAAGCAAATAACTAGGTTAAAAAATTGCTACAAATAAAGGTGAGCCCACCAAGCCAATGATGCACTGGTGGGGAGAAATGATGACCCGCGGGGGGAAATACTATGTGTATAAAATCAAATTGAATATACAAGTGGTATGTGACCTCAAAAAATGGTTGAGATCACGCATGCGAAAAAGTCAGCAAGGTTAATGACCTGCCCCCATGCTATGTGCATGGGGTTTGTGATTGTGGATCACATATGTTTTGGTTTGAACGATGGGCTCATTGAGGTGTTGAGATAGAGATGATGGGGAAGGTTCAAAATGATTGATCATGCCCCCTATACCGGGGTCGAGGTAATCTATTATGCCCCCTAACTCAGAGGTGTCAATGTGGTGCAGATGTTGTCTCAGAGAGAGATCAATAGGGCATTGAGCAACTGCTGGCGGGGTGTTATACCATGAGGCTGTGGGTCGTGGTGGCATACTGAAGTGATGATATGATGATGGGGGATTCCCTTTGTGGGGTGGATGCCCCCAGTATCTCCGACGAGGATCACGATGATGATGAGTAGGCAAGGTTTTGGGCCTGCCCCCATGTTGTGGACATGTGGTTTCCTAGTCGATTTGAAAGGGTTGAACCTGTGTGTCAAAGGGATCAATGGAAGGGGCTGACCAGACCGAGGGGTATCCAGTGGAAATCGTGTAAATGGTGTTAGTTTCTTCCAAGGAGGAAGATGGTGGGGGATGAATTTTCTCAATGAGGAGAGGGGATATCTCGAGGTCGACGTTATTCATCTCGTACAAGGCTGCTCTGTAATCTGGGATGTCAGGACAGTGATGTGAGTAGTGGCCATAAATACCGCATATCGCACATGGGTGGTTGGTACGCAGTGATTAATCACGAAGTATGGGGTTTGGATCTAGTTTGAACACCAGGATGTTGGGGTCGTCGTCCAACATTTGCATGTGTTCCTGCAATGCAGGTAATTATGGACACTGATGAGTTGGATGGCCTAACTCATCACACAACGAGCATTTGGGAGGAGCACGAAACATGGGGGGAGGTTTAACTACCTTGGGTGGGGGTACCACAGTGTATGGTTGGGGGCCTCTGCCCCCAATGGGCCTGATGAGAGAAGGGGGATTTGTAGCTGACGAAGGGGTAGTGATACCGGGAGGTGGTTGGGTAGAAGTGACAATGGGTTGCATCGGTTGTAGGATGACATTTGGTGTTGGTGGGGGAACAGGAGGCAAAATATACCACATGGGTAATCCCAATGTTAACCCGGGGAGACTAAGGGTAGCCATAACCGGAGCGCTTACTACGCCCGAGGGAGGGAATAGAAAGGGGATTGTGTGGATGGGTGTAACACTAATGTGACTAGGGACCAATGGTGGTTTAGGTAACAAGGACGGTTGATTGTTGGGTGTTTGTGTATTGTGGGACAGGGTACATAGGTCAGATACCTTGGGCGCGGGTGACGGGGGTGGAATGGATTGGAATGTTGAGGTCATCGGTGCGTCTGAGTAAAATCTGGGTTCCACAGAGGAAACAAAGGAGGTAGTTGCACCACAAATAGGTTGTTCAACCATGGGGAGAAGATTTTTAGGTGCAGTGGGGGCGGATTGGTTTCGACGCGTTTGGAGATTCATGTCGGATGATGACATCATAAAGAGATGATGACTACATGAATCCATCGGTTGGTTTGTGTGTGCAGCATATGTGATTTGCTGTTGTGGTGTTGTGGTTCCTTGAGGAGGATCCAACGGACGAGTGTTCGCCATTCCTTGTGTGGGAAAAGGATTCTACAGAACCATGGGTTGTGGTTGAGGAGGTGGCACTGGTTGTGCCGCATGCCCTTGGCGTTGGGCGTCATCAGACCACAGTTGGCGTGCTTGCCCCAAATGGGGGCAAGTGTGTGTATAGTGGTCGTATATCCCGCATATGGAACATGGGTGGTTTGTTCGTAAATTGGGGTTCTTACCCTGTTTCGGTGGTCGATCGGGTTTTTGGTTGGCGGGGGTAGCATTGTTGTTGTTTGGAAGATAAGTCTGAGTGATCGGAGGTTGTGGTGCAGCAAGGACTACCTGTGGTGGGAAATAAGCCGTTGGGGCTTGTGAGTGAACAGGAGCATGTGTGGCCTACTGATGGTAATAGATTGGTTGTGGCGGGAATTGAATCGGGTTCTGGGTGGCAGGTTGGTTATAGTATGCGGGAGGTGCATATGCCAATGGCGCTTGCCCATAGCAATGTTGTGGACAAGAGGGTCCATGAGTGTGATGAGTCTGATTCGTTGGAGCATAGGAAGTTGTCGCTCCAGAATTAGATGTAGCCCTAGAGAGGTTGGGGGCATTTATGGTGCTCATCATGCTAAAAGGTTTAATTTGCAGTGTGACTTGGCCAATAATACCATCAACGGCATGTGATGCCCCCAGTGCGTCACCGCGTGAAGAATCGCCTCGTGGGGCGTCTGGTATGATGGTGTACAGATAGCCTGATTGGGCGTAAATTAGGTCGAATTCCCGAGTTTTTAGGATAGCTTCTTCCTCGGACTGGGGTCGTTCGGATGCCACATCCTTGGCAATGAGAGGGAGGAGGGATTTTAGGAACCAATCTAAGAAGATGCGGTCATCTAACTTGATTTTGTAGAGGCTTCGGTGTCGACGCCACTCATGAATGTGGTCAGTGATGTGGGTGGCCATGTTCTGTCTGCAAGACAGTAAGATCTCAACTCCCGCATCATAGCGGACAGGTAACTGGAAGAACTACAGGAAGGTCGAGGCAAGGGAGGTAAAGGTGGCATGCGTCCCATGGGGCTGCTCGATATACCACTTAGCTGCAGAGCCAATGAAGGTGTGCTGTAACAGACGGAGGCGGATAGAGTCGTCCACTATGGAGTTGGAGGAACACCATAGATGGAAGGACATGATATGGTTCTGGGGGTCCTCACCTTCCTTGCCCTCAAACTTAGGGATGTCGGAGGGGAGTTTGGTGGGCATTTGAGGCCACGCAGGATCGTGTCGGATAGGATCATTGGTGAGCCTGGCTAAGTCTGGTAAGTTCAGACTCGCCATGTATGGTAAGCTAGCAGATGTAGTGACTGGGACTGGGACATGCCGAGTCATGGTGGTATGATGTAGGGGTCCAGTAGCGCCTAAAGGTATGCTAGGTATTGAAGGTATGTGTCCTCCAATAGGTGTGGTCTGGTATGGGCCAGCGCTTCCAAGTGCAACATGGGTTACACTTGGGTTAGGAATAGTAGTGGTGATTCCTGGAATCTGGGTTGTGGGATCAGAGGGGGTGTGACCCCTATGTTGGGCATACCCATAACAGGTGGTGGTCCTGTGTTGGGGATTCCTATAACAGGAGGTGGCCCTGTGTTGGGAATTCCTAAGGGTGGAGTGTTTCCCATATTAGGCATACCCAAGGGGGTGGTTGCTGCCATGGATGGCACTGCAGTAGAAAGGTCTGTGGATGTCTCACCGATGGTGCTGGTAAAGAGTGGGTCAAATGGTGTTCCATCCATAATGTTGGTTGGGAATAACGCAGTGGGGTTTTCGGATTCTGCCTCAGAATCAAAAGTGAAGTGAGGCGTGTCAGAATCAGATGACCGTATGGTTGACCGACGATGTGTCGAGTCAAGGGATAAGGCTCGACATCGATGACGTGGCGATCCAAGTAGACTGAACTCTGGGAGTTCGCCCTGAAGGCGATGAGAGCATCTAAAATTGTCAATGGTGAGAAATAAGTTTTTTGTGAAAAAATCTGTATGTGAAAAATGGTAATATATGAAAAACTCAAAACCCTAATGCAACCAAGGGTGCAAGAAGGGGAGTAAAAATGAAGGCTCTCAGGCCAAAAAATCAACCTCAAAAAAGACACTTATTCTAGCAGCTGTGCTACAATAAGTGGAGGGATGCAACAAATGGTCAGAGTACCAACATGCAAACGGCT
Organism: Larix kaempferi; assembly: GCA_027924585.1. Taxonomy (NCBI): domain Eukaryota; kingdom Viridiplantae; phylum Streptophyta; class Pinopsida; order Pinales; family Pinaceae; genus Larix; species Larix kaempferi. The sequence goes on from BSBM01000937.1 coordinate 2,282,061, forward strand.
TCTAGAAAAAATAGGTGTAACTAGACCAAAGGTGGGTTGAATCATGCAAACACCTAACTAAAAGTATTGTGAATCAACAAACTATATTCTCTGCAAGGTGATGAAATCCAAGTCAGACAATATTGAGTGTTAAGTCCACGGCTAGATATCCCCCTACAGGGAGGGACACCGGGTAATCAATCCTAAAGAATGGCTACTAGGATACTCCATTCATGACGCGTCGAGAAAAGGTAAATCTGTCGTTTGGTCCTTCATCGCAATATCCCAATACAGGGATATCCCGAGAACTGCGAATGGTAGCCATTCGGTTACTGAATGGATTTCGGTATTCCACTCAGGCTTCCGGAACCATCCTTGCGACTTCAACCCTCCTAGGGGAGAGGCCTTCCCATAAACCGGTTGTGACCGCGCCAATAAATACTAAGAGGTTTTAGCTCCCTAAAGGACAACAACTATGTCTTAGATGTAATAACTGAGGGGTGTTAATGGAACACATATCCCCTCAATACTACCTAGCTACAAAGTTCTTTTAGTGTTCCCCAAGTGGGCTTAAGAGTGGGTTGAAATTAGGGTAAGTTTTATGGCTCAGTTTAAAATTAGTGTTTGATTGGGTGCACGTGTGGTATTTTAAACTGAAAAATTGAAAAAAGTAAATGCTAAGTATTCAAAAAACAAAGGATTTTTTGAAAACAAAAACAAATTTTATGACTTTTTCAATAAATGGAAATTAAATGCTTTTTCAAGGACTGTTCAAAAAACGAAGGATCTTTCAAACAGGAAAGAAAATAATAAACTTCTTTTCGAAATAAATGGATTTCGTTTTCAATAATTGCTATGGGAAAAATATTAAAGAAGCAAACAGCAAAAAATTTTAAATCTAGATAAAATGCAAAAATAGATCTTTCTTTCAATTGATGAAATTTTTTTTTAAAAAGACTTCTTTCACATGTACATTCTAACTAGTCAAAATTTCCTATGGCTGTAAAATATGCAGAATTTCTAATACTGGAAAATGTGCTATGTGGGCAGAAAGTACAGTAAGAAATTAATTTTTTAAATCGGAATGGCCGAATGAAAAAATTAGCATCGCGGGTTTTGACAGAAAAGCCGCGATGGACCGCGTGGGTTTCTGTCGCACAGTCGTGATGGACCGCTTGGGATTTCGTTGCACTGTCGTGATGTACAGCGCGAAAATGTCCGTGAAGCCGCGATGTGCAGCGCACAAATAGGCTGCGAAGCCGCGGGGAACTGCGTGGAAAAGGGCCGCACAGTCGCGATGTGCAGCGCGGCAAAAGACCGCGAAGCCGCGATGTGCAGCGCGCAAATAGGTCGCGAAGCCGCGGGGAACAGCTCGGAAAAAATCCCAAAAGCTGCGATGGACCGCGCGACTATCAGGCTAAAAACCGCGAGGCGAAAGCCGTGCACAGAAGCCGAAAAATGAACCCGAAAATTGAGAATTCCGGGCTGTTAATGGAAATAGATGGGGCCAAAACCTAGAGCAGCAATGGATCTGCTGTCTAGGATGGCAGATCTATGGATATAAAGGCTAAAAACTAATAAAAAACTAAGATTGAAAGCAAAATTTGAGATCTATTGTTCAAAGCCAGCGGAGTCGCCAAAAAACTATTGGCCCGGTTTTGCAACCAGGCTTAGTGCTATGGGCACCTGCTAACTAGCAGCAGCAGTTTCAATAGAAATAAATAACAATAAACTAAATCTAAACTAAACTAAACTAGCATGTGCATTTTGAATTAAAGAACAAGAACAAGAAAGATAAAAAAATAATTTTTGTATTGACAATGGGGCAAGCAAATGCTTGCAAGAACAATACCTCCAAGTGATGAAGGTTGTTTGAATGGCTCCAATGGTGAGCAGCTCCAATCTCCAATGGGTCCTTTCTCCAAGGTTGCTACAATGGCCAAAACTCAAGGGAGATTTTGGCAGCATGAGGATAGGAATATGAATGGATGTGAAATGAGGAGCCCCTACTACCTTTTTATAGGTTTTGGTGGTGGGGAATACCATTTGTGGTTTTGTGGAAACCAAATGGTATTGACCAACATGGTTTAGGTACTTTTCCCTCCTTTTTCCTTTTTTGAATAAAATTAATATTTTTATTCCCTTTTTAATATTTTGGGAATTTTGGACCCTTTTTGAGGGTTTTTTATGCTTTTCAGGAAAAATAATCTTTTTGAGTGGGAAAAAGGGGTGTACTAAGATCTTTTGGTGACCTTTTGTTGGTTTCAGGGGCTCAGATGGTGGAAAAGTGGACAAATGGGTCATGTGAATAAGGGAATGAGCTAGTGAGCACTTTTTGGGTGTTAACACCTGTGCTATCACATGTTTGCCTTGTCCTTAGGCGGATGTGATGTGGTTTTGGGCGTTTAATGGTTACGCACACTTGGCCCCATCTTATGGGATTTTGCTGAACTTTGGATGTAGTTTTCAGTCAATGGGGCATAACACAAATTTATGGGATTACAACCAAGGTCTCTCTACATCATCAGTTCACATCGCCTAGAAAAAATACTTAAGAAGAATTCACATGGTGTCATCGCTTAGCTCCATTCCATTCAGATGCACCCATCAACAGTCTCCACTACTTCCTTGGATAGATATGCGGGTGTCTTTGTTGAACCAATGAGGTTGTTTCCTTCAAGAGACCTTTCCGGTAAGAATTTAGCTGCATCTACCTCTCAGCAGGAAATGATGACTATTTTGCATACAGTACAGAAGTGGCAGCCATCCCTATTGGGAAATTATTTCTGCATCAAGACTGATCTCCAGAGTCTATAAACTTTCCTGGAACAACAGGTCTCCTCCCCAACACACCTAAAATGGGTTATCCAACTCATGGGTTATGACTATGCGACCACTTACCAGAACGGTAAGGACAATATGGTGGAAGATGCTCCTCCTTGCACATTTGATGACCCAGTTTCTCTTACAACTATTTCTCTGCTTGTTCCAAATTGGTTGCAATCTGTTCAATGGGGATAGCTCTTCTATGCACTTGATGCTTCTTCATCAGTAGGGAACTCTAGGTTCCTCAAGACGCATGACCAGGAACAATGTAACTTCTTTTGGCAGGGGCTCAAAAGGACAATTCAACGGATGGTGGTTGACTGTGATACTTTCCAGGTCAACAAGGGTGAAACGAACCTCCTTTCGGGACTGCTCGAACCCTTTCCCATCCCTCCATAGATTTGGACAACTATTTCTATGGATTTCCTAGAAGCGCTCCAGTGTTATAGTACCACATCTCAAAGGACACCATATGAAGCAGTCTCTGGATAGGAACCACCAGTTCTTCTTCCATACACCTTCAGCGGCTCCCCAGTTCAGGCAATTGACTCAATTCTTCGAAACTGTGATCAGCTTTTTCTATTCTGTAGGACAATTTTCACATGGCAAGAATTCGACTGAAACAACAAGCTGATCAACACCTTTCTGAGCGCACTTTTCACATCGCTGATATGGTTCTTCTTCATCTACAGCCTTCCATGCAATCCTCCCTGAAACTCCAAAGGCGCCAGTGGCTCGGAATGCAACCAGAGGATGCTACAGGGGACCCACTCCTTCAGATTCTGCATCAATTTCCACATCTAAAGCTTTGAGGACAAAGCTTTTTCTAAGGGAGAGGGGATGTTAGGAACCCATGTGTTTACTTTGTTAGTGTATTGTTGTTGGACGCATATGCTTTGTAAGTCATCCCGTAGTATTTGTTGATCCATAGTTTATATTAGCCCATAGTATTGGATGCATATGCTTTGTAGGTCGTCCCATAGTATTATATGTCCCATGGTTTTGACTCATAGTATTGGCGCCTAGACTTAGCCCATGGTTTGTATTGACACATAGTATTGACCCATGGTATTGGTGCCTAGACTTAGTATATAAGTGTGTGTTGAGGCCTATGAAGGCACCGTGAAGTTAATTGTATTGAGCTTGCTCAAAGGAGGTTGCCCCCTCGAAGTGTCCCGTGATCAATATAAAAGTGATTCTGAGTTCTATTATTTCTGATATCTTGTGTATTTGCATTAATTAATTATTGCAGGTTCATCACAATTGGTCCCTCACAATCTTCATATGTTCTCCAACCTTCTTTAGGACCTCGGCTCGATTAAAGGTCTCGTTGCCGAATAGGACAACCAAGCGATTAGTGAGCTCATCTTTTAAATTTTTACTTTTTTTATCTCACCTTGTGCAGATGGTGGGCCCAAAGATCTCCAATGACAAATGATTTAGATTTTTATAAAAAGCATCATTTCCTACAAAATGATCATGCCATCATTAGTTGTAAAATAATGTTTTATCAGTATATTACAATCAAATTATAAATACTAACTTGAACAATGTATAAATACCTGGGATATTCTCTATCTTTATTGGAACGAGCTCTTCGTCCACCAAAAATGTGGTCTATAGTGTACGCGTGCTAGTGACACGGGAAGATCCAGGAAATGTTGCTTCGGCAATATCAATACTAGTAGTCTCTACATCGACCCCTTCTTATACACAATCTAACATGTACCGGTCACTAGCGGGTGCACTCACAACTAGCCTTGGGGGTGTTGCGGAACATGTTTCCGATTGTTCAGATGACAACAATGGCACATGAGATGCACGTGGAGTCATTTTCTTATGTGACAACTCTCCATGAGCATCACTAGTGCCAACACTGCCTTGACCACTAGTGTGTGGGCCCAAAAAATTGTGTAAATACAAACCATATTTTAGTTCACCATCATATACAAGTAAAAAATATAAAATACTAAATGAATTTATATTCTGATTCAAGATCCCACAACTTACTTTCAAGGCCTGAGATCTCTTTACCAAAACATCAACCTTTTCTCTAATCTCTTTTGTTTACTGCTGAATGAATAATAGACGAAGGATATCCTCATTATTTTTTTTTAAGGTCTTCTCTATCATCTTAATTGGGTCTAGAGAAGATCCAATGTTAGCATCGCGCATCAGCTCATCCAAATCAAAATCTATTGATTTCTCTGATGCTGGATAATACACCAAATCAGTAGTTTGCAACAAAAATATCTAAAACATTACTGACGTGAAAGCAATAGACCGAGGAAAAAAATATATTAAAAAAACATATCGATCATGATAGATTCCTAAAATCACAATTAGGTATACCTAATGCCTCGATGTCGGTGTCGTTTGATCCATAGCTGGGGAATTGCCCCTATCATCCCCCTGGCAAAAAAATGTAGAAAACATTATCATAATGAAACCAATATACACACGGAAAAGACATAACAAAAAAGACACAATGCTCATATTATATTTGTACAATTACAATAAATTATACCTACTGCCTCGAGGATCGTTTACTCATCTAATCAATGGTCGGGGAACTGCCCCAAACAACACCTTGCAACAAAAACATAGAAAAAAATATCTAAACGAAACCAAAATATTCACGGAAAAACATAATAAAAAAACATATTGATGTATTTAAATTGTACAATTACAAATAGGTATACATGTTTCCCCGAGGCTGTTTCCGTCTAATCAAAAGCCAAGTGGTTTCCTCGATTAACACTCTACAACAAATATATAGATAATATTATCTAAACGAATCGAATATACTCATGAAAAAACAAAACAATTTGTTTTTGTTCATATTATTTTTGTACAATTACATTGATGTATACCTAATTCCTCAAGATTGGTATGGTCTCATCTACTACTAGGGAGGTTCCCCGATCAGCACCCTAAAACAAAAACATAGATAAAATTATCTAAACGAGACCAAAATACTCAAGGAGAAAACATAATAACAAAACATATTGATGTATTTAAATTGTACAATTACAATCAGGTATACCTGTTTCCCCGAGGCTGTTGTCATCTGATCAACAAGCGGGTGGTTTCCCCGATCAACACTCTGCAACAAATATATAGATAACATTATCTAAATGAAACTAATATACTCATGAAAAAACACAACAAATATATAGATAACATTATCTAAATTACAAAGATGTATACCTGCTGCCTCGAGGATGTTGTACTCCTCTGACCAGCTGCTAGGGAGATGCCCCAATCACTACCCTACGAAGTAAATATAGAAAAATTTAATGAAATTATAACAATATACTAACGAAAAATCCATAAGATGTTAAATTCATTAATAAAAGGCTGGGTAAATTGTTAGATGTACCACTCCAATAGTAACTATGTTTGTATCTATTCGATTCAGATTGTAATTAATAAGAAACTCTTCCCCTGCAGCGATTGATTTAATGGCACATACAAAAACACGGTTTCCTTCACGCCCCTCAAATATGCAATTGGGTTGCTTAACTGTAGACCTTGTTTGTGTACTGTTTATAAACCCTGCAATATTCTCTGTAGCTTTTGGCCTTCCGTCAATGTACAACGTTGCTCCTTTATTTTGATCCTTGTCTTTCAGCTGTAACTAATTTGTTGACAATCCATATCTGTGCATACTTCATGTATATTGGACCAGTCACATCCAATCTTTGTAGTTGTAAAAGGGTCCAACATACTCCATCAATTCATTACATCTGCCTTAACTGACCTTTATGCCATCCATGCAAAACAACCCCAAACCATGTAATGACGATGGTGCAATTCAATATATCCTCTCGTTCACACAAAAATCTATGTTTAGTTGAGGAATATCCTTGGGTACCCATTGTTTCACTATATTTTTGTACCTCAAGGGAACCTCGATGTCCCTATTGTCTCATCATCATAGGAACATGACCCCCCTTCAACGATAAAAAATTCCAAGCGTTTATGGAATTTTCTTTTGATATTTTGACATCTAGTTGATATAAATCTTGTAGACCTACTGGATGTCTCACTTTCCTCTAGTATTCCTAAAATACCCTCGCAATTCTTCAACACTCCCTCTTAACAAGGAAGGTATTCTTCTGTCACTATCATCATCATCATCTCACTGCTGCAACTATGTACTCTGACATCTCTCGAATCTATACATCACTAGAATTTTTGAACAAGCAGTCCATCTAGTGGATCCAACCCAGCAAAATACATTACATCGCAACATCAACCACCTGCGTTACCTCACCACGTGCACAAATCATCTCATGAGTGTATCCTAGGAGACTCAATTGCATCACACACAATGACTACCTCCCTATAGGTTTGCCTCATCTGCCAAAATCCATGCACATCTTTTTCCATTAGTAAATATATAAAAATGCTCGAGGAAGACAAATCTGACAAATACCTATTTGGTTCTACCTGCACCATGGGAAAAAAGTTCAAATAGGACCTTGTTGGGCATGCACAATTCACATTAGAAAATTACAAGGAATTAAGTCATGCATTTTCCACTTTCATAATACATAGTTACCATGCCTCCCCCAAGCTTGAAAATGCATTTGTTGATTAGTAAGAGAATTTTCCTTTAATTTTCTTGCATGTTCAAAATTGGAAAAAATGACAAAATATAATTTTTGAATGCCTCAAGTTCGTAGAAGAAGGAATCATCGAAATTTCGAGCCTATGGGGTGATAAACTATGTGAGACATACTTTGAAATATAATGAAATATGCTTTGAGATTTGGATATAAAAAAGTGGACATAAACTAATGGAATATGCTTTGAGATTTGGATATAAAAAAGTGGAAATGTAGAGATGTCGAGTATGTCTAGTAGAAGACTCGACAATTTTCAACTCCCATTTTTAACTTTCCTACATAGAATGGCTTATATTTTGGAAACTATGCAAAAAAAAAGTGAAATTGGGGAAAATGGAAAGTTTTGTAGACCTGTAATTCATAGTGCATAATGAAATGGAGAAACTTGGAAATGTGGAAAGATGAGCACACTGGGATAATTCACCTCCCTTGCTGCAAATTCCATTGGAATATCTTATACAAGGAGTAGTGTGTGTTAACCCTCAAATTCCATGTACAATTTGAGATATCCATGAGGCATGATGAATATCATATGGTATAAAATTGGGTTTATGGAGGCATATTTGAAAGGGGTGTCTAAAAAAGTTGGTTTAGAATACCCATGCAAATCCCTATATAAAGTCTATGTTCCAAAATAGATATTCCTAATTCCTAATTCAATCCCAGGATTGAGAAGAAAGGTAACACTATCTGACGGATGAATCCATAAAGTAAATGACTGAACCTATACTTCAACACATTGATACAAATCTACTTTGACCAACCAACGATGTCGAAACACTAAATATAGGGCCCTATTTATCAAATTTCCCAAATTGAAAAAATGATGGATTTCCAAACCAATACGATCAATGAAGAATGCCATTACCCCACCTGAGTGAGTCACATAAACTAGCAGAGGTTCAAAATACCAACAAGGAGTAAGTTAAAACATGTGTAGACTTAATCTGATGATGTGATATCCATCCTACTTCCATATGATATCCATGGCAGTGGCTTCATGTGTCATCTTGGGACGTTTAAATCGCATGCAAATGAATTTGAAGTTTTTATACCCAAGGGATTACATGAAATCCCACCACCACATTTTTTAAATAACCCCTTCATGAAGACGAGAGGATTTGTTGGCTTTCAAGTTTGCTTCTATGTTGAGAACACTCTTGATGTGGATAATATGGACATCTTCAAACCATAAGATCTCTTTTTTTATTCGTTTAATGAGAATTGTCAATTTATCATCATTTGAGACCTTGTCATGGTTCATAAAGTGAACAATGATAGAGGAGTTTCCATTGAATTGAAGACACATGATGATCATGGGAGAAACTCAATATATGAGGAAGTTCAATTGATGATGGAAGCTTAGGCTTCTTAAATTTATAGACATTTCTATTGCTGATGGAAGCTCACACTTCTTAAATTTATAGAAATTTTGCTATTTGGAATGCCATTGCAAATATACAAGGATATGTTTACTAGCCTAATATGCATGGATATATTTCAAATTTTATCATAGGTTGTGTTCTTTATAGCACTAGTAACCCAAATTTTATCATAGGTTTTGTTCTTTCATAAAATTTTCAACTAGGTTGACCTTCTCAAACAACTACTTTAATTCCATAATCTTCCAATGGAATAAATCATGCATGTTTTATTCAAATAGGAAACCTATATCCAATCATAATCCTCCAAATAAATCAATAACGCAAGCTCTCCTAACAAAGAAACCTTCCAAATCCTCAAATGCATGGCTAAGATTCAATGACAACATATAAGTAGGCTTGGATGGTACATTCATCCTCAATCATCCCTAAATTTGACATGTAGGTCCACATAACTAGTAATATTCTCACCTCATGTTGAAGAGGTTCAATGGGGAAGCTCTAGTCAACTTAATATTCCTATTAATTTTCAAAGAATACACACATAAGAAAAACCTCCTCTTGGTTTTGTAACATACTCTTGAGTTCATTCATATGTTTTACATTTTCTCTTAATACTCTATCATATGTTTGGATATAGGAACCCTTTAAAATAAAACTTACAACATAGAAAATGATCATTGACAATTTAAGGCAAAAAATGGGTTATGATCATTAACAATGCAAATTTAATGTGTTGGAACCATGTGTGGAGGGTACTATGATTTGCTTGGACACATCACCAAAATTCACTAAAGAAGTTATTAGGGAGAATATAGAAGTCTTCCTTATTAGCCATGTTGACCCCCTTTATTGGATTAATTATTAATGGAAGCTCATAAGACCTGCATAGACCATTCGTCATTTCAAAATTCCCTTTGCTACACAAATCTCTTGTTGACCAATAGAAGTGGATAATGGCCAAGTTTGGAAAAAACATCAATCTTGGAGTCATCTCAATCTTTTGTTTACCAAGAAGATTAAAATTGTTGATAGAATCCTTGCAATGGGACAAATTTATTACTCATGTCTTTATAGGTTAGAGTGCAAGCAGTGGAGGGAGGTGCCCCTTGGAAAATTTTATTTCATCACCAAATTTAGCATGCTTAATAGATTGGTAGTCCCATATTATATTTATGTGGAGAATCCATTGTGAAACTACTTTTCATGCAGAAGTTAGAACCATTCCTTGTTAGCCTAAGAGAATCAAGGCTCTTTAAGCAGGGATTGACTTTGCTAGTTAATTTCAAGTTGATTTTTTTCCACAAGATGTGGAATCCCTCCCTCTTCAAGCATAGGCTCATATGCTCACATTTTTTGCCTTTCTAGGAACAAAAATTCCTTTTGGACACCCTTCCTACTAGAACACAGTCTCATACAATTACTTTTTTGGCCTTTCTAAGAAGGGAACATCCACATCCTTGTGTTGTCAGATTATTGTAACCCTTTTTGTTCCAAGAAGTAATGTATGTTGCATTTCTCGAAAATATATGTATATAAGCCACAAGCAATTACAATATAACCAAATATAGTAAATAATTATCTTTATGAAGTTGTGCACTTGGAAACCCACTACATAGAATTTATATTCCTACCAACCACAAGTATCTATTGAACTTATCAAAACATGATATGTAGATCTGCACTCACTAATATTGATATTTTCAACATGGTATCAGAACACATTATTTGAAATCTTCCAAGGTTGATATATGGAGAAGGTTGTTTCTTGTGAGAGGGAGTTTTCGAAGGATTTAAGTGGGTGTGATTCCTAGAAAAATCCAAATATTGGAGAGATGCATGCATGATATAGGCACAAGGACCTATGAGGGGTTTGTGGGTGTGAGACCCATCAAACTCCAATAAATGGGATGTTGCTTAACCCCAAGAGAGGTGATGTGCACTTAGGGGGAAAATGAAAAGCAAGCATGGTGTGATGCCATGATGAAGTATTGTTCCGTATTTGATGTAGTAAATGCAAAGCAAGTATGGTAGGATGCCATGTTGGAGTAATCTTTATCTTGGTAGTAGCACACACTAAGCGGGTATGGAAGGATGCCATTGGGGGTATTGTTTCAAAACTTTATAAGGAATCAAAGGATGTAATGCTTGTGTGCAATGCAATTTTTCGACTGCAAAGGCACATATGTACATCCTTTCTCTGCCACATGTGTATGTGTTAGGAACACCTTGTAATCTATGATTGGTGTATTTCACTTGAAATCTATTAATTGAGTGTAATCAATTTCACTTAAAACTCTCAATACTCAAGACTAGTGTTGTACAATCCTCTATGCAACTTGATCCTTGCCTAATGATGTAAGAGCTTATTATGTTAAAATCCAAATGATAAAGATTTCCCCTTTCCAAATATGGTGATGATTGAACATGGATCAAAGCTAATTGCTTTCAATATGCCTCATGCCCTCCAAATAGTAGATGTTTTATCCAAGTCACATAACATAGTATTTTACCTTCCTAAAGGACAATGGATTCACTATTGTTAGACCACTATTTGACTTATTGAATAACCAAGATCATAAATGAGAAATTATCCTTTTCAAATAGAAAGATTCAACCAGAAGAATGGTACTGTTTTCCTTCGATGGCTACAAATAGAGGGAAAACTCTTAAAAAATTGAGATCTTAATGCATCATTTGGACCACTGTATAATGATATTAATAGTGAGTGATGAGGATAATTGAGGTGCAAATATGAGTTCTTGAAACAGAACCCAAAAAAAAGGTGAGGTACATCAATGGAAAGAATCTTGGAGTTGATTTCTTTTAAAGGTTAAAAAAACCAAAGCATGAGGTTGCCAATAAAGTGATACTATAGTACAACACTTAGATTAACTTGCAAGAGTGGTGTAAGTATTAGGGTAGCCTACCTAATCCTCCCTTAGATGTAATAGTTGAAGCATTATCACTATATGAGACATTTTTTATTCTCTCCAAATATGTTTGGTCGTTTATGTTACAAATGCATCCATATAACATCCTTACCTAGATGGTTCATAGAGAAACTATTGTTTAGTTGGGTCGCATGACCACATCACAGTTGGAAAGGGTGATAATCTGTTATACATAAAGAGTCATGTGGCATTGGATATGAGGTCTAGTCAAAAGTATGAAATATTTATCAAAGAAAGTGTTTAGGGCTAAGAAATTAAGGCAGAGATTGGAAATATAGTTTAAGAAAAACAATTCTTTCACTTCAAGGAATTAGAGACATGCTTATCAATGGGATTCTTATTGGAATAAGGTCAATCATAAACTAAATAGAGAAATATGAAAATTCTTTAGTTGATCTTGGGATTTGGCCCTATTTTATTAGTCAGTATCATGTTCCAACTTGGGAGTGGTGGTAGACATAGACATGAGGAAGACACTTATTACTTGTTACTCTCTTGGATAGTTTCTACTATTTAATTCTCCTTGTACCTGATGTATTTAGTTTATTATATTTGTAGAAGATTGAATAGTGTAATTATCGTACACTCCCTATGCATTATTTGGTTGCCTTGACAATGTACTTCCCAGGCTGAAATTCACTCATTTGACCAATGACGTGTGAACCAGTGAAGACATATTTCCGAATTTACCCTTTTCTAATCCCTATAAAATGTATATCAACCAGATACTAACCTTCTATAATCCTTTGGTGTTTCTCCTATTTCTATCATTACTAAGAAAATCTTTGATGAGAACATTTATATTGGTAATAACAAAGTTTAATGTTTATCCAAAGACAAAAAATTGAAGCTTACCATCATGATAGATTGCAGCTACACCCACCTCATAAAACCAATCTAGTTCTTTATTTCTCAAGAGGTAAATTCCCCAAATGACCACCCCAGTGACTTGTAAATAAATCTTCATCAAGTCAATGAGCAAGTCGGTAAATAAATTATTCTAATTAGACATAAATGTAATGATTTGGGTTGTTAATAAGCAAGTGGAAGGTTTAATAATGTACTAAAGGCATTCAACCACTAATAATACACACGAGGAGAATGAACACAGAGTGGTGATGGAGGTAAAATGTGTTGAAATATTGTAACTTCTAAGAATATTCTATTTGTACTTTATCCGGAGATGTTTCATTCCTCCGTTGGGACCTTATTGTATATCTGGAGATGTTTATTTCTCTGTTAGAATGTGGTAACTTGGTTTATTAGACTTCCCTAGTGGGGTCGGCCCAGAGTCAGTTGTAATGGGGTGTTTAAGTCCCTTAGTGGGGTCGGCCCAGTCAGCATTATGTTGAGTGGTTAAGTTGGGGCCGACCTAGTTAGGGTTAAAAGTCAAGTGAGGTAAAGTATAAATAGAGGATGTGTGATCCTCATTTATTATACACACTAGGAGAGGGAGAGATCTGAAAAGGAGGAGAAGGAGCTCATGTTTTGGGATTACATCTTTGTATTTGTTGGTCATCTATATTGAGGAAGATTTGTTGGGTTTTCTACCCCATGAGGGTTTCCCAGGATAAATTGTGTCTCTTGTGTTTATGATGTGCTTGTTGTTCTTTCAATGATTATGTATATGCTATTGTTGTGAAATATAATGGAATACTGATGTTATCTATCTCAGAATATTGATTCTTAACATGTTATCATAGCTATCCTGAAGGAAGGCAATGTATGGCACTTACGACACTTGTCTCACTTGCAACAATTTGAAAGTTAGGGTTTTGTATAGAAAAACCTAGTCATCATGGAACTTTCGCTATAAATCCGTTTTGGCGAAGGTGCGCGATCTGAAAATTGGACAGGATGAAGATGAAAGTTTCCTGTACCTTGTGTCTGAAGTTCAACCTCAGATTCATTTTACTTTCTGAGATATGATCCGTACAAGTTAGGGTTTCTGCCTCTTCCAGAATGCAGTCCTAAATAGGTGACCGAGGTAAAAAGGTCATATCTCGGGATAGGAAGCTCCAAATGAAATTTCGTAAACTGTGACAGTGAGGGCATGGACTACAGTTTCATAGGCCCAATTTTTAGAGGTTGAAGTTGAAACAGTGACACGTGACACTCCGTACAAGTTCACTATGTTGTTTCATCCCTTAAACAGGTCATGCTGGTAAAATTAGCATATATCTTTGATGGAGAATCCAATGAAGCTAAAACCTATGGGGTTGGAAATATGACAGGTCAAGCTACCACAGGCCGAATTTTCATACCCTGCATATCTGAAATTTTAGAGATACACCAGAAACAATACGACACATATGAAATGGCTCAACAAAGGAAATCAAGGAAGAGGAGGAAGAAGCTCTCACTTAGGGTTTTCAGTTTTTAGGTATGGAAGGACCTGATACAATGTTGGAGACACCTGATGCAACATTGGAAACTTTGATACTGGATTTGGAATCCATTTATCATAGATATTAATCCTCCATCAAAATGTTGTGGGAGGAAGGAGATTGAAGATTAGGGTTTCCAAGTAAGAAGAAACCCTAGCAAAGTTGGGAGACTCATAGGGAAGCAATGAAGAGGTTTAAATGGAACTAATATTCTATCATCCTAGCACCATGAACATACATAAGATGTTTACAAGTGATCTACCTTGGATGGTTAGGGTTTTACCCATATAGAGAAGACTACTCAACATGTATGACTTGAGAAGATACAGGCATGTTTTGAAATTTGTTTCATGATTAAGTTTATAATATGTTTGTCTTCATATTATTGAGCTTAGCACAATCATGATTGATTCTAGATTGTCTGATAACCTTAGTAAAAGTATGAATGCATGTGAATGATAGAATACATTCATTGATTAGGGTTATGACACTTATGATTGTACTAATGCACTTGTGGTGTTGTATGAGGATGATGTTGTCTACTAACATGAAAGGTACATCAAGAAAGACAAATAGAGTTCTATGACCATGATGACATTAAGACAAAGGATCATCCATAGTATTTGATCACATAGAAGCTCTACTTACAAGGTATGTATGACTTTGTTCTACTATGCTTAACTTATGAGATATGCAGGTTCTAGCACAAGGTCTCTAAATCATTGAAGAGAACAAAGAAGATATTGTTTGGGTATGTTAGACATAACCAAGCATGATAATTAGGTATGTTTTCCTATATCAAGTTAGAATCCTACTTTGTGTTAGGATCTTAGGTAAGTATACCTGTGTATGAAATGATCATGACCATACATACTTAAGATTATTTAGAATCATAATGTTTTGATAGTAATGAGATTATACTAATAAATGTATGATTATGTATGAGATCATGAGGATGACATTAGTGCACACTTAAGCATGCATAGTGGTATAGGATCGATAGAAGTTCAAAGACATATAATCATGAAGCTATCATAAAGGGAAAATAGAGATCAAGCGGGAGGCAACCACACAAACATAAAAGATAAGTATTTGAGTTGTTATTTGAATTACTTCTTGAATAGTCAATGATATTGCTCGTAATAGTTGTATGCATATTTGTATTCCTAGAATATATCATGCATAGTGTAAGCATTCATATAGCATGAACAGTATACTACTAATATGCATATGATGGGCAAGTTGGACAAACATTCCATTGTTGCTTTTCTAGAATGAAACCTCTTTGCTGACATCCTGAGAGTTGTGCATGCTCTTGATAGTATGTTCTGGTATAGATGGAAGGCATCTAGATAGCCATTGTATGCATATAGGATATGGAAAAGTATTGTGCCCAAATATTGGTCAAGATAGTTGCATAGCTATGTGAGTCATATCAGTATGCATAATAGGTTATCATGTCAACATGATTTGATGATTATGAAGTATTACTAATCATGTAATTAACTTTGATTTGTAGGAAAGATCATGAAGAATGATGAACACCGAACAAGTGATGGATGTTCAACAAGAAGACTTACAAATCAAACATACTATAGAAGGGTCGTGGCTAGAATATTCTCTTAGAAAGAGGAAGAGGATCATGATGAGATGTTTCCTCCAAGTGGATAGATAAGATCATTCTCTTAATGGTGTAATTGAAGAAGAAGTGTGAATCGAGAAAACTCCCAGGATTCAATTGAAGAAAGCTCTGTATGGGTACCCAGGATCGCTAGTCATTTGATGAGCTTAATGATCACCATGGGTGATGCGGATTTCAACCTTTTCTACAAGGTTGAAGATGGTTTCTATATACAGATGACATTCTTCTCTTAGATGGATGCAAGAAGGAACTCACCATAGAGTTCGAATGATCTTGAAGCTCATATCAGTAGACCCATCTGACAGGAGATGGCACAAATAGATATGCAGAAGATCACTCAATGCAGAGTGTGAATGATATTCAGTCACAAAATTGAAAGCTTCTTGACAAGATTGGGCTTTACCAAAAGTAAAGTTGATCCTAACCTTTACCTTAATGTTATGGATGATGAACCTGTCATACTATTACTGTATGTGGATGATCTCTTTCTGACAGGAAATGAGAAACAAATCATGGAAAACAAGAAGAAGATAGCTACAAAATTTGAGATGAAAGATCTCAGATTGATACATTACCTCCTAGGTCTAGAAGTATGGAAAGGCCCAAAAGGAATATTTCTCAACCAAGGAAAATATGCTGTGGAAATCTTGAAAAGATTTGATATGTTGGAATGTAAGGACATGACCACTCCCTTGGATTCCAACTTGAAGTTGTTGGCTGATTAATCGTCAAAATTGGTTGATGTAACTCAATATAGACAGAATATTGGGTCATTGATGTATCTGACGAATATCAGGCCAGATATATGCTTTGCCGTGAACACCTTGAGTCTGTATCTAGTGGAACCTAGACATGTTCACCTGATAGCTACAAAGCATGTGATGAGGTACCTAAAGGGTACTATAGACTTTGGTCTATATTATCTTGGATATAGTGACTTCAGATTGTATGGATACACAGATGTGGATTTGGCAGGAAGTGTATCAGACAGGAAGAGCACATCGGGCGGATGTTATTGTCTGGGATCTTCCATGATCTCGTGGTTTAACAGGAAGCAGTCTAGTGTGGCTCTCAGCACAACTGAAGCGGAATATAAAGCTGCTTTCTCTGCTAGTTGTGAAGTGATATGGCTTCGGAAGTTGTTATCAATATTGTTTGACTTAGAGATGGACCCCACTGTGATCCTATGTGACAACCAGATTTGTATCAAGATGACAGAGAATCCAGTATTCCTCAACAAGTCAAAGCACATAGAGATCCGATATTTTTATATACAGGATATGGTGCAGAAAGGAGCTATAAAGCTCGAGCATGTGGGCACTTATGAGCAAGTTGCTGATGTATTGACCAAACCTCTATCTCGAGTAAAGTTTGAATATTTTCGAGACAAGCTTGGTGTAGTTCAGAAGGACCCTCCTCGAAAGGGGGAGTGATATGGTTGATGACGATATTGATGATGAGGATACTTGTATCGATGATAAGGATACTTGTATCGATGATGAGGATACTTTTATCGATGATGAAGATACCTATTTCGATGATACCAACGATGAGGTCGATGATATCGACGATGATGTCTATGAAACCGATGATGAGGTCGATATGTGGTCCTTAGACTTTGTCTAAGTGGATGAGTGGATTGTATCATCCCTGGACTTTATGTCCTAAAGAGATCGGGATTAACCATCCTGTAAGTGGTGGGATTGCATCATCCCTGAATGGTTGGTTCAAAATGTACGTGATAGGATTGCATCATCCCTGAACCTTTAGTTCAAAATGTACATGATGGGATTCCATCATCCTTGAATGGTTGGTTAAAAATGGATGTGATAGGATTGCATCATCCCTAAACCTTTGGTTCAAAATGTACGTGATAGGATTGCATCATACTTGAAGGGGTTCAAAATGGATGTGATAGGATTGCATCATCCTTGAATGGTTGGTTCAAAATGGACGTGATAGGATTGCATCATCCCTGAACCTTTGGTTCAAAATGTACATGATAGGATTACATCATCCGTGAATGGTTGGTTCAAAATGGATGTGATAGGATTGCATCATCTCTTAACCTTTGGTTGAAAATGTACGTGATAGGATTGCATAATCCCTGAATGGTTGGTTCAAAATGGACGTGATAGGATTGCATCATCCCTGAACCTTTCATTCAAAATATATGTGATGGGATTGCATCATCCCTAAACGATGGTTCAAAATGTACGTGATAGGATTGCATCATCCCTGAACATTTGGTTCAAAATGTATGTGATAGGATTGCATCGTCCTTGGACTTATGTCTTAAAGTGGTAAGGATTGATCATCCTGTAAGTAGATCTGGATTGCCTCATCCATAGACATGTTGTGGTGTCTTAAATTGATAGGGATTGATAATCTCGTAAGTGGATCAGGATTGCATCGTCCTCGGATTTATGTCCTAAATTTATAGGGATTTACCATCCCGTAATTGGATCATGTGTGTTGCAGATTATGATGTTGTTAATCAAGAGATCCAGACGATGAGGCTGTTGATCGGAAGATCCAGATGTTGATACTGTTGATCAAGAGATCCAGACGATGAGGCTGTCGATCGAGAGATCCATATGATGATGTTGATCGAGAGATCCAGATGATGATGTTGATCGATACATCCAGATGATGCTCGGAATATCCAGATGATGATGCTATTGATCGAGAGATCCAGATGATGTTGTTGATCAGGAGATCCAGATGATGATGTTGTTGTAGTTGATCAAGTGCTGCAGAAGATGAAGACTCAGTACTGAAGATGTTGATGTTCCAGTATTGAAGATCTTGAAGATGTTCCAGTAGTTGTTTGAGTTACTGATGATGATTGAAGAAAGCTTCCAATGATTTATAGATGTATCATGTATCATGTATTTGATGACTCCTTGCTCCTGCAGATGTTGTTAGAATATCTTTCTCATTAAGGGGGAGTGTTGAAATACTATAACTTCTAAGAATATTCTATTTGTACTTTATCCGGAGATGTTTCATTCCTCTACCGGGACCTTATTGTATATCCGGAGATGTTCATTCCTCCGTCGGAATGTGGTAACTTGGGTTATTAGAATTCCCTAGTGGGGTCAACCCATTCAACATTATGTTGAGTGGTTAATTTGGGGCCGACCTAGTTAGGGTTAAAAGTCAAGTGAGGTAAAGTATAAATAAAGGATGTGTAATCCTCATTTATCATACACACTCACTTGTGAAACTCGCATAGAAGAGGGAGAGATCTGCAAAGGAGGAGAAGGAGCTCATGTTTGGGTATTACATCTTTGTATTTGTTGGTCATCTATATTGAGGAAGCGTTGCTGGGTTTTCTACCCCATAAGGGTTTCCCAGGATAAATTGTGTCTCTTGTGTTTATGTTGTGCTTGTTGTTCTTTCAGTGATTCTGTATATTCTATTGTTGTGAAATCTAATGGAATACTGATGTTATCTATCTTAGCATATTGAATCTTAACAAAATGCGCCATCCAACCACAGTCACCCTTCTTGCAGAAAACGTTCAGAGGTCCTACATCTCGTCTTCTAGATTGTGGGAGCAATAGCGTGCAATAACACACAGAGATACATGCTAAGGAGGAGATATACCGGAGTTGTGAAGTTGTGGGAAGGATACAACAACAATGAATCACGTTTATTGCATTGGGAAAATGTAGATAAACTAGATACCACACAAATCTAATGAGGAAAAACTTATATAACTTATAGGCAGGGTTAATGCCCAAGTCGCATATTAGAAATGACAATAAGAATATAGCCAAATTTGAACCCCAAATGAGAAAATGAAAACCCTTTTACCAAATTCAAACCCTAAATGTAGAGATGTAATCGTTTTTTTTCCTACCAATATGAGGAAGGTTGTACTTACTGATGTCATTGTGCTTCGCGAGCCTCCTTTTCTACAATGTTAATCTCCTTGGACAGATTCAGGTTGCGGTGTATTCTCCTTTGGTCCTCCTTCACTACGGTGTCAATCTCCTTTGATAGGCTCATGCTAGATGGCAACGAATTCCACCTTGGACGGGGGTTGCGAATTGGACAAGGGTTGCGAATGAGACAGGGTTCATGAATGAGTTGATCGATGGGGGTGTGGAGCTCAATTTGGTAATTTGGTAATGTTTGTTGTTGTTTTAATTTATGTTTTTAAACATAATATAAATTTTATATTTTTTATAATGCAATATATTTTAATATTTTGTTATA
Source organism: Larix kaempferi (assembly GCA_027924585.1). NCBI lineage: Eukaryota > Viridiplantae > Streptophyta > Pinopsida > Pinales > Pinaceae > Larix > Larix kaempferi. The sequence continues at coordinate 2,302,092 of BSBM01000937.1, forward strand.
TATATATATATATATATATATATATAATATTTTGTTATTTTGTTATTATTACATTATATATTATATTTTAATATTTAATATTTTAATATTTTAATATATTATATTAAATTCCTCAAAACATTACAAAACCCTCTAGAAATGACATTTGTCCATGAGTGGGATATGGTCGGTACCATTAGAAGGTTTTGCACAAAAGTGATGGGTCTTGGGTCTTTGGCCCAAAGTGAAACTTCTAGGGAAATTGTCTCTAAACTAGGCCTCAAACCACTAGATAAACCCAGATCATTTCCCTTTTGGTGGGATATGGGAATCAAGAGAATTCTACATATTGGACATGAGATTTGGGACCTTAACCATGGTCAATGGAGGAAAATAAGGGTAGTAGGATCTAAATTACTCTTCTAGAGGATATAGTAATGAAACCTTGAACCACTACACAAACCCTCTAGATAGAATAAGGGCTCCATTAGATATTTTTAGAGACATGGATGGGTCTATGGACCTTTACCATGGTCATTCGAGAAAACAAAGTGTCTTAGGACTTGAATGAGGCTTTTATGGATCATGGACCATGGAAAAATATTTGAACACTAGGCCCTTTAGAGAAGATATTTGATCTTTGATTGGGATATGGGTGCCATTAGGAATTTTTTTGTACCAAGAATAGGTCATGAGGTCTTAACCATGGTAAGGAGAGGAAATAAAAAAATTAAGTTCTATATAAATATTTTAAGGATCTAGCCCATGAATGTGGTCTCAAAGCACCACATAGGCCATATAAAAGGGATCTTTAACCTTTGAGTGGGCTATGGAAGCCAATAGGAGGTTTTGAATTATAAGGAATAGATATTGGGGTCTTGACCATGGTCGAGCAAGGAATAAAATGTGCACATAACCTAAATATAACTTCTAGGGCTTATGGGACAAAAGGAGGTGTTGAGCCACTACATATTCCCTTTAGAGGAGATGTTTGGCCACTAAGTGGGATATAACCACCATTAGGATATCTTGTTCACCTAGGATGGATCTTAGGGCATTAATGATGGTCATATGGGAAGCAGTACAAGGATTTCCACATCACATGCTTCTTGAGACAATATTCATGGTCTAAGTAGGAAAACTAATGCCTTGTAGAGTAAAATATGATTTTATGGCTCATGGAGCATGCATAGGATTTGAAACCACAACACATGCCTTGTAAATGGAACATTTATTCCACTAGGGACTGGTATCAAGGCCCCAACCATGCTTCAAGGAAAATCACTAGTGTCTTAGCACCTAAATGGTACTTTTAGGGCTCATGGAACATGCATGGAGACCCTGTAAAGGAAATATTTAGCAGATTAATCTAATATGGGCACCATTATGAGGTTTGATGCATTAGGATGGGTTTCAGGTTCCTATAAAAGGATGTTTATCTTTACCTCATAATTTTAGGGCTATGTTGACTTTCTTAATTAAAAAAATATAAAAATGACATTAAAAATTTGAAAAAGTAAGAGTGCACAAGAGCAAATTGTTCTCTATAGTTGTATAAATTATTTTAAGGAAATTTCATCATTTAGTTAGTACTCAACTATTGCATTTGAGTCAAACACATGCACTTCTTTTTTTAGGAAACATAAAATACAATTTTTAGAAAAACAAGAATTTTAGTGTCATAAAAAATTTCCACAAATAAAAACTATATATTCTAGAATATAATTTGATTTCCTATATTTCATATTCTTACACCAAATTCAAATTAGTTGTTAAAGTGCCTCAAATCATCCCTTGAAGTCAACATATTATTGTCTTTTGATGTTTACATTGCTACTAATGCATCATGATAGACCATCATTAGCTTGCACTCATGCATTCACAATTTTTTTTTATTTTTAAATATAAAAAGATATAATTTGTATGGTTTTTCATACAGTAAAAATATAAAATATTGAAACTTTATATTTGATTTCATCCTAAGTAGATTTATACTCTATCTCCACTCTATCGATTTTATGTCAAGGATGATTTCTTAAGAAGATAGTTCCAAGTTCAATTTCGGTGGTGATATATTAATATTAACTAATAATATTCATTTCATATAATTCATTTGATTCTTCATGGTTTGTAATTCAAACCCCACTCGTTGGGTAACCCAAATGGAACAATATTTCTCTCTCCAAAGCATTATTGATGACTTGGTCAAAATTAGAGTGGGTGTGTTATACTTGGACAGGTAATATTGGAAATGGTGGAAATGACATAAGAAATTCTATGGAGGGTGTCTTTCCTAGATCTATTATGTGAAGATCGTCTATGTTTGCTTCTAAATATATACTCGTTATTTGGGATAGTTAACCAAGTTGCAACAAACATGTACAGTTGAAAACATTATAGAAGCCTTTGATAAATTAGTAATCTACACAAAGGGAATGCCTAATTCATTTTTCAAAGAATGTTTTATATGTGTTCTAAAAGAGGAGATTACAACATAGGTCTTGATGTCTCACCCCACTACTTGGTTGGAGGCCTCTAAAAAACCTAGAGAAGTGTCGATAATGGTCAATGCACATGATAAAAGGCCCCCTTTTATTCATCTACCACATATTGTTGTAATTTGAGGCCTTGGTTATGGCCTCCCCAAAGTACACAATATTAGGTGATTGAAACAAGTCAAACAAGGTCAAACTGAATCCAATTGCATGTCAACAAGATCTAGATGGGGTGCACTATGGATTTAATGGATATAATGAACATGTATTAAGGGTGATATAAGAATTATGTCTACAAATATTTTCCATAACATTTGGTTTAGAACAAAATCTTATCAATGAAGTCACATGTACAAATTTGTGTGCATATAGAGGCTGAGGTTGTGTGTTGCAACTTGTGCCCTACATAGACTAGACATCCATAATTGAAATTGGAAAAATGAGGGTTCATTGGAAATATTATACACAACAATATAGCATTTCCAGTCATGTTTGAGTCTAGAAACCCTCCCACACCATCAATGCATGCTTCTAGTCTAACCATGCCAAATTTTAGTCCATACAAGCACAAATTGAACAAATTTCAACGTTGGCCATGTGCATTACATTAATTAATATATAGGTTTGGTTTTTTATTGGAAATTTTTTTGTGTCATTCATGTTTGAGTCTGGAAACCCTCCCACGCCCATAATGTATGCATCTAGTCTAACCATGCCATATTTCAGTCCATACAAGCACGAATTGAAAAAATTTCAATGTTGGCTCCGTGCAGTACATGATCAAGTACACCATTTGGGTTAGCATGATAATTGTGCATTGCCTTACTGAGCTTCTCTTTGTTTTGATAATAATTTAATATTCTCTACTAAACAGGAACAACCACATGAAGGTGGAAGCTCATCTGACCCCCCCCCCCCCTCTCACGTCACTCTCAATCCCCCATAACCCGACAAAATCTATGTACAAGGAAATAATTTATTGTGTTTTTTTTCATACTTAAGAAGCAATGTCTCTAATTATAACATATGCCAACATACAAAAAATGGAAAACACACTAAGAAACAATTAATTTATACGTACCAATAAAATTCAGTAATTCTATCGCAATATTAAATCAAAATATATAGAGTAGATATATTAAGGCATACCTCATACACTTTAATGGACTTCATCATATTGTTCATCCAAGTCATCATCTGTATCATCCGATTTAGATTCAACATTATAAGGATTGGCCATATCATCATCGTCATCGAAGTCAGTTTCTATCATCATGTCATCATCGATATCATTTTCATGGACACTGTCTGCTACATCATTTGATTCAACTAATTCTTCGACATCTTCCTCTGGAACATGATCATCTAACTCATGTTGATCATATTCAACATCGTCTTCTTCTTCAAGATCCTCTTCATTTCCTTCCTCTACATTATACTTTACCAGCCTTCCTCTTGGATCATGTCTCACAACAAATGACCAACCCCCTCTACCTGGAGCCTCAGAGTAAAATACCTATTCACATTGGCTTGGGAGAAGATAGGGTTCCGTTCCTGGCTCAAACAACCTTGTATTAACCATGGTAGATCCATTATCATGTTCAATAATAGTTTTATCGGGATCATGTTGATTCAATTGTAACTTGTACCATTTGACAATGAACAAAACTACATTGAAGGAGTTAAAGTCAAACTGGACAATATCTTCCAAATACCCATAGTATCGATTTTGTGATAGTTCTGGATGCCTGTCACTTCTAGAGGAAACATTGATCACTTCAAAGACTGCAGATATCCCACAATCTAATGTTTTCTTCGTTTCATCCAACTTTTTGATGCGAAATTTACAACCATTGCACCACATAGGCTTATGGTGTTTTACCTACAACAAGCCATACACGTAAAGATTACATCATGAATTGGTGATTAAGTGCATGTTATGCCCTGTAGGGAAAAAAATCAATGTGTGCATCAATATATTTGCAAAAAAAAAAATAGCATGGCTAATTAATATGCTTGCCTGCTTATCTTTGAAACCATATGCTAAATCGATTTCCCTTTGTGTAAGATTGGTATCTCCACTGCGATGAGTTGCTTTAACTAATGAAGCCACACCTTTCCATGATATTCCATGACCATATTTTTCACATCGTTCAACCCATACCTTCATCCAATCAAGATTGTTTGTGATGTATAAATGAAGTGCATCCCACTCTCGACCAAATTCTTTATGAAAATAAAAATAAAATTCAGTACAAATGTATATTCACTTAACATAGTATACACTTTTAATTGTTGCATATTGAATATTAAAAATAAAATATGATATATACATAAAAATCAATAGTCAAATGTACTATATTAATTAATCTCCACTAGCTAATAATTACCTTTCACCTTCCTCGATCTACCTTTCTCCTTCAGGTACCCACCTTCGAAATTGTTATTGGAGTCTGGATCACAAATGCAACCTAAATTGAGCTTTGACACTAATTTATGAAGATATTCACTAATATACATCATGTTCTAGTATACCATATATCCCTCCACCACAGAACCCTCAAGACGTGCTCATTTTCTAACCAAACCTTCAAAACTTTCAAGTGCCTCTCAACCATCCACATGGACCTTGAGTGTACAGGTCCACACAATTCAATCTCCTCAACTTCGTGTATGAGGTAGTGTTCTTGTGTATTGAAAAATGCCGAAGGTAGATGCTTCTGCATTTCACACATGAGACGAGAACTTTCTCTCCTCCAATACTTTATATCTTCTTTATGGATTTATTTAGATGACAACCATCTACAAGTGATGCAAACCAATCACAATATTTAACAAAAAAAACATTATATTACATAACAATTCGTGCAGAAATGTCAAATATAAGGTCTACAATGAATTAAACAAACACTAAGTGGATGCAAAAAATTGCTACTTACCTCATGTATTTCCAAAGATTATATATAACTTGTTTGACATTGTTGTCAAATTTGTTCAAGAGAGATAGAGGTAGAACATACTGTAACAATATACAAACCGTTTCATTGTTTTTACAAAAAGTAGACAAAAAAATACCAACAATATGCAATAGAATAAAAAATATAGAAATTCTATGCATATTATAATAATTACCTCGATGAAGATATTCCAATCATGTGTTTTCATCCCCGCAAAATCACCTTTCTTTGTTATGATATTCTTCATGTTCGAACAAAATACAGTGGGAAATTTATTTTTTCGCATGAATTCTTTTACAACATTACTTTGTCGCTCCATTAACAACCATGGAAGTGAGTTTATATTAATTTGGTATTTGTTGCTATGTAATTGAATGACGTCTTTCATTGCATGGTTGGCTTCTTGAATGTCAATGCAAATGTTGACAACTTTTTCTTTGTCACTCCTTCCATCCAATATTCACTATAATGTTTTAGTCACATTCTTTCCGATATGCTTTGTATCAAACAGATGATCAATTTGTAGGTGCTCATAGTAGGGAAACCTCCTGAATTATTTAGGATAAATTTCCATTCTTGGTGGAATCCCATTAATGCCTTCATGATCACGACAACCATCATGAAACATAGTTTATAAATAAATTACAGACATCAATGTCAATTACAGTAAACAACACACAATAAAAAAATCATAACATTTCATATACGGTGATAGATAGACAATTTGATCCTTACGTACCTTGACGATTTCTATTGTATTGCAACTTCCATAGGTGAAGTGTCATTCTCTGCGGTTTTAATGTAGTCTCTTGCTTCCCATCGAATATATTTTTTTCAGTAGTTCGATACCTATGATTCTTAGAGAGGAAGTTCCTATACTCATCAAACACCTCCTTTCCTAAACTTTTTGAACGATGAGATTTGATCTTAGGACCAAAAACTGGACATGCAAATTTTCCCTTTGCCTGAAGACCTACATAAAGAGATGGATTAACTAAGTCAATTATAATTATATATAAAATGAATGGATTATTTAAAAAAACATGCGTGCATAATAGATCAACTAGTTCATAAAAATAAATGCAATTAAAGTGGAACTTATAATTACAAACCACAAAAGTGGGTTAACCCTGGGGCATCGTGTATTGCTCATACAAGCATTGCATGGAATTGAAATTTCCTTTGTCGTATTGGTCTAGATACATCATACATAGTGATGCCATTCCATAACTTTAGTAGCTCGTCAATAAGAGGTTCGATATATACATTCATATCTTTAACTTGGTACTTACTTGATTCATTTGAACATATAAAATATATAATTATTACAACCATTTAGATATATAAACCATACACAAGAGAAAAATAAAAAATATATATATACGAAATTATGCAACAAAATACGACAAATGAGATTCCACTACATTAAAAAAAAAATGTTGTAGACATATACCTGGAATAACCATTGCCAACATTATGCGCTCCCTCTTTATTGACAACCATGGAGGAATGTTATTGTTGATAACAAAAATAGGCCACACCGAGTAAATGGATCTCATCTCTGCAAATGGATTGACACCATCTGTTTCCAAAGAAATCCTAATACTACGAGGTTGTTCTTTAAAGTGAGACCATTTTTCCTCCATATCTCTAAATGCAGAACCATCTGCAGGAATTCGAATAATGTCATATTGACTTATGCTCCGTGCATGGTATACCATAAATTGCGCTATGTTTTTGCATATGAACAATCGTTGCAATCGTGGAATAATGAGAATATAAAGAAGAACCTTGCGAGGCACCTTTTTTGTTACTTGATCTATTCGATATCTATTGATATGACATTCTAGACATTCTATTTCAAATTCATGTCAATTATAATATATTACATGGTCATCGAGGCATGCATCAATTGCTTCATACTGCATCCCAATTTCTTTCATGACGGCAGATAAATCTCGATATGTGCGAGGTAAAATATTTGACGGTGGTAACAAAAATTCAGCTATCAAGCTACAACAAATTAAAATAAAAAACTAGATAATATAATAATATATAAGTAATTTAATGAAACACATTTCATCCATATTAATTTTACTTATGAATTAACAATAAGGTTTTTAGACGAACAATGATAACCTTTAGCGCGATCATATATATGTGGTGGAATATATTACATACCTTAACATCTGTGTGACTGATGCGTTTGAAAGACCATTCATAACCTTCAAGTTCATTATCAACAATATAGCAGAGAGAAGATTTGTGTTGGATCCCTCACAAAGGGGTTCGTATTCCTTCTCAAGAAGAGGTAAATCATGAACATCATCAAAGTCATCATTTTCATGATCATCATCATCATCATCCATTTTAACATTAAATGTATCATGGATCAATGTATTTCTATCATCATCTTCAACTATGTTATTAGTATGATCATATTCTTCAATATGATCATTAACTTGTTCTCCATTATTCGTTCTCCATTATTCATAGCTCCATGTTCCTCTGGTACTTGTTTTGAAAGCACATCCTACGGGCGATATGCCGTAGGAGGTCTTTCCTTTATAATTACATCAAACCATCAAAAGATATTAATTAATATAATAAATATTAAAATGATACATACATTTACAAAATCGATCAATATAAAGAGAGATATAATGCAAAACTCACCAATGGACGATATTCATGTCTCCCCTCAACGTGTCCATGTTCCCTACAATGTTATCTGGCTGATGTGATCTTTATTATTCTCCTTTTAAAGCCCCTGCATTGACTACATGGACAATAACATTTCCCATCACCCTTCCTTTTTAGTCCATCCCACAATCTAGCAAGCAATTGTCGATTTTGTTCGTTTGGATCAAGAATATTGTTATGTGACATTTTCTCATAAAGAGCTTGACTAAAGATTATCTATCTTAAAAAATTAAGCTCCACACTTCACTACTTTTAATCACAGTGAAAATTGAAATAATTGTGTATTTTTGTACAGAAAATAGTCTGTGCGAAGAATATAATTTCCGCAAACCGTCGGTTGTATAGCCAACATGTCAGAATTTTTCTATAATATATAGTTTCTAAAATTAACACCTCGTCGGATCTCCGACGATATTATCATAGTTACCATTATAATATATATGTCGCATATTCGATGACACTTGTCAGATATGCGGCGAGCACGCGACGAGTGTCGTTGGATAACAGACAACCATCGAATATTCCACAACTGCAGATATCAATTTAAAAAAAATTAAGCAAAATTCGTAATTTTAAAGATGAAATCCAACAACATGGTCAATTTCGTCGGATTTTATCATCAGATTTTGGGGTCAAATTTTGTTGTGAATTAAGGTAGTAACCAAGGAGAAATTGAATTCATGCTCAACTTTAGTTGGCCTTCAAGCATGATAGTGAAGATAAAAAACTTTCCGAGTCCAAAGTTGGAGCATAGTCTAGTAGGTGCAATAGTGGTGGAGTTGTTGTGATCAATATCCAAGTGGGAGATTGTTGGTTGTGGAGCTTGATTATCTTCTTGATCTAGAGGTCTTGTTTCATTTGTGTTTGGATCTCAGTTCTTGATAAGGAGGTGTGGGGGCACAACGATAGATTTTGGAACCCCCTCTTGGCAGGGGTTTGGGGGCAGCGCCCCTAATAAGAAATTTTTGAAAAAATGCATTGTCAAATATACAGTAATTTCATAGTCAATATGGAGTGTTCATCATTAGGTTTCTTATCTGACATTATAAGTTTTGTTGCTGCCTTTTTTTCCCTAGAAGGAAACCCTCCTTTTCTTATTAGGGCCTTGTATTACAACTGTGTATAATGAGAGATCGTTGTGACTAACAGAGGAGATTGCGAGAGAGTGAAGAGGAAGTTTTAGTGGATGTGTTGTAGGTTTTATCCCTTCATTTTGTTGGATCAAATAAATAAATGACAGCTTGTTTCTCCATGGACGTAGCCCATATCGGGTGAGCCATATATATTGATGCCTCTTTGTATCATATGTAGAACTCCTTCCTTAAAAAATGAACAAAGGTTTCTCATGAAAACACAAAAGGGCTTTTTCTTGTCTCGTCAATGGATTGAGAATGGAGTAAAAGTGGACCTAACATATCTACCAAAGGATCTAACTAAGTTACCCTACCAAATCCTCTGCATAGCGTTTCCAGGCACCATCCAAACAGATGTACTCTAGTCCATTGCTAAACACTTCATTCACACAATCCTCATTAAAAACCCTAAAGTTGTTCCATATCTCTAAAAATTGAATGAGACATTTCCCTCTATAATCCATAAGGTTTAACATCTTATCCATCACTAAGAGGGGAATTCCGAAGTTATATATATATATATATAAAGTTAAATGAGTAATCATCTCAATGATAACAATTTAGAAAAATTAGGTTAATTAGTTGTTATTAATAATATTTAGTAATAAACTAATTTATTCAGTGTAAACATTAACCATTCAAGTTTCCCCACCTTAAACTTTAATATATCACACATACCATGCAATAGACTAATTTATTATATCACATTAACAATATGACATACCATGCCATGTCTACTAGTCACGTAGCAGTTTTCAATAGTCCTAATTGCTATGATATCATTGGGACGTTACGATTCATCCCATACCCCACATAATGCGGAACTACTTTCCAAGAATCCTTGACAAAATATGGAAATCGCTGAATCCTAATTAAATAATTGCAAGCTGCCCACACCTCGCAAGGACAATAATTGGAGTCTGAAAACTTATTTTAAAAACGGGAGAAGAAAGGTTCATGGGAGTTGCTACAGGGCAAAAGAGAAAAGATTTTCTCTTAAAGAAAGCGAAGGCTTTGAGGTCTGGAGAACGTAGGGTCTTAATTCTTTTAGTTGCATAAGCAAGCACGCTGGTTGGATCGGTGAAAGTAGAACATCGATTTATCTAATCAATGCCCAGATACCCCCAACAGAATCTTTCACAATATCATCTGCAGCATCTGATAAAGGAAATGCAAGTACTCCGATGGGATCGGAAAAAAGAAAAAGTTTGATTGGTAGTTAGCCTTATGTTCATCTAAATGCCCAGAAGTCATTGCCAAGATTCCTATGAACAAGATTGACACAGACCCGCCAGCAGAATCTCTCACTATTTCATCTAATTATCAGTTCTGATTGATTCGCTGTTAGCCCCATATTAATCTAATTAAAGCTCACTGTCATTGCCTAGATTTCTATACACAGAGCCCACCAAGAAGAATCTCTCACCATAATTCATCTAATTGTAAAGTAATCCTGTAGGATAGGAGAAAGGAAAAGATCGCTTTGCAGATAACTTTAAATTCTTATCAATGCGCAGTACAGTCATTGACAAGAATCGTATCTACAGGGTTGTATACAACCCCACCAACGGAATCTCTCACGATTTGTACACTTGAAAGAGAAAGCGGGTTGTGTCTGTGACCCTGTGTCGGTTAGATCCTCCCTCCATGGAATCTCAGCTGTCGCTTGCCTGCCTAACAAACCAAATTATTGACTGCACATACTACTTTCAAATACTGCTTTCACACGACCCCAAACAAAACACTGCTGGCACATTAACGAATTGTGTCTAAGCCGTTTCCACAATTAATGATTGGCCTTACTGTGGTCTTCGTTCACGTCACTGTACATCCTTATTCATTTTTTTAAAATAAAATTTGAGTAATCTTTGAACTAACTGATATATTAGGGTTATTTGTGGGTTTCACCAGGTCTATAGTAAATTGCGTATGGAGGCCATGGGGAAGACTCATGAGAGAGCAGGGCCATCGGATTTGACAGGGGGTGGGCCTATCCGACAGTACGGCCCCCTGTCACTATCATGATGGAAGCTGGGGATCATTTGCAGCTAGCTTTTTATCCTCTCGATGAGCAGTTTGGGGGTTACTCATCCGGTTTTGTTTTTAGGGCTATTGACAAGTTTTGGCTTGGGTTAGTTGTAGATCGGTGCTCATTGCTTTAGGGTTGTTGGTGTCAAGATGGAACCTGCGGTGGGGATGGAGGAATTGGTTGATTACTCCAGCGACCAGCTGGAGGTTCAAGATGTCTGGGGTGTGCCAGCTGGAGGCATGCTGGAGGGTTTGGAGGCCATCTCGAGGCTGGGGCCTAAAGGCTTGAATGTGACCGGTTTTGGGCAGTTGAGACCGTCAGATGCCTTCTCACCATCAGATCTCCTTTCCCTTTCCCCACACGGCCCTGTTTTGGAGTTCTCAGTGGAGGGGGAGGGGCTCCGGGTGGATCTGTGGGGCAGTCCTAGCTGGAGGGAGGCGGGGGATTTCTTTGCTCGGAATCTAGGGTTTCCGGTTTCTGCTGTGGAGGAGGGTTTTGTGGCGGTGCCAGGTTTTGAGGCTGTCGCGACGGAGGGGGTGGCCAGGCAGGTGGCTCAAGTGTGTGTTTCGGGAGGTGCTGCAACAGAGGAGGAGCTGAGGGTGGTGTTGGATGAAGCTGAACATAGGGGCTTTGCAAAGGACTTTTCTTCTGACGGATCTCTGAAGGGGGCTGTCGAAAACCCACCTGGGGAAATTATCAGAGGGCCTCCTAAACGACGTAAGCGAAGTTGGGTAAAAGCCAGAGCAGCAGGGATTTATGCGGTTGGTGTGGATGTCGCCTGGGAAAGTGTCCTTGAAATTTCTCAAATGACTCTGGTGGGCAGAGTGATGGGCAGGAATTTTGCTCAAAAAACTATGATGGACTGGGCGGCGGAAAACTGGAGCGAACTTTTGGGGTATGCTCCGGTAGTAGATATGCTGATGCGAGGGTGGTTCGCGGTGGCACTGAAATCTGAACAAGACATGCGAGTCATCTTGAATAAAAATTGGCATATGAATCGTACGCTAGTGTTATTAAAACCCTGGCATCCACTCTTTGATGCAAGTCGGGAGAGAGTTGACAAGATCCCAATCTGGGTTCGGCTCGCTGGCTTGCCACTACACTACTGGGCTCCTTATCATTTCAGGCACATTGGTGACATTCTGGGGGTTTTTCTGGAAGCAGACCTATCTTATTTGGAGACTCATTACAAGCAGGTGGCTCGCATTATGGTGGAGATGAACATTCGTGAGGGCCTTCCTGAATCTATCATTCTGGACTGGGGTCCTGTTCCTATCACTCAGATGCTGGATTTCGAAAATGTGCCATTCCGCTGCAGACGTTGTCACGTTTACGGCCACCCCGCCTCGGAGTGTCGTCTCCCGGTTCGCACTCTAAATGGGGGAAAAAGGCAAGGCCGCAAGGCAGACTCGGTGGGAGAACCAACGGACCCAAAATCCACAGATCCCATGCCGATGACAGAAACATCTGAAAGCGATAGGATTTCAGAGGACTCGGAGCCCATTGGTCAGGCTTCGGAGGTGGAACCGGTTGCTCGTGCTGTTTTGGAGCCCATAGGTCAAGTTTCGGAGGCGGATCCGGCGGCTCGCAATGTTTCTACTCTGACTTCATCAAGCGAGGCTGTTCACTCTGCACCTGTGGAAGAAGTTGTTCCTCCGGGGCCTTCTATCCCGGGTATTTCAACATTTTCCCTCTCTCCCTCTTTCAATTTAATGCTGAATCAATGTACTCTGGTTGGTCTTGATTGGGTGGAAGGTTTAAAAAATCTTAATCTATCGGGTCCCTCTGAAGAGGTCTGTTTGCCTTCGGTGGAAGGTGGGGGTGGGGCATTGTCTATCTCGGAGATGGTTCTGTCTGGTTCAAACTTTGATAGCTCTGGTGCTGCTACCCTCTTAAATGAAGTGGAACCGATAATCCTGGAGCCCGATCCTGGAATAGAGGTGGAGGATCAGGGCTACTTTTCCCCTGAGACCACTGAATCGGGATACTTTCTTTGGTCTTGTAAAAAGAAGTCTGGAGGGGGTTTAGGGAAAGAACAGGCTCCGGTCCGGAGGGGCAAGGGAAGAATCTCGAATTTCTCTAAAGCCCAGTCCAGGGCCAAGAATGATCTTCAGGAGGGGAAACAACTCTCTATAGAAAGGGCACTTAGAGCGGTGAAAGCCCGGAAAAGTGTCAAGAAATGAAGATTATGTCCTTCAATTGTCGGGGTCTGGCTGGGCCAAAAAAGAAATCAGCCTTCAAAAGGGTGCTTACTCTTGAACACCCTGATGTGATTCTGCTACAAGAGACCTTAGGTTTAGGAGATGTCATCAAGGAACGACTGGAAAGTTGGTTGCCTGGTTGGTCTTTTGTGACTTTGGATGCAAAGGGTCGGTCGGGTGGGTTGGCGGTGGGTTGGAAGTTGAATGTGGCCAAACTCATTAATTCTTGGGGGATGGAATCTATTCTGGGTGTTGAGCTCTTGTCAGTTGACCTGGGCTCTAATATCACTGTGATCAATGTTTATGGGCCTTATGCAAATAGAGAACCCTTCTGGGATGTTATCCTTCAGGATCCTTTCTTTGGAGGTGATTCGGTTGTGGTTGGGGGACATTTCAATTTCACCCTGGGTCAGGCTGAAATTTGGGGGCCACAAGCACAAGTGGATCCTCAGGCGGAGTTCTTCCAACAGAAGTTGGTAGAAAAAAACTTGCTGGATATAGAGCCCATTAAACTGAAGCCTACTTGGAGGAATCACAGGGGTGGGGAAGCTAGGGTTGCAAAAAGATTGGATAGATTTCTAGTGGCGGAACAAATGGTGGATAGGTACTTTTTGGTGAGACAGTGGGTGGGAAGTGGTGGAAACTCGGACCATTTCCCCATCTTCTTCGAGATAAAAAAAGGGCCAAATAATCCTCCCAGTTCTCTAAAGTTCAATAAGTGCTGGTTACAAGATGATTCTTTCAAGGCCCTGATTCAAGAACTTTGGAGGCCTTTTGATGAAAATCATGTATGCACAGCGGCCTTTCAATTTGCTGAGAATATCAAAAGGATCAAAGGGGCGGTCAAGGAATGGGCTATAGCCAAGCGTCGGAGGGAGGATGCAGAATTGAAGCTTACTGAGGCTGATCTTGATCTGATTTATGACGGGGATGGTGGGGGACTGCTATTGGTGGAATCAAAAGAAGCAATGGTCAGATTGGAAAGCAGGAGAAATTCTTTGCTGCTTGAAAAGGAAGAAGCTTGGAGACTCAAGAGTCGAGCGATCTGGCTTGAATGTGGGGATGAGAACACAAAATTCTTTCATGCTTACTCTCGGGGGAGAAAGGAAGCAAACACTATCTGGTGCTTGAAAGATGAGGAGGGGATAGAACACCTGGATTTTGATGGGAAAGCCAGATGTGGGGTGACTCATTTTGAAGCTCTGTTTCGGGCACCAGCTCAGGCCTCCATTGCCGAAGTTATCAGAGTTGCTCAGATGTTTCCGAGGTTTGCTGAGGAGGTGGATAATAGAAGGCTGCTGCGGCCAGTGCTTGAAGAAGAATTAAAGGAAGTTCTGGGGAGCTTCCAAAAAGATAAAAGTCGTGGTCCGGATGGGTGGTCGATAGAGTTCTTCTTGGATCTGTATGAGGTGCTGGGGGCGGATCTTATTCAAGTGATAGAAGATTCTCGAACTACAGGAAGGATTCCAGCCAGCTTCAATTCGACTTTCATAGCCCTCATTCCAAAAACTGATAACCCGGCCTCCCTTCATGAGTTCAGACCCATTTCTTTATGTAACTGCATCTACAAGATTGTCTCGAAAGTGATTGCTCGCAGATTGAAAGTCATCCTTTCGGAGCATATCTCTGCTGAACAATTTGGGTTTCTGGAAGGGCGCCAGATTCATGAGGCAATTGGTGTGGCACAGGAAGGGATGCACAGTTTGAAGACTAGGAATATCAAAGGAGCTATTCTAAAAATTGATCTCTCTAAGGCATATGACAAGGTGAGTTGGATCTACATCCGTCTACTTTTAACTCATCTGGGGTTTGATATAAACTTTATTAGATGGATTATGTCTTGCATAACTACTGTCTCCTTTTCTGTGCTGATAAACGGGGTGGCCACTTCTTTTTTTCATGCTGAAAGAGGCCTTCGACAAGGATGCCCTCTTTCCCCTCTTCTTTTCCTGCTGGTGGCTGAAGGTTTAAGCCGGGCTATCCTTGAGGCCAAGAGGTTAGGTCATTTTTCTGGAATCCTTGTCGGCGATCATCTTGCAATTACTCATTTGTTATTTGTGGACGATGTTCTGATTTTCTGCTCCGATGATAGAAGGGAAACTCGAGCTTTGAAGGAAATTCTGGATCTCTTTTCTAAAGCAACGGGGATGGAGATAAATGCTGAAAAATCAACTGTCACTACTAACTTGTTGCGACCAGAAGAAGAGCTTGAAATTCTCCAATTTTTCCCCTTCACTATCTCTGACATTGATGCGGGACTCAAATACCTAGGGTTCTCCCTAAAAGCAAACTTATATGTGAAAAAGGATTGGAGGTGGTTGCTAGGTAAGGTGGAGAAAAGGTTACAGGTATGGAGCCATAGGTGGCTGTCGAGAGCAGGGAGGTTGGTTCTAGTGAAGGTAGTATTGGAAGCCATTCCTGTTTATTGGATGTCTCTCTCTTGGATCCCTAAAGGGATTCTGGAACAAATCAGACGGGTATGTTTCAGATTTCTTTGGAGTGGAAAAAAGGTCAGTCAGGTGATGCCATGGGTAAGCTGGAAAAGGATAGCTTTACCTAAAGGGCTTGGGGGCTAGGGACTAAAAAACATTTTCCTGTTTGCTAAAGCCCTGGCTGCAAAGGGAGGGTGGAGATTGATCAAAACCACAAGCTTATGGACGAGGGTTATAAAACAGAAATACCTCCCCAATGAAAGCTTGGAGGAATGGATCAGGAGGCCGGGTAAGTCACACACAGGGGGGTCGGTTATCTGGAAGGCTGTGGTAAGATCTTTTAGTTTGATTGAGTCAGATTTGGTCTGGGATGTGGGAAATGGGGAAAAGGTTCTGGTTGGAAGGGACCCCTGGCTGGGTAGTGATCTTCTTCATATCTTGCCCGAGGGGGTTATCCATGCCTTGGCCATCAGGGGAATAACAACACTTCACCAGCTAGCAGATCAGAGACCAGGGGAACCTTGGTTTCAACACTGGAAGAGCGCAGATAGGATGGGTTTGGTAGATCCAGAAGCAAGTTTCTTGGAGTTATATATCAGAGGTCTACAATATGCTCACATACAGCTGTCGGATCAGGAAGATGTTTTGATTTGGGAGTCAGATCAGGAGGGGAAGTATACACCTAAGGTGGGGTATCTAAAATTGAGTGCAGAGGATGGCTTAAGGGAGGAGGTATGGTGGTGGAAACCTCTGTGGAAACTTAAATGTCCTCCTAAATCAAGGGTGTTCATGTGGTGTGCCCTTGAAAACAGGGTTCCTACTTGGGACAATTTACAAAAAAGATCTTTTCAGGGCCCTGGCTGGTGTGTCCTATGCAAAAAGAATCTTGAATCGATATCACACCTCTTCATTTCATGCCCTTTCTCGATTGCTGTTTGGAAAGAATGCTCGAGACAGGTCGGTCTGGATTTGAGATGGGAGGGCATCTCTGTGATTTGTGCGTGGGAGAGATGGTGGAGAAATGTCCCTAATTCGAATCTGAAAGCTTTACCTCTGATAGTGATTTGGGGGATCTGGCTAGCTAGGAATGGGGCTATATTTTAGGACAGATCTTCCATTCCTGAAATTATCAGTGCCAAAGCAGTGGGCATTTTTAAAGCACTTCCTGAACATGTGAGAGCAGCTAATCAGAAGAGGCACTTGGCACTTGAAATAGACAGATCACATCCTTGGGGCTTCTTTGATGGAGCAGCTCAAAATGATCTATGTGGAGGAGGAGCCTTATTATTTCTGTCAGATTCTCATTTCTTCACGCTTACCATGGGGCTGGGGGAGGGTACAAATAACTATGCTGAATTGATGAGTATAAGACTTCTTCTTATCTTTTCCATAGAAAAGGGTATAAAGCAAATGACGGTCTTAGGGGACTCGATGAATGTTATCAACTGGATCAAGCAAACTCAAGCATGCAGAAACATCAGACTTGCAAATTTACTTTCAACTGTTCAAAATGTCATATTATCTTTTGACAACCTAATCTGCCGACATGTGTACAGGGAGAATAACCGAGAAGCGGACCAGGCGTCCAAGGAGGGGCTGCGCCTGGACTTCGGCACTTGGAAAGTGAAAGAATTCAGAGATGGACAGACTTTTGAGTTTTATCACAGACCGTTCATAGACTGAGCATTTTATTTATACTACTGTTACTTGGAAGTACTCTTACATTGTAACTCTTAAAATTTTATTTTATGCAGAAAACCAGTGAATATGTAACAGAAATGTGTCCGTAGGGACAAAACTGTCACTTTTATGAAAACAGAAAGGTTATTATCTTCAAGTATTTTGAAAGTAGACGTAACAGTCTCATCAAAGAATCCTATGCTACATAGGAATTGGATATCTCACTGATACAGTGAACCACAAATGTAATTTTGATCTCAATATGATGAATGAAATTACGCTTTTTTCTTTTTGAAAAAAAAACTGATATATTACGATTAAGATCTATGATTGATTGATTAAGAGCTTTTTTTGGGGGAACTTATATATGAATCTAGACAAGTGAAAGTCTTCTCCTTACTTACTGAACACTAGTTGATTATTTAAAATATTATTGTAAGAAGTACACACTTGCACAGATATAGATGTTTATATTTTACAATTTTGGGTAGATGAAAAAGACTTCTCTTCCTAAACTGCGGGAATACTAGAAAAGTTTACTGTCAATATTTATTTTATGGTATTTTTCTCAAATTCAAAATAAACAATTACAAAAAAATATATACAATTCTCAGTTTATATGTGATAATTGCATTGAAGAGGCGCATTCTACAACCCAGTAGGGGAAGATGTATAACTCCTTCCGTGCTCGAACTCGAACATGTCTTTTTAAAAAAATAAAAAAAATATTGTAAACAATAACATGTCGGCTCAATTTAATTTAAAACATTTACAACCACATATATATAAAACTACACAAATTGGATAAATTACAACGTTCTTCAACACTTGCACTCTAAAAAGAAATTTCCATTTGGAGAGATTTAATCCCTCTCTCGGCTTGTTAGATCCCCTTTAGATGGATCTATGTTGGTTGATAGCTAAAGCATGAATAACTAATAGTTTGTGACATATCCATGTTTATGGGCTACAAGTTAAATAACTATACCAATATGTTTAATAAATTTTACTTTAAAACAAATAGCATTTATATAACCAGAATAATTTGATTCACAAAAAGATTACCAACGGACAGTTATTCATAAGATGACAGAGTCTAGACTAAGCAGTTATAAGCTGCTTGTAGTAGAAGTAAAATTGAGGGTACGATAAAAGATAACCAAAAGGCCTAGCTTTTCTAGTCAATTTTGGTCAAAACCTGGTTGAAATTTTTATTGGAAATTGCTATTTACATAATTTTGCAATTTCAGCAATTTGAATTGTTTACTCTAAACTAAATATTTAATTTTAAAACTATTCAGATTACAGAAATTGCAATCTGAGTACTCCAAATTATGATTTAGATAAAAATTGCTATGCAAAATTCGGATGACTTGGGACATTTATCTGAATACTCCAAATTAAGATTGAGACAAAAATTGCTATGCAAAATTCGGATGAGTTGGGACATTTTAACCCTTATACTGCGCCGTAAAATTGCACCATTATAATAAAAAATATACCATATTCCATATTCCGTATTAAACTGTATATATCTCATAATTATGTACAGCCTTGTTAAAAAAAGTGCATAGTCCTTATCTTAGCTTGTTTGATTTACCTTTAAAAATATCATCTAAAGTTCATGCACCGTCTATGCAATCCGTACGACTAAGAAATGAACTTGCCTCCTATAAATACCATGCATCCCAAGTATTACAACATAATCATTCCTTCATCGTCTTGTTAGTTTGTTCTGATCCCTGACCTCCGAAAAATATATCTAGGGCGTTGTAGACGAGATATGGCTGTGCAATGGGCTAGATCTCTTGGTGCCTGCAAATGGCCGGTTATTACTTTGACGTTGTTGCTGTCAGTGTGTCATTTGATACAATGCAGGCATGTAACGAACCTTCCATTACATGAAATGGTTGGTGTAAGATTACCAGAGGAACCCCTTGTTGGATTGAGAATAGATCTTGTGCGTACAGATTCACCGCTCTCTCCATTCTCTCCTGGTAATATTACATCCACTGAGCGTTTTAAACGAGCAATCAAGCGCAGTCATGACAGACTAAAAAAACTACAGATGTCTGTTGATGAAGTGAAAGCAGTGGAGGCCCCAGTAAACGCAGGAAGTGGAGAATTTCTGTTGAAGATGGCGATTGGTAGCCCATCTTTATCCTTTTCTGCAATCCTGGACACAGGAAGTGACTTGACATGGACGCAGTGCAAGCCTTGCAGTGATTGCTATAAGCAGCCAACTCCAATCTATGATCCCTCCCAGTCTTCCACTTACAGTAAGGTCCCCTGCTCAAGTTCTATGTGCCAAGCTCTTCCGCTGTATTCTTGCACTGGTGCAGATTGTGAATACTTGTATACTTACGGTGACCAGTCCTCCACTCAGGGTATCCTTGCTTACGAAAGCTTTTCCCTTTCTTCTCAGTCAGTTCCCCATATTGCGTTTGGTTGCGGGCAGGACAACGAAGGAGGTGGCTTCAGCCAAGGAGGTGGATTAGTAGGCTTCGGACGAGGTCCTCTATCCTTCGTCTCACAGCTTGGCCCGTCTGTGGGTAATAAGTTTTCCTACTGTCTTGTCTCGTATAATGATCCTCCTTCCAAAACCAGTCCTTTGTTTATAGGCAATACTGCTAGCTTGAAGGCCAAGACTGTCAGTTCGACTCCCCTTGTTCAAAGCAGATCGCAGCCTACTTTCTATTATCTTTCATTGGAGGGAATCAGCGTTGGCGGCCAATCATTGGATATTCCAGACGGTACTTTTGATCTTCAACTCGATGGAAGTGGCGGACTTATCATAGACTCCGGAACCACTGTGACATATCTACAACAGAACGGATATGAAGTTGTAAAGGAAGCAGTGAGCTCAGCGATTAATCTCCCGCAGGTCGATGGATCTAGCATTGGACTGGACCTCTGTTTTGACCAACGATCTGGTTCTTCAACTGCAAACTTTCCTGCTATAACTTTCCACTTCAAAGGAGCAGACTTCAATTTGCCAAAAGAGAACTACATATACACTGATAGCAGCGGCGTAGCCTGCCTTGCAATGTTACCGAACAGTGGGATGTCTATATTCGGTAATATTCAACAGCAAAACTACCAAATACTTTATGACAACGGAAGGAACGTACTGTCCTTTGCTCCTATGGTTTGTGATACCTTGTAAGTTGTAAGCAAGAAGATGCTTACAGGCTATTGTGCTTAGTATTGCTACGTTTATGGTTTTCTCTATATGTATTTTCTAGTTTTTTCTACTACTGCTCGCTGTAACAGTGAGATGAAGCGATACTTTTAGATTATAGTTAGATACATAGATAAAGTTGTTTGGTTAGAGTCAAGTTGCAACTCTTTTACCTACTATGTGTTGTATGCAATATAACTGTAAAGTACTATGTGTTGTATGCAATAAAATTGTAAAGTTGTATGGAATATTTGATCAAATGAAAAGGCTTTATGTTTATGGAATACAATATCTGTGCATGTCTATGGAATATTTCATAAAATATATGAAAGGTGATGACTAGGATGAGAGGTGGATTAAAATAGATTGGTGTGTAAAATTGCTTATGAAAGTAACAGGAGTTGCTGATAATCAAAGTCTATGAATATTAAAACAAGCTAGCCTTATATTATTTTCGTTCCAAATTATTCGAAGTGATCGCTCCAGTTATTGTTTATTCAATCTCTGGGAACAAATGATGTAGAGGGAGCAAAGTTTTACGTTAATAAAGTGGCGCACAGCGACTGATGATGCTAAGTTTCTTTGGATTTATGAGACAAGTAGTGCTGGTCGGCGGAAAATATAGTGATGGTAACCCAACCATCAAATCAACTCAGTGGTAAAGTCAATCAATCATATATATATATATATTATTTTATTATGATTTTATTTTTTTTATCATTATTTTTTATTAAATTATTTTAAAGTTGAGAAGAATTCTAATTAAAAATATAGTTAGTCAAGGTTGTACAATGGGTAAGATTATTTTAGTGTGTTAAATATATTTAAATGTTAAAAGAGTAAAAATGAAAAATAAAAAAATGATTTTAATGTGTTAAATATATTTAAATGTAAAAAAGTAAATATGAAAAATGAAAAAAATGTAATTTGATCCAATGTATAGTTAAAAAGTCTAAATTATACAATATTTATACTACTCCAAAGTCAGAGTTTTATTTTATTATTGGAATATTTGTTAATACATTTTTGTTATGAAGTTTGATTTATAACAATTAAGATAGTTAAAAATGGGATAATTTAAGTGTTTTGTTTTAAATTTTTTTATAGAAAAAATTATAAAAAAAAAATGTTCCTTATGTTCAAAGAATACTACTTCTTAAAGCTAAGCATTTAGTTTTAGGTTATACTTCATAAAAAATAATATTAAATAAGAAGATGCAAAATCTATCATAAGACATTTTTCCAATCAAATACACTTTATAGCCGTCAAATAAAACAAAAACAAAGAAATTGCAAAGCCTTCAAATAAAACAAAGAAAATAGTTAAGAGATTGTCTTCCTCATACATTAGGAAATAGGTTAACTACCCAATATGGGAGAGGTGGAAGTTTACTCCATATGGATTTCAAGTGACATTTTGACTTATCACTTTCACTTTTAAAGCGACAATGTTTTGCATATTCTTTTTTTTTCAAAAGAAAAATCCGTTCCTTACTATTCATAGAGCAAATCAAAGAGGACAAATTAAAGAGCTTGATTGTACCAAAGATGATCCAAACATAGTCATATGTGTCAACAACACTACAACATCTAATAAGTTCCTTATCATCCTTAAACAACCCATAGCTAGTCTAATACAAAAAAATGAACCAGTAATCTTCGTAAACATACGAGCTATTGTAGCCATAAACATCCTAAAATGCTAGTCTACAAAAAGATAGGCACCAATAACCAGAGACCTTTAAAAAGTTGCTTTGTAGTCCCTCAAGGGAGGATCGGAGGTAAATGCTATAATTAAACCATTTGCAAATAAAGATAAATTCATATGAGCTACATAAGCAACCAACCACTTTAGCCCCAAGGGTTAGCTCAATTGGTAAGACGTGCGAACACTCTCTCGGTACTGGGGGGAGGTCACGAGTTCGAGCCTTGAGTCCTAAGGGGTTAGGCCAAGAAACCACCTATTTGTTCACTACTTGAAAGAAAACATGAGACCCTCTACATAACAAATTTCTTTTTTGGATAGGATGTCCACTTCCAAGTTGAATTGTCTGAATATGTGCTTGTGGATGATAGTGTTGAACTTACCTTGTAGCTATGCTTCTAATGATCCATTGTGGCCACCTGAAGATTGGATTTCCTTTCTACCCATTCAATAACTACTCTTGAATCCCCAACTACCTGAATGGATAAAAAACCTTTGTAAAGAGCAAAGCAGAGTACTCCCCACAAAGCGAGTAACTCAACTCTTATATTAGATCCAACTCCACATCCCATCCACAAAGAATACACTCGTGTCTTTCATTAACATAAATGAGCATTCCAGCCCCCACAATTCCCATTTGAGAGGCCCTGTCAAAAAACCCAATTGGAACATATCCATGGAATGAGGGAGGAGTAATGATCTTTGAAACTTCCAACATTCCTATGATATTCATTAAACATCCCAGTGATACTAGCACTTACTCTGCTTGAATTGAACCGAACATCTTCAAAAAATAGCGAATTCCGATGTCTCCAAACCCCAAATAAAAAACAGAGGAAGAATTAAACTTTTTGTATTCCATGAAAACCAGAATTGAAGGCTCTCATCAAAAGAGCCATAATCCCAATTGCTAAAAATCTTGAGTCTCCTTGTGACTTCTGTCTAGGCCTGAATAGTGAACTAGTAGATGTTCCATTGCTTCGTGGTCATTTTTGCATAGAGGACAGCAAATAGGTCCATTGTTCAGAACCGAATACTCAGCCATTGGAGGATGCAACGAGAACGGTATATGTGCTTACAAGGAACTTGTCTTGCAGGTTCCCTACACAACATTTCTCTGCAAATCACACAGAGTGAAACACCGCTATCTACTTCGTTCGGACAAATTATTACTGTGGGCAAAACCTCTACTGCTTATTTAGCAGATTTCCTCTGCCAGGATTCTCTAATTCACCATTTTTACCTCAATCAAGTATAGGAATTTCTAATTCTTGCTCAGTCTGCAAAGTCAAATTTATTGTGATGGATGGGTTATAACTGTTTTCTTCTGGATTGTTAAAATCTATCTTGGACTCTCTATTTTTCATACGATTGAAATCTCTGATTCAGTTAACTATAACAGGAGGATATAGACCAAATAATTCAAATTTTGCTACTTGGCCCAAGGACTGGGATATCATACGTAGCAATATTGTGAGGTTGTGTCTTATGATTCTGATAAGTTGAATATTTAAACTATGGAAATAGTCATACAAACTGTTACTAGAAAGGATCAATGTTTTCATGATAATCCACCCTTACTCTGCATTGCTCGCTCTCAGAAGAGCATGAGATTCGAAATCTGCAACACGAAATGAAAAACAGAGAGGGGTAGAGTGAATTTAATGTAAAACACAAATCAATGATATGTATGGAAGAACCTTAGTTTCTTGCTAATGAATAGTTGGATGAGTCATTTTATTAGCACTTTCTTTTTATATATATAATTATTTTTTCTTTATATAAATCACAATATATATATCTATTTTAAACTTCGATATACTAAGCATCAAGAAAGATTAATTTTTTTTTATGTGTATAAATTCCATCCTTCTAAGTGCTTGAGACATCTGGGTTTGATATATTAGATCTCTAAGACACTCATAATATTAATGTGTCGGAATTGTTTGTTGACACTAGTTTTTAAAGGGCCCAAGCCTCATAGGTCAATTAACACATAGGTTGAGCATAAATAAACACACACACAATTTGTAGTTAGAAAACGCGTATATGATTTGTAATTACAAAATGTGTGCACGATTTGTAGTTACAAAACATGTGCGTGATTTGTGGAACATATTATAAACCCCAAAAATGGTTGTCCATCTCTCTCTCTCTCTCTCTCTCTCTCTCTCTCTTTCCTCCCTCCATCCCTCCCTAAATCTCTCTCCCTATCCCTCCCTCCCGAACTCTCTCTCTCTCCCTGTGTTTCCCTCAACTCCCTCCATCCCTCTCTCTCTCTCTCCATCCCTTTCCCTCTATTTCTCTCCATCTCTTCCAATTGTTTACTTCAAGCCACATTTCAATGGCTGAAAAACACAACACAAACCCCCCTTTGATCGAACTGGTCATTTATTCATTGATTTGAAACTATCATGAGAGTACCCAACAACATACATGCTTTGATCTGTTGGAAATCAAACCGGTATACCCGCGCTCCATGTTTCTTTTGCATACCTCAGATCTAGCACTTTTGTTGCTTCTTAGGCTGACCCATCATGCCAATGGATCCGACCACACTGATTCACACTCCACCATGTAAATCTAGGCGATTGAACAACTTTCGTCAACCATTTTCATAACAATGACTCCATCTACATTTAACTAGATCTTGATCGGATCGCTCCTGTTTGAGATTTAAAGTCCACCAAGCTCTAATACCAAATTTTAGTTTCAAAACGCATCCCCCCTCCTCATCCCTCCTCCTCGTCCTCTCTCTCTCTCACACACATTCTATCCCTCTCTCCCTATATATTTCCCTCACTCTGTCCTCATCTATCCCGCACTCCCTCTCTCTCCTTCCCTTAATGTCCCTTCACCCCCTCTTTAGTGTCCTTGCTTCCTCTCACCTTCTCCTAAATTCTCTCTCTCTCTCTCTCTCTCTCTCTCTCTCCCCACATATCCCACCCGCACCTTCTATCCCTGCTTTCCTATCTCTTTCCCTCGCTCTATCCTTGTCTCTCCCCCACTCCCTCTTATTCTTTCCCTCTCTTTTGGTGGGTTAATATTAACTCAATCATGGGCACTTGCACAAAGTTGAGGTATATTTTAAATGCAATTGTATTTTTGTTAAACCCACTATTGATTTGAAAAAACAAAACGTGTGCACGTTCCTTAGAACTAGGTTTGGAGGGGCCTATGCATTCCTTCCTATCTCTTTCCCTCTCTCTATCCCCATCTCTCCCTCACTCCCTCTATTTCCCTTCCTCCCCATTTCTCTCTCTCCCTCCCTGACTTTATGTCCCTCTTTATCTCTCTCTCATCCCCCTTATGACCATCTATTGCTCTCTCACTCTCTCTCCCACAATTTCACTCGATGTGATTTTAGTTATATGAACCCTTACTTTCTATATACATGAGAAACTTCTTATATTTGTGTATAATGTTATGGATTCTTATGGATGCACATGAATATATGTTTTTTCTCAAAATTTGAATATTTTATGTATTTTTTGGTCGACCATTTTTTTTCTTATTTTTTTTGTCCCGATCTAGTTCATTTTTTTGGGCTTAACCCATTCGTTGACTCGTCCGGTTTCAATAACATTAACCCTACCCATCTCTCTCCTTCCCACTATTTTCTAAGTTGTATAGCCATCCCACAATCTCTCCATCCATCCCTCCCACCTTACCCATTACATCTCTCCCTCTCCCAATCTATCCCTCCCTCTCCTAATCTATCCCTCCCATGCTACCTCCCCTATCTCCCTGATGACCCCTAGTTTTGATAATTTCTTAATCCATACAGGACTTAATCTTATTTAATTGATTGTTTCATGAAGGTTTGTAGCAAGATTATTGTCAGTTTTTGTTTATATTTGAGATATTGAAAGTAACTTTTATTTAGAGGTGTAATTTATTTCTAATTCAGTTGATTATCTTTTATTTTCATTTAATTTGTAATGTTTATCAAATCATTTTATTAATTGTATCTTGGCCTAGTCATTTTTCACTTTACTTTCAAATTTTGCATTTCTGGCACTCATTCTGGCACTAAAACTTTGGAATATTATACATTATCATACTTCCACTTCACCAATCCAAATTCCGCCACTTGGAGGAGTCATCTATATGCTTCTAGATGGCGAGGTATCTATTATAACTCACCTAGCTCGCACGTGTGAAGCATGGCACATGTGAAGTTACATTTGCAAAATATTCCAGTCAGTTGTTTTGTGGTGCAATTTTCAAAGTGATGAGGCTGAATCCGAGAAATCGGAAACACGGGTTTTTCTTCCAACATATCCAATTGGGTCTGTCAAAATTGTTTTCCAAAAATCCAAATATTTTGGGGGATATCGGGGGTTCATTAAGTCGAATTTGCCCAAAGTGGCGAAAAACCCAAATTTTGTGCTTAAACAGTTTGAACGAATTCTAAGTTTGAGATTTGGTTTTATCCATTTCCAATGATTCGTTATGTATAAATAAAGCCTCACAGGATTGAGATTGACATTCTCTATTTGGTAAATTAGATTAGATTGTTGGGTGGGAGTGAAGTGTTATCCATTTGTAATTTTTCAAGTTTGATGAAATGGCAGAGATGACTGTTGTTGTACATATTTTTGGCTTGATATGATCTTCATTGGCAGTGTTGGCCACCTGAGAAGGGCCCCTTAGTGCTGGTATGTGTTTTCATATTTCATCTGTTTCATTAGATTAGTTGTAATTCATTGCATTTCTAAATTATTTATGTGTGGTGTGATTTTCAGATTGATCTTTTTTTTATGCAAGCATGAGTGTGAATCTCAGTTTTAGCAGTTTGGATTGATTAGTTTCATAAGAATAGTTTTAATTTGCTTTTATTTTAGTTAAAATAATTTAATTTAAGCAAGTGTGATTATTTCCATAGCATAAGATACATAAATACATTTGATTCTTGATCGCAGTTTGAAGATTCTAGGTATAAATTGGCTTGACAAAATAGAGCTTCATGATTCAGAGTGAAACCACAAATTATAAATGATTTAGTTTGATTTATCATTTACATTACATTGTTGGTGTGATATAGTACATATTTGATTTCATTTGTTTCTACAGATGATGAGATCCGATTTCATATAAATCTAAAAGGAAACAGAAACAAAAGATAAATTGGACATTTTAGGAAACTCTTCTGTCGGACCTTTTAAAGAGCAATACTAGTACAACCCTGTAAGTTTTGAAATGATTTGAACTATTTATGTGTTTGTCTCAGCATGCATTTCTAGAATTGAAAATCATTAATGTTTATATTCTAATGAAGTTCTATATTGAACATAGACAAACATTGAAAACATAGATAGTGTATAGCAAACCATTCAAAACATAATCACAAAACAGAGCATTCCTTAAACGGACTAATATCCATATATATATGAATTAGAACCAATTCTAAGGACAGAAGTGTGTCTTTATTTTCCCGAGTATAAATTTAGCAGTCAGCTCTCTTTTAAATCATACTTTATGGGGTTCCATGTCAAGCTTTAAATAATTCAATGTCTTTTGGGTGCTTGAAATTGAGTATTGTGTTGATTGGAATGAAATGAGTTGTAGGCTTGATGCTTTGAACACTTCCAAAAGTTGCTTAAACTAGATGTGATTAAAAATCAATTCCCTGTTTTCATTTTCATATTTGTTCAAAGAATATAATGCTGAGCAAATCAATATGATACCCTGTCTTCATGAGTAAATGATCTCGGAGAAATAGGTTATTGGCATTCAATACTTAACTTGGTTTGTGGATTTAGTAATTGATTTTGAAGTATCAATTTCACAGAATAGTTTGGTGATTGATTTTTTAACGCTGATTTTATTTTCTTGCTCTGTCTTTTATGCTTTGGTTTTTATTTAGATTGCTTATTTTCTTAGTGGATTAATTTTTTAGATTTTTTTGTAGGTATTTAGTCTTTGGATTCATTATTGATTTGATTTCAAGATTAATTTATGTGTGTTGGATTTGGATTTAGTTACTCGGTTTTAATACTTTGCTTTTGCATGCAGTTTATCTTCTTTATATTATGTTGATACTTTGTTAGGATGAATGAATTATTATTTGAAGATTTATTGAGTGATTTTTGATGTTGATTAAAATTGATGGTTTTGAGTTTCTTGAACTTTAACTTTTTGTAGCTTCAATCATCGATGAAAAGATTTAAGGTCTAACTCGTAAGATATGGCCTCCTCATAGTAGGTTTCTTCCATAGGAGTTGAATTTATCATTTTATCTCCTTTTGTTTTCATTCTTGGTGTCTGTTTGTTCGCATTAAGATTAGGTTAGGATAAGCTATATTAGATCTCAATCCTTCACATATAGTGCCGACACCTCTAAGTCTACGGATCTCGGTCGATAATTTAAAGTCATAAATACTATCATATATTTTTACCGACACTCCCCGCCCATGTCTCTATCTCTATGAATCCCCCTTTCTATCCCTTTGTCCCTAACACCACACCTATCTAACCCCCCCCCACTCTCTCTCTCTAAAAACAACTCTCTCTCCCTTTGTCCCTAACCTCCCTCCTCTCTAAACCCCTGCTCTCTCTCTCTCCCATATCTCTCTAACCCTCTCCTCCTCCCCCCACCACTAACCCCCCCCTTCTCTCTCTCCCATCCTCCCCATATCCGTAACCTCCTCTATTCTCTCTCCCTATCCCACCCTTAACCCCCCACCTCCCCCCCCTCTTTCTCTCTCCCCAGGCCTCTCTCTCTACCCCTATAAAACCCCTTTTCTCTAACCACCCTCCTCTTCCCAAAATGCCTAACCCTCCTCTCTGTCTCTGTCTCTCTCTCTCTCTCTACCCCCAACCACCCCACTCTTCATCCTTCTATCCATACCCCCCTCTCTCTCCTACTCCTCCTACCTGTAACCCCCCTCTCTCTCTCCTAGTGCCCCTATACCTACCACTAACCACCTCCCCATTTCTCTTTATCTCTCTACAAACCCCCCCACTCCTCACCCGTCTCCCCCCGTATCTCTCTCTTGCTCCCCTACCCCTAGCCCCTCTCTATTTCTCCCTAACCCTATCCTACACCTCGTACTCCTAACCTCTCTCTCTCTCTCTCTCTCCATACCCTTAACTCCCCCACTATATTTGACTCTCCTAATCCGCCTCCCCCTACCACTAACCACCCCCAATCTCTCTCTCTCTCTCTCTCTCTCTCACACACACACACACACACACACACACACACACACACACCCAACCCCCCACTCCTCACATGTACCCTCCTTTCTCTCCAACTTCCCTACTCCTCCCCAAACCCCTAACCCACATGATGTCACATTCCTGGTGGCCTCAGTGGCCCATCGCAACCACGGGGGATGATTGTCTTTCCCTTTAAAAACAAGTATATGTCTCTTTTATTAAGTTTATTGCTACGCAATGGGATGCACCATACATTTTTACTATACTCATGGTTGCACCATGCACATCATAACTTAGTCTATTCATACTAGTGTGTGCACTAATTTTTACCTTTGTGTAAATTATATGCTTATCATTTTTCTATCGCACTGATAAGCTATGCACGTTAACTTTGACCGTCGCACGAACCATTGCGCGACAACCTCTAACCACTATGCGTCAACCACAATGCATGATAACCACAACATGGAAACTTGAACTTCTAATGACATGTCATTGAATTCCTACAGTTTTAGTGCTATATGTGTCATGGGACTTCATATAAAAGCATTCATCTATATACAAGCAATCGTGAAGTGCAACAGTAGATATTCCACACTTAGTTACCAAGAAACATGATTACTTCTACCAAGAAAATTCATATTCATATGTACTAATTACAATATGCATCTTATCATTCCAATCATCATTCATATAATGGAATTAAATTAACAACAATAAGATATCAAGTAGTCACTTATCTTGAATGTAGCTTCTCTAAGTAACTAACTGCGCAAGATCAACATTCCACCCAACCGTAGGATCTCTATCTTGCATATACTATTTCTGCTAAGAGGCCACCCACACACTAGGTATGATTTCCTTAAGGAAAGGGGAACAATTTAGGATCACTCACAGTCAATAAGCACAAGTCCATGATCCGAGCCAGTGCATTGTTGGGTTAATAGAATAGCACAATCACATAGACTCAATATCAAGTCAAGCCAATGCACATATGGGTTAACAGGCTATCCACAGTCACATAAACTCAATCTCAAGCCAGGTCAGCACAAATATGGGTTAATAGTCTATCGGTAGTCACATAGACTCAATCTCAAGCCAAGCCAATGCAAAACTAGGTTAATAGGATGCCAAGGTAGTAGAGGGAAAATGCTAAACTAGTGAACTCACCACATATTTACAGGAACCTCTATCAAACTCATCCATCTTGGGGTCCACAATAACCTCCCCACACAACACCAAGAAGGTAACCCTTCTCTATTCAACTGTCCCTCAAGCACCACCTTCCTCCATGTTCTATTCCATGTGTGCATAGAAAGATCACCCAAACCCCTATCATCTACTTGGAGGTCACAACCTTCACTAGGTTCATCGGCAAGATCCGTGCTCTTATTTACCTTGGATTCAATACCACTCATTCGATCCAAAAGAGTTACAGATAAATAAAAAAATGAGAGATAGTCAGATTAGACATAGACACCTTCCTTTGTCATATTCAACTAGTTTGGCATCCACAATACCCACCCCACACAACACCAACAAGGTACTCCTTCACTACGCATGAGTCCCTTGGGTGTCACCCTCCTCCATGTGCTATTCAGTGTGTGCATAGAAATACCACTCAAACCTTGTTCATCTTGTTAAATTTTGAGCATTAATTCACAATACTCTTGGATCTTTACTGAGAGAATAACATATACAGTATATCAATGCATAACAATCACAATAAGCATGACAAGCATCACAAGAATCAAAATCATGAGAGACAAGACACACAGAGTTTCCATGGGGAAAACCATCAGGTGAAAAACCCCACAACTTCCTCAGAGATAGAGAGAGCAATGGCTCAACCAAAGTACAACCAAAATACACTTGAGATAGTCTCCTAGAGCAGATGATCCTCCTCCTCACTAGTGCATCACTTTTTGAGAGAGAGAAGTGTGTCTTTCCGAATGATCCAAATAGAGATCTCCCGATGTCTATTTATACTTAACTTGTTTTCCCAGTGACGTTATGGGGCCAACTTGTCTATCTAGATACATCCACAATATAATATATATTTTAGGGCCGACCCCACACATGGTGGTCTAATAACCCATCGAAAAGTACACACACTTGCGACACTTGTCAATCCACATGAAGACACTTCCTTCTAGAGGAATAACACATCTCTTATAAAGGTACAATAAATATATATGAAATACATGGATGAAATGCATTCCGAAGTTACATATACATCAACACTCCCTCTTAACTAGGAATGTATTTCTCGACACAGTTTTGCTAGACAAGTCTTCTTCTTGGGATCATTGTCATCGATGCATCGTCATCATCATCGTCACTAATGCTACTATCTCAACCAATATCTGACTTTACTCGTCATAGGAAGTTCTACAGAGCCAGTCCTTTTTCATACTGGATGTAGGCCCACCACCTACAGGTCTTCATCATCTGCGTGAACAGTCTGATAGAGGTGGCCTCTCAGGACTAATTTTATGTGTGTATGCAATACCAAAAAGAGTATCCCAGGAACATTTATGTGCCTAAGCACGACCGACAAGATCTCCCAGGACTGATTACATGCATCTCCTCCACAATACCTTTAAAGAGCATCCCAGGAACATTTATGCGCTGCAGCACGACCGGCAAGATCTCTAAAGAGCATCCCAAGACTTATTATGAGCATACAGCTCAACCTCTCGGATCTCCAGGATTGATTACATGTGGATAGACAAAACCTTTAAAGAGCATCCCAGGAACATTTATGTGCCGCAGCACGGTTGGCAAGATCTCTAAAGAGCATCCCAAGACTAATTACGAGCACACAACTCAACCTCTCGTATCTCCAGGACTGATTACATGTCTCCGTAGTAATACCTCATCCCATGACTGATTACGAGCACACAGCTCAACCTATCGGATATCTGAGGACTGATTACATACTACATAGCAATACCGGAAAGAGTACCCCAGGAACATTTATGTGCCGCAACACAACCAGCAAGATCTCCCAGGACTGATTACATGCTATTTGCACAACCTGCCACATATCATCTTTGACCTCCAAGTATCAACCTGATACTCATGATCCAACGTATCATCATCGCACGAGGCATCATCCTGATGCCCATGATCATACTGATCATCATCAATTGTACCATCCTGGTAGATATCATCTGGAGCAACATCCTGAAGCTCATCATCATGATCAACCTGATCATACAATGCATCCACCTAATGCACACCAAGTATCTACCTGATACATATCATCATACATGATCCACCTGATCATACAGTGTATCCACCTGATACAATTACAAATACATGATACATATCAACATACATGATCTACCTGATCATACAATGTATCCCCCTGATACAGATACATGGTCCAAGCATCCAACATGATGCATATACAAGTACATACAAATGATCCAACCGATCATATCCAGCATCCAACATGATGCATACATACATATAAATGATCCAACTGATCATATCCAACATCAACACGATGCGTACATACATACAAATATAAATGATCCAACTGATCATATCCAGCATCAACACGATGTGTACATACATACAAATATAAATGATCCAACTGATCATATCTAGCATCCAACATGATGCATATATAGAGTAGTAATTGAAGCATCGTCCTGATACTCATCGTCCAGCGCTTACATCCATAGCCATGTGAAGGATCCTCCTTACAACATGCTTGGGATGGCTTCAGAAAATGTGTCCATCACTTCTTCCTCGAAGTGTCATCGATCTGAAGAACACCAAGCCTCTCCTTGAAGAACTCGAACTTCACCCTTGCTAGTGGCTTCGTCGGCACATATGCAATATGCTCGTCTGTCGCAACATACAGGAGCTTCACGGCTCCTCTCTGCACCATATCCTTGATATAGTGATATTTGATCTCTATGTGTTTCGACCTGTCATGAAACATTGGGTTCTCAGACAGCTTCACCCAACTGTGCTTATCGCAGAATATACTAGTAGCATCCAATGGGAGATCAAATAACTCAGACAGTAGCTTCCGTAGCCATACTGCCTCACAACTAGCTGAACAGGCTGCAACATACTCTGCCTTAGTTGTACTCAGTGCTACGCAGGACTTCTTCCTGCTGAACCAAGAGATCACACCTGATCCCATACTGAAGTAGCACCCAGATGTGCTCTTCCTATCTGCAGCACTGCTAGCCCAATCTGAATCAACATAACCCTACAGGTTAAACTTTTGATTCGCTTCATACTTGAGCCCATAATCCACTGTACCCTTTAGGTACCTCAGAACATGTTTTACAGCAACCAGGTGAACACTCCTCGGATCCGTCAGGAACTAGCTTAATGTGTTCACCACAAAGCAAATGTATGGTCTCGTGTTCGTCATGTACATCAAGGACCTAATCATCTGACGATACATAGTGATATCAACCGGCTCAGATGAAGCATCACGCAGAAGCTTCAGGTTCGATGCCATAGGTGTGGCCATAGCCTTGCAGTCCATCATCCTGAACCTCTTCAGGATCTCTATTGCATACTTCCCTTGTCTAAGGAAGATTCCATCTGCACTCTGCCACACCTCCATGCCAAAAACAAATAGTGCATTATCCCCAAGTTCTTCAACTCGAACTCGGCAGCAAGCTTCTACTGCATGTCAACAATCAATCTATCCTCACCTGTTACAAACAGTTACAAACAGGTCATCCACATACAAAAGTAGTATCACTGGATTTCCTTCCTCAAACTTGTAGTAAAGGTTGGAATCCTCTTTACTCTTGGTAAAGCCCAAACTGGATAGGAAACTGTCCATCCTACCATACCAAGTTCTAGGAGCTTGCTTCAAGCCATACATGGCTTTCTTCAATCTGCACACATATGACTCCCTATCATGTATTTCAAAACCGAGTGGCTGCTCCACGTATACTTCCTCTTCAACTACACCATTCAAGAAAGCAGTCTTGACATCCATCTGGTGTATTTTCTATTTCATCACTTTTATATTTCTCGATGCTACCATATGCAGCATGCTTGATCTGATAGATCCATATGGAAGTCATAACAAACTTCCCTTCAGGTCTTGGAACTACATCCCAAATATCATTCTTCATGATCGACGGATCATGGCATTCTTCCCATATCCTGGAAACTTCAATATCTTCAATAGATATCT
This sequence comes from Larix kaempferi, assembly GCA_027924585.1. NCBI lineage: Eukaryota > Viridiplantae > Streptophyta > Pinopsida > Pinales > Pinaceae > Larix > Larix kaempferi. The sequence continues at coordinate 2,336,936 of BSBM01000937.1, forward strand.
TTGTTGCTGGAACAAATGTTGTATTCCTTCTTTCATAAGTGAAGGTCTACGGTCTTTCCTACAAAACAAGTTAAATTGCATGATTAGAAACATCTCATAATTTTCAGAACAAATTCTTACACATAAAGAAATATGTCACATAGTCATGCAATTATCTTTGCCAATGCTTCAATACAACATTTATCCATGTTCCATAACTTCTAGATGCCTTCCAGTCTCTACCAGAACATTGTTAAGAGTTTGCACTACTCCCAACATGTCAGCAAAGAGGTTTCATTCTAGATAAGTAGCAATGGAATGTTGTACAGTGCCATAGGTCACTTACCCATCACATGCATATTAGTAGTATACTATTCATTAATGCAATCATTCTAATATGCACAATACATATCCTAAGTCTAGGAACATGAGCATATACATCATTGCACAATTTTATTTAAACAAACAAATATGCAAGAAATGATAATTAAAATACTTATCTTTGTTTGTTTGTTGGGTGGAATCCCTCTGAGTCTTTTCTTCCTTGTAGGAGCTGTTGGAGTCCTAATCTGAAGTAGCTTCTTCTACACCTTTTTGTTGTGGAATGTAGAGAGATGGTCAACTCCCTCTAAATATTTGCATCCTTGCAGAAGCGACCTGAGTGTATTCCCTCTTGATCTTTTCTTCTTGGATTACTTGTTCTTGAACTTATATTCATTCCCGATCCCTATGCATGCTTGTTAGTATCATCATTGTGTTATCCTCGAGTTCTCTTACATAATCAAACATTCATTAGTATAATCTTAATATTATCAAAACACAATAATCTCAAGCATGTATAGTCATGAACATTTCAAATAGAAATAATAAGCATTAGCATTCAAGGTTTATTTAGGACTCTTATGGTTAGTCATAACATGTCTAAACCTGTGATTACTCAAACCTATGACTCTTCTGGTTAGTCATAACATTAAATAAGGTAAGACACATAATATGCATATACCCATGATTATTCAAACCTATGACTTCATGAATAAACATCATCAATCATGTCATGCATACTTATATAAAAGATCCTATGATATAAGAAACACATACCTGGTCACCATATTTGCTAGTTATGTCTAGCAATGTGTTCTTGTTTTCTTCAATGACCTGCATAATTCATTAGTTAACTTTTGAAAAAAAAACAAATTATACATACCTCTATGTGATCCATGAATGTGGATGAATCTTTGTCTTTATGTCACCATGGCATGTTCAGGTTGTCCCTTCAATTTGTACAAACCTTCCTCTTGCTCTCCAATCACAACTGCATCATCTATGGTCTTTCCCTTTGGCCACATTAGGACTTGGCCATCCACAATGCAAACCTCATACCTTTTGCATCCAATGAAGAGATGGAGAGTAAGTTCTTCTTGAGCCCAAGTACATAAAGGACTTCTTTCATCTTCAAAGATTTTCCAGAATCTAGGTTGTAGGAGGCTTCATTACTTCCTTTGATGGGATATTGATAATCATCCCCAAGTTTCACTTTATGGGGTGATTCATGTTCAAACATATTTACAAAGGATTCTTTAAACCCAGTCATGTGTTTGGAAGCCCCATTGTCAATTAGCCAATCATTACAACCATGGGAGATAGTACCTGTGAGAGCAGAGATTAGAACATACTCTTCTTCACTTGATGAGTCATCATTACTATCATCACTTTCTTCCCTAGCCTTCTTCTTTGGAGGTTCATCATCTTCAACAGCATGAGCATGGTACCTTCTTTTGTTACCGTTCTTCTTCTTTTTTGGAGTTGTTGTTGTTGTGGTTGTCCCTTTTGTTCTTGGGACATTCTGAAGCAAAGTGACCCTTCTCATTACAAGTGAAACACCTTAGATCTTTCTTGTCTTTGTGAAAATGATGAGAAGATTTCTTCTTGTGATGGGATGGCTCCCTCTTGAACTTGCCCTTCTTAGTGTGAGCTGTGAGAGCTTGATCTTCATTCCCCATATTCTCTTCTCTTGCCACAAGCCTTGCTTCTTCTTGAGAACATTCCTCCCACAATCTGCTAAAGGAGATTAATTTCTTTCTGGCATAGATCCCCTGGATAAAATAGTCCCATGACCTAGGTAGGCCATTCAAAGTGGTCATAACAATTTCACCATTCTCCACCATTTCATCTATAGCTTCAAGTTGTTCCTTGATATGAGAGACCTTGGAGAAATAGGATTGAATGGTTTCTCCATTCGACATCTTGACCCCTTTCAATTGATTCCGCAGGGTCATCTTCTGATTTATGTTCTTCCCTTCAAATAGCTTGGTCAAAGAGTCAAACATAGCCTTGGGTGTCTTTAGAGAAGACACATGGGGTATGAGATGGTCTTTGATAGAATCATCAATGATTCTCTTTGCCTTGACCAAGTTCTTCTTATGCAATACCTTAGCCTCTTCATCCTCTAGGATAGTGATGTCTTCTTTTATATATGAGTCAACCTCATTCTCTTCTAGGATTAACCCAATCCTATACTCCCAAGCTCGGAAGTTATCAGCCCCTTCAAGCTTATCCTCAAGCTTGGTGTGGTGAGACATCCTAAAGAGTACTTCAAATGGAAATAGAAAAGATTTAGGTCTTACCACTTGAAATGCTGAAAACTCGATCTAGTCCGGGATTAGGGTTTGTCGAAAAAACCCTAAAAATTCAAAATGTGAATTTGAACTTTCTGAAAGGATAGAAAGATGCGCCTTGATGAGCTGATCAGCCTGGTGTATTCATAATTTGAGATCAACAAAGCTTTACCCTTCAGAATTGCCTTTTTGTCCTCCCGGGTTCACTAGGGAGAGCCCTGAATTAGGGTTTGAGTTTCCTGAAGATTTACCCAGCTAAAAATCTCGATCCAAAGCTCTAAAATTCGATTCTTGCAAGGAGCATCCAGTTATGTCTTCAAATTTCAGAAATTCCTATTTTTGTGGAAACCCTAATTTTTAGGGCCAAATCTGAAAATGATCATAATTGAATTATGATTGGACAGATAGATTCTCCTTGATGAGTAGAGCCAATCTACTATACTGCTTTTCCAAAATCTATGGAGAGAAACCCAATAAACAAGAAACTCAAGTTTCCATCATTGCAAAATGTCTTCTTCTCAGTGAGCATTAATTCACAATACTCTTGGATCTTTACTGAGAGAATAACATATACAGTATATCAATGTATAACAATCACAATAAGCATGACAAGCATCACAAGAATCAAAAGCATGAGAGACAAGACACACAGAGCTTCCGTGGGGAAAACCCTAAGGTGAAAAACCCCACAACTTCCTCAAAGATAGAGAGAGAAATTACTCAACCAAATTACAACCAAAATACTCTTGAGATAGTCTCCTAGAGTAGATGATCCTCCTCCTCACTAGTGCGCCACTTTCTGTGAGAGAGAAGTGTGTCTTTCTGAATGATCCAAATAGAGATCTCCCGATCTCTATTTATACTTAACCTGTTTTCCTAGTGACCTTATGGGGCCGACTTGTCTATCTAGATACATCCACAATATAATATATATTTTAGGGCCGACCCCACACATGGTGGTCTAATAACCCATCGGCAAGTACACACACTTGCGACACTTGTCAATCCACATGATGACACTTCCTTATAGAGGAATAACACATCTCTTATAAGGGTACAATAAATATATATGAAATACATTCCGAAGTAGTTACATATACATCAACACATCTCCTAGGAGGTTACAATCCTCATCGGGTTACACATATAGAATGTGCACAATCGAATAGCTTTGACGGATTCACTCCAACAACTATCCAATTGACCACTCAGGTTATAACAAGGCTAGAAAAGATCCATGCTCAACATAACATCAAAATAATGAGGAGAAAGGGATGTTTGGAGCATAAAAGATACTGATGAAGGACTCAACAAATCTAGGGTAGGATTTGGACAACTTGACATGATATAGATTGTTTACAAGCAATTTCACTACTATTAGGCACACTCATACGGTTTTGGAATAGAATTTCCATTACTCGTATACAACCATGAATTCTGGGCACATAGGCATAAGTTCAGCAACTGGGATAATCTTTTTTCCCTGGTTAACAAAACAAAAAGGGAAATACATAGTATATGTTCTCATAGACTCCATCTTCGACTCTCATCCATGACCATGAACCAGAACTCAAAAATCCTATTCTCATATCGAAAACAATGGTAAACTCTCCCCCAACAAGGTTGACCGCAAATATGAGATGCCGAGTTGCTTAATCCAAGGAACTCTAACTGCTTGACTCCTCAACTGACAAATAATTTAAGGAATGAATTCAATTCAACTGATAGCTTCCAAGAATCCATATTTCTTTATTCTACAAGGAAACTAACACAAGAAATATCAAACCCACACCTTCCCTTCCCCAAGATAATTATTAACTTCCTCAACTACTTCCCTCTTGGAAGAATTAAATGATTAGGACACATGAATCAACTTGGTAGCTAATGGCTCATATATTCTCTCTTGGACATTTGGCTTTCACCTATTGGATTCATGGTTTTGATACGTCCTTCTCTAAATTTAGGAAAATCATACCCCGTGCTATGCATGGATAGTCAAGACTCAACTGTGGGTTTTCTTTATTAATATCATGTATATGTACATCATATTTACTTGTTTATATATATATATATATATATATATGTCCATGGTAGGGCCTTGGCCTTGATATCGTCACCATGTTTCTTACAACAATCAACAATACTAAATCATGTATATAGTTTATGCCAAGGGATCAAAACTTGGGACATGACAATACCCTCCCCCTTATATCAATACTACCCCTAGCGATATTTAGAACTGAACAAAAAATGGGTATTCCTATATCATGGCATCCTCCAACTTCCACGTAGACTCATCGGAACCAAATTTCCTCCATTGCACCTTTACTTGTATGATGGATCGATTATGACACACAGTCTCCTTCCTGCATAGGATGCGCATAGGCTCCACTTAGAACTCTCCCTTGGGTTCCACTTGAATCACATTCCAATCAATAACATTATTATAATAATGTATATACTTTTTAAGCAATGAGATATGGAAAACATTATGAGCTTTTATATGTGCAAGCAATACAATCCTATATGTAACTAGTCCTATCCTATCAAGGACTTCAAAAGGCCCACAATATCTTGGTGCCAACTTGGAACAACCTCCAAGATTTAGAGAGCTCTTCTTTGAATTTACTCTCAAATAAACATGGTCTCCAATCCTAAATTCTATATGCACTCTTTACAGACTTGCATAGATCTTCTGCCTGTCCTATGCTATGTTTTCAAATTCCGCCTGATTGTAATTATTTCTTTTATCATTTCCTTTAGCATTTCCATGCCAATTACAACTCTATCTACTGGGTTTTCCCAACTTACTAGAGTCCTTCATTTCTTTCTATACATGGATTCAAATGGACTCATCCCCAATGATGCTTGGTGACCATTGTTGTTAGCAAATTCAACTAGATATAAGTAATACTCCCACATGGATGACTTATCCATCACATACATCCTTAGCATTTATTCTAGGACTTGATTTACCCTCTTTGGTCAACCATCTGTTTGAGGATGGTATGCTGTACTAAAATTAAGTTGAGTTCCTAAATCCTAGAATAGTCCTTTCCAAAATTTCGATGTGAATTTTGTATTCTTGTATGAGATTAATGCCTTTGGCAATCCATGCAACTTGAAAAATTCCTTCATGAAAATCCTTGCAATTTCAGTAGTATTATGTGTGGATATGACTAGTATAAAGTGCACTTATTTGGTCAATTTTTTCACCACCACCATGATCGATTCATGCTGCTTTGCTGTCATTTGTAGTCTTGTACTAAAATACATAGATATTTCTTCCCACTTCCACTAAGGGATGGACATTGGCTGCAACAATCCTGCTAAATGTTGGTGCTCAACCTTAACGTGTTGTCACTTTTGACGTCTAGTTGGGCACTGCTCTATATCCTTATTCATTAGTGGCCAAAAATACTAACTTCTAGCTACTATAACAGTATTCTGGTAATCTAGGTGACCTGAGTAGGGTGTATGAAGTATCTCATCCATTACTAGCTTCTTTAAACATCCTTGGAAAATAATAATTCCATATTCTTCCAACTGATATCCCTTAGACTTCTTATTTATCTCTCCTTGTCTAAGTCTTATGGTGTACTTTTGATCTTCAACTGATACTTTGTTGACTCATTCTTTGAGGTCATCCTTGCATAAGCTCATCAATGCTACATGAAACTTTCTAGTGAGAGAATCAACAACTTTTTTTCTTTACCCTTGACATGCTTGATTTCAAGGTCAAATTCACATAGAAATTCTAACCCCCTACCTTGTCAGGAATTTAGATTCAGTTGATCAAACAAATATTTCAAGCTCATGTGATCAATCCATAACTCAAATTTTCATCCAAGTAGGTAGTGTTTCCACATATTCAAGGCGTGCACAATGGTGTCTAGTTCTGAATCATGAGTTGCATAATTATTTTCATGTTCCTTTAACTTTATAGACTCATAACATATCGCATGTCCTTCATGCATAAGTACTCCTCCCAACCCTTCAATGCAAACATCTATCCATAGCACAAAATATTTATTTGTATCTACAATGTTTAAAATATGAGCATTGGTGAGTAATTCCTTTAGTAGATGGAAACTTTTCTCACATTTTAAGACCATATGAACTTTACATTTTTTCTTTGCAACGATGTGATAGGATGAACCACTTTGGAGAAAAAATTAATGAATCTCTTGTAATATCTTGCTAAACCCATAAAATAGAGGACATGTGTCACATTATTGGGTGTGGACCAATTCATTATAGCCTCAATCATCTCATAATCCACTAAAATTCCATTTGCTAAAATAACATGGCCCAAATACTTAATCTTCTTTTGATAAAATTCACATTTGCTTAGTTTGGAATACAACTTATGCTCTTTGAGCACCTATAATACCATCCTTAGATGCTCTGCATGATCTCCCTCACTCTTGGAATACAGTGAGGATGTCATTTGGGAATACCAATAGAAACTTATCCAAATACTGCCTGAACACACTGTTCATGAGGCACATGAAAGTAGTCAGTGCATTGGTGAGGTTGAATGACATAACTGTGAATTCATAGTGGTCATACTGAAGTCTAAAATTTGTCTTATGAATGCCCTCTTCTCCGATTCTGACCTGGTGGTATCCTAATGTTCAGTCAATATTGGAAAATATTTTGTCTCCCTTTATCTGATCAAAGAGATCATATATCCCATAAATGGATACATGTTCTTGATTGTGACCTTATTGGGATACTTGTAGTCAATACACGATGCTTGGTAATATTCTAATGTTGGTCCTCTGTCTTTTGCGGAATTTGATATATGAACTGCATATATTTGACAGTTTTTCTTGATTACCTTCCCAATCGCAATGCTATAACTTGGCTTATTGAAACCTTCTTCAACTCACATTTTACTAGATGAAGCCTTCTTTCATCATCAAGACATTCATTAAATTTATTATAACATTCAAAATTGTCACGATGCTTTTCCAAGCAATCCATGACAATAAGAACATCTTATGATCCTAGCCGTAACGTATTCACGCTTGATGCACTAGATAGACCATCCAACATTATCAGACATCTTCCTACCATTTAACTTACTTTCCTCTTTGTCCCTATGGCCAACTGAACTAGCCATAACTTGCCATGTTTAATTTTCTTAAGAGATAAAAATTCAACATTATTAGGATGAATATAATTATGACTGACCTTGCGTCAATCAAAATAGAAATAGAGTACGAAAAAATCTTACCTCCAACTTCAACCACTGCTGCTTAGTGATCTACTTGGTGATCATCCAAAGATGCATAGATTCTAGGAGTTGATCTAGCCATGTCCTCCATAGTAACAAATTCTTTAATTTTATGTATCATTCGAGGTTGTTCCTTATTGTGGAGGAAATCATACAACTTATTATTCTCTCCACATCCCCAAGACTGAATTGGTTCTTGGGGTCTTCCTTCAGCTGGCATAACTTCATTGAACCTACCTTGACATTGTTGATCCTGTTGCAAATTTATTGGTTGGTTTTTGTAGGGTACAATCTGAATTCTTTATTCCTTGGATCAAACTTTCCTTTGGGATTTCCTCTTCCTTCTTGATGTTCATAAACTATCTCCTTGATTTGCTCATAGCAATGCATATCCTTATGGATAGCATTATCTAAGGTCTTGGGATCTACAAATTCAATTATGTCTCTGAAATTTTGGGGTGGTCCACTTAAGAATCTTTGGATTTTTACGTTCTCATTTATGAATTATTTCACATATTCTAGCTTTACCCCATATTATAGCTTCATTTCCTACCTCACCTACCTTTCCTAACTCCCTACATCATTAACATACCCTAATGTTTCCCTAACTCCTTCCCTATAACCATGACGACATTTCTAAGGGTATTTTGCAGTTGGTTCAGGTTTACAATAGACCTAAAATACAACCGATCTACCCTTGCCCTACCTCTTATATACCTCACCTCTTCTCCCAAGTCATCTGTAAGCCTGAACGTTAATATTAAACTAGTTGGAAAGGTAATTCCTTTGCTATCAGTTAATGATGCGAGGAGGGTTTGCTTCCCCTGGATTCATATTTCCAACCAATAATTCGTGCCAATTGCACTGTCTGTCGGCGTGACAACTGCGTAGATGTGTCATGCAAAAATGCATTTTACAGTCATATTCCAACAAGTAGTGGTTTGAATGAATATTTGTACCAATGATTAGGTTGTATTTGCTGGTTTGAATCTATTTGAAGACCTAAACTAAGCCTGCAAACTTTCTCTTAACCCCCTAATATACCCTCGCATAACATACTAACTACTTAGCTATAACATATTTACTATCCTAGTGTCTTGGAATTTAGAGTCTTTACATATCATAGCTAATACAACAATTCTACTGCTAGTCTAACTCCATTTTCAAATCTAATATCCATACCAATTTATCATATAAACATCATATATTGGTCAAATATTGGTTAGACGTCACAACTACTTACTATAACAAGGTCATTGGGAAACAAATATTGATATCTAATATCATTTGTTTAATTAAATATTCTTGTTTTACTATTGAAATAATTTCCACACTTGGGTCATCACTGTCTTGACACATATACTTTGAGTAGTTAACTTACTTATATCCTACTTGAGGTCTTCAATTGCTTAGATTATTGATGGCATCAACTCACTCCTACCAACTGCATTAATTTGCAAAACCCTAGTTACTGAGAAAAACCCTAGTTTGCAAAATCAGATTACTCAGCAAAACCCTAGTTTACAAAATATATGCAGAAGAAAATATCGGGCCATGTAGAGATGGTAGGGAGTCCCCCCCTAGATGTATTTCTATGCCACAAGTCCAACCGAATTTACGTTTCGTCGATCTGAGCCCCGATCATCATTTTATGGCAAGTTGCAGGTCACCTGCAAAAGCCATTTAGGGACACTAGGTCAATTTGAGCCTGGGTGCAAAAAACCAAACTGGGTAGCATAATCAGATTCCATAAACTCTTGCAGGTGTGTTTTGGCAGGGCCGATAGGCACACCACCTGCAATGGCCTGGCCTAGGGTTTGGTATAGGTTGTCCACCAATGCGAGAGTTGCATTGACCCCCACTGAGCAAAACCCTATTTTGCAAAATCTCCACAAAAGGTAGTCTCAGGCTATGCAGAGACAGTATGAAGGCCTCCCCTAGCTGTGTTTCCATGACACGAGCCCAACAGAATTGACCGTTCATCGATCTGAGCCCTGGACTTCGTTCTATGATGAGTTGCAGGTCACATGCAAAAGTCGTTCAGGGACACTAGGTCAATTCGAGCCTGGGGTGCAAAAAGAAAAATAGGAAGCGTAATGGGATTTCATTAGTTCCTACAGGTGTTTTTGGGTAGGGCCGACATGGGAAAGCCATTCCTAGTCGCCTGACACATGGTTTTGAATAATTGATCCACCAATTCGGGAGCTGCATTGGCCCCCACTGGGAGAAACCCTAGTTTGCAAAATCTTTGCAAAAGGGTTCCCCGGGCCATGCAGATACAGTAGTGGGGGCTCCACTAGCTGTAATACCATGCCACGAGCCCAACGAAATTGATCATTCGTCAATCTGAGCCCTGGAATTTGTTCTATGGTGAGTTGCAGGTTGGATGCAAAATCCATTTAGGGACACTAGGTCAATTCAATCTTGGGGTGCAAAAAGCAAACCGAGAAGCGTAATGGGATTTCATCAGCTCTTGTAGGTGTGTTTGGGTAGATTTGGCATGGGAAATACACTCCCATTCATCCAGAACATGGTTTTGTAGAGTTGGTCCACCAATGCGAGAGATGCATTGGCCCCCACTAGGTGAAACCCTAGTTTGCAAAATCTCTGCAAAAGGCAGCCCCGAGCCGTGCGGAGATGGTAGCCCCCAGTTGATGTAATCCCATGCCACGAGCCCAACTGAATCGACCGTTCATTGATCTGATCCCCACACTTCATTCTATGGTGAGTTGCAGGTCACATGCAAAAGCCATTCAGGGACACTAGGTCAATTTGGGCCTGGGGTGCATGCACTTGTATAAATTAAAAGTAGACGCACATGTACATGTATTAGAAGTATCCAAGCAGCTAGGGTTTCATGGATGACATGAAATGGCATACATAGTGATCCAAGCCTAAAAATTAGGGAACTTACAAAAATACACATAAAGCTATAAACTAGGGTTTTACAAACTTGTTAGGGTTTAGATCACTAGATTTGATAAGGTGTCTCTCAAGTAGAAAACAATTAGAAACTATACACATAGAAGCTATTTACTTACATTACAATGAAGTAACCATGGTTTTGTGAATTAGAAGTATGAATGTACATGCACTTGTATGAATTAGAAGTAGACACACATGTACATGAATTAGAAGTATCCAACCAACTAGGGTTTCATGGATTACATGAAATGGCATACATAGTGATCTAAGCCTAAATAGTAGGGAACTTACAAAAATACACATAAAACTAGAAACAATCTCGTTAGGGTTTAGATCACTAGATTTGATCTGGTCTCTCTTAAGTAGAAAACACTTAGAAACTATACACATAGAAGCTATGTACTTGGACTACAACGAAGTAACCAAAGTTTTGTGAATTAGATGCACTTGTATGAATTAGAAGTAGACACACATATACATGAATTAGAAGTATCCAACCAACGAGGGTTTCATGGATTACATGAAATGTCATACATAGTGATCTAAGCCTAAATAATAGGGAACTTACAACAATACACATAAAACTAGAAACTAGGGTTTTACAAACTAATTAGGGTTTAGATCACTAGATTTGATAAGGTCTCTCTCAAGTAGAAAAAAATTAGAAACTATACACATGGAAGCTATGTACTTACACTACAATGAAGTATCCATGGTTTTGTGAATTAGAAGTATGAATGTACATGCACTTGTATGAATTAGAAGTAGACACACATGTACATGAATTAGAAGTAGACACACACGTACACCTCAAAATATTGATTTCAAGCAACCTTCAAGCCGATAAAATTACCTCTTTTGATAGCAAAGTATAGGTTTCCTTTTAGGGGTATGCGACAAGTGACTTTGAAGTATCTTTGTTAATGTTTGATGACTATAAAGTGTGTATTGGTGGAGCTAAGTGAGGGGAGATATACGTAGTGTGATGGATGATGGTTTTATGATGACTGAGGAGGATTTTAGTGATGTCCTAAGGGGTTTTTGCAGACCTGATAAAACATAAGCCAACGAGGATTTTGATCCCTAAGAGGGTCTCTTAATAAAAAGAAAAGGGAATCCAACTAGGGTTTGATAAAATATTGAAAAAATGCACAACAATCTTTGTTTCGTATTACATTAAAACATGAAAAACAACACATGAATGTATGTATTTATCAACAAAAAATGCATGTACCAACAAAATAACATAAAACTACACATACCTTGAAGTAGAACATAACATTCTTTGATGCAATTCTATCTCTTATGTAAAATTGCCTTATCTCATTTAATAAATCCATCTAGATCCCCTATGTTGCTAATTGTCTCCATCAATCTCTCGTGCTCTGAATGAGGAAAGAAGTAGCATACCTTGGTTGAGCTCTTGCTTGACATTGTCTGTCGATGGATGTTTGCGCCAACAATCAAGTTTGTGAAGTGATACACCACTGAACTTGGTCAGTAATCCACGAATACATGCCCACTAGTCTTTCTTGAATTCCCATCTAGTGTAAGATATTCACCCTTAACCACCCTCGATCTAATAGGAAATTCATTTCCTTCATAGTCAATTAATTATCCATTGAGGTTTGCTTACCTTGGATGCATCATGCTAACCAATAATCTGTGCCTCATTCATTGTCTTTCGGGGAAACAACTACGCCTAGTGTCCTATTTGTACAAGATCTGAGATATGGTCGTAGTTTGTCAAAATCCCTGACTGACCCTCCTCTAACTGGGTTGTTTCAACAACTGCACGTCGGTCTACTGCAAGTGACACACGATCCCATTCATCAACCCAGTCCATGAATTTGCATTCATCCCATTGACCACTACTACAAGGGCTGCAAAAGCAATCAAGTTTTTGCGCCCATATTTCCAATAAGGGGTTGTTTTAGCTTCGAACTGAATGAAATCCACTTGTTCCTTGTACTGTGCGCCTGCACTATAGGAACGCGATCGATCTATGTCAACCACTTGCCAAAAATTTCTTACCACATGTCCTGTCACTGTTTATGTTTGCTGCTCTTTTGTTCGGTCTGGCATTGTTGCAGATCACCATTGAACTATGGATTCTGCATCTCGAATATGAGGGTTTGTGGTAAACCTTATCTCTTCCCTTCATAGTACGGTCTTGATGCATGCACCGACCCCATCATGATTTCCTTTGTCATGCTTGGTCTCAAAGTAGTTCCAGATATGTAGCACATTGTAAGTTTTATGAAGAATACTCATCCATTGGAATACTCAGGCATTTTTGAACTGGCTCGCACAAACATCTGACCATATCCAATGTTGATCCATCTCTATATCTCTCTCCTTTAACTGATCATAGAAAATTCGAAAACAATGTCGCACATAATGCAGACCATGGCTTCTATCATCACTTATGTAAAAAAATTTCTCCTTCAGTATTATCCTCATGTCATTCCTACTCTCTGGCCCATGCATATACGTAATATGTACCATGATGTTGACTTGGTCTGAATGGTAGTATTGACTCTAAATTTCATTTTGTGGCTCAAGTGTGTAGTTTTCTGCAAAATCCACAATTGTAACTATGGTCCCAACGAGAAAGGTGTCCCTGCATTTTCTGTACTGGTCATCTTGCCATCATGCTACATGCACATGTTGAACATACTGCTCGGTTTTCTTGTAGAACTCCGTCAAGAAATCACATACCCGTTCCTATTTCCATGAAAACAAGGGCCATATTACAATGTGGCCTTTTGAAAAATGTATATGTCATAAATTGAATGTGTAATATGAAAAATATGCAATATTCATTTGTACCTATGACTTCACCAATGCAATATTTTTACTGCCCTTGGCACTGTCTAATTGATAGGTTACGTACTTGAAGCTTTGCATCTCCACGACCATCCTGCCAAATTCATGCTCCTCATTTTCATGAACGCAACGATTCAAAAGAGAAAACCCACTGCACCTAGAACATGTCCCATATAGACATGAGTTTTCATAATACTTTTGTCCTTCAGTCCTTGGACACATGATGTTGTGGATAATGTCTCTCGATGCATTGGGTGGTAGTATGGATTCATTGCAGCCCTACACTATGTTAGTATGCAAATCACAAAATATATGTTTATATGTGTCATAAAAATATTCATATTCTACATGGTATCTACAACAACACATGTTCCAATGAATGCATATACGAACATACCATGGTTTTCATTTCTCAAAGGACCTTTGGCCCAGGTTCAATTGTGTGTGCTCATTCCTGAATCTCTCATAGAGTTCAATCTGTGTGGTGTCAAGGAAGTGTTTAATGTGGGGTTCACGTTCAGTAGAAACTTTTCTCAACTTTAGCACATCTCTTTGGTTTGATGAAGGTCTGGTATGATCATGCCAAAATTTTTTACAAACTCCTTAACAACATCAATTAGCTTCCTATCTCCATGAGGAAACCTACCGACAAAATCCCAACAATCTTTTCCACCCGAAGTGTCAAGATTTTCTCTTATAACATACTACTTTTTAATAGTTTTTCTATTTAATTTAAGTATGTGCGAAGTGTGTGATAGCATGCAACATTTCCTTGTGAACTTACTTACAACTGACTCTGCTAATACACAACTAGCCGCACATAGATATTTTGTATGAGACGTCTTCCCAATCGCATTAAATGCAGATTGGATATTTCTAACAATATGACTTCTAGTCTCTGAACTTTTAACTATCTTTATGCCCGAAATTATCCTAACAACAACTAAACAATGCGACTTTAACAAACATAGTGATAATTGACATTTACCTGCATCACCTTTGGATTCAAAATATTCCTTGACCATTTTGATGCATTTCCATTCGATAGTGCGTTTTGGAAACTTACCTTTAAGGCCCGATAAAGAACTTCCATCCACATGAATACAGCTAGGAGTTCTTCTTCTTGCACTAGACAGTTGAGGTAGGGAAGGTGGACATGAGGTACGAATCCTAGAGCTTGTTCGTTGTGGTGCTTCGTTCACACGTTGGGCCATATTGGGACTATGCCCGACATGGCTGTGGTATTCTTGGGGATATTTCAAATTAAACACTGCTTGTACGTCCAACTCTACATACACAACATCTCCCAATATACCTATGTCTTGATGAACTTCAGCATGACTCGTTGATGGATTGTTGGTTGGAGATTGTGTTGATGTTGGAATTTGAGTTGGGTCCATTGGACACAACCACTTTACCTATGGTTATGAACTAGAGGTTTTCATGTCAACAATTATGTTTGGATCAGTGGCAGGATCAGTGGCAATTATTGGACCATGTATCACACTTTCCATTTCCAACCTGGCCTTTTCTCTTACGTCATTGACCTTTCCAATGGGATGATTCCTTCTAGGTTTTTTTGCTCTGTTATGTGAGTTTCCCATCTCCAAAATTCTCTTTAACAAAACTATGAGGTCTACCCCTGCAAAAGAAACAACAAAAAAGATATTAGTTCCATTATACAATAAACTTCACACATTCCAACATAATTTACCACTTTAAAAATTAACACATACAACTATGAACTATGTTGTTTTATTTGTGTTAGACCACGTATCTAAGGCAAGAGTTAGGGTATATTATGATAAGGATAGGTAAATTAGCCTAGGATAGGGTTCATATTGAAATAATATGGTATCCTAGGGGTTTCATAATTATCAAAGAGATAAACTATCAAAGAGACATAAAGACAAACTACCTTCCTTATCATGTATAGCAAATTATGTATTTTAAAATGATCTAGTGCGTTGGCACGAATGAAATTATCCACCATGAATATGTAACGAGTTTCCAAGTCAAGTGTCCAAAGGCCATGTTACAAAGCCAAGTGCGAAGTTGAAGTCTAGAAGCCGAGTTATGCAAGCCATGAAAAGTTGAAGTCACATGAAGTTTGAGTTATCAAGTTATCTAAATCGAGTCTCCCATCCAAAATCAAATCAAACTGTTTTCTGAGTTGAGAACTCAAGTGCATCTAATCTAAGTCATGAACTCAAGTGTCTAGACCGAGTTGAGAACTCAAGTGTACAATAGAGTATTCATGTGTTTGCATGTATTACAGTTATAGGAGTAGCACTATCTCCTAGGTTATAAGACTAAAACTATTGCAACAATCATTTAAGAACATAATTGAGGCTCAAGAAAAAAAGGGCTTCCTTTGTGTTCAAAAATTAGTGGAAGTCACAAGAAGAGGAGAGAAATATTCTTCCTTTCCAACACCCTAGTATGATATGACATTACACGTAATAAGTTGAATTACCTATAAGTTTAGACACAACATGGTGCTTGGTTATCATTTTAAATTTCTTTCCCATCTAAGTCATCAGATAAACATCATTATCCCTTACAATTGTAATCAATATAGATGATGGTTGGTCAAGTGTAGAATGGAGAAACTAGTGTCTTTCCTAGCCATGAATTCATAAAACTTTTGGTAATAACACCCTACAACAGAAATGCTTAGGGATGTCCTGGGAATAGTTTGATAGTTTTTCTACATAAAATAAAATAAAGAGAATAAGTTTACTAATTACACAATCAGCCTAGGTTCCAAATTCCCCCAAGGAAGGAGAATTCAATGAGGTAGAGGCAAGTAGTCAAGCTCAAAGGCATGATATTAAAGAAACATTATGATAAGTGTAGCATGAAGAGGAGAGCATGGACAAAATGTCATGAACTATTCAATATGGACCCTCTCCCATGGATGCTTCTTAGGATTTTATTCAAATTGAAGAGTCTCAAGAGAGAACCTCATCCATGCCATGCTTGTGTGAAATAAAAATATATTCATGGAAATAATTATTGGTTGACATTGCATACTTCATCTTGTCTAGTGAATATGAGTTTTTTTTAGATGTGAACTTGGGAATTCTTCTTGTCAAATTCATTGTTGTCTATGCATGGATATTTTTGTAGGCATATGATAAAACACAAAGGCATGGGAGAATCTCAAATATTGTGAATTAAAACAATTATTTACAATTCACCATACCTATTGAAATAATCTCTACTTGCAATGGAAACTGGTAGCTTAAATGTATCCACTAGATTCCAAGACCATTGAAGATGTTTGTTAGATTCCAAGAGTGATTTTGTGTCCAATAGATCAATGAGTGTCCAAAATATCAATGAATGTGAGCCAATTTGAAACCTGCAATAGCTTAAACCTAAAAAGTGGGTGAAAATCCCGTGTTTTTTGGTAGCAATCCCGGGAACAAAGAACTCTGTTTTTTTTTAACTAGTAGCAGGAGCGCGGACGCGTGTTTTTAGCGTGTATGTGCCCCTTGGGCCTACATAACATTTCGACCATTAATTCACCAATGTTTACCCCATTTAATGCCGAACATTCAATACTTCATGAATATTTGCATACATTGGACTACACTTCAAAAGTGGATAAATGAATGGCTAAAGAGAGGGGGGTTAAGGCTTCTAGGGATTTAAGGGTTTAGGACTTATGGTTTAAGGTCTTAGGGATTTGGACTTTAAGGATTATGGGTTAGTTCGTTTAGGATTTGGGGTTGTGGGATTACACGTTGAAAGGTTCAATGGTTTAGGGGTTAAGGGATCTAGTGCTTTAGGAGAGAGAGAGAGAGAGAGAGAGAGAGAGAGAGAGAGAGAGAGAGAGATGGGATATGGGAGAGATAGAGATAAATATATCATGGGGTTAAGGGGGGAGCAGTAGAATCCCACATCATACCTGCAGGGGTCGTGCCCAGTGCAATGCCACACGAGATTTGAAATGTAAACATGCTTAGAGGGTGAAAGAAGAGGATTGAGACCGAAACGAACGTTTCATCGCTCATGAACTACGATATGGGGATGAAATGATTTGGGCCCCATGCCCTAAATCGTTTGGATATGGGTGTTTTTCACACCAAATATGGCCCACTAGGCCTCAAACATGGCCGAGTAAGGAAATAATACAAAAATAACCCTCTCGTAAGTCCAACTTTAAAAAACAATTGTAAGGGGCCCCTGGATTTTCCCTAGGGGGGTGTTGTGGTCACAATAGTGGGATACATGAGCCATAAGCAGGTTTTGTAAATTGAAACAAGGGATTTAATACCTAAATGTCCCTCTCAACCTCAAGTTCCATGAAAAAAACATAAAAGACACAACGTGAGCCCTCTATAAGGTGTCTTTGGCATCAAATTTGAATGTGAGTGTCATTACAATGTCTTGGGAATCATGTACAAGTATTAAACATGATCCTTTATCACTAATCTTTTCTTCTTAGGAATATGGACACCATTAGTTGGATATAGATTGTCATTAACATGTTTTATGCACTGTGGATGGTTCTTGGGTCGTTAACCCTAGTCTTAGTAGAAAAACAATAGCCTCAAGCCCTTGGCCATGGTTTATGGAGGGAAATAACAATCTTCGACCCTAAACATATTTTTTCAAGCTCAAATGCAATGAATGCATGCTCAGACTACCATGCAAGACCATGGATATGTTGCAGAGCCTTGAACATCATCAAAGAATGAAAACAGGTTCCTCGAGATCTTATTGAAGCATATTGAGCTCAATTGAATTCCACTTGAGCCTTAATTGAAACTTCTTGACCTCAAGCATTATGAGTAACACATAGAAGCCATGACACTAGACCTCTACAAGGAGTCTTTTGCATATGAATTGAATATGGCTTCCATTATGATTTCTTGGGAATCAAGGATTTATCTTGGCTCCTTAACCATGGCTAGTGAAGGGAAACAAGAGCCTCCAACACTAACTCTTGCTTCTTAGGCACAAACACCATGAATGATTCCCTGAACCACCACATATGAAATCTATAGGGTATTAGTCAACCTCAAGTGTGTTATGTGTGCCATGACTAGGTTAGTTGTGAACCAAAAATGGGTGTCAAGGTTTGACCAAGGTCTAGGGATGACAAGAAGCTCCTCATGCCTTAAATGAAGCTTCTCAAGCTCAAGCACCATGAACAACACCTACAACTCAAGAAGCTTCTTAGGATATGATGTTGAATGCATCTTCAAACCACCACAGATAACCCTTGTGGGGTATCTCTAGCAAATGTAGAGGGATACATATACCATGATTAGGCTACAATGCATGCTTCAAACAAGATTATATCTTTGATCCACACCAGGAATGTTTGTCGAGGCCATGGATAGTGTTATTTAGTATGTGAGTGGGATATATTCAACATGAGTAGGTTTCATGAATTGCGAATGGGTCTATAGGCCTAAACATGCCTAGGGGGAACAAAGGGATTCAACCATAAATTAACCTTTTCAAGCTCAAGTGCCATGGTTTGGGGAGGAAAACACTTCATCCTCGGGGATTAAACATAGTCTCTTAGGTTCAATAGCCATAAACAACATGTGAAAATAATGGCATGGACCCTCTCTAAGGGGTCTTTACAATATAATTTTGATATGGATTCCATTAGAAGGTTTTTCTTAAAAAGGATGGGTCATGGGTCCTTGACCATGGTTAATGAAGGAAACTTTAAGTGCCTTGAGATATTGTTGAAACTTCTTGGACTTAGCTTCTTTAAGTACATGGACCAACACAAGATTCTTTTGTAAGGGTTCTTTTTAGGCATCCAAGTGGGATATAAGGGCCATGCGTAAGTATTGTGCACTAGAAATGGGTGTTGACACCTAAACATGGTGAAGGGTGAAACATGGGGTTTAAACCTTAATTGAACCTTTTTGAGTTTGTGAAGCATAAAAACCACCTAAAAACCACATGAGCCCTCATTAAGGAGTATTTGTCCTGGGATTTAGATATGGGTGCCATTAAGATGGTTTGTGAACTGTGGATGGGTCATCATGCCTTAACCATGGTTGTGGTAATGAAACAAGATCCTCTATCCCTTTAGCATGGTTGGGGGAGGCAAACAACAACCTTGGGCCCTAAGGATAGATTCTCAAGTTCAAGCACCATGAGCACATCCTTAGAACACCACATGGGACCATGGATACATCAAATGGTATGCCCCTTGTACAATTTCTTTGTAGGCCTTTAAATGGGATATGGGTGTCATGAGTAGGGTTTTGTGCACTACAGATAGAGGAGATTTACCAAATAATGATAGAGTGAGATGGGTGAATATGGTTAGAGCGAGAGGGGGAGGAATTTTAAGGGGAGAGAGAGAGAGAGAGACTGTGTGTGTGTGTGTGTGTGTGTGTCATAGAGAGAGAGAGGGTGACCGAAATTTCTATACTTACTAAAAGGCATACAATGGATTCCCTCACCCTCTCTATGGTTGATTGAGGTACAAGTTGCTCGATCGTTATGGGAGAGGTTTGGTTACATGTTATATGTGTGTGTGTGTGTGTGTGTGTGTGAGAGAGAGAGAGAGAGAGAGAGAGAGAGAGAGAGAGGAGGGTTAAGGAGAGAGATAGACGGGGGAGGACCAAGTGAGATCATTTGGGCCTTAGACCATGAACACCACTTCTCGGGCTCAATCACCATAAGCAATTCCTGTAAACCACAACACAAACACTCTCTAAGAATTCTTTAGCATCAAATTTGGATACAAGTGTTTTTCACACCAAAGATGGGCCATAAGGCCTAAAAAATGACCGAGTAACGAAATACATCATGATATTGTTGAATCTTCTAATGTGTAAGATCCTTCAACAAGTCCTCGAACCAACACATGATCCTCTTGTACGAGTTATTTGTAGGCCTTTAAATGGGATATGGGTGTCATGAGTAGGTTTTTGTGCAGTACAGAGAGAGAAGGTTTACCAAATAATGATAAAGAGTGAGATGGAAGAGGAGGGTTAGAGAGAGAGGTGGGGGAAGGTTAAGGAGAGAGAGAGTGAGAGAGAGATTTTGACCAAAATTTATATCCTTACTAAAAGGCATACAATGGATTCTCTCACCCTCTTCATGGTCGTTTGAGGTACAAGCTGCTTGAACGTTAGGGGCAAGGTAGGGTGACATGTTCTTTGTATGTGTGTGTGTGAGAGAGAGAGAGAGAGAGGGAGAGAGAAAGAGGGTAATGTAGAAAATAAGTTGCTACAGAGATCGACAACAAAACTACCATTGAAACAACAACCAATTCAATCTATTCAAGCATAGAGATGCACAATAAATACAAACATTGTGCAACTAATGGGAATAAGGAAATGTATGAAAGTTTTTATTCATTAGTCATACCGCTCCAAATTACATCAATAGGGCCATGCGCTACTACTTCAAGACCAACCTATACATTGGCATAATCGAAAACCAAACATCACTACTATGGATCTACTTCTCGTCTTTACACTGCTTCTCTTTTAATCCCTTCTATGGCTGCTTCCTACTATACCTCCTCACATACAACATTTACTTATTTCACATGGCTAGAGGAATGCCAACAGATAGCAAGATCGTTAAGCTTCCAACATTTTAGGTTTACATTGTTACCAATGAACCGTTTCATCTTCTATTTGAGTTTTTATTCACTTAGTATATACTTAGGAGTCATATCACCGTTAACCCTTCCCGGGGTAGGTGTAGAATCCCACCTGCTAATATGTTACGCTAATCAATGCCCAAAGTCGCATCACTTTTCATCCTTCATACAATAGGTGTACCATCCCACCTCTTAATCCATTGAGTGGCATCGAGGGGAGTCCTAATACTGAGCTTGGTCCCATTGATTCCCTCGCTTCCAAGAAATCTGAGCCACCAAGGCCTAAGTGACCCCATCTTTATCCTTCACCTTATGTTCATCCTCTTCCTAGTGCTTCTTCGCAACTAGCCTTAGGGTTTCTTCCTTTTTCCTCTTGAGGGCCTCTACTGCATGATATTAACATAAGTCCATATAGCGGCATTGGGGGTCTTGTCACCCATGGTGAAGGCGTCATTTATGTCAGTGAAATTATCTCTATTAGGCCTCCTTTTCCTAAATTTGTCTTCTCTATCGATAATCCCCTAGGGTTTCTTGAATGCCAAGTCATCCTCCTCCTCCCTATGCTTCTCAGTAAATCTTTGAGCATTGGTTTGGGGGAAATATAAAAGTCCAATTTGCGGGAAACCTTCGCTACAAGGTATTTCCCTTGTAGTGAGAGAGAGAGAGGAATACTAACGAGAGAGAGAGAGAGGGACATAGGGGGGAGAAAGTGGGGAGGAGGGTTAAGTAGAGAGAGAGAGAGAGAGAGACAAGGGTTATAGATAGAGAGTGATAGGATGAGGGTTAGGGGGAGAGGGGAGCATGTTTAAGGAGATAGTGAGAGAGGGGAGAGGGCCAGGAAGGGGCTTAGGAAGAGATGGGAGGAGTGAGAGAGAGAGAGGATGATGGTTATGGTTAGGGAGATGGAGATAGGAGGGAGAGCGAGAAGGAGAGGAATTTTAGATAAAGAGGAGGGAGAGGGAGAAGAAGAGGAAGTTTAGGTAGAGAGGGAAATAGAGGAGGATTAAAGGGGGAGAGAGTGAGAGCGAGAGAAAGAGAGAGATAGGGGGGGTTGAAATGGGGTGGAGAAGAGGAGGGTTAGGGATGGAGAGGGAGAGAGGGGATAATGTTTAGGGAGGGGCATGAACAAACAAAGGAGAGGTGAAGGATTAGAGTTAGGGAGAGGGGTGGCAAGGGGAGGGGGGGGTTGAGATAGATGAAGATGACATCAAAACTACATTTCGGATTAGTAAACAAATGCACACACGAGTTATTAGCGCGTACGCTCTAACTAGTGCGTACACGCTTTTAGTGTGTACATGTGTATTTAAAACAATGCATATGCACTGTTTAAATTTCTAAATTTTGGCGGGCAATTCCTTTCCCATCAACGTGGTGGATGACTTGGCCGATTTGGTTTTAGGTTCGGGTTTCCAAACCAAGTGGCTTGGACTGTGTTATAACAAAATACATCTTATTCTATAAATTCTTCTATTTCGAGCGTGATTCTGCGTATGCTACGCTTGTCCACTGCTAATGAAATTGCAAACACTTGTAGAAATCTGTGTACATATTTCGAATATATAATTTTTTATTAAATCTATTATTTTTTTTTAGTTTTTATTTAATTTTAATTGGACTAACGTCAATCTTACACAAAATTTTTTTATGTTAAGACCATGATGTCGGGGCCCAATGCCCGACCTCGTCATTTGAGGGCTTCGCTGACTTCCTTAATTTAAAAAAAAATTAAAATTAACATAAATAAATATGGAAAAATAGCCGGCCTGTTATCTACAACTCTATATATTTTTTTTCACAAATTTACACCATTTGCATACCAAACCTAGGCCCCAACACAAACATATTCATTATGTTTTCTTAAAAAAATAACATACCAACCTTAGAAGAACCCCATTTTTTGGGAGTTATACTTAATTTCCATAAATAATAGTTATATATTCCGGAAGGTAATCCAATTGTCTACGTTTCATATATTCTTACGCCATATTCCAAAGAGTTGTGTAGGTAGCTCCAATATTGCTTTTTGATGTTTAGATTTATGTTTTTCCAGAAGTCCATTGCAACTAACGCTTCATGAGTGGCCAACATTAGCTTGCACTAACTCATCCATAAGTTTTGATTGGAATTTGCTAATTTTTTTTTTTGTAAAATCCAAATTTGGAAATATTTAAATTGGATTTTTAAATTTATAAATAAATTCATCACAATTTTTTAAATTAGATTTCCAACCAAACTCCTCTTAACAAAATCTACTTGCGAAGTTGGAAACACATTTTCCAAATCCCTCTATTATGGGAATGTATGTATACAGTACTTTCAAAGTTGGTATACATTGTTTACTGGGCAAGTATGTATGTAGATAGTTGTTAAGCTTAAGGTTGATATACACTACTTGCGAGGTTGGAAACACATTTTCCAAATCCCTCTATTATGGGAATGTATGTATGCATTACTTTCAAAGTTGGTATACATTGTTTACTGGGCAAGTATGTATGTAGATAGTTGTTAAGCTTAAGTAGATTAGTAATTAATTTCCAAACTGGTTTACATTACCTGCCAGGTTGGTATACACTAATTTCCAGGTTGGTATAATTTGTTTACGAAGACACCTATGTTAAGAATTGTTAAACTTGCGTAGAAGAGTAATTAATTTCCAGGCTGGAGTACGTTACTTCCAAACTTCCATGGATGAGTAATTAATTTCCAGACTGGAATAAATTACTTCCAAGTTGGTATACTTTGTTTGCTTGATTGATATACCATCCCAGTACAACCAAACTCTCTTTTCTGTTATATATATAGAGGCTGTCTCATGTGTTTTGACATAGCAGATCTAATTGTTTTCCCTTTGGCAGAATGTTGTTTTGATGTCGTAGGAATAGACATTTTTGTGACTGCTCCGAGACAGCAAGCTAAGGCAGATCGTTCTCGTGGCAGATCCATCCTATTTCTTCGTGGATTTCTGAGGGTACCTTGGACCTTTTTATCCTCCATCTGTTTACTCTTTGCTTTTCCTATAAGAGCGTGCTGGTTTGTTATATGTAAGGTTTTCTCTTATGATTTGAATTAGCAGCTGTTGTTATTTTCTCAACACCTGCAACATCCCCAATCTTCCAACATAATTTTCCCTCCATCCCCTGGTTAGTTATTCTCTAGGGAGTTGTATACGAGATATGGCTGGGCAATTGGCTAGATCTCCTGGTACCTGCAAGTGCGTGCTTATTACTTTGACATTGTTGCTCTCAATAGTTTGTTTGGTGCAATGCAGGCCGCATGCAACCAATTTTCCAACTGTAGATGAAGTGGCTGGTGTAAGATTACATGATGAACCCCTTCTTGGATGGAGAATAGATCTTGTGCATACAGATTCACCTCTCTCTCCGTTCTCTCCGGGTAATATTACATCTACTGAGCGCTTGAAACGAGCAATCAAACGCAGTCAGGGCAGACTACAAAAACTTCAGATGTCTGCTGTTGAAGTCAAGAAAGAAGTGGAGGCTCCCGTAAACGCAGGAATCGGAGAATTTATGATGAAGATGGCCATTGGTACGCCAGCTTTATCCTTTTCTGCAATCTTGGACACCGGCAGCGACCTGACATGGACGCAGTGCAAGCCCTGCAGTGAATGCTATAAGCAGCCAACTCCAATCTATGATCCTTCCCTCTCTTCCACTTACAGCAAGGTCCCCTGCAGAAGCTATCTGTGCCGAGCTCTTCCGCGGTTTTCTTGCACTAATCATAATGCCGAATGCGATTACTTGTATACTTATGGTGACCACTCCTCCACAGAGGGGATCCTTTCTTACGAGAAGTTTACCCTTTCTTCTCAGTCAGTTCCCCATATTGCCTTTGGTTGCGGGCAGGACAATGAAGGAAATGGCTTGAGCGAAGGAGCTGGAATGGTAGGCTTCGGTCGAGGTCCTCTATCCTTCATCTCACAGCTTGGCCCGTCGCTGGGTAATAAGTTTTCTTACTGTCTCGTGTCTGTTGACGATTCTCTTTCCAAAACCAGCCCTCTGTTTATAGGGCAGACTGCTACTTTGACTGCCAGGACTGTCAGTTCGACTCCTCTTCTTCTAAGCAGCTCGCAGCCAAGCTTCTATTATCTTTCATTGGAGGGAATCAGTGTTGGCGGTCACTTATTGGATATCCCTGCGGGTACTTTTGATCTTAAATCTGATGGCACCGGCGGACTTATCATAGACTCTGGAACGACTCTCACATATCTGGAACAGGCTGCTTACGATGTTGTAAAGACAGCCTTGATCTCGTCGATTACACTCCCGCGGGACGATGGGTCTCACATCGGACTGGACCTCTGTTATAGCATTAGCCAGCCATCTTCAACTCCAAACTTTCCAACTATAACTTTCCACTTCAAGGGAGCAAATTACGATTTGCATACAGAGAACTACATGGCCTTTGATAGCAGTGGCATAATCTGTCTTGCAATGTTACCCAATAATGGGTTGTCAATATTTGGTAACATTCAACAGCAGAACTACCAAATACTTTATGACAACGGAAGAAACATGCTGTCCTTTGCGCGTACGGCTTGTGATACCTTGTAAGTTGTGGGCTCTGGTGCTTTTCTCTTTCTATTTCCTCCTATTACTGTCATAGTTGGACACTTGGACGCAGCAACATTTGTAGTTTGCTTATTTACATAAATAAAGAGGGATTTTGAGAACCATTTTGGATTTCTTTTATATCGTTGTGTCTATATTTATGGAATATATTTGTATGTATTCATGAACAAATTGATCATTTTAATTTGGATCTATTAACTATTTACAAATAAATAAATGACTGAATATCTCAAAAAAGTAGTTGGTCTAAACTCTGGCAGACTAAGAAGAAAAAGACTCGAGAATAAACAAAAGTGATCACACTGACTTCAATGGTTTACAGTGGAGTCATCAACGATTTCACATTGAAATTTATGTACCATGGCTGTGACCACTGCGTTTATCAATATTTAAATCATTTTATCACGAAAGAAAACAAAAGGAAAAGTATCATTTTTTTCAAATGGTCATATATAGAGAGAGAGACTCACTCAGTTCGACTTGTGAGAACGTGTAGTTTTCCATGTATCGAGATATTATTAATTCAAAAAATAAAAATCATTACACTTCACTCTTCAAACTTTTAGTAGAATAAAAGATCAAAGTCTCGCAACTTGTAGATTCTGAATTGTTAAGTAAATATAGTAATGTAGTTTATGAAGATATTATTAATTGAATATTTAAAAGTTATTATATTATATTTTTTAATTTATTAATAAAAGAAAAGGTAAAATATTGCCACGTATAAGTATTTTTTAATTCTTACGTAAATATAATATTATAAGTTTGGATTTTCATTGTGTATTTAGTTTAGCAACTACGTATTGAAAATCCAAAATCATTAAAGTTATGTCTACCTAATATTGTGAAAGCATATACACTTGGAATATTATAGTTTTTATATTCTTTAATATGAAGATTTTTAAAAATTATTAATAAAGTATTATAGTTTATCAATATATTATTAATTCAACAATTCAAATTTATTATATTTAATTTTCTATTTTTTTAATAAAAAATAAATAAATTCTTGTAATTTATATATTTTGTATATTTTGAATTCTTAAGTAAATAAAACATTGTAGTTTTTAAACTCTTCAATAAGTAAAATAGTTTTTTAAAGATTTTACTAATAGAATAATTCAGTATTAATGGAAATAAAATCCATATTTTGCAATTTATAACAGAGATTATTTAATAAATAAATTAAATTATATATTTTGTATTTTTTGAATTCTTAAGTAAATAAAACATTAATTTTACTAATAGAATAATTCAATATTAAAGGAAATAAAATCCATATTTTGCAATTTATAGCATAGATTATTTAATAAATAAATTAAATTATATATTTTGTATTTTGTATTTTTTGAATTCTTAAGTAAATAAAACATTGTAACTTTAAAACTCTTTAATAAGTAAAATAGTTTATTAAAGATTTTATTAATAAAATAGTTCAATATTAATGGAAATAAAATTCATATTTTGCAATTTATAACCTAAATTATTTAATAAATAAGTTAAATTATTTTAATTAAATAACTTTTAAGAAAAGGTATATAACAATTAAATAGTATTTTAAATATAATTTTTAAAGAAAAATAAATTAATGTTTTGTAATTTATAGTTTTGATTATTTTAATTAAATAGCATTTAAAAGTATGTATAACCATATAACAATTAAATAAATAGTGTTTTAATTTGGATTAATATTTTTTAATATATAATTTTATAAAATAATATATATTGAGTAAAAATATTAATATATTGGTAAGTAAATAACATCATTTATATTTAATAATAAAGTGTTTTTATTTCATTTTATAATGAATATTTTAGAGGCTGAATTATTTTTTAAGTTTTAGTTAAAAAGATAAATTTATTCACAAATGCCTAATTTTAACAATTAAATATAGGAGACTATAAGCATTAATTATATAGAATTTTATTTTCTCAAGTCAATTACACATTTTTTATTTTATTTTTAAAATTCCTTGGTTGTGCAATCAATGTATAGGTAATTCTCATGTCCCTCTACCACTCCTAGTTTGTTTGGAAATTATTATTATTATTATTATTAAAAAATTTTAACATAGAAATATAATAAAATGCATTATTAAATTAAATTATTTCATATAATAAGGAAAAAAACATATAACAACATAATTTTTTATCCATACACTTATAAAAAAATTTGATAGAAAACTAAAATTCAAAATTTCTCTACAATATAGTGTCAACATGTCTATAAATCCACTACACGAATCACACCTTTTTGCTTCTAATGTGGATGTGAGAGAAGTTAATGAACTAAACCACAAAAGTGATCCTTTATCTCTATTGCAAAATAATGGTTCCTTTTGAATATTTCTTGAGCTTTGGCATGAATGGGATAGGCCCAAGACATTTTTATTTTATTTTAACTTATTATTTGTGACAATTATTTTTATAAGAGTTATTTAAAAACTGAAAGACACTGAGTGACACTTTGCACAACAAACTATTGATTTTATTATTTTAATAAAAGAAAAGACACTTGGAGAATTCAGCTAAATGAGGTGACACACCATGGCATAGAGAACATGTGTAAAGAAAGCAAATGATATTTTTACCAATCAAATCCAATCTAAAAGCTAAGTTACCATACAAAATCCTAAATCATAGGGATTGAATGATTGATTGAATATTTGATTGAGATGGCAAAAGACCTAAGAAAAACTATATATATTGGTGCACTGAGATAGCACGAGACACCGTGTTTTGCATTGAGAAACCATGTTGAGTGTTTCTCTCTTTCATAAGTCCATCATTACTCGTTACAGACTTTGAGAGAAGTGTCGTGTGGAAGTGTTTATTGGCGTTCTAGTGCATGGTGGTGATCCAGCTCAGGGGTGGAGTTGGGAAAACAATGAGTTTCTCTCTCCTATGGTTGGGAGGAGTTGATTCTCCAAGAAGCATTTTCCACTATTTCATGTAAGTGCGATTATTTTTCTAAGTAAATGAACTTTTATGATGGATGTTATTGTAGAATTATTTTTTTTGTATAGTCATAATAGCATAGCTTGTACTGCATCGCTCTGTTATATTTATATACGGTGGAATTGTAAGTTTTAAACCTGTGCAGAGAAGCAATGCATACAGATTCTTTTAAGCAAAAAAGAGATTACACCACAACATTGACACATAGTACACATAGATTTAGACTGTAAACCCTTAACTAGGAAAATGAACAAACCTTGGAGCCACAAATCCTATTTTTCTCATCATCATTATGAATCACTAACAATACAATATAGGTATTCCGCAACATCCAATACCCTAATATACTAACCTGGATTAGTAATAGACCCCAATCCCTTAACGGGGATTAAATTACATATTTTTAGACAATTCCCCAAAATAGCGAAAAATAGCCCAAAACATTTTGGCGCTCGCAGACGGAAATGCCCTGTCGCCCGTTTCCATGAAGGTTCCAGAGGGATCGTCAGGTGCACCGATGACAAGCACGCCCTCCCCTCCACATACATGCAAATAATATAACACATGTACCCAACATTATCCCACTTGTTGTTTTCTCTACATAACAGTGAGTCATGTACTCATAAATTCACTTGGGTTTAGGGCATCAATGCCCATAGATTCTCTACACCAAGAGAAATTCTCTGTACTAACATAATTTGTTAATGAGTCTGCAACATTCTTCAAGGTTTCAACCTTCTCCAATAGCACCTTCTGGTCTTCAACCATATCTCTCACAAAGTGGTATTGCACATCAATATGCTTTTTCTTAGCATGATAAGCAGGGTTCTTTTCCAATAATATTTCACTTTGGTTGTCACAATCTAACCTTACAGATTTCTGTACAAACCCAACACCTGAAAATAATCTTTGCAGCCATACAAATTCTTTACTTGCATGAGTGGCTGCCATATATTCATCTTCAGTAGTTGAGAGTGCAACTACAACATGTCTCTTGCTCATCCAACTAATATCTCCTCCAAATAGGTTGAACACATACCCACTTGTAGATATTCTATGATTAAGATCTACAGCTCTGTTTGCATCAACAAATCCATGTACATTTATTACTCTGTCTTGTATAGGTATTCCTTGGTAATAGATTGCACAATCTGTAATACCGCGCAAATATCCGAAGAACCTCTTTACAACTATCTAGTGCTCCTTCCCTAGTTTTGACATATATCTGCTCAATACTCCCAGTACATGAGCAATGTACAGTTGGGTATTGTCACGTACCCAAAATTTGTAAAAATTTAAAAATTTTCTAAGTGGTCAAGTCTTTCCTTCCAATTGATCTAATCGCCATTTAAAATGCTTTGCGGAAGTGTATAAATGTATATTCAGTATCAACACTTCATAAAAAATATCATTGAACATTGATGCAAAAAAGTATTAGTATATAATCACAACAGGTGAATTTTACCTTTGATAATGAGTGAATCCTTATGTAACTTATTGTGCTTTGTAAAGGACAAAAATGATTATATACTATATATTTTAAAAACAATATATAACCCCAACTAAAAAGACCCTCCAAACATCGATAACTTACTAGCACATATTTTAATACTACCATTCTAAATTTGAGGTTTACAACCTTGGATTGAACTAATACTTACATTCTTGTAATCCTCATTTGAACACTTTTAATATGAACTATCCTTTAACACATTTAACATGGGAGGCTTTTTGCCAAGGTACATTTTGCATTGTGATAAAATATCAACTATTAAGATAACTTAAAGAAAAACATATAATCACCATAATGTACATACACATCCAATAACCTATATGAACAAATGATCTACAAAGTATGCATATAAATAAACCAATCCCATCACAAGTATATACACACACAAGAGACCAAAGACATACACAAGAGACCAAGGTAACGTGGTTCACCCGTACACGGGCTAGTCAACAAAGGTGTGTGCATCATTTATTATTAGGCAAAAATCAATAGGATTACAACTAGCAACATGGTTGCTGCAACGAAATTTCTTCTCCTTCCGTCAAGCCTCTATCACATAGAGCTTTTCAATAATTAAACTAAGGACCTCTTTTAAAACATATTTTAAGAAGTATATATATCTTTTCATTATTTATAATAAGAAGCATCTTACCATACTTTAAAATATATTTAAGAATACACACATATATATATATATGCTTTTCAATAATTAAAACTAGGGACCTCTTCTAAATCTGAACAAGTAGAAATAAACTATTTTCACTCTAGTTATCAAAAGAGAAATGAAAGGACTATTATACATATATTTACTAACTATTTCACCAAGCACTCAAATTTGAGAGCAAATATTCGTTGACGCAATAGTAATCTATAGGTATTCATATCTTCTAAAATTAGTAAGCCAAAAGGTTTATCAGTTTTAACACCTATATAGCGTATAACAACTTTTAATATTTAAAACAACTAATTGCATAAAAGTGATTTTTGAGAGCTAGATTTTACTTAACAAAGGTGTGACCACACTTTTACTTTGACCAAAAAGTAACATCACCTTTCTATACATTATCATAACTTATTAATCATTGTTACACAAAGTCTTTTTATGACCATTTCATCCTCATAATACTAATACTAAACCTTCTTGAATACTTTTAATAACTACTTTCAAAGGTCTCGTACATTGCAAGAAGATAAGGATATCTCCTTTCTCCTTCCCATCCCATTGATATATATATTTTATGATATTAATGATGAGTGGCCCTCTTTGTGGACTTTAATACCTACTTATATCTACTAAGTATTTTGACCTTCCCCAAGATATTTCTAAACCCGATAATCATAAAGAAATGTTTATCCACTATTTCTAGGATCTCGTAGAGGATTTAGATCTTTCATTGAATACTACATATTTAAATTTGGAACTAAGTGTGCTGTCCTGATGTAACATTTTAAAAACACCAATTATATCCAACAAGATGGAGTTAAAATAAAACCTTTACTATATCAATTGGTCAAGGTAATACGAATCTTTCTAACTCAAATTTTCCTTAAAAACAAAAAATACAAGAGCACAAAGATAATTTTCTAACCAGAGTGCGGCTGGCGCTTACACCACTCATACTAAGATAGCACTTCTCCATTGTAATATAAAATCGATGTGAATCTTGGGTTAACTAGAACCAGCGAACGCATAGGACGACGACATCTTTTTTCAAAATCATGAGTAGATCGGCGAGGTTCAATACTTCAGGCTAAAGGCTGGGGACGACGTCTCTCTGCCTATGCTAAATGTGGGTTCTATCTCTAAGATGCAGGGCGTGTTTGTAGGTGCAAATCCGTACCCTAAATGCATGTATAATAAAATAAACATACCGGAAGAATATCGTAATATTTTAAAAGGTGAAGTTCTTAGGTAAAAAGGAACGAGCGTGTATGGAAAGTAAACACAGTGCAGATATCCTTTCACCAAGCAGCATGAATGTAATAGTGTGTACGCAAGAACATGATCTACTGCAAACAATACCAGCTACAAATAGTATCTAAAAGAGGCAGACAACAATGGATAAAAATATACGGGATTCCACTCTATAAAAACTATGGTGATAAAAGTATCCATTCAGAATTTAAGCAGCCAGCAATACATAATACTAAATTCAATTCTAACAAGAAAATCTTCTTTCGCTACTCTCCTATAGTCATGGCAGGGGTAATTCTCATCTCAAGGGTCACTCTTATCTTTGCCTGAAATGGATCTCACCCTTCGCAGTTCATTCGCGGAGGTTCCCTTCAGTTATGAACACCCACCGCCGGAGATCAAAATCACCTGTC
Organism: Larix kaempferi; assembly: GCA_027924585.1. Lineage (NCBI taxonomy): Eukaryota > Viridiplantae > Streptophyta > Pinopsida > Pinales > Pinaceae > Larix > Larix kaempferi. The sequence goes on from BSBM01000937.1 coordinate 2,369,517, forward strand.
CTCACCTATGTAGAAATCGAGATTGACTATCCTCCAACCTCATCGGATAGGATGGCATCTAAAAACTCTCTCACAGATTTCGATTGCTCCCAACGCTAGCAAGTTCATCAACAGAGCAAACCTTCTTCTCCCCATTTTCCTTGCTCTCAACACTGGCAAACTTATTGACAGGGTTCTACTCCTCTCTCGAGTACCGGATTTTTCTTCCACACTAGCCTGCATCTCCTTTTAATACCCAAGTGTTCCAATAGTCGACGAAACATAAATGGGCACTCATCTAGTAGTTTAGAACTCCCACTAAGGGGACAAGCTACTGTAAAATTTTCCTTACTTCAATTGCCAAAAGTTAATTAAATCACCACTAGGTGTATGACGAGTTTAGGTCTCCTTTATTCACATGAGTGGTGGTAAAAAAAGAAAAACATGGAGACACAAACCCATAGATTTTTCCATGGTTATGCGAGTGGCAGCTCGGTCCTTCCCACTATGAAGACAAACTCCCATAAATCTCTCCCTGAGATCCCTATTCCAACAATTAAACCGTTTTGTTGTTAAAGAGTATTTATATATATGATACTTGTTTGTTGAGTGCGCCCTTGCACAACCCCCCACCGTTTTTTTAATATTTAATTATCATGTATATATCAATTTAACATGCATGCAACGTAAGATTTTTACCCCATTTTATTATAAGTATTTATATGTGCAAAGTTTGTCAAATGATAGGAAGTAATCTCCCTTTAACAATTATATAAATATTTGTATGTATTTATACTTCCAATATAACACTATGTGTCATCATTAAAATTGTAATAGATTCCCCTTTATCTTTATGTTAAGACATATATGTAGTTTAGGTTGCAATTTATTTATGTAATTATTTCTTTGATAGTTGTCAACCATTAAGAAAAACCCAATATTTTCAAATAGTTCCTATATATATAATTCATGAGTATATAATATTTACACATATATTTTCTTTTACCCTTATAATTATTTAATCTTGCCATACAGGTCTTTAGCATATAAATTTTCCCACATAATAAGCCTAGCTTCTATTATTAATTTATAATGATATCTTCTATCTTGATAGCATAACTTTAAAGTTAAGTATGCTTAAATAAAAATAACTATTTGTTTGCCCAATAGTTCTTATATTTCTCATGGCAAGTATATTTATTTCATCAAATGAATACTTACTCCCTCTATGTCAAATCATATTCCTATGTTTGATATTACTTCCACTCAGTAATAGAGGTGGCATATATATATATATATATATATTCTTAAGGGTAAAATAATTAGTTTGTGATCATTATTAAATAATCAGTGTCAACAATGTAACCCTTGGCATCTTATGCCTGAATAATTTCTAGCATAATTTTACATAGTAACTCTTAAATGTAGTTACCTAGTGATAATCATTAGGTATTCTCTATAAGTAATTCAATTGATATTTAGGATAAACCTTTTATAAATATACATATGAGACATATATATATATATATATATATATATATATCCAAATAATTATCCCAACTTTCATACTCTTGAAGGTGAACACACATTTTTAAATATTTATTATATTCATTTAACGATGACTAAATCCTACTAGGATGAACTTAAATATCTCCTACCCTTCATAATTAATATGATAAATCATGATATGGTCAACTAACACATGGCTCCCTAGTCATTATCTTTCCTTATACGTGCGTTTTGTTACTTATTGTTTAGTTGCATTACCATTCTTTAATATTCTAGGCTTAAACTAAGACTTATAAACATCACACTTAGCTCGAGGTCCACTGGTGAGGCCTTGGCCTTGAGCTCCTCACCATGGCCATTTACAAAATTCATAATTACATTTACAAGAGTAATAACAATAGGGGTCGAATTTGGGGGATGTTACAGGTACATACCATTGCATACATCAAATTTCCAACCGCACTATCATATGGAACTCGTTCCATATCTTCTTCCTCATCCTGTGTCTTGGGACAATGATCTATAGATATCTTTACACCTACAGGTATAGGGACATTGGCCGACTTAATTTCCCGCATTTTAAATTTTGTAGTACTGTCTCAACATATTTTCTTTGATTTAACCAGATCTTCCTGTTTGCATGATCTCTTTTAATCTTCATTCCTAGTATGAATTTTGTAGCACCGAGATCCTTCATGTCAAATTTGGAGGATAACTCAGACTTCACCTCCTTTATGACATCTTTGTTGTTTCCAATCAGCAACATGTCATCAACATATAGTACTATGTTAATGAAGTGATCACCAACTTGTTTGGAGTATACATAGTGATCAACCTTGTTTCTCACCAACCCCAATCCAAGTATGTATGTGTCAAAAATTTTGTACCGCATCCTTGGATATTTCTTTAAGACCATAAAGGGACTTATTTAGGTTGCATACCAGCTCTTTATTTCCCTTTACTATGAACCCTTCATATTGTTTCATGTATATTTCCTCTTCTAGATCCCCATGCAAGAACGATGTCTTCACATCCATCTGCTCTACTTCAAGATCAAAAGAAACAACAATAGAAAGAAGAAATCTAATAGTGAGTCACTTTTGCAACTGGAGAAAATATTTCACCAAAATCAATTCCCTCTACCTGACAATATCCCTTTGCTACCAAGCGGGCTTTGTACTTCTCCAATTTACCTTCTACATTTAACTTCCTTTTAAACAACCATTTGCTGCCAATGGATTTTATTCTAGCTGGTAACTGCACAATATCCCAAGCTTCATTTTTGTCCAAGGCATCCATTTCTTCAACCATGTCCTTCTTCCAGAGATTTCTATCCTATGAATCAATAGATTCCTTCCCATTTCTAGGATCATCATCAGTAATAGACAAAGAAAAATTAGACCAAAATTCAGGAGGGGAATGCTTTTCTGGTTGCCTTCTTTCTCAAGATGATCTCCTCAAAACTGGTGTATGGGGTTCTTCTTCTTTTGTTGAGTTAGAATCTTTGTATTCTAACTCAAACTCTATTTTCTCTAGTTCTTTTTCCATTGGGTTAACTTCTTGTTTGGGAAATTCTTTGATCTCTCTAAACACACCATCTCGACTATAAACAGCCTTCTTAGTTACAAGATTCCAAAGCTTGTAACCTTTCACACCATCTTTATAACCATTAAATATACATTTTTTAGCTTTATTATCCAACTTGCTCCTTTTCTCCTTTGGAACATGTACATAAGCATCACAACCAAAAACTTTTAGATGTTTAATAGAGGGTTTCTTACAAGTCCATACCTATTGTGAAGTTTTTTCAACCAATGATGATGTGGGTGATCAATTTACCAAGTAACATGCTATCTCCACTACCTCTTCCTATAATTCTTGTCTTATCCCAGCACTTCTTAGCATGCTCCTTTCCTTTTCCATCAGTGTCCTATTCATCCTTTCAGCAACTCCATTCCGTTGAGGTGTATGGAGTAGTCTTTTTCATTTCTATACAGCACTTCTTACATAATTCCTCGAACTCATTCGCACAAAACTCTCCACCATTATCTGTCCTCAACACCTTTATTTTCTTTTTTGTCTGATTCTCCACAAGAGCCTTAAATTCCTTAAACTTAGCAAATACTTTAGATTTCTTTTGAAGGAAATAAATCCATGTGTTCCCTGCGAAATCATCTATAAATAAAACATAATACATAGGTCTATAAAGGATTTTTTTATTCACCTAATTTATCTCTCTGCAACTTTTCCATCAACATTTTAAGCTCTTCTGGACTTAGTTTGGTAAGAATCTTATCGAGCTTCCTCATTTTTTGGCTCTGCATGTCACACATTAACCAATACATATTAGTTAACTTTACAAATAATTAAAACAAATTGATTTAAACACACAAATTAATTAAAATCACTTTCCTTCTTTGTAATTCTCGATGTGCTCCCATCATGTCGATGGTCTAACACCCCCTACTGTAGTAAAAAATCCAATAGGTGATATAGAAAAGACACGCAAGAACACTTACCTATGCTCATTTTTGGAAAAATTGGAAGCCAAAACAACTATGTCTCATCCTAAATTGACGAACCCCTTGGATTATGTTCAGTCATCTGAAAGTTCTAGTGATCCAAAGTATGATATGAATGCCACCCAAACCATCTCTACTAGAAGATCCAAAAATTTGCATGAGTTGAAAGAAAAACTATCCAAGTACACACTGAGGTCCGTCCAATTGTTGGAGGGTAGTGATGATTTCTCCCTCCCTGTGAATTTGAAAAGTAAATATCAAACTTCTTACAACCACGCTTTATATGGCGCTTGGTCATCCTCTCTACATGTGCATGATGTTGGAACCAAATTCTCCTTTTGTGGTAATTGTTTTATGATTACCAAGTCTAATATCAATGCTGCAAATATTAGGTTGTTTATCCTTTCACATGTAGTTGTTCCTCCCAAACAGTTAGTAGCACTTATGCGATTTTGCAGTCTTATCTATTGTCGGTATGATTACTTGAATATTGTTAAATACAAGCACAACATTTTCATGTATAGTATGTGAATGAATGGTTATGTTTCTGGAAAATTTAACAGGAAGAACCTATTGTATATAGATGGTTGTCCACGCACTCATGGGAACATTGCAGTGTTCATAAATAGTTCTAGGTGCTCTTTATTTTCTCCAAATTGTTCAATTGAGGAACACTTCAATGAACAGGAGCTATTTATGAAAAGGAAAGCGTCCAGATTTGTTGGTGTACATTCAATATGTAGTTTGTATCCTCATGAAGAGTTTTTAATAAACTACAATTTCCGTAGACCACCAACCACTCATCAGAGATGCCTTGCATTGGGATTACCTTTGGACATTCCCTTGGGGTGCAAGAAAAAAAAACATTGATTAATTGTATTTGTTAATTTTCAATGGATTGATATTAATGCATTGCTCAGTTTGAAATTATGTTTTTTGTTTGTTTGATTGGTTGTCACTAGGGGCAAGTAGTAATGAACCATTGGTTAAGAACCTAAACCCAGGGGCATCTAAACCATCAAAGTTACCCGGGGATCGCAGTTAGCCTTGGCCACACCAACCCTTATGATGGCTGGATTTTTGGATGTCTCCTCCCAACTAATTCACCCCTAAGGGGAGTTGAGATTGGGTCACCCTAGTGACGAGACCCACACCTTAACCGAATGAGCTAGCAAGAATTGACTGTGTTTTATAAATTGTTAATTTACTTTATAAATTCAATTTGAAAATGTGTTGCTCAATTTTAAATTTTCATACTTAATTTGGAATTGATGTTAATTTATCACTCAATCTGAATATGTGCTTTATAAATTGTTTGCAGCTTAACATTTTCTACTAGAAGTGATTATTGTGCCTCTGAAATAATTATTTTCTATAATGCGAGATCAAACCAATTGCATTGTGCTTACTAACATCATTGATGTAATGTTCAATATTTTTGAAATCAGGATTCTGATGATAAGTGACCTGCCTACCATCTTCCGTTGCACCCCAATACAATGTCAAATCGAGAGAAGGATGAAAAAAAGTGCAACTTGGAGAGGAAGCATACCGAGCATGGTTGAATCAACCATGTATTCAATTTCCACTGCATCCATCCTAACCAATCAGGAATTCCTATAGTAATAGTAGTTCTTCACATGTTGGCAATGGAGGAAATGAAGTACAGGTTGGTATGGACGAGTTATTACAACAAATGACTGCAATAGATGCAATGGTGTTCCATACATTCCAGGGAAATGAGCTAGGATATGATGCTCATATTACTAAATCCTTCTTCGAAAACCTTAAATCGGCTTCCACTGCACCTCTATTTGGATCTGGTCAATCAAAGTCTACACAGGTGGAGATAAGAATGTTACTATACAACTTGGAAGAAAAATATAGCATGTCAGACGCATGTTTCTCAGCAATGTTGAGGTAACTAACTATCAACTACATTATATTTTGAGTAATCTTGCGACACAATCATCATTGAAAATGGTCAATTTTATGGACGTTAAATGATATTGTACATTTGTATTCCCACTAACTGTAGGTTATTCAAAGATAAGGTACTTTTGAATGATAATGTCTTTCCCAACAACCACACAAAAGAAAAAAAATGTTGAAAATGTTGGGTGTAGAGTACATATACTATCATGCATGCCCCAATGATTGTATTCTATATAGAGGAAAATATGCAGAAAAAATGATATGTCCAAAATGTGGGCATGATAGATACAAAGAATCGAATAACAAGGATAAAGCACATGGTCCTCCTCATAACATATTGAGGCACATGCCTATGATACCAAGGATTCAAAGGCTTTTTCATTGCAATGAATTAGCTATACTGTAGGGATGGCATGCATCGAACTGAAGTGAGGAAGGTGTTATGCGAATCCCAATAGATTCAATAGCCATGAAGCATATAGAGGATACATGGCCCGATAAATTCAAGGATGAAGTACGTAACCTTTGATTGATCATAGCCATTGATGGCATCAACCCATATTCCGAACCAAACAACATCTATACTATTTTTCCTGTATTAGTGATAAAGAACAATATCCCCCCGTGCTTTTCCATGAAGAACGAACATCTTATGTTGGCTCTTATAGTCCCTGGTAAAAGACAAATGAATAATATGGATGTTTACCTACAACCATTGATCAATGAATTCAAGGAATTATGGGAAGGGATACATGTATATGATGTGTCGAGACCCATCCCATCACATAGGAGTTTTACATTGTATGGCATATGTCCATACACCACACATGATTATCTGGGGTTAGCATATTGTTCAGGTAAATATGTTTATTTATTTATTTTTATATTCAAAGCAATAATTTTTGACATATTTAATTCAGTGTGACTGTATTCATCCTCAACACTAACATGTTCTCTTTATTATAACATTGTGGGTCATGTAACAACAGGTTATTATGGATGTAAATGTTGTGGGCCTTATATGAAGGCTAGGGGTTCCAAAGACCTACAAAAGTCAGTGAATGACTTCTCTAGGGTATTCCTCCCATAAAACCACTCTTACATAAGAGAAAAATATTCTTTCAATGTAAACGAGAGAGAACCCAAAGGCCTAAAATAATGACACCGATTGACTGGCTTAGGACATATTGTAGAGAGAAGGATAAGGAATACACAGAGATGTTCGATTCAAATGTGCAACCTGTTGTCGATGATCCTGATTTATTAAACACTTGTGTTGAGAAAATTCCCATAGGGATGAAAATTAAATCCATATTTTATGAGCTCCCATATTGGGAGCATATTTAGATTTCCCACTTACTAGATCCAATTTATATATTTAAAATTGTTTCATCTTCTTTGTGGCATCACATATCATCTAAAAAGAGTGACAAGATGAAAGTCAGGAAATAACTTATTTCTTCAAATACTAAAAAGAAGCATTGGCCAAACAAGAAAATAGAGGAGAGGTTGGCCCCCCTTTTTAATTTAAAAAGGCGATGTCCCATGGATTTTTAAGAAATATGAGCTTAATTTGGCAAAGGAAGTTATATTGGGCATGGAGGAACCTTGTTTTTATGGGTCTACTCTACGACATTGCTTCAATACGTCAGACGAAAAGTTGTCAACTTTGAAATCACATGACCATCTCAACCTTATAAGGGTACGTATAATGCCAAAAAATTGTTATTACTATTTATTTATGTCTTTTTCCACAAAAAATAAAATGCATTTAAATTTTTCTGTATACTTTGTAGTGTCATTATCCATTGTTCATGCAAGGGTGTGTGAACCATTATTTTCTCGATGACCTGTGGTGTGCCATATCTAGACTATTTGCATTTGTATGGTGGATCACATAAAAGGAGATTTACATCCCTAGCATTCCACGGTGGCATGAAGAGCTATTTGATATTGTTTGTATGCTTGAGAAGGAACTACCACCCAGTTTCATGGACTTGTAGGTTCATCTTCTAATTCACCTAGTCGATGAGGTTGAGATAGTTGGGGAGGTCTCCTGTTGCTGGATGTTCTTCTTAGAGAGGTTCATGAAAAAAGCGAAGGTATTTGTTCAAAAAAGGGAAAAACCCGAGGGGTCTATGGAAGAGGGGTACATATTATATGATTTGTTCTATTATGACAGTGATTACATCAAGCAAATTGACGGCACACCAGGCACATTGATTTGGGATGATGAACGTGATGAGGACAAAAGGGAAGGGGAGGAACTGGAAACGAATGGAAAAAGGTTCATGATAAAGAGTAAGTCACTTATCTTTCGATATTCAATTTTCCACATAGTAACTTATATTCACAACAAACGTCAAAATATGTATTTGATCCCATACGTACTACATGTGGTTTTGTTTCTATGAATACAACATCAAATTCAGAAATTGAGGCAATCAATAAATTCATTCTTTACAACGTCGAGACAAAAAAGTTGTGGGTCGCATTGTATGAAGAGAAGAGGAGGAAATGGGACATTTACATAAAATAATTAAGGTGGTTGCACTATAGAAGCATGCCTTTTACAGATCATTTAAAAGAAAATATGCCAATGATATATCCCAACAATTGGGTTGGAGACCAAGTCAGAGATAAATATGGTGCATAAATTTGTTACCCTCCTAAAGAGGAGGATGCACTAAACATTGGGATCGGGTGCAACAACTCAGTAATAAAATATCATGCACCATATTTATGTACATAATTTCTAACTTTATAATGCAACTTTGAATTATAACATTTATCTTTAATATATTAATGGTTGGGTTAATAGACATATGACATCATCATCTATTAACTTTTCTTATAGGTGCATCGTTCCCATCTATGTGGGATTATGGGCATCATTTTCGCACTGAGGATACTGATAATGGGCATGTTACGCAAGACATTGGAGTGGAAGTCGAGTTCGACCAATCTAGTCGTGCTAGCCACCGAGATCAAAACTTGGTAGGAGGGATGTTGGGTTGTGTCAAAAAGATACAAGAGGTCATTCAAGTGGAATTCTCATCTTTCCAATGTGTTATTTTTAGGTGCAGGTGGTGGGACACATTCGACATGAATAATGTAAAGGAAGATTGTGATAGTGGTTTTATATGTATCAACTCTAGAAAGATGTGGGATGAAAGTAAGGAGTCTTATGCTTTGAACCCAAAACATTGAAACCAAGTGTTCTTTCACCCAGATGTGTTGGATAGATATTGGTGGTTCATATTAAGACACAACCCTAGATCTAAACATGTTTCTAAGAACAAAAATGCTATAATTCCAACCAATGAAGATAATCATGCCAACCGAGGAAGATAATGAGGGTGATGGAAATTGAGAGTGATATGTACATGTTTTATTTTGTCATTGACAGATTGAGATATCATTTTGTTATTGTTATCTTTTATTGTCTAATTATATTGTTTATTTTTCATTTTATGACGATGGAAATGGAAAGTTGATTACTGGATGCAGTGTTTAAACAATTTCATTTGGTTAAGAACCAATTATATGATGCGAAATATGGTTTATGTATATGAAGTCATTTATGATGGTATAGAATGATTATATGTCATTGTCTAAATTACTCATGTTCTATTTTCTGTATATGTATATATACACCATGAAAAACAACTTACATGATTCAATTTTATTTTTGTGAAAGTAAAGGCTAACATATTTATTAATTCATGACTAGAAGGTGGTCTGAAATTTCTATATTGATATTTCAATGTTTGTATTTTATGATGTTTTTGTTATGAATAATGTTAAGAATTATAATTACATTAATTTATGACATGTCTATTAGAATGTAATGTTTTTTCCCATTATATGATTCAAATAAATTGAATTTTTGTTATAATGTAATGTTTTTTGATGTTTTTATTGTATTTATAATGTTAACTCCAAAATAGAAAATGACACATTTGTAACCTTGATGGAGATTGAAAATTCAACAATATTTTCAGTAGTGCTAAGCTCTAAAATGACTTAATCTATGGCCTTGATAACAGTGAAATTTACAACAAAATTTCAGGTGCTCTCTAATTTCTCCATCAATATTTGAATGCTTGTATTTCATGATGTTTTTGTTATAAATACTGCTAAGAATTATAATTGCATTAATTTATGACATTTTTGTTAGAATGTAATGGTTTTTTATTATATGATTCAGTTAAATTGAGTTTTTGTTATAATATAATTTTTTCTATTATTTGATTGTATTTATAATGTTAACTCCAACATAGAAAATGACACATTTGCAACCTCAACGGAGAATGAAAATACAACAATTTTTTTGCTAGTGTTGATCTCTACAATGACTTCATTTATGGCCTTGATAACAATGAAATGTATAACAAATTTTAAGGTGCTCTCTTATTTCTCCATCAATATTTGAATGCTTGTATTTCTTGATTTTTTGTTATAAATAATGCTAAGAATTATAATTGAATTAATATATGACATTTATGTTAGAATGTAATGTTTTTTTATTATATGATTCTATTAAATTGAATTTTTGTTATAATGTAATGTTTTTGGATTTTTTTATTGTATTTATAATGTTAACTCCAACATAGAAAATGACATGTTCGAAACCTTGGTGGAGATTGTATAACAAAAAAAATTAATGTGCTCTCTAATTTCTACATGATCAATATTTGAATGTTTGTATTTCATGATGTTTTTGTCATAAATAATGCTAAGTATTATAATTGCAAATGTTTTTTAAACAAGAATAAGAGATAAAAAAAAATGGCTTGAAGATCATTAAGTCAACTTAATGATTAATAATAATAATATATTTGGAGAATGCAAGTTGTGGCTTTACATTAGTTGAGAGAAAAAGGGTTTTCTTTTAATTAAGTATTTGTTTTTCTTCATGTTAAAGATTTGATATTTGTCATTGTAAAGTGAGCTATTGTCAACAAATTAAAATTCTTGAATGATACATTGATAGGTAATATTCATGTTTATATAATTTAGATTTTTTTTTGTGATGTTCATAAACATGATACTATGACAAATTATACAACCAACATAAATCATATAGCTAGTTGTCACAAATTCATCCATTATCAATACAAAATTCATAAAAATATTTAATTCAATGATATTTTTTATTCAAGTATATTATGTAAAGAGAAACATATCATCATTAATATCATTGTCACAATTTTACAAACATAAAAATAACCACCATAATACCATCATTAACATAAAACTAATAAAAATAAGCATGAACGTACCATCATAAACATTACGTTACTACATATTTATCTAACGTATACATCTTATAGATTTAAACATCATCTAACAATAACATGTAACAAAACACAAGTTCCAGTTTCTAACATAATGAACATCATTGAAACTAACCTAACATACACATCATGACCATCAACATCAACATCCGCAAAATGGAAAATGTTGTGTGTGTGTGTATATCTATATATATACACACATGTATATCTAACATTTATCACCATTTTGATGCTATTGTTTATATATATATATATATATATATATATAGATATAGATATATATATATGTCTAGTCCACCCCCAAAACCATATAATCATCACTATCTATTGACCCACCAGATGTATTGGCACCTCCAGTGGTAGAGCTAGAAGCATGATCAATACCTCGGCTAGGAAATAATCTATCATGTAGATTAGTAGGAAAGACATCTCTAGGAATTTGGATCATCCCAATCGATTTGATCATCATATCCAAAGTTGAGGGGACTAGTGGATGAGGATCATGGGGATTTGACGAATCAATAGATGTTGGTCGGTCGGATAGGTATAAAGTATCAGATGTTGGATCTGTTGAAGGAGCAGGGGGTGGAGGATATGATGAAGAAGGTGATGGAGGTGGAGGAGGAGGTGGATGAGATGTTGAAGGTGGAGGATTAGGAGGTGGAGGCCGATGAGGAGGTGTAGTGGATGTGGAGGCTGAACCATTAGTCGAAGTAGTTGATGGAGAAGGGGCTGGACTAGGAGGCCAAGGATCTCCGCTCTCATCAAATGATGAACTACCATGAGGGAAGGAATCTAAAAGAATGCAAGTACCAACAATGTGTTGTGTCAAGATCCTCATACCAAGGGGAATTATCCTCCATAGCTCAACGTATTTGTCCCGCCTCTAAATATCCCTAACAGTAACAGGCTGAACCCCTTAATCCGCTAATAATTTTTCCAACATATCTGCAATATCTTGTCTGAACCTATGCTCTAGCCTTCGTCGAAGGCTAGGTATGGTTAGATGAGTCACCTCCAACTTATCCTGCATCTCTATGTCCTCATCCTCATCCTACGGCGGAGGAGGCCCCACGTCACCATCAAATATGCCAATATCTGTAAAACATATAGTACAAAATAATAATTAAACAATTTCATTAAACATGAATTTAATATAACAATTTAAAACATATTTCATTTGCATTAAGTATAAAGAGAATAAAATGAAAATAGATTAAATTAAACATAATGCTAAATTGGCCTCTATGATCAGGTGGCTCATCCTGGGTGAAGAATATTGTGGTACACCCTCTCCAATCCAACCCTGCATATGGATATGAAACCATATATAATCGAGGTTGGTCCTTATTTCCTAGCATGTCAAACACATCTACAGTGATCCTCATAGGAAAGTCTAGATGCCCCCTCTTAGGCATCATCTACCCCCACATGTGCATATGCACATCAGTCATCAACCTAGGAGGGAGCTAGTCAAAAGATGGCCTAGTCACCAAAAATATCTCAAAAATTAGGCAAAAAAACTTTGAACCCAAGGGAACGTCCCCCCTCCCACTAATACACTCACGACATCGGATGAGAGCATAACAAAACTATCGTAAAAAAATTACAGACCACCTAATGCATCTAGGTGTCTGCACTAATGAATCAACATAATATAATAAAGGGAAGCTAGTGTGCTTCCCATTAGTGGTGTAATGTGCGATGGTTGTCACCAAAAAAGAGAGGCACCTCGCATCCTCTCTACCAAAATAAGCAATGGAAATCTTCCCACCACTAACCTAAAACTGAGAAGGCTTGAGGATGTTGTGATCAACATATCTCTGAACATATACCAGCTGGGTCACTGCTACATATCCAGTTGGAACCTCAAGGAATTGAGGAAGGTCCTCACCTCTCCTAGAGATATCAGTGATAAAGTAAATGTCCTCCTCAATGGGATGGAACCACTCATCGGGACCAACTCGAAAGGCCTACCTATGATAATCCCAATGTGTGATAAACTAGGTTAGGAACGTATTGTTCCCCTTGAGTGATGTCAGCTCCTCATAGAACTTGAGGAGGTTGAAAACTCTTAATAGGTGTCTGGTCTGAGGCGTAATGGGGCGAGGGTATAAATCTCTCTCCCTCTCCCTGGCCTCCCACTCACTGTGGAAGTTATACCGATCTACATGTGCCTTTCTCTACTACTACGCCTCACATCAGATCATGTATAATCAAATATTAAAATTTTTCCAAAGAAAGAAAACCGGTGTGCCATAAATATTAGAAAAGTACCACTAGAGGTGTGCTTATATACTGATGGCACCGAACAATGGTGCACTACAATATTTATGGAGCACCACTGCTTATATATCAAAAAAATAAATTTGAATTGGATGGTGTGCCTAAATCTTATTAGCGCATCGTTATTCAAACACACTGAATTTAAAAAATAAATAATTTATTTGAAATATATTCATGGTGTTCCTATTCCACGTCAGCGCACCGTACACAGGTGCCTTGGCGTGACATAGGAGCACCATTAGTTGTGTGTTCATGGGTTTATAAAAGTGTCAATGGTGTGCCTATGTTATGTAATTGCACCAATACATGTGTGATGATGTGACATAAGCGCACCGTATAAACTATTACAACTTTTAATATATAAATACTGGTGCGTTTACTAAAGTTAATGACACCGACAATCTGGTGCTCGTTAATTTATAATGCACCGGTAAATATTTCAATCCTTTTAAAAATCAACAGTGTTTATGAATTTTTTTTATTTTAAAACGTGAGAACATTGTGCTTAATGCACATCATTGCACCAACAAACGGTGCTCTGATGTGACATAAGCGCACCATATAAATGATTATGATTATTTAATGTACCAATACTGGTGTGATCACTAGTACAAAATGAGAGATAAGTGACTAAGCAACTAAAAAATTTAGTCACCACAGTTTTTTCAAGGGATAAATGACTAAAATTGAACAATTTTAAGTAAACCAACTAAAAAATACTAAGATAAATGACTAATTTAGTCATGGGATAAAATATACGACTAGGTAACAAGTGACTAAAATAAAAATGACTAACATAAATGACTAATTTAGTCACGGGAATATAAATATGACTAGCTAACAACAATTAAGAATATGAATTAGTAATTTATGTTAGTCATTTTTAGTTGTGTCACACCAACAATGGAAAATTAGAATTTTGATAATTAATTTTTACAATTTATTAAATTTTAACAATGCAGATGGATTCAAAGCCTTGACCCCTTTAATGGGGGTCTCTGAATCCATCTACAGTTTTAAAATTTAGTAAATCATAACATTGTAGATATATTTAGAGACCCAAGTGATGTTAATCATGTCACTCAACAATGGAAAATTACAATTTTGACAATGAATTGTTACGATTTCTTAAATTTTAACACTGCAGATGGATTCAGAGACCACCTAAGGTGGTCTCTGAATCCATCTGCAGTGTTAAAATTTAACAAATCGTAAAAATAATTTGTCAAAATTGTAATTTTCATTATCGAATTCCATCAAATAATTTGGATCATATTTTAATATAATATATTAATTATTAATATGTGATATAGCTTTTTTTTGTAAGTAAGTACCTACAAGGATTTGAACTTGTGACCTTCCATTTACAATTTTTTTTTTTTGCTCGAATCTCCATGACATGCCGGAGTGGCTTGTGGTCTGAGAAACCATGACTGAGGGGCATCTAAGCCATCAAAATCACCGAGGATCGCACTCATCCTGGAGCACACCAACCTAAACTTCATTAGTTTTTTGGGTGTTTCCTCCCAACTAAGTCACTCCTAAGGGGAATTGAAACTCGGGTCGCCTTGTTGACGAGACCCACACCTTAACCGAGTGAGCTAGCAAGATATTTGACCTCAATTACTCATTATCATTTTGCATCATGTTAGATGAAAATTTTCAATTTCATAGCCTCTGTTAATCATCCATATGCATCCATTCATCATGGTTCTCCTCATGCATGAGTTCGGAAAGTTGTAAAGTCCCCCCTAGGTTCCTCTCCTGCAAAAAATGCTAGTATCCTCCATTTTAGAATGAAAAAAAAATCCTCCATTTTTCTAGAATTCCCTTAATTCTCATCTTCTTGAATTAATATTATTATTATTATGCCCTCATAATCCCTAACCCCTTCACGTTCCCTTTCCCATTTAAAACAAAAAAATGATAATAAAAAAAACATATTAAAGAAAGGGAAAATAACAAAAAATTGATGAAATAAGAAAGATTCCCATTTAAAATAAAGAAAGGGTAATAAAACAAATGTATTATAGAAAGGGAAAATAAAAAAATGGACGAAATAAGAAAGAGAGAATGAGTGCAAAAAAAAGGACAATCATAGAAAAAAGAGAATGAGGGGGAAAATTGCGGTAAATTATTTCAAAAATTCACTACTACATATGGCTCAAAAGTCCCATGAAAGTTTGCCATGAAACAATTAAAATTGATGTTTTCGTGGAAAAACAGTTTAAATTTTTGGAAAAAATTGATAATTCCCCGGACGATCGTCGCTATAGCCACGGATGGACTTTTCGTCTCTATAGCCACGAACTTTCATCGCTATAGCCATGAAAAGCACATCTATTGCTATAGCCACGAAAAGTACATCTTTTGCAATATATGTAACAACTTTTATTTAAAATTAGAGGAAAAATACATAATTTTAAACTTAGACACCATCATTCTCCAATTCATGGTCTTGTTTTTTAAAATTACTTCTGATTCAAGCATAGCTTATCCCACCATAATTAGGTTTGTCATTCCCATGTCGCACATGAAAATATCTTTCTTTGAGGGTCTTTTATTACTTTAAACCCAAGTTTTTTTATTTATCTCACCTATCTAATAAATCAAATTATCTAGATTTATCTTAAATTTGAATATCTTGGGGTATATGATCAACGTCCTCCTCTTAAACTAGAAATAGTTGTTATTATCCATTCCTAAATGTTTTAAGATCCTTTCTTTATACTTTGCTATGGACACTGCTGAGCTAATGGGATAAACTATAGGATTTTCATCTTGATAGGGGCCTATGCCCAAAGGTTATAGGTCAACATCAATTAATGTTAGCGGTGTCCTTTATCTAGTGGCCAATGTTGGTGGAAGTACCTAGTGGCTTATCGAAATGCTCCTTTTGAGAAGAAGTCCATTTTATATGAAAGAGCAGTGAAAGCTCAACTTAGAAGTTATAAATTACGGTATTATTGACTCAAGAGATATTTTCAAGTCCTTTCTGGTGTCTTTCTTACAAGCTTGTGTGAAGAAGGAAAACTGATAGATGCTTGAAAATATGTTGATGATTTACAAAGAAGGGGGTGTTTCAAAAGTCAAATTATTCATACAATCCTCGTAAAATGTTAGAGGTTTTAGATTTTGTGGATGAAATGAAAAACTGGGGACGTGTCATCAATATGTTTATGGTATCCTTTTCCCTCGATTATTGCACTGTGGACTATTGTATCAAGAGGGATCCAATGAAAACCTACATAGATCCATTTTAAACCTGGACTATTAGACACCAATAGGGATCTAATTTCTAGATATGTAAAGTTTTTCTTGATGTGTAAAAACAATTACAGTTCAAGAAATTGGATCCCTCTTTGTGTTTGTGCTTAATAGATCCAGATTTAAGATGGATTTACGTTGGTTGAGCTAGTCAAATAAATAAGGCTTTAGAAATGTTGGAGTATGAGGGTTGTGGTCTGTTTACTAAGAGTTCATACTTATAATACATTCATAATGCACCTTATTATTCATTTATTTAGGGAAAATAAATCAAAGCAAACCTTATGGTTTGTTGAGAAAATGAAAAAATGATGGTTGTGATCCAACCATTATGACATATACAACATTAATTTTAGAGGATATATCAATCAGTGCTTGGCTTTTGATTTCGAAATACCTTCAATCTCATGAAAGGAGAAAGGGCCTCCGCCTTTTGAAACTTACTTTTCATTCATTCACTCACTTTGTAGGGATGATAAATAGAAAATGAAATCAAAACTACTTTAAGAAATGATAGAAATTGGTATGTTGATGTATATGTAACTTCGGAATGTATTTCATCTACGTATTTCATATATATTTATTGTACCCTTATAAGAGATGTGTTATTCCTCTATAAGGAAGTGTCGTCATGTGGATTGACAAGTGTCGCAAGTGTGTGTACTTGCAGATGGGTTATTAGACCACCATGTGTGGGGTCGGCCCTAAAATATATATTATATTGTGGATGTATCTAGATAGACAAGTCGGCCCCATAAGGTCACTGGGAAAACAGATTAAGTATAAATAGAGATCGGGAGATCTCTATTTGGATCATTCAGAAAGACACACTTCTCTCACTCAGAAAGTGGCGCACTAGTGGGGAGGAGGATCATATGCTCTAGGAGACTATCTCAAGTGTATTTTGGTTGTACTTTGGTTGAGCCATTGCTCTCTCTATCTCTGAGGAAGTTGTGGGGTTTTTCACCTTAGGGTTTTCCCCACGGAAACTCTGTGTCTCTTGTCTCTCATGCTTTTGATTCTTGTGATGCTTATTGTGATTGCTATGAATTGATATACTGTATATGTTATTCTCTCAGTAAAGATCCAAGATGATTGTGAATTAATGCTCAAATTTTAACATGGTATCAGAGCTAACCTAAGAAGAAGACATTTTGCAGTGATGGAAACTTGCATTTCTTGTTTATTGGGTTTCTCTCCAAAATTTTTGGAAAAGAAGTATAGTATATTGACTCTACTCATCAAGGATAATCTATCTGTCCAATCAGAATTCAATTCTGAGCATTTTCATATTTGGCCCTAAAAATTAGGGTTTCCACAAAAATAGGAATTTCTGAAATCTGAAGCCATAGATGGAAGCTCCTTGCAAAAATCGAAGTTTAGAGCATTGGATTGAGATTTTTGGCTAGGTAGATCTCCGAGAAACTCAAACCCTAATTCAGGCCTCTCCCTAGTGAACCCGGGAGGACAAAAAGGCAAATCTGAAGGGTAAAGCTTTGTTGATCTCAAATTCTGAATACACCAGGCTGATCAGCTCATCAAGGCACATCTTTCTATCCTTTCAGAAAGTTGAAATTCACATTTTGAATTTTTAGGTTTTTTTAGACAAACCCTAATCCCGGACCAGATCCAGTTTTTAGCATTTCAAGTGGTAAGACCTAAATCTTTTCTATTTCATTTGAAGTACTCTTTAAGATGTCTCACCACACAAAGCTTGAGGATAAGCTTGAAGGGGATGATAACTTCCGAGCTTGGAAGTATAGGATTGGGTTAATTCTGGAAGAGAATGAGTTGGACTCATATATAAAAGAAGACATCCCTATCCCAGAGGATGAAGAGGCTAAGGTATTGCATAAGAAGAACTTGGTCAAGGAAAAGAGAATCATTGCTGATTCTATCAAACACCATCTCATACCCCATGTGTCTTCTCTAAAGACACCCAAGGCTATGTTTGACTCTTTGACCAAGCTATTTGAAGGAAAGAACATAAATCGGAAGATGACCCCACGGAATCAATTGAAAGGGGTCAAGATGTCGAATGGAGAAACCATTCAATCCTATTTCTCCAAGGTCTCTCAGATCAAGGAACAACTTGAAGCTGTAGATGAAATGGTGGAGAATGGTGAAATTGTTATGACTACTTTGAATGGCGTACCTAGGTCATGGGACTCTTTTATCCAGGGGATCTGTGCCAGAAAGAAGTTAATCTCCTTCAGCAGATTATGGGAGGAATGTTCTCAAGAAGAAGCAAGGATTGTGGCAAGAGAAGAGTAGATGGGAAATGAAGATCAAGCTCTCACAGCTCACACTAAGAAGGGCAAGTTCAAGAGGGAGCCATCCCATCACAAGAAGAAATCGTCTCATCATTTTCACAAAGACAAGAAAGATCTAAGGTGTTTCACTTGTAATGAGAAGGGTCACTTTGCTTCAGAATGTCCCAAGAACAAAAGGGACAAACACAACAACAACAAATCTAGCAAGAAGAAGAAGGGTAACAAAATAAGGTACCATGCTCATGCTGCCAAAGATGATGAACCTCCAAAGAAGAAGGCTAGGGCAGAAAGTGATGATAGTAATGATGACTCATCAAGTGAAGAAGAGTATGCTCTAATCCTTGCTCTCACAGGTGCTATCTCCCATGGTTGTAATGATTGGTTAATTGAAAGTGGGGCTTCCAAACACATGACTGGGTTTAAAGAATCCTTTGTAAATCTGTCTGAACATGAATCACCCCATAAAGTGAAACTTGGGGATGATTATCAATATCCCATCAAAAGAAGTGGTGAAGCCTCCTACAACCTAGATTCTGGAAAATCTTTGAGGATGAAAGAATTCCTTTATGTACCTGGGCTCAAGAAGAACTTACTCTCCATCTCTGCATTGGATACAAAAGGTATGAGGGTTGCATTTGTGGATGTTCAAGTCCTAATGTGGCCAAAGGGAAAGACCATAGATGATGTAGTTTTGATTGGAGAGCAAGAGGGAGGTTTGTATAAATTAAAAGGACAACCTAAACATGCCATGGAGCCAAGTGAACTTTGGCATAGAAGACTTTCTCATATGCACTATAGGGCACTTCCAATTGCAAGCAAGGCTATAGAGGGTCTTCCTGAAATCAAGACCAAACATGAAGGTGTTTGCAAAGGATGTGCAAAAGGTAATAATATTAAGAAGGCTTTCCCAAGTAGTGAAAGCAAGGCAAAAGATATCCTGGAAATCATCCACTCAGATGTATGTCATCTAGTTCTCTAAGTGGGTATGTTTACTATGTCTCATTTATTGATGACTTCTCTAGGAAGACTTGGGTATACTTCTTGAAAAGCAAAGATGAGGTGTTTGATAAGTTCAAGGAATTCAAAAACTTGATGGAGAATCAAACTGACAAAAAGATCAAAACATTCAGATCCAACAATGGTGGAAAATTCACCTCAGGTGACTTCAAGAAGCTTTGCAGTGATTTAGGGATTAAGAGGGAGTTGAATGCTCATAATCCTCAACAAAATGGAGTTGTAGAAAGGAAGAACAGAACAATCATGGAAGAAGCAAGGGCAATGCTGCATGACCAGGATCTACCTATGCATCTATGGGAAGAAGCAGCTAGAATAGTTGTATATGTGCAGAACAGAACACCCCAGAAGATATTGGACAACAAGACACCAGAAGAGGTCTTTTCTGGTAAGAAACCTAAAGTCAGCCATCTCAGAATATTTGGTTGTCTAGTATACACTCATGTCCCAAAGGAAAAGAGGACCAAACTAGATCCTTCAGGAAAGAAGGGTATCTTTGTGGGTTACAGTGAAAGCTCGAAGGCTTACATAATATACTTTCTAGGGTTCAAGAAGATTGATGTCAACAGGGATGTAACATTTGATGAAAACTCAGCATTCATCAAATCAAGGAAGGTACCTATCGAAGTTTGTGAAGAACCTAAGGAAACTAGATTTCAAGACACTACCATGACTGAAGCAATTCTAGAAGTTGTTCGTGAGTTTGAAGATCCGCAAGAACCTGTAGATCCACCCCGTGAGGATAACTCTCACAAGAGGAATCCTGCATGGGCTAGAGAGTTCATTCAAGATGCAGAAAGATTTGGCATTCCAGAAGAAGACCATAGAGAAAAGAAGAGAACTAGATCACATACCATCTATGTTGCTTTACTCTGTGACATTATGAACAAAGAACCTTCCAGTTATAAAGAAGTAGTGGAAAAGAAAGAATGGAAGGATGCCATGGTTGAGGAATACCAATCAATAATGAAGAATGATGTTTGGGATGTTGTCCCAAGACCTAAAGAGAAGCCTGTTGTGACTTCCAAATGGATCTACAAAATCAAGCATGTTGCAGATGGTAGTGTAGAGAAATACAAAGCAAGATTCGTAGCTCGTGGCTTCTCTCAGAAAGAGGGAATAGATTATGAAGAAACTTTTGCACCTATAGCTAGGTATACTTCCATCAGAATAGTACTTGCCCTAGCTGCAGCAATGAAATAGAAAATACACCAGATGGATTTCAAGACTGCTTTCTTGAATGGTGTAGTTGAAGAGGAAGTATACGTGGTGCAGCCACTCAGTTTTGAAATACATGACAAGGAGTCATATGTGTGCAGATTGAAGAAAGCCTTGTATGGCTTGAAGCAAGCTCCTAGAACTTGGTATGGTAGGATGGACAGTTTGCTATCTAGCTTGGGCTTTACCGAGAGTAAAGCGGACTCCAACCTCTACTACAAGGTTGAGGAAGGGAATCCTGTGATTCTACTCCTATATGTGGATGACTTATTTGTAATAGGAGATGACAGATTGATTGCAGATACTAAGAGGAAGCTTGCTGCTGAGTTCGATATGAAAGATTTGGAAATGATGCATTATTTCCTAGGTATGGAGGTGTGGCAGAATTCAGGTGGGATCTTCCTTGGTCAAGGGAAGTACACAGTAGATATTCTGAAGAGATTTGGGATGATGGATTGCAAGGCCATGGCCACACCCATGGCATCAAATCTAAAGCTTCTATGTGATGCTTCATCTGAGCCAGTTGATGTCTCTATGTATCGTCAGATGATTGGGTCCTTGATGTACCTGTCGAACAGTAGACCAGATATTTGCTTTGCAGTGAACACATTGAGCCAGTTCTTGACGGATCCGAGGAGTGTTCATCTGGTTGCTGCAAAGCATGTTCTGAGGTACCTAAAGGGTATAATGGATTATGGGCTCAAGTATGAAGTGAATCAAATGTTTAACCTGCAGGGGTATGTTGATTCAGATTGGGCTGGCAATGCTGCAGATAGGAAGAGCACATCTGGGTGCTGCTTCAGTATGGGATCATGTGTGATCTCTTGGTTCAGCAGGAAGTAGTCCTTCGTAGCACTGAGTACAGCTGAGGCGGAGTATGTTGCAGCCTGTTCAGCTAGTTCTGAGGCAGTATGGCTATGGAAGCTACTGTCTGATTTATTTGATCTCCCATTGGATGCTACTGGTATATTCTGCGATAACCAGAGTTGTGTGAAGCTGTCTGAGAACCTAGTGTTTCATGACAAGTCGAAACACATAGAGATCAAATATCACTATATTAGGGATATGGTGTAGAGAGGAGCCATGAAGCTCTTGTATGTTGCGACGGACGAGTAGATTGCAGATGTGTTGACGAAGCCACTAGCCAGGGTGAAGTTCGAGTACTTTAGGGAGAGGCTTGGTGTTCTTCAGATCGACAACACTTCGAGGAAGAAGTGATGGAAACATTTGCTGAAGCCATCCCAAGCATGTTGGAAGGAGGATCCGTCACATGGCTGTGGATGTAAGTGTTGGATGATGAGTATCAGGACGATGCTCCAGTTACTGTTTTGTATATGCATCATGTTGGATGCTGGATATGAACAGTTGGATGATTTATATTTGTATGTATGTACACATTGTGTTGATTCTAGATATGATCAGTTGGATCATTTATATTTGTATGTATGTACGCATCGTGTTGATGCTGGATATGATTAGTTGGACCATTTATATTTGTATGTATGTACGCATTGTGTTGATGCTAGATATGATCAGTTGGATCATTTATATGTATGTACGCATCATGTTGGATGCTAGATATGATTGGTTGGATCATTTGTATGTATTTGTATATGCATCATGTTGGATGCTTGGACCATGTATCTGTATCAGGTTGATACATTGTATGATCAGGTAGATCATGTATGTTGATATGTATCATGTATTTGTATTTGTATTAGGTGGATACACTATATGATCAGGTGGATCATGCATGATGATATGTATTAGGTAGATACTTGGTGTGCATTAGGTGGATGCATTGTATGATCATGTTGATCATGATGATGAGCTTCAAGATGTTGCTCCAGATGATATGTACCAGGATGGTACAAGTGATGATGATCAGTATGATGCCTGGTGCGATGATGATCCGTTGGATCATGAGTATCAGGTTGATACTTGGAGGTCAGAGATGATATGTGGCAGGTTGTGCAAATAGCATGTAATCAATCCTAGGAGATATTTCCAGTCGTGCTGCAGCACATAAATGTTCCTGGGGTACTCTTTCCGTTATTGCTATGTAGTATGTAATCAGTCCTCAGATATCTAATAGGTTGAGTTGTGTGCTCGTAATCAGTCCTGAGATGAGGTATTACTATGGAGACATGTAATCAGTCCTGGAGATCCGAGAGGTTGAGCTGTGTGCTCATAATTAGTCCCGGGATGCTCTTTAGAGATCTTGCTGGTCATGTTGCGGCACATAAATGTTCTTGGGATGCTCTTTAAAGGTATTGTGGAGGAGATGCATGTAATCAGTCCTGGGAGATCTTGCCGATCATGCTTAGGCACATAAATGTTCATGGGATACTCTTTCCGGTATTGCATCCGCACATAAAATTAGTCCTGAGAGGCCACCTCTATCAGACCGTTCGCACAGATGATGAAGACCTGCATGTGGTGGGCCTACATCCAGTATGAAAAAGGACTAGCTCTGTAGAACTTCCTATGATGAGTAGAGTCAGAGATTGGTTGAGATAGCAACAGTAGTGATGATGATGATGACGATGATCCCGAGAAGAAGACTTGTCTAGCAAAACTGTGTCGAGAAATACCTTCCTAGTTAAGAGGGAGTGTTGATGTATATGTAACTTCAGAATGTATTTCATCTATGTATTTCATATATATTTATTGTACCCTTATAAGAGATGTGTTATTCCTCTATAAGGAAGTGTCGACATGTGGATTGACAAGTGTTGCAAGTGTGTGTACTTGTCAATGGGTTCTTAGACCACCATGTGTGGGGTCAGCCCTAAAATATATATTATATTGTGGATGTATCTAGATAGACAAGTCGGCCCCATAAGGTCACTGGGAAAACAGGTTAAGTATAAATAGAGATTAGGAGATCTCTATTTGGATCATTTGGAAAGACACACTTCTCTCACTCAGAAAGTGGTGCACTAGTGAGGAGGAGGATCATCTTCTCTAGGAGACTATCTCAAGTCTATTTTGGTTGTACTTTGGTTGAGCCATTGCTCTCTCTATCTCTGAGGAAGTTGTGGGGTTTTTCACCTTAGGGTTTTCCCCACGGAAACTCTGTGTCTCTTTGTCTCTCATGCTTTTGATTCTGGTGATGCTTGTCATGCTTATTGTGATTTTTATGCATTGCTATACTGTATATGTTATTCTCTCAGTAAAGATCCAAGAGTATTGTGAATTAATGCTCAAATTTTAACATGGTATTCACCACTCTGAACTTAGTCTGCAAGTCCGCAACACACTCGGAGCTTCATGGAGAGGGTTGATTCATCATTTTACAGATTTGTGGACATGGGAGAAGGACCGAACCCATTCCATTGAGGGTCTGTGGCAGGGCCATGGGCATCTAGGTAAAATCGGGCTTTGTAGAGAGGGACTAAACCCTTGTCTTGTGGAGTTATGGATTGAGAGATCGTGGGGGTATTTCTAAGGGCCAACCATTTTTGAGATGAGCCGTGGCATTACTGAGACCCCATTGGAAGACGACCATGTCATTCCGAGGAGAGCCAATAGCCATCGTGGAGGAGCCGAGTACTTTGTGGAGAGGTTGTAAGAAGCAGACTGTAAGGAGGCATGTGGAGGAGTGTGCGATTGGCACGTGAGGGGTGATTAGAGGAAAATCATGGAATAGAGGGATGATTGAAGGGGGATGACCCTTATTTAATTTAATTTGCAGCCTAAGGAGAGAGTCGAGGCTCTTATTTGGAAGAATGAATCTGGGAAGTAGGTCGTGATGCCTCTAGGAGCTACGAGTAACACAAGAGGAGGACCGAGTGGCCACTAGGGGGTGATAAATTTTCATAAAAGGAGATACCAGGTATTCTGGAGGGCTTATAGGACATTGGAGGGACTCGAGGAAGGGCGTATTAGCCATTGGCATAAATTTGGCATCATTTCCAGGTTAATGCAAACCGTTTGTCAAAATCACACAACTAGAATTACAACAAATTTTGTGGGGGGATATTACACAATATATCATTGTATTTTACATATTCATGCTTAACTAATATTCAAACAAAATCCATAATTTTCCTTATCGTTAAGCACACTATTCATGCTTGAACTTCTTGGCATGTGATTTGGAGTAATAATAATATTAAGTCCACCATCATCCTTTAGGGTCTAACATTGTACTGGTGTATTATGAGGGTCTGTTTAAATTAATGGATTTAGGAATTGGTAGATTTAGACAACTAACAAAGTGTTAGATCTTAGGAATACTAAGGGCATGAAGAATATGATTAAAATATGCTCATGTGGCTGATATAAATAGAATCTTGGATTGAAGCTTTGTCAAGTATGTTTCATGGAAATTTTCAAGGAACTTCTTCTTTCCATCTAACATGCTTTGAGTAATACAACCAACTTGTTTTATCTACTATTAGTTTCTGAGTTTGGGGCCGTTATCACTTTTGTCCACTCTCATGTTGCAGTCTTTTTCTTGAAACATAAACCATTTTTATTGGATGTTGAACCAATGGTTACATGGATGCCATAAATATAATTCTTAGGAAGAGTCAAAGTATTCTTTAGACCAACCAAACTTATGTGAAAGGCTTTCAAACTATGATTCAAAGAGAGATTACATTCTACACTTTCCTTCAAATCTTAGTTGAAACAGAGTATGAAAATGGCCTTCTCAAAGCTAATAGTTAAGAAATTGTGTTTCCTCATTGGAGGTTATAGGTTTAATTTCTGAAGGGGCCAGGCTATATACACCTATGTAGACTAAACATTCAAATTGCTACGTGGAGGGGTCCTTTGTCCCACAAAAAATGGGGTCATATACATAAATTTGTGTCTTGCATGCCTGCATCT
Organism: Larix kaempferi; assembly: GCA_027924585.1. NCBI lineage: Eukaryota > Viridiplantae > Streptophyta > Pinopsida > Pinales > Pinaceae > Larix > Larix kaempferi. The sequence continues at coordinate 2,395,659 of BSBM01000937.1, forward strand.
ACTAGTTGTATAGGATGTAGTCCACCACAATGGCACTCTAAGGTTGATTTCCTTGGTCTGATAGAGGCATTCCTTGATTATCTTGGCATGTACTATTAAATTTTGGTTTAGGTTAGGGTTTGATGCAGAAAAAACAAAATTTGTATACTTTAATGCAAATATTTCTAATCTAGCATTAGAAACAAATAGTACAACTATAATAAGGCAAGATAAATTTAAAACATAATTTTCATTTCTTTCAACTTTAACACTCCCAAGGAGGTCCCCATGTTAAAGTTGAAATATTCAGTAACATGTAATCAACAATAGTATTATAACTAACAAAGTTTGAACAACAGTAACATATCTATCTCATAATAAAAGGAACAAGTCTGAATACATACTTGGAGTGTTGAACACTTCTTTTTATACTTAGAAAAAACTAAATTTTAGAATAGACTGTGCCTCTAAGAGGCAATTCAATCCATAGGAACAATCTGACCCTTACCTAAGGGTTAGTACAAATCTGAGAGAGATATGTAGTAGGTTGTAGGGCAACCAAGATAGTCAAATACACAGATCAAGGTGGCAGTCCTCAAACAGAGTCTAAGTGGCATCCCTCAAACAAAAACAAAAGAGGTTACTTACAGTAGTAGATCAGACAGTCACCCAATCAAACATATTAGACTTCAAATCTGACCTAAACAATTTTATCACAAGCATAAACTTCCACAAGTGACTAATAAGAAGCCCTAATCAAATAGGTCTAACCCAAAGCAAGTATCGATAGCTTAAATATGACTCATGAACACATAGGTTTGACCCACAGTAAGCATCAACACATAAATATGACCTCAAATAAGTCTGTAAAATTCCACGGGCAGTTTGAAGTTTGAACACAATAGATCTGACCTAGATTAGTCCACAGTGGTAGATCACACCACAGTGGTTATCAAGTGCATGTGGCTCAACAAACTCCACAACAACAAGTTGGTGTTATAGGATTTCTGATGCATCTACAATTAACTGATAGGCTTAAATCTTTTTTTAATGTGGCTTGATGTAAATATTTGAGTAAAGTTGTTCTTAGTAGTTGGGCCATAAACTGGGTGCAATATGGTATTGACATTGTTTTCTCTGTTGATGTAGCCCTGACCATTTTTTGCACGGCCACATATAGTAGGAAGTACTAGCTCTATGGGCCCATCTTCTACAACAACTGAGCCTGTAATGGTTGTAGTTGTTGCATCTATTAGTGTATAGGACCCTACTCCGACAGCTTGTGTCTGTACTAAGCATACATCTCCAAAGGGATACAAATACTATTACAATAGTGTTACAAGAGAAAGAAAGGTAAAGTGACTTGTGTAATGTGTTGTTTTACTTTTATTCATTATTTTGATTTGATCTAGTTTTTAGTAGTGGTAGTTTGGGTGAAGTAGATTTGGTTTGCTTTGGTTTTTGGACTTAATGTTAATCTCATGTAGGAGTTCAACCAATATTTTCCTACAGTTGATGATAGTGGGAAGCCACTTATTGTTCCTCCAAAGACCAATGATTGGGGCGAGTCTACTAAGCCTTCTCACTCTGCTTTGAATGTTGATTGTCCCTTACACCAATCTTCTCATGATGAAGAGATTCCCAAAGTATCCCCTTTACATGAGAAATTGAAAAGTGTTTTCTTTGTTGACCAAGAGTCGTGTTCAGGTCTATTGATTCTCACCCTTGTTCTCGTGTTGTGCCACCTTGCTAGGGAACCATGATAAATGAAATATTGTTTGATGATCTGCACCCTGAGATTACCACTCACTTTTAGGATTGCTCGAACCCTTGCCCATACCTACAGGGATTTGGACAGATATTTCTATGGATTTCATTGAAGGGCTTCCTAAATATGGCGGGAAGACAGTGATTCTCGTTGTGGTTGATCACCTCTCCAAATATAGTCATTTTTGTTCTCTCAGCCATCCCTATACAGTCTCCTTAGTCGCTCAAATTTTCTTGGACCAGATATTTCATCTTCATGGCATCCCTTCTTCCATTGTCTCAGATCGTGATGCGACTTTCACCAGTCATTTTTGGACAGAACTATTTCACCACACTGGAACCAAACTGAAGATGAGTTCAGGGTATCACCCACAAACAGATGGTCAGACTAAAATTATCAATAAATGCTTGGAAACTTCTCTTCGTTGCTTCACCTATGAACAACAACATCAGTGGGAAAAGTGGCTCCCTCTCACTGAATGGTGGTACAATACCTCTTACCACACTACCTCTAAAATGATCCCATATGAAGCAGTCCGTGGTCAGGCACCTCCAGTTCTTCTTCCATACACCCCCAACAGTTCACCAGTTCAGGAAGTTGACACGGTCCTTTGAAACCGCGATCAGATTCTTCGCATTTTGCGGGACAATCTTCACATGGCAAGAAATCACATGAAGCAACAAGCTAACCAACACTGTTCTGAGCGCACTTTTCAATTAGGCGATATGGTTTTTCTTTGTCTCCAGCCGTACAACAGATCCTCCCTGAAACTCAAAGGGAATCATAAGCTCGCTCCAAAGTTCTATGGGCCATATCGGATTCTTCAGAAGATTGGGTCCGTTGCTTATAAATTGGAACTTCCTCCTTCCCGCATTCATCCAGTCTTTCATGTCTCTTGTCTGAAGAAAGTTCTTGGCACCAACATTAGTGGACAAACAATTTTACCAGAACTGGATAATGAAGGATCCATCCTTTTGGAGCCAGAGGCCATCCTCAATTGGTGCACTCGTCAGCTTCACTCTCGCTCTATCACAGAGGTCTTAATTCAGTGGCACGGCATGCAACTAGAGGATGCTACATGGGAACCACTCCTTCAGATTCAACAACAATTTCCACATCTAAAGCTTTGACGACAAAGCTTTTTTTAAGGGGGAGGGGATGTTAGGAACCCATGTCTTTACTTTGTTAGTATATTGTTGTTGGACGCATATGCTTTGTAAGTCGTCCCATAGTATTTGTTGATCAATAGTTTGTGTTATTGTTGTTGGCGCATATGCTTTGTAAGTCGCCCGTAGTATTGTTGATCCATAGTTTGTAGTGGCCCATGGTTTTGACCCATAGTATTGGCGCCTAGACTTAGTATATAAGTGTGTGTTGAGACCTATAAAGGCACCGTGAAGTTATTTGTATTGAGCTTGCTCATAGGAGGTTGCCCCATCGAAGTGGCTTGTGATCAATATAAAAGGGATTCTGAGTTTTGTCATTTCTGCTATTTCACATATTCTTATTAATTAATTGTTGCAGGTGCTTTACATATAAACCCCTAGGAATATTGAATTACCTCTAGCCCAATGAGTTACCTACAGATCTGCATTGGGCTCTAAAACCTGAGGGCTTTCGGTTATAAACCCCTAAGACAACATTTGGGTTATGGCCTTTTGACTGGAGAGGGCGGATGGGTCTCTCCAAAGCCTTTTTGCATAGAGAAGAATAATCGGGAGATGTGATAGGGGTTTCGATGAGAGGTTTGGTCGAAGGTTGAGGACATGCCACCTTGCATATATAGAGGTTTATGTTTGGTGCCTCCATTAAGAATAAAAATAGTTCTTTTAACCCCTTGGGGCATGGGCCTAGAAAAACTATAGAACCTCCGAGCAAATTGGAGATGGGTTAGATCTGAAAAAGAGAGGATTACGAAAGAAACCTAGTTATCCATGAAAACCAATCATGGAAAATTCCAGAAAGAAAAACTCGTGATTCCATGTTATCCCAACTAATTGGTGAATTACACTTTATTCACAAATTAATTATTATTATTATTATACCTGAATCTCATTATTTATTATTATATTATTATTCACAAATTGGATTTTTTGGATTTTTGAGTCTTGCCACAGAAACCCCTTGACCATTCGGTGGTGAAAAGGTAAGATCAAATTGTATTTCACCGTTGAAGAAGAAGATCAAAGCATATTGTTAAATTGTTGGGATTTCTGGAGTTTTTGGAGGTTTTGAGAAGGCATACTCGTTTCAGAAGGGCACAGGAAGCATCAAGTACTATGATCATTATTCTGAGGGCCCGATCCACATGAGAGGGCAGTGATTCTTCCCTTAGAGGACGTGTTTCTTCTGGAGAAGGGCATAGGTTGCAGGCTGTGTTATTTTTTGTGTAGCACGCATGAGTAAATTGGGCGTATTATACGTGCAGAGGCAGCGTTCATCTTGGAAGAGAGTCGTGTGTTATCTAGGGCTGAGTATTCATTTTGAAGGTCGTGAGCTGCATTGTGGGGCCATTTGAAGAAGGGCACACCACCTTGGAAGGGTGAAATCTCTGTGGCGAGCTTGTGAAGAAACCTAAGCGTGTACATTGAATCTCTATTCATTTCAAGGAATGACATGGCTACTACAACATCGCTGGGTCACGGTTGCATTTGCAAGATTTGTCCACTTTCAGCGACCTTCTACATCATTTCCAGGCTTTGGAAGAACGCTGCTATAGCCATAAAGACCCTGCTATTTATTGTTGTCACATACCAGGTTATAAATCACTTTGTATTCAAATTTATTGTGGTTTAGTACTATTGCTACAGTTTATATTGATCAATGCCATGTCATGTAATTTGGATCTACTTTTTGGTTTTAAAATGCAAATCGGAGGCCAAAATATTCCCATTAGAAGCTAGGGCCAACTTGTCTAAGGGAAATTCTAGGGCCAAACTATGATTAATCAGGTGATATGGAGGGAATATTAATATAAATTAGTGTGCCATTACTTAGGTTTTGAAGTTTCATTTCATACTCATGAAGTTGCAGCAGATCGATGGCATATTCAGTGCATCAAGACTGAGATCTTTATGGGGTTTTTCACTGAGCAAGGGTTTTGGTTGAAGTTCTGTAGGCTAAATCAACATTCTGGGCATGTCTCAGCCTCCCAACATCAATGAATCTCATATTTGAGCATGTCTAGGCATATTACATCCCTAAATATTCACTCCTGGGTATGTTTCTGGTGGCAGCAAGCCTCATTAGCAAATTTGGGTTAATTCCTGAAGATTATGGGAAACCTGTGGCAAAATAGGGCCTGTTCTTCATCCCTTACAGCAGTAAAAAAAAAATTATTCAAATAATTTTGTGAATCATCTCATGATCTCATCCCTTTGTTGAGAAGCATTGCATCTTAAAAAGATGAAATCTCGTCTTTATGAGAAATGTGAGAATGTAATGAACCCTTTCCCAAATATCTATGAGATCCAATTTGTGAGAGGTTGTTCTAACAACCAATTTTGCACACAATCCTATCGAGATCCCCATATCAAGAAGAAAATAATAATTGGAAAAGAAAATGAAAATGGGGGATATGAATGAGTCCTCAGTGCTCACCATGAATTTGGTTAATAAAGAAAATAGGGCCATAGATGAAAAATTTGTAAATCAGATCCCATCTCTATAGAGAAACCATAAATTATGCAAGAAGATTTTAGATCTTACCAACATAGGATCCAACCATGATTTAGAAGGATCAATAAGCCATGGGAGGAGGGTGGGTAAATTAAATTAGGGAGGAAATGCATTACCCATAACCACAACTATTTTTTTCATTACTGAAAATCACACGTACTTCTTCTTGCTTTACTGTAGTGGTGGTATATGTTGCAATTTCGAGCTCCTTGTGAAGTTCATTAACCATGGTGCAGTCTTCATTTATATCACAAATTTGCTACTTATTAACACATACCATGTTTTATGCATTAGAATCAACTACCTCAACCTGATAATACTCTCTTTGTTGACATTGTGGTTCAATTTATGCTTCTCCACAATGCCCATGTGCAATGGTAGTCCTTGGCAGCCTTGAAGAATGGCCTATTACTCCTTGTGATAATTCTCCTTTATTATTTTAGAGCAAAAAAATTCTCTGTAAAGAGGTTTGGAAGAAAATTCTTCCTTACAATCTCTAAGGGCGATAATGTCTTCATATAAATGGTCATTCAGAGGGTTGTTTTCAACCTCTGCTGATATTTTGTTGGTGAAGTTTTTTGAAATCAGTCTAGATTCTTTACCACAATCAACACTTTTTTAGGTCAAAACCTGCTCAACAAATTAATGATTCATTCTTTCTCGAGTTTAAGGACATAACACTTGACTTCTTGAAAACTTTCAGTAGATTCTTCTTCATCATTCATAATAGGAGTATCTCTTTAAAATTTAAATAGATTGTTGAAAATCATCGATAATTGTTTCATCCTTTTCAAGGTTCTGATAATTGTTTGTTGGTTGTAATCTTGAACCATAACCTAATTTCTCAATATTTATTACATATCCTAATGCTTTATCACTATGAGATCTGTGTGGAATCTCACCACTTGGCTGGTATTAGAGACTATTTTTATCAAGTTTCTTTGTACAAACGTTATATAAATATTTCTTGGTGGCTACCTTTGTGACTCATCAATTGACTCATCAATGTCCTTTATATCTCTAGATATGTAGTCGTGAGGAAAACATAAAGATAAACTACCCTTACAGGATGCATCATCCTAAAAGGCCACTGCAGACAGACTCCTCAAACAATGATCCTATCCAAACTTTATCCCAGGCTTGATGGAATCTTGATCTTTAGTTCGTAATAACAGACTATTTAGAAGTTAAAAGGTCATCCTAATGTATGTATATCAATATTCTATGCTCTTCATGGCATGCTCTGATTTATGACACAAATTTTAATGCCTGAAGCAAGCCCAGATCCAACTAAAGTTGTGCAGACTTTACTTCATAATTAAATATGATATATAATAAACCAATAATATACATTTCTGCTATCAGTGCATGAACTAGCATAAAATTGTAGCAATATTTTGAAAAGAAATAACAACATTCGACCAAAATAAATGTCAGCAAAAACAAGAACTCTTGATAAAAAATCCCACAGGGGGTTATTTTTGTGAATTATAAAATTTTAAGCAGACAACCTTAGTTCAATATCATAATATAGAATTCCTAGTGCTTTCATGGGGACTTAGACATTAGGAAAAGTATTAGAGCTGCAAAGGCTGGTGGGCATATATATGACAAAGGAGGTATCGTGGATACTTCCTTCAAACAATGAGCCAAAGTTTGGAATATTGGTGAGAGTATAAATAATAATAAAAAAGGAAGGCCGTGAATGATTCAAACTCATTCAAGGCTATACCAAAATAGTATTCTTGTAGGAAATTACAAGCTAGCATTTTACTGGGTGATTTGATTTGAGAATATTTAAGGTAATCACTCAATTGCTTATGGAAGAAATAAACCTTTGGGAAAAGAAGTGAAAATTTTGTAATTCACAAATTTTTTTATGCATGGACTGAAGTTCTGGTTTACTCCAATGCAGAAGATTTTGTTATAGCAATTCAAAAGCATGGAACTTTATAGGATGTATTTGAGTGTGCTTGAGAATGAACATTAGAACCTTCAATTATTTGATGAGATATACAACATTGGGCTTGGATGCTTCTTTTTGTCTACCGTCCGATTCAAAACGAAAATTTTCAATCTCAACTTCTCCAATAGTTTGTGAGGATGAAGTTGACAACCTTTTCACAGGATCAGCTTCAGAGACATTATTACTTGGAGAAGATTGACAAGTATGCTTACCTTACACTGTATCATTACAAGCCTCTTGATCGTGTTTGGCAGTGCCTAAGCCTATGGATTCTTCCTCAAAATATTGTCTAGTTGGAAGCATAGTACTAGCTATATCCAATTTTCCTTCCTCTGTGTTCCGACAAGCTTCACCACTCAACTTTTTTTGAAGCCTTAAGGTCTCGGCTGTCAACGTTTGAAAAAGCAGTGACTTCCCTGTTATGTACCTGCAAAATGTTTGATGCCACCTTATCAGATACATTATCACATGGAGAGGATTGAATAGTATGCTTAACTTCCACTGTATCATTATAGGCCTCTTGATCTTGTTTGGCAATTCCTAAGACTGTGGATTCTTCCTCAAAAGATTGTCTAGTTGGCAACAGAGTACTAGCTATATCCAATTTTCCTTCCACTATGTTCCGACAGGCTTCACCACTCAACTTTTTTTGAAGTCTTAAGGTCTTGGATTTCAACGTTTGCAAAAGCAGTGACTTCCCTGTTGTGTACCTACAAAATGTTTGATGCCACCTTAAAAGAATGGTCAGAGTCATGAACATCCTGAATTTCTTCTCCAGTGTCGTCTAAGTCACTTGATATTTCTTCCTCTGCATCTTGACAGTATTCACCACTCAATTTTTTCTAAAGCCTTAAGCAATTGGCCTTCACCATTTGCAAAAACAGTGACTTCTCTGTCCTATAGTTGCACTTGAGAAATGTCAAATACCACCTCAAAGTAGAAGACAGAGGCCTGGGCATTTTTTACTTCAAAACTGTCTAATCACAGATCTCAGATTATTTATGTCTAATGACCGAGGTTTTGAAATCAGTTATGGGATGACCTAGGAATAAAAGAGGCATTGTGAGATGGTTTTGTGGATGAGGACAATAAAGAACAACAATGGTGAGGAGCATTATTTCTTAATCCTGGGTGAGATTTCACATCATAACATAAATAAGGCATTATTTCATAAAACATTTGGGCATTGTTTGGAGTCTTGGACTGCTTTGAGCCTCATAAAACACACTAGAGATCATTTTGGGCATACTCCAAGCATATATAGCTATTGTTTGAAGAATTCTGGGCATGTTTTACCTTCCAATAGCCTTGATATTCAGTTTTGCGTCAATTTGGTGGGCAATGATCTACATTCTGGGCACTTTTCACCATGAAAGAGGTCTAAATAAAACTAAAACTAGATCTTGGCACATACAACAAATGGCCTATGAATCCTGTAGAAGCATGAGATGCATATCCAAGATATAATAATATGTTGACGAAAAATTGAAGTCTATCCCAAGGAGATTATGACTAGGTATCGATATCATGAAGGCATCCAAAACCTTATGGATTTGTTTTAGGAGAGGGCGATCCACTTTCAATTATTGTTTGGAGGAGGTTTGAGGATAGGACATCACTCATTTACAACAAAGGCAGTAGTTCTAGGCATCTTTGAACAACCTGTGGTGACATTTCGAGTTACAGAAACTGGAAAATTGTTCTCATATCTAAGTTTCTCTCTGCCCAACCTTGTGGAGGGATGTCTCAAGGTTGATTTCTGAATATGGAGGGTTATTGCATTTATGATGCAATCTTTTGATGTCATATTTGTGTTACAAAAATGGGATTTTCATGGAGCTCCCTTTCCTGGCACTTTATGATGACTTACAACAGCAAACACGCATCAGCAAGGGCCCACAGCCTTTGAGCAACATTTGTAAGGTTTGCTTGGGGTAACAACCAACAAATGTTTGATCAACAACACAAGACTATTGAATGATGAGGTACTTCATAGCTTATAATTATTCCGAAATGACATGTGTGCCCAACATTCACTTCCTATATTATTCCTATATTGCATGACCAAGGGCCATTCATCATCAAAAGTCAATACATAAAGAGAAGGAGATATGAGAACCTTTCCATATGCTTCCAAGAGATAATTTCCATGCTTCTAATTATCCTTACATGTTACACCTATATTGCATGGCTATGATCTATTTTCCATCAAGTGTCGAGGTATAAAGAGGAGGATATAAGAGAACCTTGTCATATACTTCCAGTGATTTCATGATTCAACTAAATATATTTAGGTTTTCACTACATGAGACCAAATATAGCTGCCAATTTATGACTTCTAATGCTCTAAATTAGCTAAGAGTAGAGAGAAATAGAAAAATATACCTAAATTTAATAGAATAAAATGAAATGCTAAAGAAAATAACCAAAATTTTCAGAAAATAGTTGAAGCATTTAAATTGTGTGCAAGATAAGAAAATATAGGAGAAGGAAATTGCTTCCAAGTAATGGCCCACACACTGCTTGCTCTAACAAGATAAATATTGGGCACCTTGCAAGTTAAAATGAAATTTATGAGGTCATTGTGAACAGTGAACACATCGAATTCGTAATTAGTTGAATGAGTGATTGTGTTCCCCAACCTTTGTGCATGTGAACCTATTTGTCTATGAAGAGGTCCCTATCTTGTGTTGAGTTAACACCACAAATGGAGGCATTATCATTGAATGATGTGTGACATGTTTCATACCTACATATTTTTTCATCACATTTATAAAATCTATGCTTATTAACTAGGAGTTGAATAAGAGCTTCCATGATTTTTTTTATGTTCTTGTGCATGTTGTGATTGATATTTCTTCTCTTATTTATTAAATTTATGTGTAAACATCATTACATATTGAACTGGAATGTGTGACTAAATCCCCAAAGAATAGGCTAGCCCAGTTACAACCTAGAGGTGTCACCCACTGTTGCCTTGATAACCACCTCTCTACACTTTGATTGGCTCTTCTGCAACTCGAGGGGGACTTCCCTAAGAAGGATTGATAGGGTATGGAAATGAGGAAAAAAGGTAATTTGAAGATTTATCCCTAGCAATAGTTGAAGTCTTCTAGTACTAAAGGTGTTCTTTTGGCATGTAATAGAAAAAACTCTCACTATTTTCTCCTTTATTATTTGGGTATAATGAACTCCTGCTTATGTATGCACACCTCATTCCTGCTACAATTTTAGTTCATGTGTGGGGTTTAAAATGGGTGATGGTCCATAAAAATTGTTTATCTATTTTAATTCAATGTGTGAGTTGTGCATATGTACAGGAATGTTATCAACATCGGCCTCAATAGGATGCAAATAACATGTTCAGGTAGGGGTATCCTATTTTATTGTTTTAGAGAGTTATTTGTTTGAATCCAAGATTGAGTGGTATATAAACTTTAATCTATTGACAATGGCTTTTGACTTTCTACAGTATTCTCAGAATACTTCATACTATCAATAGAAACCCATCCAACATGAACATGTATTGCCAATTTTTAGCCATTGCATATAATTATATTGCAATCTGATTGATGGATTGTATTGTAGGCAAATAACCTATTTATCAATGGCAGTTTTCTAGAAGATATTGATCTTTTTGTTGTTGATACAATTGGAACAAAAATAAGAAAAACATTCACATGATGTTTTATGAAATCAAGTTTTTTATTTTTCCCATATATAATTTCTATTTGATAACTTTTTTGTGAATGTTTGAAGCCTATTGCATTGTTGTTTTTATTGGTCCATTTTCACTTCCACTCTATGCAAATTGATGTTTTCTATTTTATCCCACTATAGTTGTATTTGAAAAGACAAATATCCATTAAACCAACGCTTGTGAGCTCCTAGTTCTCCTGTGAAGAGACCTGAGTCTAAGATGTGATTGTTATATTTAGACACTTAGAGCACACTATCCTAGGGTCCATCTTTTATTGAGTTGACCATGGCCCTAAGCACATGATGTCAGGATGCTTTCTCAAGCTTCTAGGTGACTTCCATTACTATTATTTATGTCCTAGGAGAATGTTTCCTACATGAACATGCCATGCCATTGTTGAGCTCTAGTTCCACTCTAGTTGACTCGAACTCATGATGCACTGTTATTTTGGGAGAAATTCTATGTATAGAGTTTGTATCATTGGAGCTAAGGAACACTTTATGATGAACCTTACCTTTCCCTAATTTTGGTCTTCTTCCATCTGATGAAAAACAAAACATGGATCTATCCACCTTTTAACAAGGGTTTGTTGCAATGTTAGGCCTGTTGGATATTTTGGCCTGAAGATGACATTTATGTGTTTGTAGAAACATGACATCGAATTTTGAATGCACCACTTGTAGATCCTTCATCATATTACAATATTATAGGGTATATTTAGATCTAGGATGGTGATTTTGATACCTAAAATATTGTTGACCTGTTGCATGCTCTGTGCATTTGGTTAATGATCTGATGGCAACTAGAGGATAATCTTGACAGTCATCTCATCATCATAAATTTGCATCTATTCAACAAAAAAAAGATCATCATTTAGACCATGATTATCATGTGTAGGATGGAATTCAGATGAAGGGTTTTCAGACTAGCCTATTAGCTATTTCTATTTGTAGTGTGAGAGTCGATCTAGATTGAAGATCCCTGTAGATTTGTAATTACACCTATGGAGAGATAAGAATCATCTTTTCTCATTCATACCCCCTTAATCCAAGCAATGCTTTCATGTTCATAGCCACTTTGTGCCTTGTTCAAGAACCAATTCGAGTAATTCCTGATGTAATTATTGTTATCATTCAAGCCAAGGTCTCATTAAGTCGTATCGTGAACTTTCTTGAAGCTGTTGAATTACAGGATCAGGTGGTTGAGCGAGTATTTCTTCAGAATTTTGACTACTCTATTCTTATCAATTCTACAACACAAAGTTGGGATTCCAGTTCATCGAATCCGACATTGAGAAACATAAATATGGAGGTTAAACATGGCCAAAAATTGGCAATTTGTGGAGAAGTTGGATCAGGAAAATCAACTCTTTTACCCCCTTACCCTAACATTTTCAACCTTTTAAATTGATGGATTCTCTTTCTCATGTTCTCAACCTTGATTGTGCAGTTGCAAGTCTGTGGCACTCTTGCATATTTTCTTAGACTACAGGGATTCAAACTGGAACAATACGAGACAACATACTATTTGGGCGTCCCATGGATACTATTTGGGCTTTCCCGTGCTTTATATCAAGACTCTGATATTTATCTTTTGGATGATCCTTTCAGTGATGTTGATGCTCATACTGCTAGTAGCTTGTTTAAGGTTAATATGGTGATTTCCTTTTGATATAAAGGTTTTCAAATTATTATGTGCCTAGCACTTTTGTATGTTGCCCCTTTCTATAGCAATGATTTTCATTTTGACTTAGCTTTCTAATATACTATTAATCACAGATTTTGATGTGTAGGAATACATAATGAGAGCACTATCAAAAAAGACAGTAATCCTTGTAACACACCAAGTTGATTTTCTCCCTACTTTTGATGCTATTCTGGTTAGTAAACAATTGTCCTAGTCATTGAAATATGTTTGTTTACTTGTATACAACTTTTTGACAATTTTTTTCAATGGATGGAAGATAATTATAATTCCTGTAATCTTGACATATTTACTGCTGATAGTTTTGGCAAATTTTCTTTGAATTTCTACACTAAAATCTCTCTTATGCAGTCGATGTTGGATGGGGAGATTCATCAAGCTGGGGAATATCAGGAACTATTGGTATCAAGCGAGTCATTTAGGGAGCTTGTGAATGCACACAAGAACACTGTTGGTTCTAATGAATCTGCTGCGACAATGCCATCCATAAAAGATGAACCTATAAATGAAGAGAGAGAAATTCAAAGGAGCAATTCACATAAAGAACAACTGATTTCAAATAGAGATCCTAAGGGGGATCAACTAGTGAAAAGGGAAGAGCAAGAAGTTGGGGACCTGGTTTGAAGCCATATATTGACTATTTAAAACATAATAAAGGTTTCTTATATTGTCTTTGTGCTGCTCTTGGTCATTTTATATTTCTGATTGGGAATATTTCAGGAAATACTTGGATGGATGCTAATGTTAAAAGTCCTCAAGTCAGTGAATTAAGGTTAATAATAGTGTACTCAGCCATTGGGTTCACATCTATATTTTTCTTATTCCTTCGGTCACTGTTTGGTGTTATTTTGGGGCTTGAGGCAACAAAGTCCTTCTTTTCTGAGCTTCTGACTTCTTTATTCCGAGCACCAATTGAATTCTTTGATGCAACTCCAATGGGAAGAGTTATGAGCAGAGTAAGTATTTTAGAAAATAACCATAGGCTTTTCCTTCTTTTCTTTTTGGTAAAAGGTGAAATTTGATGTACCTCAGGGTAATAAACTACGACCATTCCCCATTTTCTAGATTTCTTCAGATTTCAGCATTCTTGATGCAGACATTCCTTTCATCTTTGTCTTCACCATGTCATCTACCATGAATGCTTACAGCAATCTTGGAGTTGTGAATGTTGTAACATGGCAAGTTTTGTTTCCAGCCATTCCAATGATTTTTTTGACCTTTCAAATCCAGGTAAACTGCTACTTAACACAAGTTTCTTAAGAAGACTCTATACTTGACTATACATGTTGTCAGAGAAGTTATAACTGATTTTTTCTTTGTTCAATTTAATCAAAAATATTATTTTGCTTCTGCTAAAGAACTGATGAGGATGAACGGTAGAACAAAATCACCTATTGCAAATCATTTTGGTGAGTCCATAGCAGGTAATTGAATAGATCATTGATTATGAAATAGGTTATTATCCTTCTTGTGTATAGATTTCTGCATATCTTACCAGTAGGTTTATATAGAACCACTGTCTACGTAGGTTAAGCTTAGCCTGCATGCTTATGAGATTTTCATCAATTCACTCTCCTTTACGTTGAACCATAAAAATTTGGTGAGAAGCCTCTAGAAGAAGATGATTTGCCTTTTGTGTATATGTTGCTTGAGTAGGTCAAGAGTACTACAATAAATTGAGACCATTGAGCTACAGGGGAGCAGATGTTTTTATTTTAGCATTTTCGCTTATCAGTAGGGCTAGCTATGAGAATGTGTCCAAAAAGGTTTTTTTTTATCTCACTATATTTTAGTGCGAGTCTCTAAACGTTGGATATTTAGCTATATTCTATTTGTGCTTTTCTGAATAACTAATGAAGCTGATATGCAATGAGTGTACAGTGGATTCCTAAGCTGAGGCATTATGCTCCTAGAGTTCCAATAATCCTTGTTGGGACAAAATTAGGTTTGTACAACTTTTATCCTCTTACATTATCCCTCTCACTGAGAGGCACATGTTGGCTTTTCAAAAGTGGTACTGAAAAACCATCTATTTTGTTAGAATCAACATTTATACATTTGTCATTGGCATTAGAATGGAAAGGTCCTGGATGTATTTGAATATTTCTCATTATGAATCTGAAATTTTCTTTTTGTATTGCTTCACTTGGAGAAGACTCGCACTATTATGTTATACGGTTATTTCTCTTTCACAGTTCTTGTGTATTACAACTAAACATTCTAAGTACTTGTACTCATAAACATGTTGAAAACCAAAAGTAAGCTTCAGTAGAATAATTGAGCCTATTTGATTATGCATTCTATGAACATTTTCTCACTTTGTCTCTCATATTTCATTGAGTTCACTCCAAGCCTAAATTAGTAAATTCCTTGCTATGTTATGTGCACTTTTGGCAAAGAATACGTTGTGCATGTTTGAGTAAAGTATGTTCTTCAATCACCTTGTTTTCAGAAGAGACATGACTTCAAGCATAAAACCTAATTGCATTAGAAATACATTGTGCAAATCTTTGATTGTGGAATGCACTTTTAGCATGAAGCATCTCCTTTGTTTTTCAAGGGAACCAAGAATTCTAACAGAAATATACTTGCAATAAAAAGTGCCAATGTTCACAACATATAAGGTTTAAGAAAAACATCAACAGTTTTACCTTTACTTTTGTGTTTGGTATCACTCTTGGCTTCCTCTTGTTAGTTACAGTATTTGTTGGGTAAGTAAATGGCTTCTAGATATCCCTTGGGGATATACTTAGGAGATATTTATATGTGCTTGCCAGTGCAAACCCTTGTAGACGCTTTTAACATTAAATATATTATAGTCAATGTTCATTTTTATTTTTCATCAGGTTCCACTTGATAGAATTGAAGTTTGGATTCTTGCAAGAGGGTTTAGCACCTATTGGTGTATTGGTATAGAGAGACTTAGCTTTGGACTTTGGAGCATCACTGACCTCACTTCATTCAATGATATATGCATCACCCCTCATCTTGGTTCATTTGGTGATCTAGGTGTCAAGTTATGGCTCAAACATCATGGTTAACGATTCCATTCTAGCTTGCATTAAGTCACCATATTTCACAGTAGGTTGCGTCTTAGGTCAACACATCCCTTTAAATTTTAAGCACATGACAACTAAGTTGCATGGAAACGGATCTGGATTTGGATATAGATACGATAGTTTTCTGAATAGCATGGATATGGCATGACCAGGGTACACCATATAAAAAAATTAAAGTATAATATATATTTTTTCCAAGGAAAACCTTATGGGGCAACCCTCGGGCACTTCCTTGCATTTTTATGGAAGGTAAAATTTTGTAAACCTATTGGTGTTGATGATGGCGCCTGAGTGAGGTATGCAATAGATGTAATCAGCTGGGGTATTGACCTCAAGAACTCCTACATGAGGCTCAAACATTCAACCACTCGAGCTAGCTCACTTGACTAAAAGTTTTTAAATATATATATTCCAAGGAAAACCTTGTGGGGAAACCCAAGGGATGCTTCCTGTTAACACACGATCTGCCCCATCACAATTCTCGTTGTAATTAAGGGAGATGGAGATGACAAAAATGAAAAAACAAGGTCCAAATCCATTTCATTTCATCTCAGAACCAGAATTGGGAATCTAATTTGGAGGCACTGTTGTTGTGAAGGTTCCTTTGGAAGTTTCATGGGGAGCATGCAATATGTTGGTGATAGGTTGTGATAGGTTGATGAATAAGTTCACAGACATAGCGACAACATAGTATAGCAAGTTCTGATGAACTTGCTATACTAGCGACGGACATTTTTGTCACTAGTATAGCAAGTTCGTCGGAACTTGCTATACTATGTCGTCGCTATTTTTTTTTAAATATGGGACATCGCCGCTATAGCCACGAAATTTCAGTGCTATAGCCATGAGCTTTCGTTGCTAGAGAGACGAAGATCGGTTCACTTGTTTCTTTTAAATATGAACATCCATCACTATAGCCACACACTTTCGGTGCTATAGCCACGAACTTTTGTTGCTATAGCCACGAACTTTCGTTACTAGAGAGACGGAGATCGGTTCACCTATTTCTTTTAAATATGAACATCCGTCGCAATAGCCATGAACTTTCATTGCTAGAGAGACGGAGATCAGTTCACTTATTTCTTTTAAATATGACCATTAGTTGCTCTAGTCATGAACTGTCGGTGCTATAGCCAAGAACGTTCATGGCTAGATAGATGTAGATCGCTTCATTTACTTTTTTTTTTAATATAAACATTCATCGCTATAGCTACGAACGGTCGGTGCTATAGCCACGAACGTTGGAAAGTGTTGCTACAACGACTAAATTAGTGCCATGAAAACAAGGATTCCTGTTTGTCGCTATAGCAATGGAAAAGTGTTGCAATAGCAACGATTTTCCATGGGAAAAATGTTCACATGTACTAGTGATTGATATTTGTAGGTTCTGAACTCTGGGAAACTATTTATTTTTAATTGATGAATCTCTTTGGGAAAAATTAGCCAAATGGTAATCCTAGCTATAAAATGTTTACCTCTTGTGATCAATATCTCCTTTGTGTTAAAATCAAATAGATTTTTGCTTATATTTTTTGAGTAAGGTGGTTGGTTTTGAAGGATCTATTTATTGCACAAATGCTATCCTTAGAGTTTTGAAGTTGTTTTTACCATTAGTTATAGGTTACATTGCATTTTTGGCCACACTTTGATTTCAAAAGTCCTTGCAAGATTTTTTGGATGAAAAAATATTTGAGAATGCTGATTTCAATAGTTCAGCATATTGGTAGAATCTTTTGGAGAGGATGTTAGAATTCTGAAACATTCCCTAACATATCGAGTAGAAACTCCACCCATCATTCATGAGGGGAAAAATAACATTGAAAGAATTTGAGAAAAGAGATATATCATGTAATAATCATAAGGTAAGAGGTGAAATAGTTAGCTATTAGGACTGGAGTTTTCAATCTAAAAATTAATTAAACAGAGGAGACTAGATCTAATTTAAATATTAAATATAAATTAAATATAAAAGTAATTAATAAGAGGTATAAGATAATTCAAACTCAGTGTTAAATAATGAATAAATAAAGATAAATATAGAAACTAGAAACCTAAGGTAAGGAACACCATACGGGATAAGGAAACTAGTAATAACAAGAAACAAATAGAAAAGAGTGAGATAAGATAAAAGTAAAATAATATTAAATAGAGGTTGGACAATAAAGATAAAGAAGTAGAATGGTATATTTAATAATACTATGAAGGAATATAAAATACAAAGTAGAGATATAGAGGGTGTGAAATAAGTAAAAGAATAATTTTTTGTAATGCATCATATATAGATATAAATAAAATAAATATTTTATATTTATATGTAAAATCCCTTTGAGGTCAAATCTGAGTACATCAATGTGTGGCAAACATCTTTCCACTCAGTGCAAAGAACACAATTTCACCATATAGTTTTGGCTTCCAAATTCGATAGGAAGGATCTTACATTCATATATACTTTGAACCTAAAAAGTGGATTGAAAAGGAATGCTACTTGCCATGCGCTACTCTAGCATATGAATAACAAGTTCTCACTATTCTACAATACGAATAACAAGTTCTTCAATGTATACTAGTGTTTGGAAAGTGAACAAGTTCTCCACCAATTACTCTAGGTTGTGAACAACTCATCTTTTGAAAGTATTGTCCATTTTCCATGAGTATTTGTCTCTAGACTCCTTATCATCATTGTTAGTTGGTATAGGGATTTCCATCACCTTTTACTTGAAATTCATTTGACTTTGAGAAAGCACATGTTTCTTCCCTTCAAATAGATTTCTAGGTTGAGTAGTGCATGAAGGATTCATTCGTTGGAAGCTTTGCTTCTTGTTATTTTTCCTAGGGAAAGGGTATGGATCTCGAGGACTTGCATGATGAAAGGGTTGACAACATGATAATGTCCACCTTGTGCTTTGATGGTCTTGTGCTCTTTCATAATGGGTTTTCCTCTTCTGTGCCCCTCTTCCTCTATGAACTAAGGATACATCCCCCTTGCTTTGACAATCTTAGGCCTCATAAAAAATATAATCATTTACCCTCTAGAGGGATTATTCAATATTTGTTGGTCAAACTTTCGAAATCTCAAAGACTTTGTGGAGATTGACTTCTTTCTTGTTGGCCATTTTATCTAATCTCCTCTTTTTCCTTTCCTTTATATTTTATAGAATTTATCTCTCTCGATTTTGCCCCAAGTTTTATTAGGTGACCAAGATTTTTCCTCAAAAGATCATTTTTTTCCTAGCTTTCCTTAAGAACAAAAAAACTAACACAAGGAGAGGGAATATATTAGTTTTAGTGCATCTAATTTCTAAGAACATTTTGTCCATTCGATAATGTCTCCTCCATCAAAGGTTGTAGAAGACTTGTATGTCCTAAAAAGGCTTCATAAAGCTCTCTACTTGTTTTGTCACATCACAATGTAGAAGGATGTGGTTAGAATATTCTTCACTTGGACATCCATTCCATCTAGCTAGCCAAGCATCTTTTCCATAGTGCAACTTGTAAGGGAACTTCTTTCCTTCAAGCAAGGAAAAAGTTTTGATACCTTAAGCCAAGCAAAGAGGATCCATGTATGGTGGATTTTTTGAATGTCTTCATCTTTCAAGAGGCTTAAGCTATATCCTTCTTTGACTTAGTAATTACCTCTTACTTTATGGTGCCAACAACACATTTTTATCTTTCTTATAAGGATTTTCCTTACTACGAATTGCTTTATTACTTAGATGTGGCAACATATTCTAATTGGTGGTTTAGTCTCATAATGACCAGAACCCTCGACATGAATTTCAAAACCTCGATGTGATTTGATCGATGCAATTTGATCCCAATTGTAGAGGCATTGGGAATATAGAGGAAGAGTGGTGGCTCGTTACCATGTTCAAAACTGTGATGCGATTCGACCCCAATTATCTTTGTTTTCTTTGTTCAGAACCCCCTGATAGTATGATTTTTTTGTAGAGATTAAATATTACAAACCCTTGAAAGAGGATCGCAAGGGCACAAAGATTAAATATTACAAACCCAAGCATTTTTTTTCTTGAAGAGTTTGATATTTGAAGAAAAGTATCGGGTGACAGTAACAGTTTGTGTGGTGGACAGGCTCAGGTTCGATTTCTTGTCAATCCAGACAGCTTTCGAGAATTTAAAATTTGAAGAATTTGAACAAGCAGTCACAGCCAATTTATAGGTTTTTGACGTTAGGGTTTCCTAGCATTAGGGTTTCCTAGTATCGGGTAAAGGTTTAAAACCATGGATGTGGAAATCTAAGGGAAATATACAGGAAACAAAAGAACCTACAAATGTCTGCCAAGATCTCCCCAAGTGTGCATGCTTTGGCAGGAGGGAAGATGCATTAGAGAATCATGCAATTTTCAGCATGTTGGAGAGACCAGGTCAGTCAAAAGGGTTGGAGCATCTAATGGGTTTGATCCAAAGAGATCATATAACAGATCGGATGAGAGGGAAATGTAGGTAGCAGGACCTCCCAGAGGATCGAGAAGGAATACTTTAGCCAGATGGGGGAAGGGATGAGGTGGTAGAATCATATCCGATTGAGAGACAAAAGATTGTCGATAAAGTATGCAATTTTTGGCTTGCAGGCATGGATAGGAATGCATTTTTTTGCACTCCTTTGTTCTGGGTTGTTCTTTGTTTTATGACGTAATTTTAGGTTGTTTTGAGTCTTTGACCATTATCTAAGGATAACAATATTGTTTGCTTGCATTCGATAGGCTATTCGAGGGATTGCTTATCCTTTTGATTCAGGTAAACTCTATTCTAGAGGCCAAGACAAGAAGGTTATAGTGTGGAACATGGGAGGTACTTTGATATTTGAATTAACTCTCCCCTCTCTTCTTGAAAGATGCATATGAATATCTGCTTTATGATTATGTTACTTGAATAGTTTCGTAGAAGCTTACTTTACAGCGTGCTATTGTAAACATATTCCACTGGCTTTGTTTGAAACATGTAACAGGGTAGAGATATCCAATTACATGATTAAGTTGGATGCGTCATGAGTGAAGGTCCATGTATTTTTGTTGGCCTCCCTAATGTCGTCAAGGTGATACTAACAACCTTAGGTTTGGAATTGATTCAATCTGATTTATCAGGGAACATGATTATTTTATTGCAGTATTCAAGCTAACATAGTGGAAAATTATATTTGCAGTCTTGGAATATTCTAACCTCAGTAGAACTAAGTTTAGTTGGCCCCAGGGGACAAGTTCATTCACTGGCTATTGGTAATTGAATGCTTTGGGATGGAACACATGTAAGCATTTCGATGGAATTAGAGTGTTTTAGTTGATTCTGTAATCATACACCTAATGTGTTCTTCCTTTATAATGAAGCACCTTATTTGTTTTTCCTTTACAATCAACATTGATGTTTTTTTCCTTTCAATCAACCTCATGATGTTTTTTTCCTTTATAATCATCTGCCTATTCTGTTTTGACTTAATGAGCAAAATCTATGTGACGAGGGGTGATCTAAAAAATGCTAGATTATATAGTTGATCTCATTGTGATAAAATAATTACTTTTTCTTCTTTCCGTTCTATAGGATGGAAGTATATTGGCATGGAAGTTTAGTCTTAGAGAAAATACCTTTGAGCCTGCAGCTTCCCTTGCAAGGAATACACTACATGTTGTCTCATTAGTCTCAGGAGCAGACAGACTTTACTCTGGTTCCATGGACAAGACAATGAGAGTATGTTTCTTTGATTGCTGACTATTTTTAGTTGATCATGATTTTGGGAAATTGAAGGAACCATGTTATTCTTGTAATTTCATAAATATTCCTCTCTCTCTCTCTCTCTCTCTCTCTCTCTCTCTCTCTCTCTCTCAATATAGTTTACAATTTGAACCTATTTGTATATTTATGTTTGTATCCTATTTGAAGAGACATTTGTACATATCACCAATCACTCCATCTAAATCACCTTTCAATTGTAAATTTCTTCTCATCCATGTTTTCAAAAATATTCCTCGCTCTCTCTCTCTCTCTCTCTCTCTCTCTCTCTCTCTCTCTCTCTCTCTCTCTGTCTCTCTCTCTCTCTCTCTCTCTCTCTCTCTCTCTCTCTCTCTCAATATAGTTTACAATGTGTAAAGTTGTGTCAATTCCTCACATTTTATTATGTTATTTCTCTCTCATTGTTGTCTTATCAATTGTTATTAGAGTTTGTGATAGATATTTTGGGAAGTTTTCAATTCTAGATTCATTAGAGTTTCTTCTACCTAGAATTTTCCTTGAACTCTCTTATTCCAACAAAATCTACACATTGCTTGAGTGCTTTATAGATTTCTAATGCCTTATAATATTTTGATATTGTTGGTATTAGGTGCACATTAACATGCTATTTCCCAAGCCATGCATCATTTTCTTGTTTTTTTCTTGCAATCACAAAACCAACAGATTCCTTAACCTAGATTTGGGTGATTGTCAATTTTCAACAAAATTATGCCACTTTTATGGTAATGTGGATGCTTGCTATAGAGAAAAAAAACTTTATCTCCATGGCTCCCTAGCATGTTTCAAAAAAAACTGAACCTTCATAGGATTTCAAATTCATCCAAGATGATCAGTTGCAATAGAAAATACATCAACAACATGAGTTTTGGGCTGAGCGAATTGCAATATAGAAGTAGCAACCAAATGGGTTTTGGGCGAAGATGATTCAGCACATGATGTCCATGTTCCAACAAATGATGGAAGAATGACAACAACATCAGCAACATCTGTAACAACCAAAAAATGTGTTATTTTCCATCCCCATTGATATGAGAAGAATTTCTTTCCATTACTAGTAGGAGTACTTAGGGTTGCTACTATAGTTGGCTATAGGGGAGGGAGAATATATAGTTTTATGTAGAGAAAAGTTGATGCCATTCATGTAGCATGGGACATATGTTCCTTTATGATCACTTGGAAGGCCTTTAAAGTTTCCAATTTTGTATTTTTCCTTCCTTTCTAGGATTCAACTTCAAGTTTTGTGTCTCTAGTTCACCTAGGATTTCTCTCTATTCAATTCACCCATTAGACATATTGTGCATCTTTTTTTAACTTTTTTCCTAGGAAGCATGGTTCTCAACAATGATTTCATTGACATCTTGGTCAGCATTAACTAGTGGCACCATTTAATACTCAATAAAAGGGGCATTGAAAATGGGATGAAACATAAATATGTCATAAAATAACATACCGGTATGGGATTGAAAGACATGTTTGAATAGAACCAAAACATACCTATGGATTTCTTTGCTTGCCCATGAACTTCTTGCATGAATTTCATACTCTCCACGTTTGGTTGGTAACCATTTTGGTTACATGGAATAGAGTATTCATAGTAAGTAATATCACTATGAGAGGGAATGGGAGGGTTCCATAAATGCAAGAAGGAAAAGTAGTCACAAAGTTAGTAGGGTTAGTAGTGATTTCTAGAGTAGAAGAGGAACATTGGTCAATATCAACCATCAATATTTGTTTGTCAGATTCACAAGCATTGATGAAATCTATATTGTTAGAAACTAGATGTGTAATGTCAAGGGGAACAATCATTTATTTATGAATAGTAATGTTAGTAGGGTTGGTAGTGAGGCTATTGGGAGAAGGGAGTGGAAGTGAAAAAGAAATAAAACGATGATGTTTTGGGAGTGTTTTTTATATAATATATATTTTAATAAATTTTGATTCATATATATTAAAAAAACACACATAATGCCAAATTAGTTGTAAAAAACATGAAAACATGGATCCAACCATTTAATACACATATAGTACACATAGGTGTAGTGAATGATGAACTATTTTAAAATTTTCGTGCTCTATTGGGAAGTGTGACAACAAATTATCAAGGATTTGAGGAATCCCACAAAACTTTACCTACATTTTATTTTTAGAATTTAGTTCCACATTAAAAGACAAGAATACAAAATTTGAAAGGATAAAGGGAAATGATCAATATTTTCACCAGTTTGAATTTTTGGCAGCCATGAGGATGAGTTCTTCTTTTAGTCATCTTCATGTTTTGTTTTGACTTAATGAGCAAAATCTATGTGATGGGTGATGGAAAAAATGCTATATTATATAGTTGATCTCATTGTGATAAAATAGTTTGCAAAATACTTACTTTTTCTTCTTTCATTCCACAGGATGGCAGTATATTGGTATGGAATTTTAGTCCTATAGCAAGTACCTTTGAGCCTGTAGCTTTCCTTGCAGTGCATACACTACCTATTGTCTCATTAGTATCAGGAGCAGACAAACTTTACTCTGGTTCCATGGACAAGACAATAAGAGTAGATTTCTTTGCTTGCTGACTATTTTTAGTTGATTATGATTTCGAGAAATTTGAAGGAACCATGTTATTCTTGTAAGTTCAGAAACTTCTGGCAAATTTTGACCAGTCATAAAAAAATTATGATTTGTTGAAGTTTTTGTACAATATTTCAAATTATTATTATGTTTATATATGCAACAAAAAGGTGATAAAATTTTCAAGAAAGTTAATTATAACCTATATAACTCTCGACAACTATTTATTTTTAATTGATGAATCTCTTTGGGCAAAATTTGCCAAGTGGTAATCCTAGCTATAAAAAGTGTACCTCTTGTGATCAATATCTCCTTTGTGTTGCCCAATGGTAGTCCTAGATGGTAATCTCCATAGCCAAATTTCACTGGCTCTATGCTGGTCTGTAAAATTACAAGATAATTGTTGTTCATAATTGAATTGAGAGATTGTTGATGGGGATAATTTGATGTCCTTTGTTTAGAGTCTAGACTTGTTCTAACATTGATTATTGCATAATTTATTAAGCTTCTTTTTCTTAGATATCTTCGAGGCTTCTGACGTATTTGGGTACATTTTATTCGAGACATATGTAAAGACATAAAGTTAGAGACAGTATATGTAGGCTACTTGCATTTCCCCCTTGGGGGGTTGGGACCCAAGATGGCCTTTTATGCAAAGAATTTCTTGGAGATCAAAATGGCCTCATAGTGCGGCCACCTTACACGCTTTGACATTGGATGCATGGGCTCAAGATCCCCCAGTCCAATTTAGAGTATATTTCATTAGCTTCAGGTGGAAGTGGGGCACCAGATACCACTAGAGGATAGATCATGCTGGATTTTCCATGGGAGATGGAGACAAAGGACCACTTTATATTTAGATGCCCACATTACTATGAGATACATGATTGGTTCCAATACGTGTTCAAGGAGTCTCATAACTTCGTCTCCACCTTTTTCCAATATCCAAACTACCAATGCCAAGAATTATACTTGGGAAAAGCACTTAGGCTCATAGCTCACATCCTTCGACCCCCTACCAAACCAAAAAATACTCAACGGATGAATTATTTCTTCTTGATACTCCCAGTGGATGAGGTCACCAAGAGGCAAGCAGAGTGCATCACCATTCCAAACCTCAGATATGTCAAACCCTAAGAGAGAACCCACTCTCAATAGTGAGACCCACACGCAAAGTTGTCCTAGTGGGATTCAAGACAATTTGCACCAAAAAAATAGCAGGCCCCCTCCCCCAACTAGGTCCCAACAACAAATCACCTTGCCTAAACAAAGAGACATCCCCTAGGCCAAATCCAACATCACCAACTAGTTTTCTATACTAAGATTCTCCCCTTCAACCTTGGATGGCAAGAGACCTTCCCATTCGACTTCAAAGGAGGACCCCATCTCTCTCTGGTACAATGACAATCCCTTGAAGCTTTGAGGCTCTTTTCCTTGTACTTTTCTCTAAAGTACTATATTTATTCATGGCATTATGATAGTTGTGCCTAAGTAATAGATTAGCTTTTATTTTTGCTTTTTGCTTTTATAGGAATGATATTTGCACTCCCACTATGAAATTCCACGTACAACCTAAGTAGTTTCGTTGACCTCTTTTTGGTCATTTGTTGGACATTAATAAACTTATATTATGTTATAAACCTCAAAAACATCTAGCCTTTGTTTCTTATTCAAGTTATTATTTACCAATTATCATTTCTAACATGGAAGAATAGAAAATGCTTCCAACTTTTACTTAAGCAACAAGCATCCACCACCTATCAAGAGTTGGGACATCATTTACACTATAGGACACTGGAAAACTTGGCCCAACTTAATGATTAGAATGGATCAACCACAGAATAGTGCCCCCCTTGCAGTCTCGCATCGAACTCTTTGACAAATGATCACATAATGTAAGAGGAATAGAACCCTAGAGGACACTATGACAACACCCCACTTTCACCAACTAGGCTCTTTAGTGTTTCTAGGAACATAGCCTCAAGACATGTTTTAAGAAACAAGAAAACACGAGAAGCATATATTTGTGCAAACATATGAAACAATATGCCAAACAAGTCAATTTCCAAAATACCCTGACAAATATTTCAAAACTCCCAACATAAACAGAACTATGCATTGAAAGCATACATTACATCCATGGAATCATAGCCAAACAACAATCACCAATAATAGCTCTTAAATATTATCAATGCCATGAGTGGTAGAATAAAATTATAAATGTTATATTAATCATATATTATTGCATCTCTTTTCAAAATATTAGATGTATGATTCCATTCCTTCTGTCTGGCGGGTTAATTGGAAATTGAAAAGCTAAGCCATAAAAAAAAGAACCTCTGGTGTCAAATCCATTTACTATGTTTATTAAGAACTCAACTGAAAACTGTACACTATAATTATACATTTTAATATCTGAAGAACAGATAACAGAAAAGGATGAAACAAAAAGGACTATCCATACCTCCATCCATAGAACCTGAAAATATGCTTCTCAAATGACCTGGACTCTTTGACATGGCAGAACTGCCATCAATGTGTCCACTCATTGTTGCCAGAAAGGGTTTTGCAAAAATATGATTACCAAGAAGGCCACGAATAGAAAATAATCAATTGCTCAGAATCCTTAAAGCTCATCTTGGTCACAAAGCGTCCAATGACAATATGGCATAAATGATGAAAGCATTCAATTTTGTAAATTCTAAAGCACAACTCTACCTTGTCTAACTTTGTTGCATTGAGAGCACGGACATATTCTTGAGCTCTTGCCTGAGTATGTAGGTTGCGATTGAAGTTTCTAAAAACCCTTTGTTATACATAAACAAGCATCAAAGAGATATATAAGAATTCAAACTTTTGCCATGAGTAAATTAAGGAAAATTGATTGAACACAAAAATTACAAAGAGAAAATTTATGAAAATATTTCAGCTCTACAGGAACCTATTGGGGATAAACTTTGTATCAGGTCTATTTACATCAACAGTGGCTTCATTGACTTAAAATTATATTCTTGGTCAATTCCATGACCAAATGGTCAAAGCATCCAAAACATAAGCAAATTTGTAGTTATTGATCCTTAATTGGGGCATTAGCTTATGCAGATAATCAAAGTTTTCAAGATTGCAATGAACTGATAGCCAGAGCCAGAAACGCGGATGGATTGGTTTATGTGAATCTCACATCAACTGTAATACTTCACTTTTGGTGCACATAAAATCTCGAATGCGAGAAACATCTAATTTCCATTTTTGTAAAACCATATGCGCATATTCTACATAATGAAATCCTATTGTAATTCTCCATGGATCATTAGGTGTAGGATGCACCTAACAATATGCTGTAAATGTTTTGAGAATTTTTTTCTTTTTAGATTGGCCAGAAGCATGGAACTCATATTTACGTGATACTTAGAAGTGTACTAGCCAAAAATAAGTAGTCCAGTTACTCTTGGACTGTTAAATTTTCAAAATTTACTTCAATCTGATCTAGGATCTTAACTGAGAGAAAAACATGTACAACAAATCTACAACATATCAATCATGGACACAATAATGCAAGCACACAAGAGACACAGAGTTTACTTGGGGAAAACCATAAAGGTGAAAAACCCCAATAACTTCCTCAGAGATAGATAGAGCAATGATACAACCAGAATACAAGAGATAGTCTTCTCCTAGCAATAGAGCCTCCTCCTCCACAAGTGCTCCACTCTCCCAAGTGTGAGTGAGATAATAGAATGTGTAAAATGAGAGAGACACACTCTCTATTTATACACTAACTTGACTTGACCTTTACTCAACTAGGTCGGCCTCAACTTAACCACTTAACATAATGCTGACTGGGCCGACCCCAACTAGGGTGGTCTAATATCCCTTTGACCCACATGGATGACCCCCAATAGGGTGGTCTAATACCCTTTGACCCACATGACTTATATAGGGCCGACCCCAACAAGGTGGTCTAATAACCCATAAAGTATAAGTTACGACATTTACAATATAAATGAAGACACTTCTGTATAGAGGAATAATAACATCTCTATAGGAATACAACCACTTCCGTATATAGGAATAATAACATCTCTATAGGAATACAATATACATATATGTGAAATACATTCCGAAGTTACATATACATCAACACTCCCTCTTAACTAGGAAGGTATTTCTCGACACAGGTCTTCTAGCATAAGTCATCTTCTCTGGATCATCGTCACTGGATAATCATCATCGAGTCATCATCATCGTCACTGTTACTGCTATCTCAATCAATCTCTGTATCTACTCGTCATAGGAAGTTCTATAGAGCCAGTCCTTTTTCATACTGGATGTAGGCCCACCACCTATAGGTCTTCGTCATCACTGGCCATACTGTGGAAATCTCAGGACTTATTACGTGCGTCACAAAACCTTAAAAGAGTCTCTTGACTAGCAAGAACCCTAAAGAGCATCTGAGGACTTTTTCATCCTGTCCAGATCTCTAGGACTTATTACATGTGACCACACCACAAAACCTCAAAAGAGAATCCCAGGACTAATTACGAGCACAAGGCTCAACCTATAGGATCTCCTAGGGTGCAAATTACATGTGGTCACCACAAAACCTCGAAAGAGCATCCTAGGACTGATTACGAGCACAAGGCTCAATCTATCGGATCTCCCATGGCACAAATTACATGTGGTCATGGAAAAACCTCGAAAGAGCATCCCAGGACTGATTACGAGCACACAGCTCAACCTGTCGGATCTCCTAGGGCACAAATTACATGCCATAGGACAAAAACTCAAAAGAGCATCTGCCAGATATCCCAGGGCACAAATTACATGCCATAGGAAAAACCTCGAAAGACTATCTGCAGATCTCCCAGGGCACAAATTATATGTCCTCCCAAGCAAAACTTCAAAAGAGTATTTTCCAGATATCCCAGGGTACAAATTACATGCCACAGGAAAAACGTCGAAAGACTATCTGCAAATCTCCCAGGGCACAAATTACATGCTTATCTACACAACCTGTTCCACGGCCACAGAGTATCAACCTGATACTCACCATACATCATCTTGATGTACACATGATCATCCTGATCATCATCACTGCAACATCCTGCTGCATGCCATCTGGAGCAACATCCTAAAGCTCGTCATCCATGATCATCCTGATCATACAATGCATCTACCTGATGCATACCAAGTATCTACCTGATACATATCATCATACATGATCCACCTTCATATAATGTATCCACTTGATACAAATACAAATACATGACACATATCACCATATATGATCCACCTGATCATACAATGTATCCACCTGATACATATACAGATACATGGTCTAAGCATCCAACATGATGCATATACAAAAATACATACAAGTGATCCAACTGATCATATCCAGCATCCAACATGACGCGTACATACATATACATATAAATGATCCAACTGATCATATCCAGCATCCAACATGATGCGTACATACATATACATATAAATTATCCAACTAATCATATCCAGCATCCAACATGATGCATATACAGAGCATTAACTGGAGCATCATCCTGATGCTCATCATCCAACGCTTATATCCACAACCATGTGAAGGATCCTCCTTCCAACATGCTTGGAATGGCTTATGCAAATGTGTCCATCAATTCTTCCTTGAAGTGTCATCAATCTGAAGAACACCAAGCCTCTCCCTGAAGTACTTGAACTTCACCCTGGCTAGTGGCTTCATCAACACATCTGCAATCTGCTCATCCATTGCAATGTACAGGAGCTTCACAGCTCCTCTCTGCACCACATCCCTGATATAGTGATATTTGATCTCTATGTGCTTCAACTTGTCATGAAACAATAGGTTCTCGGACAACTTCACACAACTCTGGTTATCACAAAAGATACCAGTATCCTCTAATGGATGATCAAATAACTCAGACAGTAGCTTCCATAGCCATACTGCCTCACAACTAGCTGAACAGGCTACAACATACTCTGCCTCAGCTGTACTCAGTGCTACGCAGGACTTCTTCCTGCTAAACCAAGAGATCACACCTGATCCGATACTGAAGCAGCATCCATATGTGCTCTTCCTATTTGCAGCACTGCTAGCCCAATCTGAATCAACATAACCCTGCAAGTTAAAATTTTGATTCACTTCATACTTGAGCCCATAATCAACTGCACCCTTTAGGTACCTCAGAATATGCTTTACAACAACCAGGTGAACACTCCTGATATCCATTAGGAACTGGCTCAATGTGTTCACCGCAAAGCAAATATCTGGTCTCGTGTTCGTCAGGTACATCAAGGACCCAATCCTCTGACGATACATAGTGATATCAACCGGCTCAGATGAAGCATCACACAGATGCTTCAGGTTCGATGCCATAGGTGTGGCCATAGCCTTGTAGTCCATCATCCCGAACCTCTTCAAGATCTCTACTGCATACTTCCCTTGTCCAAGGAAGATTCCATCACTCTGCCACACCTCCATGCCAAAAAAAAAATAGTGCATCATCCCCAAGTTCTTCATCTCAAACTCGGCAGCAAGCTTCTGCTGTGTGTCGGCAATCAATCTGTCATCTCCTGTTACAAACAGGTCATCAATATACAGGAGTAGAATCACAAGATTCCCTTCCTCAACCTTGTATTAAAGGTTGGAATCCGCTTCACTCTTGGTAAAGCCCAAACTGGATAGAAAGCTATCTATCCTACCAAGTTCCGCACACATATATGACTACACCATTCAAGAAGGCTATCTTGAAATCCATCTGGTGTATCTTCTATTTCATCACTCTTATATTTCTCTATGCTGCCATTTGCAGCATGCTTGATCTGATAGTTCCATTTGGAAGTCACAACAGACTTCCCTTCAGCTCTTAGGACCGTATCCCAAACATCGTTCTTCATGATCAACGGATCATGGAATTCTTCACATATCCTGGGAACTTCAATATCTTCAATAGATAATTTTGTTGCTTGAACAAATGTTGTAGTCCTTCTTTTGTAGGTGATGGTATACGATCTTTCCTACACAACAAGTTAAATTCCATGATTAGAAAACATCTCATAGTTTTCAGAACAAATTCTTACACATAAAGAAATATGTCATATAGTCATGCAATTATCTTAGCCAATGCTTCAATACAACATTTATCCATATTCCATAACTTTCTAGATGCCTTCCAATCTCTACCAGAAGATTGTTAAGAGTGTGCACAACTCCTGACATGTCAACAAAGAGGTTTCATTCTAGATAAGTAGCAATAGAATGTTGTACAGTGCCATAGGCCACTTACCCATGTATATTAGTAGTGTACTGTTCATCAATGCAACTATTCTAATATGCATAATACACAACCTAATTCTAGGAACATAGGCATATACATCATTGAATAACATTATGTAAGAAATGACAATTCAAATACTTATCTTTGTTTGGTTGCTGGGTGGACTCCCTCTGAATCTTTGCAACTCCATTCTGATGTGGATTGTGAGAAGAGGTCAACTCCCTCTGAATATCTGCATCCTTGCAGAAACTACTGAAGTGTGCTCCTTTGCTTTCTTGCAGGAACAACTGGAGTGTGCTCCCTCTTGATCTTTGCTTCCTGGATTACCTGTCCTTGAACTTATATACATCCTTAACCACTATGCATGCTTATTAGTATCATCATTGTGTTATCCTTGAGGTCTCTTACATAGTCACACGTTCATTAGTATAATCTTAATACTATCAAAACACAATAATCTTAAACATGTATAGTCATGATCATTCACAAATAATAAACATTAGTATTCAAGGTTTCAGGGAAGTCTTCTTTTACTCATGCATATTCTTATTTGATCATAGGACTCTTTTGGTTAGTTAAATCATCAATGCATAAACCCGTGATTACTCAAACCTATACCTTCATGATTCTTTTGGTTAATCATATCATCAATTATGGTAAGAAACATAATATGCATACAACCATGACTATTCAAACCTATGACTTCATGAATAATCATTGTCAACAACACAATAGTATAAGATCCTAACACAAGGTAGGATTCTAGCTTGATATAGGAAAAACATACCTGGATTAGCATGCTAGCTAGTTATGTCTAACATACCCGCATAATGTCTTCTGGTTTTCTTCAATGACTTGTGCTAGTAACGTGCATGTCTCATAAGTTAACCATTGTAGAACCAAGTTATACATACCTCGAAAGTAGATCTTCTATGTGATCCATGACAATGGATGAATCTTTGTCTTCATGTCACCATGAGCATATGTTCTTGAAGTAGAACATGATTTGTCTTTCTTGGTATACATTTTATGTTAGCAGACAACATAAACCTCATACAACACCATAATGCATTAGTACAATCATAAGTGTCAACACCCTAATGCATGCATTCATAATTTTGTTAAGGTGATACGGCAAGTCTAAAATCAAGATTGTTCTAACTGTAATAACATGAAGACAAACATATCATAAACTTAATCATGAAAAAAAAATCTTGAGACATGCTTGGATGAGTCATACCTGTCGAGATTGCTTGTAATCTTCTTATGGAAGGCCTTAGCCTCATCTCCCTCTGAAACAGGAACTTCTTCACTTATGTAGGTGACCAATCCATCTTCTTCTAGGATTAACCCAATTCACTTGATTTGCAAGAACTGGATCTGGAGCTGGATTAGGGTTTGTTAAGGAAACCCCAAAAAATCAAACTTTGAATTTCAAACTTTCGAAAGGATAGAAATATGCACCTTGATGAGCTGATCAAGTTGGTATATTCAGAATTTGAAAACTGCAAAGTTTCACCCCTCGAAATTGCCTTTTAGATTTCTGGATTCACTAGGGAGGACCCTGAATTAGGGTTTGAGTTTCCCGGAACTTCACCCAACCAAACGATTTGATTCAAAGCTCTAAGCTTCGATTTTTTTTAGGAGCTTCCAGCCATGGTCATAGATTTCCAAAATTCCAAGTTTTACAGAAGCCCAAATTTTCCATCTTTCCAATCAAAGTCCCGAACTAGGGTTTGATCAAGCCCGGCCTTCTACCCAACCAAAAAATCTGATCTTGGTCTCTAAATTTTGATTTTGATGATTAGCATCTAGCTGTGGTCTCCGATTAGAGAAATTCCAACTTTCTCCGAAGCTCTAAATTCCGGAAGCCATGAATGAAGGTGCTAAAAAATAATTATGTTTTGACAGAAATATGTACCTGATTTTTTCTGGTGTAACTCTTAACTTTTCAATCCATAGGGTCTGAAAATTTTTCTTGAGATAGCCTGACCTGTTATCTTTCCATCCCGATAGGTCTGACCTCAATTGGATTCTCGGAGAGAGAGTTATTCCAAGTGTCACAACGTGACCTATTTATGGGATAATACATGAGAGCGAACTTGTACGGCGTTACACATGTCACTGGTTCAACTTTGGCCTTTGAAAATTTTTCTTGAGATAGTACCATCTGTGTAATACCTATCACTATTTACGAAATTTCATTGGGAGCTTCCTAGCCCAAGTTAGGACCTTTTTCCCAAGGTCACCTGATTTTGACTCAGATCTGGAAGAGGCAAAAATCCGATATTGTACAGATCATAAATCACCAAGTACAACGAATTAGAGGTTTTCCTTTGGACACAAGGTACATGGGGATCTTATATTCGACTTGTAAAAGTTTCATATCTGAAAATTTTTCCAAAATGGATTTATAGAGAAAGTGCTACGATGACTGGTTTTTTCTATATCAAGCCCTAGCATCGTAAGTGCAACAAGTGTCATACATGCCAAATCATGCCTTCTTTCAGGCTAGCTTTGATACCATGTTAAATTTTCAGAATTTACTTCAATCTGATCTAGGATGTTAACTGAGAGAACAACATGTACAACAAATCTACAGCATATCAATCATGGACACAATAATGCAAGCACACAAGAGACACAGAGTTTACTTGGGGAAAACCATAAAGGTGAAAAAACCCAATAACTTCCTCAGAGATAGATAGAGCAATGATACAACCAGAATACAAGAGATAGTCTTCTCCTAGCAGTAGATCCTCCTCCTCCACGAGTGCGCCACTCTCCCAAGTGTGAGTGAGATAATAGAATGTGTAAAATGAGAGAGACACACTCTCTATTTATACACTAACTTGACTTGACCTTTACTCAACTAGGTCAGCCTCAACTTAACCACTTAACATAATGCTTACTGGGCCAACCCCCACTAGGGTGGTCTAATAATCCTTTGACCCACATGGCCGACCCCTAATAGGGTTTTCTAATACCCTTTGACCCACATGACTTATACAGGGCCGACCCCAACAAGGTGGTCTAATAACCCATCAAGTATAAGTTATGACATTTACAATATAAATGACGACACTTCTGTATAGAGGAATAATAACATCTCTATAGGAATACAACCACTTCCGTATAGAGGAATAATAACATCTCTATAGGAATACAATATACATATATGTGAAATACATTCTGAAGTTACATATACATCAACATGGAATATGCACAATTGGACATGAGAATGATAAAACCATGATTCAGTGTAAGGAAATCCAAGTGGGTTTTTTGGCATGAACCATAACTATCATAATGTATCCTTTTTCCAAAGCAGTAAAAAATTCTTGAAATATAGGTTAACAAATCCCATAGTTTGAAATAACTTCATTGAGAGATGAGCCCCCTCCGCATTGGGTAAATCCAAGATAAACACAATGGACATCTTGATTCTTCTATCAACTTAAATCAACCTCATTTTGTCATACATCTTTCCACTGGTGAAATACTACCATCTTCCTCCAAACATTATGGCACCTTAAGACGTTATGGAGTCACTAAGATAGGGACTTGACTCTTAGATATGCAAGGAGATGTTTTCTACCACTGGTTCAAGGAAAAGTTCCTAGATTTGACCCAATAGTGCCAGCAAGATATTGTTGTATCTACTTCATTGCTTCCTTCTTCTAGTAGTGGCTAGCATTTTTAGGAATAAACCACAATTGTGAAGCTTTGTGGGTGCAAGTGCAGATGCCGGTACAAGGACACTATTTCTAAAATCCAATTTAGGGTGTGGAGCTGTATCATATGCACATACACATGCAAACACTATAATTTTCCCTACCTTTTAAAAAGAATAGACTGAGGATTTGGTTAAGATGCAATAGCCAAATGAAGCACAATAAATCTCTGTAGGTAGATTCTGCCTTTTTCTATGAAGGTGCTATTAACATCACCAGTCTCTGTACATGAAAATATATGTTAGCAACAATCACATTTGGAATAGTTTTCTTCTAAAATTGCTTGACATATTTGATATGTTCCTCCTTCTAGTGAGGCAATAATATTTTCAGGAAATGAATGAGGCAATAAGTCTAACAACACCCTTCTAACCTGCATATTATAAATTCTTCTAAGCTCATTTTGAAATTTTATAGAGTTATTAGCTATTGAGCTCTTCATATTCTGTCATCTCCTCTAAGAGGTATGCCATAAATTGATTATGTCATATCGAAATTGCCCATGCCCCATGGTTAATGGCACCTTAGGACATTCTAATACAAAACCCCCATGTTCCACTATTACTTGGAATTCTTGATTGGATATACAAATGAATTTAGTATGAATCATCTTTTAGATTGACAAAACTATGAGCACTACCATGATTACCATGATTGACCAGTATGTTAAGTGGTTTGATACTTAAATTTACTTAAAGTAGTCCTACTTTTTTTTTGTAAGCTAGAGGTAATATTTGTATTATAGTAAACAAGAAATGAATTGTAAAAATTCTATGCTGGATGGCATGCCACTTGGGAAACCAGACCAGCCATAAGGAAAATTCTTATCTATCCGAATTGTCTGAGACATATTACCTGGGATACAAACTATGATAGCTACAGGAATATTATATTTACTGTAATAAAAAAACATTCTAGAAAAACTTGACAATAAAACTAAACAGGATTATCTGCTTCATGAGGAATTGACATATCTGCCCTTGGATCACAATCTAAAGGTCGATGCTCAAGGGAATTCACCTTCTGCTCTTCATAACTTTTCCCCTATTCATAATCAGAAACCTTAAAAACATTCCCACAAGCAGAGTAGGCGATGAGGTCCTATTTGGCATCCACTGTTCTCATTAAAACCAACAGTTAATCCAGTTGTAAGAATATTTCATTTGTGTGTGTTTGAAGGGGTGGAGGAAACAGACTGAATAATTTTTCCTTCAAATTGCAAAATTAGCCAAATGGTAATCCTAGATGGTAATCTCCACAGCCAAACTATGCTTCTCAATGGGAAAATTCTAGATGTAACTCCTGAGGGTGAGATACGTTCTTTAGAGCCAGTGACAATTGATGCTGACAGGCGTATTTTTTTAGCACCTCTCTCTATTGCATTTTTGTCTCTTTCAGATGTTCAATTCTCAACATGGAACAATTAGGGGTTGATTATCTGGAAAAACAAAATATCATTCGTTAAGTTGGTTTATGTAAAAAAGCTTTAACAATAGCTGAATTGAGTTACCTATTACTGCCGAGACACAGTTTTAATAAATCATTTTCACTATTCAATGAGTAAATTTGTGCTACATTGAGTTGAGATGATTGATTGCTTTAACTTATCTCATTTTTCATGACTTATGTTTTGGAAAATGTTGTGCAAGGAGAGGCTTTGAAATTAAGGTGATCATTTCTTTTGTTAAAATATGCCTTAAGGTGATCATTTCTTTTATTTGTCAAGCACATGCTAATTATTTGTTCGTCACATCATGCAAAATCCTATAGTAGTGTTATGGCAATTTTTGTAACTTAATGTTTCTGGCTCTTGAACATTTTAGAAGCGGAAAAGAATAATTAAGATGAAGATGATGGCATGGATGGCTAGAAGACTGATGATGAAGAGGAGGAAGAAGATTATTCAGATAAGGAAATGGGAGTTAATACTGAAGATGGGGATGAAGCTGATAGTCAAAAGCTTCATAGGCTAGCAACCAAGGTTCTTTAACATTTACTAGAGTTTAGTTTCTTGCGAAGGAAAAATTGTGCGACAGGTGTTTAGTTTCTGGTGTTGTATTTGGCTCAAGTGTTGTTAAGTTCTTAAAGAAGTTCGGTGCAAATATTGAATTTTCAGGCCAAAGCTTTCCAGGCACATGCAGATGATTTTGATGATGATTTTAGTGACGATGAAGAGTTCCAATCTTTGATTGACAATGTGGATACTTTTGTGTTCTTCAGTCATACCATGAAAGTCTTGGCACCTTCTGTATCTTAACATTTGGAAACAATTTAGAGTGCTTCTATCTAAAAATTTGCTGCTGCAATTTTGTTATATTTATAATGCAATAAAATTCATCCATTGCTAGCTGGGTTTAGACATTAAGTATACCTTCAGTTACTAATATTATATTTTCTTTTGTGGTTCTTCCATCATTCATGTATGTTTCAAATCCAAGAAGGTTTCAGCATCTAATTCAGTCAATGGACTTCCACAACGAAGCTGTTGCAAATGCTGTAGCACATCATGCTGAAGAGAGGAAGGTGGATATTAAAAAGGAAAAGGCAGAGAATGCTGCAAGTTGTGTGGTGCCACAACAATAGTTCTATAAAATTGCAAATATTTGTTTCTTTTCGATCCACTTATTATTCATCAAATTTTATTGGTGAGCTTTAGAATAAATATACCAAGGAAATTTAGTCTCATTTTGTGATGGAAGCAACATCATGTCCAGAGTTTTCGAGTGTCTTCATGTATTCTGTAATGTGTTCGATTGTTCTCGATACTACCTATGTTGAAGTTCCTTTGTTAGTTAACATGAGGAATCTTTTTTAAAGTTTTGCTTGGATGTATAGATGCATGAAGGCCCCATGTTGAGTATAAATTTAGTTTTGGCTTTCATGTGCTGGATTCAAAATCAACTGTGGAAGGATTTCCCCATCTTACCTGCCTAAATTGTTGAATACAAATGTAAGTAGAAATTCTTTTTTTCTATTTAATTAGATTTATGGGTGGTTGTCTCTAAATCTACAGGAAGATGTAGAGGTCAGTGAAGTCGAATATCGTAGGAATCCATGAATGTAGAACTTTTGAGATTGGTAATGTTATTTTTAATGTGTCCATATAATGTTATTTGGGATTTTGCCAATAATATAGTTATATTTTTGTGGACAAAGAGAGGATATCCAAGATGGAAGTTATATGTAAGTGTTTCACCTAGCTGTGTATTATCAGCAAGGCTCTATA
Source organism: Larix kaempferi (assembly GCA_027924585.1). Taxonomy (NCBI): domain Eukaryota; kingdom Viridiplantae; phylum Streptophyta; class Pinopsida; order Pinales; family Pinaceae; genus Larix; species Larix kaempferi. The sequence goes on from BSBM01000937.1 coordinate 2,434,069, forward strand.
ACTGGTTAAATTTATCCTATCCAATTCGACTGACTCTGAATTCATCATGAGCCAAGTTGTAATAGACTTAGAATATGGATGATTGTTGCGGACATAAAAAATTTCTGTTATTTTGAGTTTCAATGTCATGACCAACCTTCTTGATTTGCTTGACTTTCCCTTTGCAACACATTTGGTCACTAGGCCTGTTTGTAGAAGAATATAATAAAATGCTAAATTTTAAACAAGCATGCCATGTTCTCTTGTTAACTTTGACAGATTGCCAACCATGACTGGATCTTGCAGATACAAGCAGTAGTTTGATATCATGGACCTATTTGTTATTAGATTTCACTGTGATCGAGATCTCATTTTTGTAGCGAGGGAGGTGGCTTGGACCACATTGGAGGAAGATGATTTTGGGACACCATTTTCTCATCCTTTGCTTCTATATAAACTAAAATTCTCCTTTCCATGGCATCATCCACCATTATCTTCAAGTTACCTATGAATTTTCAGTCAAATTCAGACATCTTGGCATGAATCTAGATGACTCAGTAGATAGTTTAACAATGGATGCATGCTTGTCATTCCTATAAATTTCTAGGATTTTTTCATTTTGCATCATTCAAGCATACAAAATAGTGATTACCAAGTTAATATAGATGCATTTATTTGCACTTAATAAATGCAGTTGAAAGAATTGAAGAACTAGTACAAGGTAAGCCATTATGGATCTATAGTAACTTGGTAATCATTATTTTGTATGCTTGAATGATGCAAAATTTGTTTGAATATGATCATTGTCAAGTAATAACAAATTATTAAAGGGTGCTAGCTCAATGGTAGAGCACCTACCTAATTATAGGCAGGAGATTGGTGGTTCGATTCCTCCGTACCCTATCATAAATTAATGACTAAGAAAACAACTAAATTCACATATATACAACTATTAGTAGCTAATTTCCAGTATCTTATAGCGTGACTAACGTTTAGGCGTATTTATCTTAGTCATTAATATGTTATCATCTAGTAGTTTATTTAGTTGTATATTTGGTCATTAATTGTGGCAATCAATGACTAAATCAGTGACTATCAATGACTAAATCAGTGACTATTAGTGACTAAATCAGTGACTATCAATGACTAAGTCAATGACTAATAAGTCAACCAATTAATGACTAGTGAAATACGACTAGCTATAAGATAGTGGAAATTATGTACTATTAGTCACCAACTAAAAAATAGTCGTTATAGTCAAATTTCAGTCATTTTTTTAGTCATTAATTTCTCATTTTATACTAGTGGATAGATAATAACAAGCACTAGGATTCTGGTGCCCTTGATTGTACTAAATCCTCCCGTCTCTATGATAATTTTATGTTTTATGAGGTGTATCAATGGTGCACTTATGCCACGTCATTGCACCAATATCCGGTGTGCATGAGTGACATAAGTGCACCGTTTACACGATTATTATTATTTTTTTATTGTATAGTTACCGATGCATGCATTACCCTTAAGGGCATCGGAATTTTGGTGCTCTTAAATGTGTAATGCACCAGTGATCATTTGTGGGATTTTTATTTTTCTTCATATGGAGTGGTGCATTCAAGTCATTTGGATCGCACCACCCACGATGCACCATGTAAAATTTTAAAGGGTGCATCGTATAGTGGTGCGAGCTGAGCAACTTGAACGCATCGCGCAATTTTTTTAAAAAATAGGTGCATTTCAAGTTGAATTTTAAAAAATAAACCGCTAACAAATTAAATTCTAAACTAAAAAACATTTTACCTATTGAATGGCGCGTCAAGGAGGCATATTGGCGATGAATGGGAGATTTTATTTTTTTCGAAATGGTTTGAAAAAATTCAAATGAATCGCAACAACCAATAGAAGACAAGGATGCATCCCCATCGACCATGGATATTAGGGCGTCTAGGTGTGTGAAGGGAAGTATTGGTGTAGAAGGGCTCGGACGCACTGAAGTGGGTGAAAATGATTTTTCGACCGCGGTAATTTTTTTTATTAAACCCTGCACCGGTGTACTCGACATAAGGATGCACCAGTGCATTCCATAGTTTAGAGCACTGGAATGAGCCGATGTTAAAATAAACTATTTTTTTAATAAAATAAAATAGTTTTTTTAATAAAATAAAATAATTTTTTTGATAAAATAAAAAATATTAATATTTTTAATAAAATCATTTTTGGTGCGTTTGGTTTATGATCCCATAACGGGGCGTCTATAGTCTTTAGCGCACCGGGAATGGTTTTAAAATATTTTGTCAATTATAGAATTATATTTTTTTATTTTCAATTAAATGGAATGTCGATGTGTTGTGGTATTCAGAACGCACTGGGGCATTTAACAATGGATGCACCATTGTTAAACTTTTGAGATTTTTTTTAAGAAAATAGATTATTATGTTTCATAAAATAATGTTTGGTGTGTTAGGTTTGCTAAGATGCACCGGAGCGGTTATCGTTAATGAACGCACCGAGTTTAGTTTTTTACTTAAATATTTTATTTTTTAAATAAAAGAGTATGTAGTGCGGTGGTTTCTACTAAATGAATTGGTGCGATTGTATGTGATGGAACACACCACTATGGTTATTTGGAAATTATTATGTTTTGATAATGATGCTTTATGGTCACGGTGTGACAAATTAGGACACCCCAGTGAACTCACCACTATTATTAGGTTCTAAATGCACCAGTGTGATTAGGTAATAAATGCACTGAAATAAAAACTTGTGCTAAAACCTTCGATTGCTCACCTCCGCTACTAACCTCCACTATAAACGGACATTTGGGCTCTTTTGGGAGGAGCATATGCTATAACCTTCGCTAAAGGGCCTTTTCCTTATAGTGAAAGGATACTCATATTATAGTGAAAGGATACTCATATTCACCTCCTTCTACATTGAAGTGTGGAAAATATTCTCATCCACATTTGAGATTTCATCTACCCATTGGATTGAATATGTGGATAGAAGGTTATTTTTCTTGGCATCCTTCTTTTAGTTCTTAGGGTTCCACTCTAAATATAATTTCCGACACTTTTCTTCACTATGACCATCAATGTTACAATGATTATAGTGGTTTTTTGGATCATTGCACTGATGTGTCATGGTTGTAGTCTTCTTATCTTTTCATTTCCACTTATTCTTCCTCTCCTTACAAGTGTATTGGTTCTCTTTCTATTTGGAACCACTTGGTTGTCCTTTCTTATGGCATATAGTCTCCAGGTGTTGTGCTTCCACACAAGCCTCATCAATTTCCATGGACTTGAAGATCATCGCTTGCTTCCATAAATGAATATTTAGACCCCCTATATACTTCAGGAGTACATCTGGATTCCTGTGTGATATACCCAACATAATAGCCATCTTCATAAATTCGAATGCCAACGAATCCTAAAGTAATTTCAACGAATACATTGGTCCTCTACATATCCAATAGGGTAGAATTAGGAATTTTATGAGGGTTTTAAAATCCTCCCACTTAGTTATTGGTGGAGCACCCTCTAGCCGAAGTGCCTCTGTGAGAATTTCCCACTAGGTTAATGCATGGGCCTTTGATTCGATCTCTAAGTTAGAGGCTCCAAAATCACCAAAAGTTCCAAACTTGCTTTCTAGAGCTACCATGAGAATTGACATGATACACGAGATATCAACAACTTGTATTTCCAACTTTGTAAATCATTGTTCATATTTTGCCTCCAATTCTTCTCCGTACTCATCCTCCATGGATATGGATTGAAGAATTTTTATTTATTCGACCAACTCCTGGTTCCTGCAATTTCCCACAAAGCCAAAAATAAAATTGCTTTGATACCAATATAATCTATAAAATGTCATGGATATTCCACTGGAGCAGTTCATCACAATTGATCTTACAACTTAATTCATTGTGTTAGCTAAATTACACAAAATGATAAATAAACTAGAACTAAAAGGAAAATAACACACCCACTCAATTAACACAAGATACAAAACCCACTATATGGAAAAACCTATCCAGAAGTGATAATTGTGCCTTTCTCTTTTCTTCTTTGATATGTGTTGCAAATACAAAGAAAGTGGTACTCACTATGGATTTATCTTTGACACTATGGCCTACATGGCTACTACAAGATATGCCACTTCATCTCTTCTGGTCTAATTTCCACTCCCTTACTATTGCTCAATTATGGAACAATACAATAACATCATAATGGACTCCCCTTCTCCTCCTAATGGCCCAACAGTTAACATAACATGATATCCATTTAGGGTTAGTTTTAGGGTTTGTAAATGGTTCAACTCCTAATTATGGTTAGGGTTTTGAACCCTCTAGAATTTTCTTTAAACCCACATGTAACTAGCTACACATGTGTGGGTAACGAGAGTTGACATGGAATCCACTCAGTACCATGGTGTTCAACTTGATACATGTCAACTTGTGGGAGGCATAACTTCCTCATGCAAAATCTAATTAAGGTGCTCTTTACACCATTGGAAAGGTCTTGAAGTGTATAATAACATGAATGCAATTCAAAACCATAGTTTGTGAATTTTAGACCCCAAAAAGCATTATTTAATCACTCAAACAGGTCTCGAAAGGTTTTGGACCCCAAATCTACAAAGTAAGACCTAACCCCTAAAATGGGCCCTACAATCCAATCCATCCAATATTTCCACACAAAAAAAACCAAAATATATGACAAATTATATATTGATCCAATTTGGATTAGTCAAACATGGTCAAACATAGTCAATCATGGACACTCATGGTCAATAGTCAAACATGGATAACCATGCTTAATCATGGACAAACCATAGTCAACCATGCTAAAAAAACTCAAATATGGTCAAATATACATATCTACAATACACAACAACTAAAAATGGTTTACCATAGTCAAACATGATTAGCCATTGTGGAGGACCATGGGCATAGATAGTCCACCATGGTTAAAAATGGTTAACCATAGTTAAACATGGTCCATCATAGTCAACTAAAGTCAAACATATTCAAGAAAAGTTGATCAAAATCAAACTTGGTAAAACATAGTCAAACATGGTCAACCATGGTTAAACATAAAAAACCCTAGTAAAATATCATAGATATTTTTATTTTAAATTATAAATATTAATATTTCCATTCACAAATCCATAAATAATCCCATGCATGTTGGGCATCACCTAGCACAACCACATTATTAAAGTTGGTTGATATAAGTCAATAAATGTTGTTTTTCACGAATGGCACCTATCAGCATATACCAACCACCTTTAATAATGTGGTTGTGTCAGTATTATGTCCCTACATGGACATATAAGAATCACACAATTTTATTAATATGCATGTACTTGAAGTTAATTTTGCAGTTGGTTAACTTAAGGTTTAGGTTAAAAAACGATTTAGTTAACATTTTTAATTATGGTGGTTTTTTTAATATGTGGTCATCCCTCCTACTAGTACTTGGCCTCGGAGATTTCATTAGGAAGCCCAATGTTGGGATAATAAATGCTATATTTATATATCTGATAACATGTTAATGTCGATTGTTGTACACCTTGAGTGGCCTAATGGTTAGAACATGTGTTTCTTTCTATGAGGTCACAAGTTCAAATCCAAAGGAGCATAGTGCATGTACACATTTGTAGACTTTAGTATTCAATTTTTTGTGCATGGATTTTGGTGTCTAGCTTAGCCATGAACATAAAATTAGATTATTCTTATTATTATTAATGAAATTTATTCCAGGTTCTAAGATATCTTGATGCATGGCTAGATTTTTTGGGATTTTGAAATTTGGCATGATATATCATTAGTTTCAATGAATTTATCTCTTTGGAGGATGAAGGTGGAGGATTTTTTTTGTTTAAATCAAACAAGCCCTATGCTTGAAAAGGTTTGTACATAAACCTAGTAATGTGATAGACGAGGAGAGGAAAAAACTAGATAGGAAGATAGTTTCTACAATTTGTATTTTCCTAATAGACCTTATCTTGTTTAATATTGGTGAAGAAAAGAATGTGGAAAGCATTTTGGAGAAACTCAAGGAGCTATATGAGATAAAATAAACAACAAATAAGGTTTTCTTCAAAAATAATCTTTATCATGTGAGGATAAAGGAGGATTCATATATGGAAAATCATCTAAATTGGTTTAATATACTAACTAGTAAAATGGTCTCTGTTAATGCAAATGTGGAGGATGATGATAAGGAAATATTTTACTCAGTTTCCCACCGAATACCTATGATCATTTAGGGGTGATCATCACCAACTCATCACCAAGAACTCTAAAACTTGATGATGTGGTATTTTATTTCATGGGAGAATATTTGAGGTGAAAATCATCTATCAAACCCTTTAATAGTGGAGCCCTATATGTTAGAGAGTGATCTAGTGAAAGGGGTCAACAAGGTAGGTCACATTCTAAGTTTTAGTATAGAGGACCCAAGATGAAAGGGAAGTGTTGGAATTGTGGCAAGCAATATCACTCAAGGAAAGAATGTTGGCATCTATAAAAGGAAAAGTAGGATGGAAAGAAGGGTCAACCATTATCTAAATCTAGTAAAATATATTTAGAAGAGATGGAAATAGGTGACTCCTTCTGTCTCAATAAAAAAAAATATATTTTATACACTTGGGTTTTGAACTCATGTTCATCTTTCCACATGTCTCCACATAAATAATAGTTTTTCAAATATCATCCCTATAGTGGTTGGATGGCCTACTTAGGTCTTGATAACCCTTTCGAGATTATAAGGATAGGGGGCATTAGGATTATGCTAGACGATGGAAGAAAAAGGGAATCGTGTGATGTGTGACATGTACTATGTTAAATTTTAAGCATTAATTCACAATACTCTAGGATCTTTACTGAGAGAACAACATGTACAATATATCAATGCATATCAAACATAACAAGCATGTCAATCATCACAAGAATCAAAAGCATGAGAGAAAATAGACACACAGAGTTTTCGTAGGGAAAACCCTAAGGTGAAAAACCCCACAACTTCCTCAGAGATAGATAGAGCAATGGCTCAACCAAAGTACAACCCAAGAAAAGAGATAGTCTTCCTCTAGCAGCTACTCCTCCTCAACTAGTGTGCCACTTTCTGAGTGAAGTAGAGATGAGTAATAAGTGATCTAAATAGAGATATACCGTTCTCTATTTGTACTTGTCTGACCTGCCTAAAAATCTTATGGGGCCGAATTCTCTCTTTTAGTCTAATAACCCCTAGTTACATTAATCTGGGCCGACACCCACATCAGGTGGTCTAATAACCCATTAGCAAGTTAACACACTTGCGACACTTGTCAATACAAATGACAACACTTCCGTATAGAGGAATAACACATCTCTATAGGAGTACAAAAAATATATATGAAATACATAGATGAAATACATTCTGAAGTTACATATACATCAACGCTCCCTCTTAACTAGGAAGGTATTTCTCGACACAGATCATCTAGCACAAGTCTTCTTCTCTAGATCATCGTCATTGATGTATCGACCTCGAATCATCGACATTGTCACTGCTGCTATCTCAACCAATCTCTAAATATACTCGTCATAGGAAGTTCTACAGAGCCAGTCCTTTTTCATACTGGATGTAGGCCCACCACCTGTAGGTCTTCATCATCACTGGCCATACTGTGGAATCCTCTGGATTTATTACGTGCGTCACAAAACCTATAAAAGAGCATCCCAGGATGTTACGGGTACACAACTCCGACCTGTAGGATCTCCTAGGGTGCTATTACATGTGACCCCACCACAAAACCTCGAAATAACATCCCAGGATGTTACGGGTACACAAATCCAACCTGCAGTATCTCCCAGGGCACTATTACATGTGGTCACCACAAAACCTCGCAAGAGCATCCCAGGATGTTACAGGTACACAACTCCGACCTGTAGGATCTCCCAGGGCACAAATTACATGTGGTCATGGAAAAACCTCGAAAGAGCATCCCAGGATGTTATGGGTACACAACTCCAACCTGAAGGATCTCCCAGGGCACAAATTACATGCCATAGGACAAAACCTCGCAAGAGCATCCCAGGATGTTACGTGTACACAACTCCGACCTAAAGGATCTCCCAGGGCACAAATTACATGTCCTCCCAGAGCAATGTCTCGAAAGAGCATCCCAAGCTGTTACGGGTACACAACTCTGACCTATAGGATCTCCCAGACATGGTCATCTACACAACCTGATCCATGGCTACAAAGTATCAACCTGATACTCACCATACATCATCCAGATGTACACATGATCATCGTGATCATCATCACTGCACTGTCTTGATGCATGTCATCTAGAGCAACATCCTGAAGCTCGTCATCCATGATCATCCTGATCATACACTGCACCCACCTGATGCATACCAAGTATCTACCTGATACATATCATCATGATCCACCTGATCATACAATGTATCCACCTGATACATACATAGATACATGATCCTCCTAATCACACACTATATCTACCTAATACATAACAATATACATGATCTACCTGATCACACAACGTATCCACCTGATACATATACAGATACATGGTCCAAGCATCCAACAAGATGCATACATACATAAATGATCCAACTAATCATATCCAGCATCCAACATGATGCGTATATACATAAATGATCCAACTAATCATATCCATCATCCAACATGATGCGTATATACATAAATGATCCAACTGATCATATCTAGCATCCAACATGATGCGTATATACATAAATGATCCAACTGATCATATCCAGCATCCAACATGATGCATACATACCTAAATGATCGAACTAATCATATCCAGCATCCAATATGATGCGTACATACATAAATGATCGAACTAATCATACTGAGCAAAAAATCGAACATCGTCCTGATGCTCATCATCCAACGCTTACATCCACAGCCATGTGAAGGATCCTCCTTCCAACATGCTTGGAATGGCTTCAGCAAATGTATCCATCACTTCTTCCTCAAAGTGTCATCGATCTGAAGAACACCAAGCCTCTCTCTGAAGTACTCGAACTTCACTCTGGCTAGTGGCTTTGTCAGCACATCTGCAATCTACTCGTCCATCGCAACATACAGGAGCTTTACTGCTCCTCTCTACACCATATCCCTAATATAGTGATATTTGATCTCTATGTGTTTCGACCTGTCATGAAACACTGGGTTCCCAGACAACTTCACACAACTCTGGTTGTCACAAAAAATACCAGTAGCTTCCAGCGGGAGATCAAATAACTCAAATAGTAGCTTCTGGAGCTGTACTACCTCACAACTAGCTGAACATGCTGCAACATATTCTACCTCAGTTGTACTCAGTGCAATGCAAGACTGCTTCTTGCTAAACCAAGAGATCACACCTAATCCCATACTGAAGCAGCACCCAGAAGTGATCTTCCTATCTGCAGCACTACCTGCCCAATCTGAATCAACATAACCCTGGAGGTTAAACTTTTGATTCGCATCATACTTGAGCCCATAATCAACTGTACCCTTCAGGTACCTCAGAATATGCTTTACATCAACCAGGTGAACACTCCTCGGATCTGGCTCAATGTGTTCACCGCAAAGCAAATATCTGGTCTCGTGTTCATCAGGTACATCAAGGACCCAATCATCTGACGATACATAGTGACATCAATCGGCTCAGATGAAGCATCACACAGAAGCTTCAGTTTTGATGCCATAGGTGTGGCCATAGCCTTGCAGTCCATCATCCCGAACCTCTTCATAATATCTACTACATACTTCCCTTGTCCAAGGAAGATTCCATCTGCACTCTGCCACACCTCCATACCAAGAAAATTGTGCATCATCCCCAAGTCCTTCATCTTGAACTCGGCTGCAAGATTCCGCTGCATGTCGATAATCAATCTATCATCTCTTGTTGCAAACAGGTCATCCACATACAATAAGAGTATCCCTGGATTGCCTTCCTCAACCTTGTAGTAAAGGTTGGAACCCGCTTTACTCTTAGTAAATCCCAAACTGGATAGAAATCTACCTATCCTACCATACCAAGTTCTACACATATCCTGTAATGTGTCTCAGAACCAAGTGGTAGCTCCACATACACTTCTTCTTCAACTACACCATTCAAGAAAGCTGTCTTGAAATCCATCTGGTGTATCTTCTATTTCATCACTTTTATATTTCTCTATGCTGCCATCTGTAGCGTGCTTGATCTAATAGATCCATATGGAACTCATAAAAAACTTCCATTCAAGTCTTGGGACTACATTCCAAACATTATTCTTCATGATCGACGGATCATGGCATTCTTCCCATATCTTGGGAACTTCATTATCTTCAATAGATAATTTTGTTGTTGAACAAATGTTGTAGTTCTTCTTTTGTAGGTGATGGCATACGATCTTTCCTACAAGACAAGTTAAATTGCATGATTAGAAACATCTCATAGTTTTCAAAACAAATTCTTATACATAAAGAAATATGTCATTCAATCATGCAATTATTTTAGCCAATGCTTCAATATAACATTCATCCATATCCTGTAACTTTCTAGATGCCTTCCAATCTCTACCAGAACATTGTTAAGAGTTTGCACTACTCCCAACATGTCAGCAAAGAGGTTTCATTCTAGATAAGTAGCAATGGAATGTTGTACAGTGCCATAGGCCACTTACCCATCACATGCATATTAATAGTATATTGTTCATTAATGCAATCATTCTAGTATGCACAATACATATCCTAAGTCTAGGAACATACGCATATACATCATTGAACATTTTTATTTAAATAAACAAAATATGTAAGAAATGGTAATTAAAATACTTATCTTTGTTTGTTTGTTGGGTGGACTCCCTCTGATTCTTTGCTTCCTTACAGGAGTTGCTGAAGTAGCTTCTTCTACACCTTTCTGATGTGGAATGTAGAAACATGGTCAACTCCCTCTGAATATTTGCATCCTTGCAGAAACTATTGGAGTGTCCTTCTTCTTGATCTTTGCTTCCTTGCAGGGGCAACTGGAGTGTGCTCCCTCTTGATCTTTGCTTCCTGGATTACCTATCCTTGAACTTATATTCATCCTTGGTCTCTATGCATGCTTATTAGTAACACTATTGTGTTATCCTCGAGGTCTCATACATAATCACACATTCATTAGTATAATGTTGATACTATCAAAACACAATAATCTTAAACATGTATAGTCATGATCATTTCAAATAGAAATAATAAGTATTAGTATTCAAGGACTCTTATGGTTAGTCATAATATACCTAAATCCGTGATTACTCAACCCTATGACTCTTCTGGTTAGTCATATCATCAATTAAGTTAAGAAACATAATATGCATACACCCATGATTATTCAAACCTATGACTTCATGAATAATCATTATCAATCATGTCATGCACAGTTATATAAGAGATCCTATGATATAAGAAACACATACCTGGTCACCATATTTGCTAGTTATGTCTAGCAATGTTTTCTTGTTCTCTTTAATGACCTGCATAAATCACAAGTTAACCTTTCCAAAAACAATTTATACATACCTCTATGTGATTCATGACTATAGATGAATCTTTGTCTTCATGTCACCATGGCATGTTCAAGTTTTCTCTTCAATTTGTACAATCCTTCCTCTTGCTCTCCAATAACCACTGCATCATCAATAGTTTTACCCTTTGGCCACATTAGGACTTGGCCATCTACAAATGAAACCCTCATGCCTTTTGCATCCAATGTAGAGATGGAGAGAAGGTTCTTCTTGAGACTAGGTACATAAAGGACTTCTTTCATCTTCAAAGATTTTCTAGAATCTAGGTTGTAGGAGGCTTCACCACTTCCTTTGATGGGGTATTGATAGTCATCCCCAAGTTTTACTTTATGGGGTGATTCAAGTTCATATAGATTTACAAAAGATTCTTTAAACCCAGTCATGTGTTTGGAAGTCCCATTGTCAATAAGCCAATCATTACAACCATGAGAGATAGTACCTGTGAGAGTAGAGATTAGAACATACTCTTCTTCACTTTATGAGTCATCATCACTTTCTGCCCTGGCCTTCTTCTTTGGAAGTTCATCATCTTTGGCAGCATGAGCATGGAACTTTCTTTTGCTGCCCTTATTCTTCTTGCTGGAGTTGTTGTTGTTGTTGTTATCCATTTTGTTCTTGGGAAATTCTGAAGCAAAGTCACCCTTCTCATTGCATGTGAAGCACCTTAGGTCCTTCTTATTCTTTTGGTGATAGTGAGTGGATCTCTTTTGCTGAGAGTGCTCCCTCTTAGGCTTGCTTCTTTTGGTGTGAGTTGCAAGAGCTTGATCTTCACTTCCCATATTTTCTTCTTAAGCTACAAGCCTAGCTTCTTCTTGTGAGCACTCCTCCCATAGTCTACTGAAGGAGATCAATTTCTTTCTTGCACAAATTCCTTGGATAAAGGAATCCCATGACCTAGGTAGGCCATTCAGAGTGGTCATCACAATTTCTCCATTTTCCACCACTTCATCTACAGCTTCAAGTTGTTCCTTGATCTGAGAGACTTTGGAGAAATAAGATTGAATGGTTTCTGCATTCAGTAGTTTGACCCCTTTTAATTGATTCCACAGAGTCATCTTCCGATTTATGTTCTTCCCTTCAAATAGCTTGGTCAAAGAGTCAAACATCTCCTTGGGTGTCTTCAAAGATGACACATGTGGTATGAGATGGTCTTTGATAGAATCAACAATGATTCTCTTTTCCTTGACCAAGTTCTTCTTATGCAATACCTTAGCCTCTTCATCCTCTGGGATAGAGATCTCTTCTTTTATGTATGAGTCCAACTCATTCTCTTCCAGGATTAACCCAATCCTATACTTCCAGGCTCGGAAGTTATCAGACCCTTCAAGCTTATCCTCAAGCTTGGTGTGGTGAGACATCTTTAAAGAGTACATCAAATGGAAATAGAAAAGATTTAGATCTTACCACTTGATTTGCTAAAAACTGGATCTGGTCCCAGATTAGGGTTTGTCGGAAAAACCCTAAAAATTCAAAATGTGAATTTCAACTTTATGAAAGGATAGAAAGATGTGCCTTAATGATCTGATTAGCCTAGTGTATTTAAAATTTGAGATCTGCAAAGCTTTATCCTTCATAAATTCCTTTTGTCTTCCCGGGTTCACTCGGGAGGGCCTTGAATTAGGGTTTGAGTTTCCCGAAGATCTACCCAACCAAAAATCTCGATCCAAAGCTCTAAACTTTGATTTTTCCAAGGAGATTCCACCTATGTCTTCAGATTTCATAAATTCCTATTGGTGTGGAAACCCTAATTTTTAGGGCCAAATCTGAAAATGTTGAAAATTGAATTCTCATTGGACAGATACATTCTACTTGATGAGTAGAGTCAATCTACTATACTGCTTTTCCAAAATCCGTGGAGAGAAACCCAATAAACAAGAAACCCTAGTTTCCATCACTACACAATGTCTTCTTCTCAGGTTATCTCTGATACCATGTTAAATTTTGAGCATTAATTCACAATACTATAGGATATTTACTGAGAGAACAACATGTACAGTATATCAATGCATATCAAACATAACAAGAATGTCAATCATCACAAGAATCAAAAGCATGAGAGACAATAGACACACAGAGTTTCTGTGGGGAAAACCCTAAGGTGAAAAACCCTACAACTTCCTCAGAGATAGATAGAGCAATGTCTCAACCAAAGTACAACCCAAGAAAATATATAGTCTTCCTCTAGTAGCTACTCCTCCTCCTCAACTAGTGTGCCACTTTCTGAGTGAAGTAGAGATGAGTAATAAGTGATCTAAATAGAGATATCCCGATCTCTATTTATACTTGTCTGACCTACCTAAAAACCTTATGGGGCCGACTTGTCTCTTTTAGTCTAATAACCCCTAGTTACATTAATCAGGGCCGACACCCACATCAGGTGGTCTAATAACCCATCAACAAGTTAACACACTTGCGACACTTGTCAATACAAATAATGACACTTCTGTATAGAGGAATAACACATTTCTATAGGAGTACAATAAATATATATGAAATACATAGATGAAATACATTCCAAAGTTACATATACATCAACATACTATCTATAGAACGATTTTCTCACAATAAAGATGATGGATATGCTAGGGTATCTTACAACCTTTGGTCACAATTGTTTCAAAATTACCAAAGTATCCCTAGTGGTAGAAAAAGGAGAATCTCGTTGGACCTTGTATCATTTGTGTGGTGATACAATGACATGCCATGTGGGAACAACAAACTCAAGTAATGCTTAGGATGCAATGATGTTGTAACATCAACTCCTTGGATATATTAATGGAAAAGGATTGAAAATTTCCGTGATCAAGGTATTCTTTATGGGGCTAAGTTTTATAATTTAGACTTGTGTGAGCACTATATTTTTGGTAAACAAAAGAGGGTTTGGTTTGTTGCAAGCTCTGGTAAAAGTTCTTATTTTTTGAAACTTATTATGTGTGATATAATTGTACTAGCACCCACTCAATCTCTAAATGGTGCTGGGTATTTTCAAACTTTTATAGATGACTATTTTAGAAGAGTGTGGGTGTATTTTATGAAAAATAAGTCAGGAGCCTTTGATAAATTTAGAGAGTTCAAGGCATGAGCAAAGAAATTATGCTTGGGTAAGTCTATTTTAGTATTTAGGTTAAATAATGGATGGGACTATTGCTCCTAGGAATTTTATAAGTTTTGTATGCAAGAAGGAATTAATCACTAGAAGATTGCTCCATATACTATGCAAAAAAATGGCATGGTTGAATGGATGAATTGCACAATCATAGAACATGGAAGAAGCACACTTAACACATATGGGTTATATAATGGATTCTAGGTAGAGACTCTTAATATGACTACTTATATTATTAACAAATATCCTATAGTTTCATTCTGTGGTTACATTATAGAGGAGGTTTGAGGTGGTAATCTAGTTTGTTACTCTCATTTGTGCACCTTTGGCTATGATGCAAGTTATCACGTGCCTAAAGAAAAAGGCCCAAACATGACCTAGAATCAAGGAATGTGTGTCTCTTAGCTACGATAATGCAATAAAATGGTATATACTATAGGATCCTACTAACCACGAGGTAAATGTTAGCCTAATATTTTTACTGAAAAAACCATACAAGGGAAGGACATCGAAAAAACACCTAAAGTTGTACCTATTGAAGTAGAAATGAGTGAAGATGAAAATTAAAATGAAGAGTAGCATGTTTAATGACCATAAATTAGAAGACCTGCACGTCCCAAAAGGCATCTAGAAAGGTATTGTCCTGATTTCCAATCCTCTTTTTCTTTGTTAACTGATGATGGAGAACCCAATTCATTTCAGGAAGATAGAGAATATGATAATGTAGATAAACAGATGAAATCCATGGATGAGGAAATGAAAATGCCACACAAGAATGAAATGTGGGAACTTATTTATATTCCACCTAGAAAAAAGGTTGTTGGAAACATGTGGGTGTACAAATAAAGGAAGAATAGTAACAAGTTGATGGAACACTATAAAGCTCATTTGGCCCAGGAAAAGGTTATGGGTAGAAGTCAAGTGCATATTTTAATGAATTATTTTCTCTAGTTGTGAATCTCACTACTGTAAGAGTTTACTTGCACTTGTAGTAGTACAAGATTTAGAACTGGAGCAACTTGATGGAAAAAACAACTTTCCTACATGGTAATCTCGAGCAATAGATTTATGTGGATCATATTGAGGGATATAAAGAAAGACTAAAAGAAATTTTGCTTATAGAATTAAGAAATCTCTATATGGTTGAAACAAGTGCAAAAGCTTTTGTACAGTGATTTTGACATGTTCATGAAGAGCCAACATTTCAGTAGGAGTGACACTAACCATTGTGCATATTATAAGAGGTTTTATGATGGTAGTTTCATTAAATTTCAATTGTATGTAGATGATATGTTGGTTGCAGGCTTCAACATGAAGAATTTCATTGATCTTAAGGATCAAATGGTAAGGAAATGAAGAACTTAGGAGTAGGAAACCAATTTCTAGGGATGAAGAGACATAGGGACAGCAAAGGTATGAATATTTAGTTATGTCAAAAGTCATATATAGAAAATATTTTATAGTTCCTCAATATGAAAAATGCAAAACCAGTTAGAACCCCACTTCATGTGTAATTTAAATTTCCTTTTGACCATTTTCCTCGCATATAAGTAGAGAATACAAGCATGTCTTATGTACTATATTCATCAGTAGAAGGGAGCCCCATGTTATCCATAGTGAGCACCAAATAAGATATTGCCCAAGTAGTGGGTGTTTTTAGCTATTTAATGATGAATCTTGGTAAGGGGCATTAGACTATTGTGAAGTGGATATTCAGATATTAAGGGGCACTTTAGAAGTTTATATTTTCTACGTATTGACAAATTTACAAATTAAAGGTTTTCCATATTTTGATTTTAGTAGAGATAGAAATGGATGAAAGTCTACTATATGATATATTTTGAATCTTACAAGTACATATATAAGATGAACATCTAAGTTGCAACCAACGGTGAACGTTTAAATTGTTGAAGTGGAATATGAGGTACCAATTAAGGCAAGAAAAGTGATAATGTTAATAGAGCGACTATTGGAAGAATTCAAGATGATGTAGGAGAAGGTTAATTTTCATTGTGATAGTAAAAGTGCTATTCACTTAGTGAAGAATCTAACATTCTATGATAGCACAAAACTTATTGATATCAAGTACCATTTCATAAGAAAAGTGGTGGAAAAAGCTAAGATCTTGTTGGAGAAAATTGATACTGATGTGAATATTTCATATATGCTTACAAATTTAGTCAGGATAGAGAAGATTGAATGGTGCAAAAATTCTCTAATATTTCTAAAAATGTGATGAAGGTAGCATTGGGAAATGGCACATGAACCAAAAGCATAAGCAAGGAACTTCATGTATATTGATTTTAAGTGGGAGAATGTTAGGAGGTGAAGTGAATATCTAGATATTTGATATTTGATTCAGAGTGGTACATGGTTAAATCCACATGTGATTCGTATACGTCGGGAGGTATCCAAACTCTCGCTACTCAGGGGTGTGGGGATGAAGTACACAAGATAAAAATTTCTAGAACCTTCGAGTGTATTTTAATTCCTTATGGAAGCTTTGATGCATTGTGTAAAAAGGAATGAACCCTAACATTTTTGTACAAGAAATCATTGTAAGTTCTTTTCCAAGTAATAATAAAATTCTAAGTTGGCACAATTGTCCATGGCTTAACCTGTGCACAGTAGGTTTCCCACATAAATCTCATCTATTATTATTATTGGTGTTTGCTATTTTTTTATATTCTAATAGGATGATCATTATCCCTACAAGAATAGTCCCCACAAACCTTTTTATAGTGGGTAATGTTTTAACTTGTCTATATACTAGCATAGATCCATCTTAAACATGGAGCTATCAAAGCATTGAGAGGGATCCAATTCTTTGAGGTGTAATTTCTTTTTATTTAAATTTTTTAAACATCCAAAAAAAATACAACTCCAGAAATTTGATCCCTCTTGGTGGTTGATAGATCCAGTTTTAAGATCTATCTATGTTGCTTTTCATTTATTTATTTATTTTATGATCCAAAATGGATTTTTAATTACTTTTCAATTGGCTTTAATTTTTTTATTTTATTAGCTGACATGAATTTTTTATTTAATTTTTATTTTTGGTAGCATAATGCTATGTTACATGACAATATCTCCACCATACTAGGCTGTAGAGTACCTTGCTCCTCTCAGTGTGAAAATACAAAAAAGATTGAAAACACAAGACGTCATTACTTAACCCCTATATTACAAATAATTTTCTTCATAAAAAATCCTCATTAATTCTATATTTTGAAATGAATCTCTCTTACAACCTTTTTGCTTCAATGCATCCAATATCTTAGTATTATTTTCAATTAAATAAGACACTATAAATGATTGACTTATTTTCAACACTGTTCGACTATAACCCTCCAAATAACTATAACCCTCCAAATAACTAAATGATTTTAAATTAGAGTGATAGCTTAGACAATGGAAGTGCACTTTAACTTTCGTATCATGATGAATTTCTAACCACGTATCATACAAATTAATCTTCTAATGACAAGCATCTTATATATGTTTATAAACATCTTAATTTTTAGTTACTTGAAATTAAGTATTAATATTAATGTATGATTATTAATATTAAAATCACTTACATAAATATATTAATGTGTTGAGTGTATTTAGAGTATTTCAAACACTAATAACCAAAAGGTATTTAGCATAAATTAAAGAATTTTATTTGTGGAAACACCAATAAGAAAAAAGCATTTACAACATCAATGATACATCGTAATGTCTTTGTGGTAATATATTAATGTGTCGATGTAGATACTTAGTCTATAAACATCACGAGCATAGAAGAAATTCTTAGCGTACACCTAAATGATAAAGAGTTATGGTTTGTTTGCTTATTTAAAGGAACAATAAGGTAAATATATGATGATTTGGATTATAATGATAAAGAGCTATTGTTTTTTCATAGTAAAAAAAAAATTCACAAGAAAAAAAAATCGTAACTTTATTGAGTAAAAGTTATATTTCTCAGTCATCACAGAAATTGTCAAAATATTAGCAACATTACATTGTAACAAGATTGAAAATATATTCTCAGAGAGAAAACATCTAAAATGGGTTTATAATCAAATTTCTTAGATCCAACCTGTACTTCAAATCTCCTGCAATTCCAATAACTATATTTTGTTGTACTATTCATAACATAAACCAGAAATCAAATATATCCAAAATTTCAAAAAGTGCATCATAGGAAACAAAAAAAGGTACATCACCTTCTGTTCCTCTTATGAATAAACACCAACAATATTTATAAGAATGTCATATGATAATAATCAATTGATGCTCATTCGAATTCTTCAATAATATGTCATTGCCCCATGTCAATGTTTACTCCATACATTGAAATCACTTCAGCTTTAGAATTCCTTTCCTTGTAGACATGACAAAACAAAATTGCCTCCATCCACTCCTTTAATATTTTGATTTCCTCCAGCAAAGGCCCAAGAACAATATTGTGGCATCTCTTCCTATCAGTGATCTAATCAATTACTAGTTTTGCATCACTAAACACCTGCAAACTTTTTATATTATTTTCTATAGCTAGGATTAATAAAAGCTTGAGGGAAAAATCCTTTACAAAGTCATTTGAACCCTACCCCGGGCCTACCTTGAATTGAAATTTAATTGAATTTGACAAATATATAACCTTACCAGCTCCATTAAGACTTGGGTTCCTCTTTGTCGCTCCATCAAAAAATGACCATGGAATGCGCTAGTTAATAACTTCTTCTTTCACATGGTGAATGATTACTACCTTGTTGATATGAGGAAAACTATGGAGAATAGCTACACTTCTTCTTACACAGGTAAAAGGAGTAAATGAATCTTCGAAAAGACAATAATTTCTAGCAATCCAAATTTTCCACCTCATAATAAAAGGTAGTCCTCAGATCAATCATAAATCGATATTTATACGCCCAATCCTAATACATTCAATAAATGTGGCTCCTACTTAGGGACATATGATTTATAATAAGTTTTATATCTCCGTCAGAACCAATAAAACATACTTGCACTCCACAATTAGATGTTGATTAGTCTCCTTTGCATTTTTTCATAAGTAGCATTTTCCAAGGCCATCTCTATTCCTTCATTACATATGATCTCAAGTCAACACCTTATTACATAGGAAGAACCACACCATTAATATTTTGGCCTTTGAAGGACAATTGAATTTACATACCGCACGCCACCACCAGTCTAGTTCAACCCTTTGATTCATCAACATGCCATAACCCATTTTAGGATTATGATTTATACCATGTGGATCACTTACCCAAACCAAAGAATCCTTTTGGTTATTTAATCTCACATGAGTTCTCATTAAATGGTTTGTATAATGCTTCCATATAACAACTTATTCATCCCCCAAACCAAGCAAATCTACATTCTTCCATCCTTGATCATATAACGAATTTTCCTCATGATCAACCAATTGGCACATTGTATATACACCTCTGCACTTGAGTTCCATCACCATTTGGAATGACAAAGTATTCCTAGATCAACACCCTCTCCAAGGATCCTCCCCCACCCTAACACTCTTCCCATCACCCACCTTCCAAGTAAGAGCATTGTCAATTACATTAAACGCTAAAACAATTGCTTTACAGATAATTGAAACATTTAGGATTGATTTTATGGGCCTCCTAATCCACCTAATAAGAGAAGCAGGTTCAATGTATTTCTTAATGATATCCTCTGTCCAATTCCATGTACGATTAATCATGCTCCAGATACTCTTTATCACCAAAGCCTTTGAAAAAATACCAAGGTTTTTAATGCACCATTTTCCCTGAGATTTAGGGATCGCTATATCTTTCCATTTGATCCATATTGTTCCTTTTCGATTTGAATTACTGGCCCAAAAAATTGAAATATTAACTTTCTAATAGAGTCGATGACACCCCAAGGAATCCAAGAAAGGGTCATCGAATAGACTAGTGTAGCCTCCAAAACTACTGTTGCTAGAACTAATTGCCTAGCCTTTGAAATCCATTGATAGCTCTAGTTAGAGATTTTTTTTCACACTTTGCTATTAACCACTCCCAATCCTTTTTAACATAAGAAACTAGCTTAAGACAAAACCCAATATAGTTCAAGCCACTATCTAAATCAAACTTCTTGTACTGAAAAAAACTACTTATATCTTAGAAAATCCTCCTCCTTTAAGCCTTCTCCTACAATGGAATTTTTCCCTTCATATACCCTCGTACCCAAAGTTTTATAGTATAAATATAGAACTGAAGAAAGATTTTCCAAATCCGAGACAGAACCATCACAAACAAACTAATATGTCACCAACAAACATGATATGTGAAAGCCAAAATTGCCCTTCAATATTGAGTCCTTTGAAGCTACCTGATATTTTTGATGAAATCAAATCCCTACTAATTCCATATGTGACAAGGAGAAATAATAATTGTGCTAAAGTACATCCTTTCCTAATTCTCATTTCAGGTCTAAAAAGCTCGAAGCAAGTCCATTAACCAAAACAGAAAAAGAGACAGAAGTAATGCAACCCATGACTCACTTAATAAACATAACACAAAACCCCAGTTGTGTCATTACCATCCTCAAATAAATCTAATTTACCTTGTCATAAGCCCTAGATAGATCAATTTTAATAACAAAAACCTTCATATTCTTTTATCTAATAAAATGTAAGCCCTCCTATGCTACTCCAATATCATCATGAATTTGTCTACTTGGTAAGAATCCAAACTATTCCGCAAATATAATTGTAGAAAGAAATGGTTTAATCTTCTTGCAATTATTTTGGATACTTTTTTATTAATAGTATTACATAATGATATCGGCTATAATTGATCAAAGGTGCAAGGAATATCAGACTTCATCATCAAAGCAATAAATGTGGCATTAAAAGATGCTAACATCCTCCCATTCCTTCTGGTTTCTTCAACAACTCTTAACAGTGTTGAATATTATGTAACTTCAGAAGATATTGTTATTGTATTCTTATTGTACTTCCTTCAGGAAATAGTCATATTATATTTTATCATGTAAAAACCCTAAAAGAAATCAAGTAAAATAGACAAGTCGGCCCCACAAAAATTAGTGGGTAAACTACCCCAAACAATGGGAAGTCTGCCCCAAACAATGGGAAGAACTGGCCTAGTGAAGTCAACCCTAGTAGAAAATTCAGAAAAACATGTGTATAAATAAGGGGGTCAAATTGCTCATTTGGAATATCACAATTTCGCTCAAGCAAGTGAATAAGTGCACATGGGAGAGTAGATGTAGTTGGAGGAATCTTATGTCTAGGTTTTATATCTTATCTTATTCTCAAGATATTTGTGTAAGATCCTTTAGCTCTTGATGTACTAGATTGACATTGTACTTGTGACGAATCTATACTGAAGAAGTTTTGTTGGGTTTTTCCCATGAGAGGATTTTCCTAGGGTAAATCTTTGTGTCTCTTTTGTATGTTGTGCTTGTCTATATTTCAGTGATCCTATTGCATATGTTTATTGTGATAATATATATAATTTTTTAAAGATATAACATAACCATCCTTGAAGTATAAATTCTAACATGGTCTCGGAGCTAGTATGGAAGAAGACTTTGTGAAGCACAAACTACCAGAAGTGAAAACTAGGGTTTCTTGTTCCGAAGGGTTTTCACCATAGATTGCCCTGAAAAGAAGGACAAAGAAACTCGCCCTAGGAGTGTGCATTTTTCTGTGGAGGAAATCTCTAGATCCGAGATCATTGAATTTTGACCCTGTCACTACTGCTCGGGAAAACTAGGGCATCATATTTTTCATACTTTTGTCCACATATTTGGCTAAAGGAGGGGTTTGCTCAACTCACTTTAGGGAGGCGCATATTTCTCTCCATTTAGAATTGCAATATTATGAAGTTGAAAATTTAGGGTTTCTCTAGCAAACCCTAGGTCAACCAAGGAGCATATTTCATAAGACATCAAAGCAAGCACTTGGTTAGAGGATCTTGATTAGTCAGTACTATCATATTTATTTCCATTTGAGTTTATCATTTTATCAAGAGGACAAACACTACCAAGCTCAAGGATAAGCTTGAAGGAGTCAATAACTTTCGATCCTGGAAGTATAGAGCACTACTCATTCTAGAAGAGAATGATTTGGAAAACTATATTAAGGAGGAAGTTGCGGACCTAGAGGGAGATGAATACAAGGATAAACATAAGAAGAATTTGATTAGGGCTAAGAGGATCATTGCTGACTCCATCAAGGATCACTTGATCCCCCATGTTTCAACATTGAATACTCTCAAGGAGATGTTTGATGCATTGAAGAGACTATATGAAGGAAAGAACATTAATAGGAAGATGAACTTGTGAAATCAACTCAAGGGTATGAAGATGTAGAACTCATAAAGTATCCAATCCTACTCCACAAGGGTCTCCCAAATCAAATAACAACTAGAAGCTATTGGAGACAAGGTTGAAGAATAATAATTGGTGATGACTACTTTGAATGGTCTCTCAAGATCATGGGAATCATTCATTCAAGGGATTTTTTCAAGAAGAAATATAACCAAATTCAGTAGGCTATGGGGAAATTGTACACAAGAGTAATCCAAAATTGAAGCCATGGAAGAAAATATCAGTGAAGATGACAATCAAGCATTAGCAGCTCATGCAAAGAATGAAAAGAGCAAGAAAGAAGAACACGCACACAAGAATCCTAGAAGATTACAAAAGAATCATAGACCTCATAAGGACTACTCAAACTACAGATGCTACACTTGTGATGAAAAGGGACATATTGCAAGAGATTGACCCAAAATAAAATACCATAGCAAGAAAGGAAAGAAGAAGATGCATCATTCTCATGCTGCTGAAGATGATGAACCAATTAAGAAGAGAGCAAGTAGAGATTCTTGAAGTGATGAATAATATGTCTTGAAGTTTTGATGATACAATAGTAATTGGAGAGCAAGAGGAAGGATTGTACAAATTAAAAGGCAAACCAGATCAAGCATTGGTTCATGACACTATGGGACCAAGCGAACTATGGCACAGAAAGGCCTGTATATATATACACTACAAGGCTTTAGTGATTGTAAGAAAAATGGTGATTGGTCTACTCAATATCCAGACAAAACATGATGGTGTAGGTAAAGGATGTGAAGAATGTGTTTCCAAGAAAAAGGAATCCATTAAATGAGGTCCAAGGATGAATATTTCAGAAAGTTCCATACTAGATGAAGAAGAATATCAAGGTCTTCAGAATAAGATAATGGAGCAGAGTATGCTTCCAGAAAATCCAGTGACTATTGCAATGAGGCAGAAAATAAGAGGGAGCCTACAAAACACATGAAAGATAAGTATTTACTGTCATTTGAATTCCCGAGTATTTTGAAGGATATTGCTAATAATAAATACATGTAGATTTGTGATACAATTTTATTTTATGCATTTATATATGACCAATATTGACTAGTAGTAGGCTAATTCAGTGCATGTTATGGGTATGTGGCCTATAATGCTACACAACATCCCATGAGCCCTTGATGGAGCTAGTCTATGATGAAGCCTCTTTGATAACATGTTAAGAGAAGTGCATGCTCTTAATAGTATGTTTAGGTGGAGATGAAAGGCATATAGATAGTTACCGTGTGTATACATGATATGGATCATTGAGGGTTGTGCTGAGGCATTGGCTAAAATGCATTGTTGCTGTACCTTACCAAGTTGACTAAGACCATCCAAAGAATTGGACCTTGTCCTTAAAAGTTAAAAGAAGTGTCATGTGATGACACATAGCTAAATAAAAGATAATTACTAGTAGTATTTTATGACTAACATGTATAAAGGCCTCAAGGCTAATATTATTATTAAGAGCTTTAATAATAATGGTGCCATTATTTAACTATGGAATATAATTAGTATATATGATTTATGCATTATTTTATATTATAAAATGGTGTAGTAATAGTTAAGTGAAATATAATTATTGTTAGTATAATTGTTGTTATTATAATTATTGTTATTATAATTATTATTAAGAACATAAATCAAAATCACTTATAGTTAAATACTTGGAAAAGTCCTAGTTCAAGAGGACTAGATATTTAATTAAATAATATCTTTTAATTATTAATTATTTAATTTAAAGAAACTAATTATTTCAATAGTCCTAATTAAAAGACTTCCCTACTTAAAGAGGGCAGATCCCAGGTTTGGGGATCATCTATCATTCTTGGTTATTATCATTCTCTTATGGTAATCCAAGAAAAATATTATGCTCCAAGAAGTTGAAGCAGCCTCACCTAATAATTCTCAGATCTGAACCAGCAGTGGACCTAGGGCCTCTATCTCTCATTGCATGTTGGAACCAAGCTTGGGGGGATCCAGATAGAACCAGGAAACGGTTCAAGGGTCAATGTTGGGAGGAACATGGTAGTCCCAAAGTTATCCAGCTAAGGAGTCTTTCTAACAGGTCAGTTAAGCTCAAAAGTCTCTACACTAATTATTGTTTGAGTGTGCAGGTTACTACAGGAAGGGAGCAAGTTACAAAGTAACCAATTACGAATCCTAAATCTTCCATTTCAATTTATGATAGAGGTTAAATAATTAACACAAGATGCTACCCCAGCACCTTTGGTCCTTTTTCTTTTATCTTGAATCGTTTAAATATAGATTTATGATAGGAACAAAAACACTGTAAACTAGGATTACGTAACTTTAGAAGCTATGATCAACAAAATGTCTAGCAGGTCTAGCCAAGCTATCCTGTGCTAGACATCCTAGCAAATCCACAACCTAGAAATCCATTCTTGATAATTTAAATAAACTTAGATCGCTCCTTCATGGCAAAATTATTATATCTACATATATATTCTCCCATTTCTGAAACAGTGTTTGGTTTTTTGTGTTTTCTTCTCTTAATATTCATATAGCTAGAATTGGAATGCTGTTTATATTAATGTTTATATTTATTTCTACTAAAACCCTCTCTCAGGTTTAAAACATCAACATATCTCAAAACTGGCTAATATTATTTCGAAACTACTAACCCTTACAGGAAAACAAGTTCAGACTTCGAAAATACCAAGTAATTCATGCATCAAGTTTTGGAGATTCAAGTTAAACACAGTTTTTACCTTGTACCATTATGATCAAAATGTAGAACTTACACATCATCAATTTGACCAACAAATACCCAAAACTAATATCAAAATTATAGTACCAAGCAGTAAAAACAAGTTACAGTATGCTCTCAGAGATTTTTCAATATCAATGCATCAGTCAACCACTACCACAAAATCACCACAGTCAACAAAGTATCTACATGGTACGATCCACCTTTCTTTTATTAAATTGAAAACGCGGGTCAGGAGAACGACTCTCATCAACATAACATTGAAAGTCCAATATCCACATCATAACCGAGACCACACAGAACCCAATCCATTGAAATACACAACTAGGGTCTCACATCTTTCTTTGAAAACCCAGAGGTCATTACTATGGCTTAGCAAACCAAAACGCATTTTAGGGCATACATTTTGCAGAACCAAACCCACTATCCAGCAAACATTTTGAATAGTATTATCAATAGTATACAGATGAGACTCGAACACAAATGCAGGTCATGGGATCGAATCCCTACATTTTACTTCTTTATAAACTTGTTGAGCTTTTGCAAAAACCTAGATACACGGAGCTAGAATATTTTCCATCTCGGGTTCATAACTAAAGTTCTCATGAGGGTTACAATTCTCTTTCCATCATTACATTCACACATTAAGACAGCTAAATCATAAAAATAACAATGAAAGCCATTACAAAGAATACATAGAGATTGGTCGTAGGTTCAAGATCTCACAGAAGTTCATAAAAACCACACCTCTTAGTCAGAGGGGACCTCTTCCTACAAAAACTACAAGTAAAATAAGAGTACGATTTCTTTTCCTCTTTTATAATCATACAACCAACAAATTACCAGGATAGAGGCGACGATAGCAAACACCAAAATCAAGAACTACCATTACTATAAAAGAAAATGCAGAGATTAAATAGGGTGCCAAACCCTTATAAATTTACACAGAAAGACATTCCAGATCCCATCCAAACTAATGACACAGACATAGGTCTCTAATGTAAACCCCATTTCCTTTTGGGTATCACTATTATCATCAAGTGTTCAACAAAATTTAGACACAGAGCCAGATGGCCAAAAACCTCCCACTAAGACCCTCTAGGGCCTGTAAAAGTCAATAGATACATCTTATTACAACAGTCCATCCAATGGTGACTTCTAAGAACTCAAAACGTATTATAGCAAACCCAACCGAGTTCACAAGGTTCCTCATAGAAAATGTAAATCACTCCACAGAGGTGAGAGGAGGAGACAAGTAAATGTGGACAGTGAACTTACCAATTGCCAACGCCTCCAAGTCTAAGTCTTGATCATCAACCAGTAACCACGCAGACGAAGCAGGCCCAACAACTTACCTGTCAAGCAAGAAAACATACCAATCAGAATCGAGTTCATTATCGTTTCTATCAATTTAAAGTTTGCAAGGAAAACAAGGATGATATTACCTTCATCTATCACCATTGCTGCATACGAAACCTTCATGGTGGGCTGACCATGAGCCAAGCTCAGGTCAGAACACTAAACCCTTAGACGCTTCCAACATATAGACAAAGGAAAATGAACTATGAAAATTCAAACCCTCGATAGTGTAGAACCCAAGAACAAACCCCTTGCTTAGCTGGCAATGTGGCCATGTGATATCATAGAGTTGCTTTAAATGCCACCACCAACCCCATATATTCGATACAAATCTTGATATCTATAGTAGTGGGGGCATTCACGATCCATGAATTAATTGAAAACGCAATGCATGCTACAAGGACCCCAAATAGTGTGTAAGGACAACAAATAATGGCAAGGGAAATATGTTTTAAGAACGTCAACACTGACCTTAACACCCAACAAAGAATATCAAGGTGATAACCTCCACCGTTACAAAATTTATTATTAACTAAGTGCCGGACTTGCGAACTAAACACCATAGGTAAGCACCCCCATAAGTACACTTGCAAACCAGGAATAAAGTGGATGCATTAGCGAAATCACTAAGTAAGTCAGGTGTCTCCATTTTCTTACCCCTACCTCTCGGCAGCCCTGCTAGGGTACCTTGCCCTTTGAAAAGACCAAGCATCACACTATGGGCATCAACCGCCACCAATAAAGGATCCATTCCACCTGAATTACCAGTTAAATTTTAATACATATGCATACAAACCCTTACAGCCGTAAGAAGGAGATTCACATTATTACATTCAATACATTCATACACATGCGACAGTTCATACATCAAATCATTTTAAAACACTTCCACAAAGCTGTAGAATTTGTAATCAGCAAACCATGATACTTATGAAACTAAGACACTTCAAAGAGTAGAAATCAAATACCGGTATAGTAGGTACTTATCAGTGCTGAAGTTAATTTACTATTTTTCATATCTTTACCAGTTTAATTTAGTATCACAAATTTTTTATATTTTTACTATTTTTAGGGACATTACAATTGCATAATTTTGTGAATTATGAATTTTTCGTTAAAATGTAAATATGATTTGATGACGATGAAATGTTACTAATCATACCATTGAATTTGACTTGTAGGATAAAATCGTGTGTTATGACCTACAAGGGAATGGTGATTTACAAAATCAAGCATACTACATAAGTACAAGGCAAGGTTCGTACTTTCTCTCATAAAGAGGGAGTCGATTATGAGGAGACGTTTTCTCTTGTGGCTAGATACACTTCAATCATATCTATACTTGCTATAAATGTAGTAATGAAATGGAAGGTACACCAAATGGATTTGAAGACTACCTTCCTAAATGACATAGTAGAGGAGGAAGTGTATGTGGAGAAGCCACTAGGATTTGAGACACATGATGTATAGACACATGTGTGCAAATTGAAGAAGGACTTGTATGGTTTGAAACAAGAACCCAGGATGTGGTATGTCAGGATTGATGGATTTCTGACAAGATTGGGATTTACCAAGAGTAAAGCAGAATCCAACCTTTACTTCAAGGTTGAGGATGGAAAACTAGTGATACTTATTTTGTATGTAGATGATATGTTCCAGACAGGTGACAAGAATCTCATTACAGAAACGAAGAGGGTTTAACTTGCTACAGAATTCGAGATGAAAGAACTGGGTATGATGCACTACTTCTTAGGTGTTGAGGTGTGGTATAATCCAGAAGAGATTTTCCTCAGCCAAGGAAAATATGCAAGAAATATCCTGAAGAGATTTGGGATGATGGATTGCAATGCCATGGCCACACCAATGGCATCAAATTTGATTTTTTTGTGTCATACTTCTTCATAGATAGTGGATGCCACAATATATAGACAGATGATTGGTTCGTTGATGTACTTGATGAACACAAGGAAGGATATATGATTTGCAATTAACACATTGAGTCAGTACATGCTAGAGATGAGACATGTTCCTGATTGCAGAAAATCATGTGTTGAGGTACCTGAAGGGTATGATTGATTATGGGATTAGCTATCCGACAGATAAGAAGATTAATATGTAGGGTTATGTTGATGCATATTGGGTCGGTAGTGTCACAGACAGGAAGATCACTCAGGATGCTGCTTCGGATTGGGATCAAGTATGATCTCTTGGTTCAGTAGGAAGCAGATGAGTGTGGCACTCAGTACAGCCGACGCAGAGTACATGGTAGCTTTTTCAGCTAGCTGCGAGGTAGTATGGCTTCGGAAGTTACTTGTTGGATTGTTTGATCTCGAGTTAGAGGTGGCTTGTATTTTTTGCGACAACCACAGTTGTGTGAAGTTGTTCGATAATCTAGTGTTTCATGAGTCACAATTCGAAGCACATCAATATCATGTATCACTATATCCCCGATATGGTGCAGAGAGGAGCAGTGAGGATCCACTATGTGGAAAAAAATGAGTATATAGTCGATGTGTTGACCAAGCCTCTGTCGAGAGTGAAGTTTGAGTACTTCAGGGGAAATCTTCAAGTGGTCCAAATCGATGTTCCTTAAAAGAGGTAGTAGTGAATGCCATAGCACATGAGCAAAGACGTAGGTTACGGAGCTCGGATGTTCTCCACATGATGTGACATGTGAGCGGGTATTTAATGTGTGTGACCTAATGTATATTCCTAGAATACACTAACTAGGATTCTATGGTGGGCATACACGCAAGTGCGAAGACGCAGGTTGTGGACCTGGGTTGATCTCCACAGGAGGTGATGTGGTAGTAGGTAGTCAGTGTGTGTGACGTAATGTATATTACTAGGCTACACTCACAGATTCGTGTTTCCCTGATGTGCGAAGAAACAAGTTTCAAACATATCCTGTTCTCCACATGATGTGACGTGTTAGCAGGTAGTCACTATGTGTGACATCATGTGTATTACTAGGCTACAATCACGAGATGATATGGATGTGACGTGATGGTGGGTAGTCACTTGGTGATGTACTTTGTGCTCCTAGGCCTCACTCACGAGATGATAGTGTGGTAACGTAGGTAGTCACCTAGTGACGTAATTTGTGTTCTTGGGTTGTACCCACTGGATGGCTTGCTCATAGAGAGAACTTATTATGATGTATAGATTCAGGAGAGATGTCACAAGTAAATGGTTAGAGTACAAATTTGCACCGGCAATGATGATGATGATGATGGTGATGATGATGATGATGATGACGAATACAATGATGACGATGATGACCGTGTCAGAAAAATACCTTCCTTGTTAAGAAGGAGTGTTGAATATTGTGTAACTTGAGGAGATATTCTTATTGTATTCTTATTATACTTGCTTCGGGAAATAGTCATATTATATTTCATCATGTAAAAACCCTAAAAGAAATCAATTAAAATAGACAAGTAGGCCTGACAAAAATCAGTGGGTAAACTGCCCCAAACAATGGGAAGTGTGACCCAAACAATGGGAAGAACATCCCCAGTGAATTCGGCCCTATAGTAGAAAAGTCAGCCAGACATGTGTATAAAAAAGGGGGTCAAATTTCTCATTTGGAATATCACAATTTCGCTTAAGCAAGTGAGAAAATGTGCATGAGAGAGTAGCTACAGCTGGAGGAAGCTTGTGTTTTGGTTTTCTAGCTTATATTATTCTCGGGATATTTGAGTAAGAGCCTTTAGCTCTTGATGTACTAGATTGGCATTGTACTTGTGACGAATCTATAGTACTGAAGAAGTTTTGCTAGATTTTTCCCATGAGAGGGTTTTTCCAGGGTAAATCATTGTGTCTCTTTTGTATGCTATGCTTGTCTATCTTTCAGTGATCCTATTGCATATGGTTATTGTGATAATATATATAAATTGTTTGAGGATCCAACATAACCATCCTTGAAGTACAAATTCTAACAAACAGATCCTTCCCCAAGACATCGTATTTCGCTGAAAAGCCATTGGGTCTAGGAATTGAAAATATTTTTTGAACATATGGAGAATCTCCTCTATCTCTGAGATGGTAACCTCCTTCATTAGATTGCAGTTTTCCTCTTCTTCAACAATTTTAGGGAAAGATTGAGCAATCCTTATCATATCTGCAACATTATCTGCTCCTTGTGATTTGAAAAGGATGTCAAAATGATTGACACATGCTTTTTCTATCTCCTCAAAACTATTAGCTTCATAACCATAATTTTTTATTTATTTTCGAGATGGTATTATAATTCTTCTTAAAATTTACATACTGATGAAAAAAAATGTTATCCAACCATAACGCTATGCTTTCGATTCTCCATTCAACCTCCCAAAAATTGAAAATCTCCCTATGTTTCTTCTCAAGCTCTAACACAACTGCTTTTGTCTCTTTCGTGAATAATCCTAGCCCTTGCTCACCATTCCAAGTGTTCAATCAAGTCTCAAATGCTAACAATTCATTGTCTTTCTATTGCCTTGTATTATAAGACCATTCTAATGAAAAATCCTTTGATCGTTTCATATTTTTTGAGAATTGAATACTGTCGATTCCCTACTATTTTGACCAAAATGAACCCATGTATTCTTTAAAAGGTTAATGAAAGATGAAACTTCCAACCAAAGAGAACTAAATTTGAAGGGAGTTGAGGGTTTTGAACCTACCACAAAAATTTCCATAATTATAGGATGATGATCTGATTCTCCCTCAACCCCTACCCATTTCTTGAATGTAAAGGGAAGCTCCATGATACCTTCTCCTACTAAGAATCAGTCCAATTTTTTCGCAATATTAGCCTCCCCCACTCTCTGATTTCCCCAGGTAGTTTTGAGTTTAATAGGAGCAATATATATTAACCCACTACTCACCAACTTACTAAGAAAATAATCTGACAATACATCCTTCTGAGCAATAGGACCCCAAATTTAATAACAACCCAATGTAAAATTTAGATCCCCTCCCCCAACTAAATTCTTATGATGGAAAATCTACTTCAACAACATATTATCACATAATAGCCATATGTTTGAATAAGGACCATATATATTTGCAAACATAAATTCCTTACCCAATTCTGAAGATAACACTTGACTGTACCTAACGCTGAATCCATAGACCAAGAATATATCAACATCTTACCTTGACTTCTCCAACCAGTAATCAATTCTCCATATTGACCTTTGGTATCATTGTAACTAAATTCCCATCATCCAATACTTTGCTTTAACTCCTTAATGATTCCCCCCCTTCACTCATAATTTCTTGGATAAATAACACATCTAGCTTCACCACATCCATCAAATGTGCGATGGCTAATTTTTTTGAGGGATTAACCAACCCTCTACAGTTCAAAGAACACAAGATCATCAAGATCATTGAGAAACATCAACAAAGACCTCCATTTCTCTAAGCATCCCAAGTATGTGATGAATAGTATAAATATGTGATGGATAGTGTAAATATGTGAGGATTCAGATTTTTTTAAGTGTATTTTTGGGATTATTTTCATTCAAAATTATGTTAAAAATTGAGAATGATTAAAATTATAAATATAAGTTATTCAAATTATATAATTAGGTTATATATATTCAAAATTATAATTTTAACAATAAAAAATTACACTTTAATAAAAAAAATATAAACAAAATTATTAAAATATATATATATATATATTAAATTATTAATATATTTTTGTATTATAAATATTGTTTATAAAAATTAATTTAATGTAAATGTTTGATTGAATCCTCTTATTATTAATTTATTTCAAAATTTGATTTTTCTACTTGACAAATGCCATATAGTAAGGCGTCCTTTAAATGTTTGATTGAATCCTCTTATTATTAATTTATTTTAAAATTTCAATTTTCTAATTGACAAATGTTATATGGTAATATAGTAAGGCGTCATTTAAACTTTCTATTGATGTTCGACGAAAAGATTATAGCACAGAGAGTAGTAAGGTGCTTACAACTCAGTATGGGGGAGATGTGTAAGGTTATGTAACGATGTCACATTATGTAATAAAAAGTAATCGAAAAAAAAATGTGTGTCAGCTCATAATATAAAAATTTAAATCCAAATATAAAATCATAAAAAAATAACACATCCAGAAATTTGATGCATCTAGATGCTTGATAGATCCGCATTTAGAATGGATGTATGCTGATATTAACAATGTGAATTGTGTACATTCACATTTTAACATTCTATATACATTAGACACAATATTAATTCACAACTAAAGCACATGGAAATCTCCATTTTTCATCCCGTTATTGCTAAATATCTTCCATTATCACCTTAGTATATACACAAAACGACACACAATGTCAAATCACAACCAGAACACATGGAAATCTCCATTGTTCACACCCACTCATAAGGAATATCTTCCATTATTGTCTCCTTAGTTTGTTTGAAACACTCACCTTTTCATCCATTCACAATGAATTAGTTCAAGAGTCTATTATATCGATAGGTGTTAATTACATCGATAGATGTTTATATCTTAGAATTTGGGGTGGACTAACATCTATGCTTTTCCTAGATTGCATGAGGATGAGGTAAGTGTATTGTCTAGATTGATTTTATGGGTTGAAACATAGACAACGGGTGATTACAACTACGCATGGAGAACAAGTAACATATAACTTATTACGTATTTGTGGCACCTAACTTTTGGTCGTATCTTAGAATTTGGGGTGGACTACCATCTATGCTTTTCCTAGATTGAATTTATGTAAGGTTATGTAACAATGTCACATTATGTAATAAAAAGTAATTGAAAAAAAATGTGTGTAGGCTCATAAAATAAAAATTTTAATCCAAATAAAAAATCATAAAAAATAACACATCAAGAAATTTGATGCATCTTGATGCTTGATAGATCCGCATTTAGAATTGATGTATGCTGATATTAACAATGCGAATTGTGTACATTCACATTTTAACATTCTATATACATTAGACACAATATTAATTCACAACTAAAGCACATGGAAATCTCCATTTTTCATCTCGTTATCACTAAATATCTTCCATTTTCACCTTAGTATATACACAACACGACACACAATGTCAAATCACAACCAGAACACATGGAAATCTCCATTGTTCACACCCACTCGTAAGGAATATCTTCCATTATTGTCTCCTTAGTTCGTTTGAAACACTCACCTTTTCATCCATTCACAATGAATTAGTTCAAGAATTTATTATATCGATAGGTGTTTATATCTTAGAATTTGGGGTGGACTAACATCTATGCTTTTCCTAGATTGCAAGAGGATGAGGTAATTGTACTATCTAGATTGATTTTATGGGTTGAAGCATAGACAACGGGTGATTACAACTACGCATGGAGAACAAGTAACATATAACTTATTACATATTTGTGGCACTTAACTTGTGGTCATATCTTAGAATTTGGGGTGGACTAACATCTATGCTTTTCCTAGATTGAAGGAGGATGGGAAAGTATATTGTCCAAATTGATTTTATGGTAGTTGTGCAAAATTCAAAATAAACAATTATAAAAATAATATAAAAAATAACTGGTATCTGATGCATAGATAACTTGAGAACAAGTAACACATAACTTGCTCATAACAATTAATTTATGTCCTATCGCATTGTGGGTATACCAGCATAGATCCATCTTAAACCCATATCTAGAGAGGGATCCAATTTCTTGAGGTGTATTTCTTTTATAAACGAACATCTATTTTTTAATTACTTTTCATAATATTTTATTTTATGAGCCGACATGGATTTTCCTGCTACGATCTCATTGGCACGTTACAACTCTTCGATGATTGAGATAGTGGTTTTTGTCGTTCAGTAGTTCCTGCTTCGATATCATTGGCACGTTAACGTCACAATTCTTTGGATCCGATCCCATACTCCATATAATGTGGGATTCCTTTGCCAGCATCCCTTGACAAAATGTGGAAAAGTGTGGAGCCACAAGTAAAGGAACAGGGCGGTGTGAAAATAGAATAGAATTATAGAAGAAAGGTGACAAAATGTGGAAAAGTGTGGAGCCACAAGTAAAGGAACAGGGCGGTGTGAAAATAGAATAGAATTATAGAAGAAAGGTTCATTGGAGTTTGTAGACGGCAAAAGAGTCAAAAGCTTTCTCGCTATAAGAAAGCGAAGGCCACAGAGAACATTTACATCCATACGAATTTACTGGCGTTACTGATACCTTTTCACATTTACATCCATACGAATTTAGAATCGTTAGCTTGACAGCATTTTATAATTGACACCCCGTTTTCACATTAGCGACATCACATCCCGTGGAACATAGCAGTTTTCAGAAACTCCTGCGATGTGAAAAGATTCAATGGAATTTCTAGGAGAGTCAAAAGCTTTTTTCGCTTTAAAAAGGCAAAGGCTACGGAGAACACAGGTCTTAAATTTAATTATTGGAGTTGAGTACTAATTTCAATGCAAGTTGCAACTAAGCTCATGGTTGGTTCGGAGAAAGTAAAAATATCGATTGGATGTTAGCATGCATAGACGCATCCGATTAAAGCGCACCTTTTAACCCTACTATAGGTGATGTAATCGTTCGGAAATGCATTGCACCCGTACTTTCTCCAGTTTGTCCACAACTTTTTCTTGAGATGGCTGGCTTGGGTAATTTTGCTAAGGTATTTATTTGGTTGATTTTGGTTCTTTCTTTCGAGATAGATTTTTGTGGTTTATTTTTCTTTCATCAATTAGATTAAGGTGTTGAATTTTTTATCCTTCTTTTCTATAAATGTTTTTATCTCCGTTAATTGTTCTATAAGAATTAAGAACTTGTTTTGGCCACTTGATATTTTTAGTTGAAGGGCTTTCTTTAAGCATAATTGTAGCTATCTACTGAAGGGGTTTTGGTTTGTAAGGTGTTATTATTTTCCCACTTTAATTCCTTTCTTTCTTCATTGGAAAAATTACAAGGGATGGCCAGGGAAACAAGACTGCCAATATATTCTTCTTTTGCCAAAGAAAGCAATCTGAGTGATCTTTATGGAAAAGGGGAGGCTATCTCTACTCTCTTCAATATCGTGGGACTAGAGTAGGCATCCAGTGGGCATCTACTGTATGCTCATCAATAGAAGGTAAGGTAATAATCTACATGGCAGTTTCTGTGTAAGCATTGGTTCATATCTATTTTCCATATTACTAGACTGGATATTTTGGAAACTCGAAATTGTAGTTTTTACATAGCTTCATTGTAAATTTCTGCAAACTGCTCTATTAGTAGCATTATTTAAGAGAAGTAACAATTTTTTGGTTTTGGAAAAATTTACTCAGTCTTCTAAAGCATCACATTCATAAATACACAAACAATCCAAGCCAGATATATCCACAATAGAGAAAGGAAGAGGTAACAAATGCAGCAGAGGACTGAATTCACAGCTAAATATGCAGCTCGGAGAAGCATGTTGGAAGTATTTGAAGTTTTAACAATACAACATTTTCATACATAAGAATTTTCTTCACAAGAAATCATTTTTTATTTTACCCTTTTTCTAAAGAAACAGTGGATTTCCTTTTCATCCATTTGCATTTCCATGTCTTTCTATTGGACATCTTTTGAAGAATAACTTAAGTCCCTTGTAATGCATAACATGATGCATTTTCAGAAAAACAAAACAAAACCTTAAGTCCCTTTCTTCCAATTCTAGTTATATATACTAGTCCCTTTCTTCCAATTCTAGTTATATATACTAGAAAGAAACTGCAAAATGAGGCTTGAAATGGTCCAACTAAAGATAGGAGAGAAAGCTTACTTGCCATAGTGAATTTTGGTTCGTTAGCCTTGAATGAGTGAAAACTTACGAACTGGAATTCAGTTTGGTTCATCATCCTTAATTATGAATCTGGTTTAAGTTTGTTTCTTTCAATTCTAGTTATACATACTGGAAAGAAACTACAAAATGAGGCTTGAAATGGTCCAACTAGAGATAGGAGAGAAAGCTTACTTGCCAGAGTGAATTTTGGTTCGTTAGCCTTGATTGAGTGAAAGCTTATGAATTGGAATTCATTTTGGTTAATCATCCTTAATTATGAATCTCGTTTAAAATTATCCTTGCTGATTGGATATCTTCTCTTATTGGCCGACCTCCAATACGACTATACTTTCTTAACATGTAATCATGTGGCATAGTTAGAATGAAAGAAATGACCATAAAGAAAGTTTGTTAAGAATTTTTGCTTCAATTACATTTTGTGTTTCATCCATATTTTCATGAATAGAACTGTAATGTATAGACTTGTAATGTATTCAAGTGTCTACTCATATTGTTGAACTGATTTTCTTATCATTGTATCCAAGATTACATTTTCCTCTTGTTAACTCGGTTGTGTGAATAGTGTAAGGCAAAACATTCTAGCATAACATTAATCACCATTACTTCCCAAATGTAAGAGTGAGTTTAATTGAGATATACTAGGTAGTTTTGAGATTGTGAAATTATTCCTATCTGCCAAAACAGTAAACTTAATGAGTCAATCATCTCCAGTCTTTTCATCTGATAGGCTCATTGCTCCCTTATCCATCAAGATTGGTCGCTTTTTTCCACCTCAGTTCTGAGCTTAGGTAAATGTACTTAAGTGGTGAGTCTTGCTGCAGGATAGTATTTCCTTGTCAAAATATGGAGAAAAAGGGGTTCATCTCTTCAAAATTGCCTTTGAAGTTAGAATTATGCTTGTCTGACAAAAGGGTGGCACGCACGTGTGTATAAATCTATCCATTTGTCTGTGGTGTCTTATGTTTTTTTTTTTGCGGATGTGTCTTGTTTTATTATATGGAAATGAATTTCATTATACAAATAATATAATTGAATTTCCAGTATTTTCTTCATTTCCTTTAAATTGAAGAAAATACCTTGCAACAGAGATGGAAGTTATCTTCATGGTCTTTCAAAGATCACTATGGACCAAATCCAACACTCTAGTTCTCCATGCCTTTTCTTCAAGAAAGGCCTTCTGGATCATTTGTTGGACAAGCATGTTGAGAACACATCCTTCTCTCCTATGCTAAAAGCAATCCATATACCATTGTTAGTTTCTGCAAATGAGAAAGGTATTGGAAGCTTAAATGTATATAAATTTGATACCATAAAGAGTTACTGTTCTATCAACATATTGAACCATGAGTTTATGCTATATTGACTTCCACAATTCTGTACAACCCATGCTCATTTATTCTTATGTAATTACTGTATCACTCCTTTTTTCATTTACAAATATTTATTACCTTTAAATTGGACCTCCTAATGAGGGTTTGCAAAGAATCACTTAGTGCTACTGATTTTCCAAGATGCACAAACAAGGATTATGCTTCTCTAGACCAATCTTGCAATATTTGTTTTTGAGTAGGGTGCAAATCTCTTCCAAATTTTTGTTTGATTTTACTTAACCTTGATGAGCATACTCTATGGACGATCAATATGTATGCATAGAATGATTCTTCCAAGTGTGTTTCCTTTTGGCGCTTGATGGTAGATGAGATTCAGAGGTCAATTGGTTGGTTTGTGGTGGTTTCAACATTGTTTAATCAGAAGAGGAATAGTAAGTCCTCCTCCCTCATTGGTGTTGCACCAAGGAAAGACAAGTGTGTTATAACACATGTTTATGTTTAGGGTTGAATGACCTAAATTTTTATAGAAGGGATGTTCCTTCAAATTATTTTTTATCTAGTCAAATTCTAGGAAAGGAAAGGAACGTGTATTAAAGTGGAACTACATAACTTTGATCAAGATGTTTTCGCTGTTGTTTGGGATCAAGGCATGCTCATGTTCTGATAGAGTCCACTTTGTTTATCCTCTAGTCAATAGCTTTTGACATACTTTGGGGAGTCTACAAACTACTTACATTGAGGTATATTTACCTTATGAATGTCTTTCATCTTTAAACATTCGTCTTTACAACATTCATTGAGTCATGAAATTAATTTCTTGACCTCGCAATGATATAGGGTGGATCCAATGGGGGAATGACTTGGTGCTAGGATAACTTCCTTCATACACAATTTTGTGAGAAGTTCAAAACTATTAGCAAGAGGTTCTAGTTGAGCCCATATGATAAATGGCTTCAAAGATGAGCAACCGAGTTCTGACATATCCTTAAAACCTATGACAATTAGGAGAGGCAAGAGGGCTCAAATTTGAGCTTGCTTGCATATGATTAGAACTAGAGATAAGTTGACCAAAGCTTTTTTGGGTCATTGGCAGCTTGGCCACTCAGGAGATTTCCAAGAAGATCTATGTGATGAAGGTGGAGAGGGAGAATTGTTGACTAACCTAGACCCAGGAAATGACCAAGGAAAGAAAGATGGTCATGGGAACTTGCATTTATGGTTTTCTTCTTAGGGTTGTTGGATTCTCAAAAATCTATATATGATCTACCTTTCCCTTGGATGGTTTTCACACTACCTTGATATAGATCGCTAATACTAAAGTCCTAGGCATATGAAACTTCTGATGTGAGTTCTGTTAGCCCCCATTTTGTATGGGTGTCCATGTGTGATTTTGATAAAACTCTTGAAGAGGGGGATGGCATCATTTTTTATTACAATTTGATGACATCATTTTTTATGAAAATTTGATGATGCCCTAACTACTGTTGGTGGACTAGTGAATCATCATTCCATTCCTATACAAACTAGCAGAATCCATTCTGGGCACATTCCATTAGGACAACTTTCCATCATTTCTTATCTTAACTTGGCTAGTCTTCAGCCCTATTTTGGAAGAAATAATCATTTGAAGTATGTTTATATTCTTTTACATTTCATTTCATTGGAGGTTGCTTATATTGAGCCTTTAGAAGCCTCCTTGGTCTTTTGTGGGTGAGAACGTCCCTCTCATAGGGACCTCCTTTGGACATGTTGTTTACTTCGAAATAATTGTTTGGCATCTTAGAGCTATGTGGATTGGCACGTGGATATGTTGAAGGTTGATTTGGCATTAAGTGGTAATTACTTTCTACTTGGAGGATTTCTAGGCCTTTTTTGGTTGTCTTGTAGACACCATTGGATGGTTTTGTGGACATCTCTTGGTTGCATGAGGGCTTCTATCTTCCTTGTGGACATGACTTGTGGGGAAATTGACCTTTGGTGAAGCCTATGGAGGCTAGTAGTGTATATCGCTTGGTTTCTATGTGGACACTTTTGATTGATTTGGATTCTATGTGGACACTTTTGATTGATTGGGATTCTATGTGGACATCAATTGGTTGGTTAAAATTCGTAGTGGACATAGCTTGTTGACGAAATCTTCTTTGAAGGGGCCTTCAGAGGCCACTTGGCATTATCACTTGGTATTTGATCATGTTTGATGGAGACATTCCTCTTTGTTTGTGACCTCATCTATCTTGTGTATTGTATAAGTGGCATTGATCACCTATTCTTATTGTAACTTGTTAGAAGCTAACCAAAACAATTTGGGGGGTCATAGCCCCAACCCAAAGATAACAACTAATAGTTTTCTAGGCATGTATTGTGTCTTATGAGTCTAGTCAATGTTTGAATGTGGGATTAGTTAGAGTGGGACCACACACTTTGATACGCAACATTGATGTTAGTATTGGGGAGCATTAACTATCATGTTTCATTAGGTACACATTTAAGTTGACATATCCTATGCATATATAAAGTGAATGATAGCTCTGAAGGCAGTGATATTAATAGTGATCGTGGTAGTTCATTAACTGGAGCAGAGCTTGTAGTTCACTTTATACAATTTCATACAAGCTATATGTTGTCAATTTTATTTCTTTTCTCAAGTTTACTCCCTCACATAAAAGAAAACAACTACAACATGGTTCAACATGGTTTCCTTGATGGTTTTGGTAGAGCATTTTCATTATGGATCATTATGGCTGTGACAGAGACTAGTTCTAGAATGTTGGCAATCAGTAAGTACACCAAAACAAAAAGGACATTTTCTGCCTATATATAGAAGCAGTTACAGGCCTTAAAATGCGACTCAACCTATTTTGTGCTCCACCTATGTAGGAGCACCAAGCTTCCATGTAATGCATGCATTGGGCACCTAGTTAGATTAGGTAACTTCATGAAGTGCACCCTCACCCTTAACTTCGGATCAGTGCCTCCCCTCACTAATTCTGGAAATTACTAATTCCAAAAAAGCCAAACTAAATTTAGAAATAAAACTAAGTTGAACTTGAAGTCTTGAACCTAGAAACTGGAACTCTCTAAATTTGGAACAACACTAAACTAGACATAAGTGAAAGTAGCACATGCATGTGCTCTATATAAAACAATAGTCTGTAATTCTGTCCACTACACACTTATTAATCTTGTGAACCACTGCTGTAAGGAGATGTTGAAAGCAACCCATCTGTTGTGCCATTACTGGGAGTATAACTAGCTGAGCAATAGGTTGGAATTCTAAAATGGAA
This sequence comes from Larix kaempferi, assembly GCA_027924585.1. NCBI lineage: Eukaryota > Viridiplantae > Streptophyta > Pinopsida > Pinales > Pinaceae > Larix > Larix kaempferi. Next base: position 2,475,616 of record BSBM01000937.1, read on the forward strand.
TATATTTGTAATGTAGTTGGAGAGAACCACCTTTATCTATCAAGTGATACCCATTGTAGTCATTCATATTAAGATAATAGGTACTTTCCTTGGATTCTACACAATGGCAATTATTTGTTGTATTCCTTATCTGAGTAATGCTAAACACAATGTTTCATTTATGAAATAGTTCGATTCGAACCAAACAGTTATAAATTATAATCTCTTGCAATATGTCTGTAGGCAATATAAAAGTTTAAATTCCCCTTGAGTACTACTGCAATTATCTATGTTATGTATTCAACTTAGACAATGAATGAGAATTCCTTCATAAGCTTGATTGGAAATCAAGGGCCAGAAAAGAATCCTTTTCAGCAGCAATGATAAATAAATGTGGAACTCCACATGCAAAAAAGTTCTTTGCTGAAGAACAATTTGAAATGATTATAATGTGGCTTTAGTGTAAACATAACAAGGAAATCAAGATGGTTAAACAGTTTCTTAGACTGCTTGTAAATTGCAATATACAACAAAGTGACATGATGCATTTTTATGAAAATAATTTAAGCAGCTGAGATCACTGAGAATAACTGTGTATATATTGCTTGAAAGAAACCCATAAATCAGTTAGAGTTTTATTTTCACTGTGAGATAGCCCATCTAGTCATATTTAATAAGGAATATTTAACATTTCATGGATGTATAAAAGGAAAAAAAAATGAAGATATTTAGCATGGTTGGTTTTGAAAGGGAATACATGCTTTTGGATGGTGAAATTTCCTTGTTTTGAGCTAGCTTATCTTACAACTGTGAGTTTAGGTTCATTTTTATTATGCCCTATTAACTATTTTCTTTGCAGCAATATAACTAAAGTGTTACATGTTGATAGAGTGAATTCAGTTGCAAGAACTTATTTTACAAATAGTTGAGTAAAGAATTTAAGGCTATCAATGGCTTGATGACAAACAAATTGCATATTAGACATTTCAAGTAGATTGAAAGGAAATGATTAACATAATGATAAAATGAATTATGCAGAAAGAGAAAGGCAATGTGTTACTGCCTAAACTATATTATTCCTTAAACTTGAAAGTCATGATGTCCCAAAGGTCACTAGATCATTCTTCCAAAGTAAAAATTATGATTTTCACTTTATATTAAGCTATGCCGCAAGATTGCACATTAAGATTCCTGCTTAATTGGAGATATTGTAACTTGCATAAACCACGGTAGATTTTAAAACAGTAAATGAACATGTTCATTTCATTGATGTAGATTGAGATGTTTGTTTCTCTATACGAGATAAAAGTAAAAAATATGTCTCTTAGAATGTTATCCCACTTAGATTGTTATCCCATTTTCAAAACCTTAGCAAGTAGTGTGCCTTGTGAATTATTCATTCAAAGCTATATTCTCTTTATTTAAGTATGTGAGGAGCTTCTACATATAGTGGATATTCCAAGCCTTCAAAACTATCCATCAATTTCGTTTGAGTTGAGTGATCATGCATAATAATTTGAAAGGTAGTTTGGAGGCCATAAGTTGATTACTTACACAGCTGGATGTCAAATAAAAATGTTGAACTTTGCAACTGTTTTGTGAATATTATTTAACAGTTTAATGGAACAGTTAGGTGGTAGACAAGGTACGTGTCATTGCTGACAGTGGATGAACTGGAGGATTGTCTGGACTTGGACATATTTCTTCTCAAGGTATGGTTGGTTATATAGACATGGATAATTTTGAAGGTGTTGCAGGGATTGTTTGTAGTGTGGACTATGATCATCCTAGTCCAGTATCCATATTAGAAGCTTCTTTCTTAAATGAAAGTTATAACTCAACAGAGAGCTTGGGTGGTACACATGGTAAGCAACTTTGACATTTTTCAAATTTGTTGTTTACCCAATTATATATCTAATTGAATTTACAATCATGGTAATTTCATCTAGGATATTGGCCAAATGTAGCCTCTATTTTCTTCACAGATTATATTATCATCTAATTAAACAAGTATTGTACTTATTGCAATTTCTCTCTAAGTCATGGGTCCAAATAGATTGTGTTCATGGGTCCAAAGAGTCACTGTGCACACGTTCAACTTGTCTTTAGTACTTCCATGCGATGTACTTTTCATTTCCTATACTGATTGATCAGTATTCATTTCCCATTTTCCATACTATTTATTTCCTAGTTGATTGCTGTCTGTACCGAGAGCTGCTACAACCCAGGCCATTCTAAGAAGAAAATTTAGTGATTCCCATAAGAAGTCCTTAACAAAAATTAATTGTAAAATGCAATCAAGAAAGCTTGACAATATAATGTTGGGCATATTTTGAAAGCCTAATGTGTAGTCGTCCGCTATTACTTGTATGTTCCATATTTAAAGTTAGTATTTGATCATGTATGTGACTTATCTAGATGAAAGAGTGCTTGCTAACTTGGGCAGATAATTTTCACTGCAACAGTTTTTGTCTACTAGTAATTTGGGCCTTCCATTCCACATTCTTTTGGCCATTCCGCATACTTGTTTTCTGTTGATGTATTTGTAACTTCAGAATGTATTTCATATATGTATATTGTATTCCTATAGATATGATTTTATTCCTCTATATGGAAGCGTTTGTATTCCTATAGAGATGTTATTATTCCTTTATACAGATGTGTTGTCATTTATATTGTAAGTTTCGTAACTTATACTTGATGGGTTATTAGACAACCTTGTTGGGGTCAGCCCTGTTTAAGTCATGTGGGTTAAAGGGTTATTAGACCACCCTATTGGGGGTCAACCCTGTCAGCATTATGTTATGTGGTTAAGTTAAGGCCGACCTAGTAAAGGTTATTAGGCAAGCCAAGTCAAGTATAAATAGAGTGCGGGGGGCACTCTATTTGATCATTCACTTTCTCACTCATACTCTCATTGGAGAGTGGCGCACTTGTGGAGGAGGAGAAGTTACTGCTAGGAGAAGACTATCTCTTATTCTTGGGTTGTATCATTGCTCTATCTATCTCTGAGGAAGTTGTGGGGTTTTTCACCTTTATGGTTTTCCCCAGTGAAACTCTGTGTGTCTATTGTCTCTTGTGTGCTTGCATTATTATGTCCATGATTGATATTATGTAGATATGTTGTGCATGTTGTTCTCTCAGTTAAGATCCTAGATCAGATTGAAGTAAATTCTTAACAACTAACATGGTATCAGAGCTAGCCTGAAAGAAGGCATGGTATGACATTTATGACACTTGTTGCACTTGCGAAGCTAAGGCTTGATATAGCAAAAACCCATCATCGTAGCAATTTCGCTATAAATCCAATTTGGAGAATTTTCAGGATCTGAAACTTTTACAGGTCGAAGATAAGATCCCAATGTACCTTTTTTATAGAGCACAACTTCTAATTCATTGTACTTTGTGTTTTATGATCTATACAATCTAGGGTTTCTGTCTTTTCCAGATTTCAGTCATAAACAGGTGACCTAGGAAAAAAGGTCACGAATTGGGATAGGAAGCTCCAAATGAAATTTTGTAAAAAGTGACAGGTAGGGCATGGACTGTAGTTTATCAGGTAAGGTTTTTAGAGGCCGAAATTGAACTAGTGACACGTGGCACTCCGTACAAGTTCACTCTCTTGGTTTATCCCATAAAAGGGTCACGTTGCGACACTTGGAATAACTCTCTCTCTCAGAGAATCCATTTTAGGTCAGAACTGTGGGGTTGGAAATTCAACAGGTTAGGATACCATAGGTGGAATTTTCAGACCCTATAGATCTGAAATTTCTGAGTTACACTAGAAACAATCAGGTGCATATTTCTGTCAAAACAGAATTGAATTTTGAGCACCTTCATTCATGGCTCCGAGAATTTAGGGTTTCGAAGAATGTTGGAATTTTTTGTATCAGAGACCACGGCTAGATAATACTCATCAAAATCGAAATTTAGGGACCAAGATCACATTTTTTGGTTGGGTAGAAAGCCAGGCTTGATCAAACCCTAGCTAAAGACCTTGATAAAAAAAGTACAAAATTAGGGCTTCTGCAAAAATGGGAATTTTTTGAAATCCGTGACCATAGCTGGAAGCTCCTTGGAAAAATCAAAGTTTAGAGCTTTGTATCAAACTATTTGGTTGGTTGAATTTCTGGGAAACTCAAACCCTAATTCAGGGTCCTCCCTAGTGAATCTGAAAATCTAAAAGGCAATTTTAAGGGGTGAAACTTTGCAGTTTTCAAATTCTGAGTATACTAGCTTGACCAGCTCAGAAAGGCACATCTTTCTATCCTTTCAGAAGTTTGAAATTCAAAGTTTGAATTTTTAGGATTTCTCTGACAAACCCTAATCCAGCTCCAGATCCAGTTTCTGCAAATCAAAGTGGATTGGGTTAATCCTAGAAGAGAATGGATTGGTCACTTGCATAAGTGAATAAGTTCCTATTTTCAGAGGGAGATGAGGCTAAGACCTTACATAAGAAGATTACAAGCAATCTCGACACGTATGACTTATCCAAGTATGTTTCGAGATCTGTTCGTGATTAAGTTTATGGTATGTTTGTCTTCATTGAGGTTAGTACAATCTTGATTAACTTTAGACTTGTTGTATCACCTTAATAAAATTATGAATGCAGATATTCATTGATTACGTTTTTGACACTTATGATTGTATTAATGCATTGTGGTGTTGTATGAGGTTGATGTTGTCCGCTAACATTAAAGGTACATCAAGAAAGACAAATCATGTTCTAGTTCAAGAAAATATGACCATGGTGACATGAAGACAAAGATTCATCCATTGTCATGGATCACATAGAAGCTCTACTTACGAGGTATGTATAATTTGGTTCTACAATGCTTAACCTATGATATATGCAGGTTGCTAGCACAAGTCATTAAGGAAACAAGAAGACATCGTGTGGGTATGTTAGACATAACTAATTAACACATTAATCCAGGTATTTTTTTCCTATATCAAGTTAGAATCCTACCTTGTGATAGGATCTCTTATATAAGCATACTTGGTATGATTGATAATGATTATTCATGAAGCTATAGGTTTGAGTAATCATGGGTTTAGGTATATTATGTTTCTTACTTTAATCAATGATATGACTAACCAGAAGAGTCCTATGGTCAAGTAAGAATTTGCATGAGTAAAGGAAGTACTCCATGAAACCTTGAATACTAGTGCTTATCTGTGTATGAAATGATCTTGACCATACATGTTTAAGATTACTTAGAATCATAATGTTTTATAGTATTGAGATTATACTAATGAATGTATGATTGCGTATGAGACCTCGAGGATAACACAATGATGATACTAGTAAGTATGTATAATGATCGAGGATGGATATAAGGATAGGTAATCTAGGAAGCAAAGATCAAGAGGGAGCACACTCCAGTAGTTCATGCAAGGAAGCAAATATTGAGAGGGAGTCCACCCTACAACCAAACAAAGATATGTATTTGAATGGTCATTTCTTGCATACTTGTTTGTTTAAATAATATTGTTCAATGATGTATATGCTTATGTTCCTAGACTTAGGGTGTGTATTATGCATATTAGAATAATTGCCTTAATGAACAGTATACTACTAATATGCATGTGATGGGTAAGTGGGCTATGGCACTGTACAACATTCCATTGCTACTTATCTAGAATGAAACCTCTTTGCTGACATGTTGGGAGTTGTGCACACTCTTAACAATGTTCTGGTAGAGATTGGAAGGCATTTAGAAAGTTATAGGATATGGATAAATGTTGTATTGAAGCATTGGCTAAAATAATTGCATGATTGTATGACATATTTCTTTATGTGTAAGAATTTGTTCTGAAAACTATGAGATGTTTCTAATCATGCAATTTAACTTGCTTTGTAGGAAATATCATATACCATCACCTACAAAAGAATGACTACAAAATTTGTTCGAGCAACAAAGCTATCTATTGAAGATATTGAAGTTCCTAGAATCCAGGATGAAGTAATGGAAGAATACCATGATTCGTCGATCATGAAGAAATATGTTTGGGATGTGGTCCCAAGACCTGAAGGGAAGTTTTTTGTGACTTCCAAGTGGATCTATAAGATCAAGGATGTTGCAGATGGTAGCATGGAGAAATACAAAGAGAGGTTGTAGCTCGTGGCTCCTCCCAGAAAGAGGAATTGACTATGAAGAGACTTTTGCACCTGTCGCCAGATACACTTCCATTAGATCAGTACTTGCTCTGGCTACAGTGATGAAATGGAAGGTACACCAGATGGATGTCAAGACAGCTTTCTTAAATGGTGTAGTTGAAGAGGAAGTGTATGTGGAGCAGCCACTCGGGTTTGAGACACATGACCAAGAGTCACATGTGTGCAAACTGAAGAAATCCTTGTATGGCTTGAATCAAGATCCTAGAACTTGGTATGGTAGGATAGACATCTTTCTATCCAGTTTGGGCTTTGCTAAGAGTAAAGGAGATTCCAACCTTTACTACAAGGTTGAGGAAGTAAATCTTGTGATACTACTCTTGTATGTGGATGACCTGTTTGTAACAGGTGAGGATAGATTGATTGTCGACATGAAGAGGAAGCTTGCTGTTGAGTTCGAGATGAAGGACTTGGGGATGATGCACTATTTTCTAGGCATGGAGGTGTGGTAGAGTGCATATGGAATCTTCATTGGGCAAGGGAAGTATGCAGTAGAGGTCCTAAAGAGGTTCAGGATGATGGACTGCAAGGCCATGGCCACACCTATGGCATCGAACCTGAAGCTTCTGTGTGATGCTTCATCTGATCTGGTTGATGTCATTTTGTATCGTCAAATGATTGGGTCCTTGATGTACCTGACGAACACATTGAGCCAATTCCTGACAAATCCCAGAATTGTTCACCTGGTTGCTGTAAAGCATATTCTGAGGTACCTGAAGGGTACAATTGATTATGAGCTCAAGTATGATGCGAATCAAAAGTTTAACCTGCAGGGTTATGTTGATTCAGACTGGGCAGGCAATGTTGTAGATAGGAAGAGCACTTCAGGGTGCTGCTTCAGCATGGGATCAGGTGTGATATCTTGGTTTAGTAGGAAGCAGTCCTACGTAGCACTGAGTACAGCCGAACTAGAGTATGTTGCAGCTTGTTCGGCTAGTTGTGAGGCAGTATGGCTGAGGAAGCTACTGTCTGAGTTATTTGATATTCCGTTGGATGCTACTGGTATCTTTTGTGACAACCAGAGTTGTGTGAAGCTGTCCAAGAACCCTGTGTTCCATGATAGGTCAAAGCACATAGAGATCAAATATCACTATATTAGGGATATGGTGCAGAGAGGACCAGTGAAGCTCCTGTATATTGCGACGGATGAGCAGGTTGCAGATGTGCTGACGAAGCCACTAGCCAGATTGAAGTTCGAGTACTTCAGAGAGAGTCTTGGTTTTCTTCAGATTGATGACACTTCGAGGAAGAAGTGATGGACACATTTGTAGGAGCCATTCCAAGCATGGTTAGAGGAGGATCCTTCCCATGGCTGTGGATGTAAGTGTTGGATGATAAGCACCAGGACGATGCTCCAATTACTACTCTATATATGCAGCATGTTGGATGCTTGTGATGATCAGTTGGATCATGTATATGTATATGCATCATGTTGGATGCTTATTATGATCAGTTGGATCATGTATATGTATATGCATCATGTTGGATACTTGTTATGATTAGTTGGATCATGTATATGTATATGCATCATGTTGGATGCTTGTTATGATCAGTTGGATCATATATATGTATATGCATCATGTTGGATGCTTGTGATGATTAGTTGGATCATATATTTGTATTTGTATCAGGTGGATACATTATATGATCAGGTAGATCATGGATGATGATATGTATCAGGTATGCATCAGGTGGATGCATTGTATGATCAAGGTGATCATGGTTGATGTGTTAAATTTTGAGCATTAATTCACAATACTCTAGGATCTTCACTGAGAGAATAACATATACAGTATATCAATGCATAACAATCACAATAAGCATGACAAGCATCACAAGAATCAAAAGCATGAGAGACAAGAGACACAGAGTTTCCGTGGGGAAAACCCTAAGGTGAAAAACCCCACAACTTCCTCAGAGATAGAGAGAGCAATGGCTCAACCAAAGTAAAACCAAAATACACTTGAGATAGTCTCCTAGAAGCAGATGATCCTCCTCCTCACTAGTGCACCACTTTCTGGGTGAGAGAGAGATGACTTTCCGAAAATGATCTAAATAGAGATCTCCTGATCTCTATTTATACTAACCTGTTTTCCCAGTGACCTTATGGGGCCGACTTGTCTAGATAGGTACATCCACAATATAATATATATATTTCAGGGCCGACCCCACACATGGTGGTCTAATAACCCATCGGCAAGTACACACACTTGCGACACTTATCAATCCACATGATGACACTTCCTTATAGAGGAATAACACATCTCTAATAAGGGTACAATAAATATATATGAAATACATAGATGAAATACATTCCGAAGTTACATATACATCAACACTCCCTCTTAACTAGGAAGGTATTTCTCGACACAGATCTACTAGACAAGTCTTCTTCTCGGGATCACGTCATCATCATCATCACTGCTGCTGCTATCTCAAACAATCTCTGACTCTACTTGTCATAGGAAGTTCTATAGAGCCAGTCCTTTTTCATACTAGATGTAGGCCCACCACCTACAGGTCTTCATCATCACTGGCCATACTGTGGAAATCTCAGGACTTATTATGTGCGTAAAAAAACCTTAGAAGAGTCTCTTGACTAGCAAGAACCCTAAAGAGCATCTGAGGCCTTTTTCATCCTGTCCAGATCTCCAGGACTTATTACATGTGACCCCACCACAAAACCTCAAAAGAGAATCCCAGGACTGATTACGAGCATAAGGCTCAACCTATCGGATCTCCCAGGGCACAAATTACATGTGGTCACCACAAAACCTTGAAAGAGCATCCTAGGACTGATTACGAGCACAAGGCTCAACCTATCGAATCTCCCAGGGCAAAAATTACATGTGGTCATGGCAAAACCTCGAAAGAGCATCCCAGGACTGATTATGAGCACACGACTCAACCTATCGGATCTCCCAGGGCAAAAATTACATGCCATAGGACAAAACCTCGAAAGACCATCTGCTCGATATCCCAGGGCACAAATTACATGCCATAGGAAAAACCTCGAAAGACTATCTATAGATCTCCCAGGGCACAAATTATATGTCCTCCCAAGCAAAACCTCGAAAGAGAATTCACTAGATATCCCAGGGTACAAATTACATGCCATAGGAAAAGCCTCGAAAGACTATCTGCAAATCTCCCAGGGCACAAATTACATGCTTATCTGCACAACCTATTCCACGGCCACAGAGTATCAACCTGATACTCACCATACATCATCCTGATGTACACATGATCATCCTGATCATCATCACTGCAACATCCTGCTGCATGTCATCTGGAGCAACATCTTGAAGCTTGTCATCCATGATCATCCTGATCATACAATGCATCTACCTGATGCATACCAAGTATCTACCTGATACATATCATCATACATGATCCACCTGATCACACAGCATATCCACCTGATACAAATATAAATACATGATACATATCAACATACATGATCTACCTGATCATACAATGTATCCACCTGATACATATATAGATACATGGTCCAAGCATCCAACATGATGCTTATACAAAATACATACACATGATCCAACCGATCATATCCAACATCCAACATGATGCGTACATACATATGAATGATCCAACTGATCATATCCGGCATCCAACATGATGCATACATACATATGAATGATCCAACTGATCATATCCAGCATCCAACATGATGCGTACATACATATACATATAAACGATCCAACTGATCATATCCAACATCCAACATGATGCATACAAAGCAGAAACCAGAACATCATCCTGATGCTCATCATCCAGCGCTTACATCCACAGCCATGTGAAGGATCCTCCTTCCAACATGCTTGGAATGGCTTCAGCAAATGTGTCCATCACTTCTTCCTCGAAGTGTCATCAATCCGAAGAACACCAAGCCTCTCTCTGAAGTACTCGAACTTCACCCTAGATAGTGGCTTCGTCAGCACATCTGCAATTTGCTCGTCCATTGCAACATACAGGAGCTTCACAGCTCCTCTCTGCACCATATCCCTGATATAGTGATATTTGATCTATATGTGTTTCGACCTGTCATGAAACACTGGGTTCTCAGACAGCTTCACACAACTCTGGTTATCAAAGAAGATACCAGTAGCATCCAACGGGAGATCAAATAATTCAGACAGTAGCTTCCATAGCCATACTGCCTCACAACTAGTTGAATAGGCTGCAACATACTCTGCCTCAGCTGTACTCAGTGCTACACAGGATTGCTTCCTACTAAACCAAGAGATCACACCTGATCCCATACTAAAGCAACACCCAGATGTTCTCTTCCTATCTACAACACTGCCAACCAAATCTGAATCAACATAGCCTTGCAGGTTAAACTTTTGATTCGCCTCATACTTGAGCCCATAATCCACTGTACCCTTCAGGTACCTCAGAACATGCTTTACAGCAACCAGATGAACACTCCTCGGATCTGTCAGGAACTAACTCAATGTGTTCATCGCAAAGCAAATATCTGGTCTTGTGTTCATCTGGTACATCAAGGACCCAATCATCTGACGATACATAGAGACATCAACCGACTCAGATGAAGCATCACATAGAAGCTTCAGATTTGATGCAATAGGTGTAGGTGTGGCCATGGCCTTGTAATCCATCGTCCTGAATCTCTTCAGGATATCTACTGTGTACTTCCCTTGACTAAGGAAGATCCCACCTACACTCTGCCACACCTCCATACCTAGGAAATAATGCATCATCTCCAAAGTTCTTCATATCGAATTCGGCAGCAAGCTTCCTCTTTGTATCACACCAAGTTCTGGGAGCTTGTTACAAGCCATACAAGGCTTTCTTCAATCTTCACACATGTGACTCCCTGTCAGGTCTTGGGACTGCATCCCAAACATCTTCTTCATGATCGACGGATCATGGCATTCCATTTCTTCATCCCAGATCCTGGGAACTTGAATATCTTCAATATCTTCAATATCTTCAATAGATATCTTTGTTGTTGGAACAAATGTTGTAATCCTTTTGTAGGTGAAGATATACGGTCTTTCCTACAAAACAAGTTAAATTGCATGATTAGAAACATCTCATAATTTTCAGAACAAATTCTTTACACATAAAGACATATGTCATGCAGTCATGCAATTATCTTAGCCAATGCTTCAATACAACATTTATCCATGTTCCACAACTTTCTAGATGCCTTCCAATCTCTACCAGAACATTGTTAAGAGTTTGCACTACTCCCAACATGTCAGCAAAGAGGTTTCATTCTAGATAAGTAACACTGGAATGTTGTACAGTGCCATAGGTCACTTACCCATCACATGCATACTAGTAGTATACTGTTCATTGATGCAATCATTCTAATATGCACAATACGTCTCCTAAGTCTAGGAACATAAGCATAATATTATTTAAACAAACAAAATAGGTAAGAAATGATAATTGAAATACTTATCTTTGTTTGTTTGTTGGGTGGACTCCCTCTGAGTCTTTGCTTCCTAGCAGGAGCTGCTGAAGTAGCTTCTTCTACACCTTTCTGTTGTGGAATGAAGGAAGATGGTCAACTCCCTCTGAAAATATGCATCCTTGCAGGAGCTGCTAGAGTGTGCTCCCTCTTGATCTTTGCTTCCTGGATTACCTGTCCTTGAACTTATATTCACCCTTGCTGACATCAATCTTCTTGAACCCTGGAAAGTATATTCTGTAAGCCTTCGAGCTTTCACTGTAACCCACAAAGATACCCTTCTTTCCTGAAGGATCTTGTTTAGTCCTATTTTCCTTTGGGACATGAGTGTATACTGGACAACCAAATATTTTGAGATGGCTGACTTCAAGTTTCTTACCAGAAAAGACCTCTTCTGGTGTCTTGTTGTCCAATATCTTGTGGGGTGTTCTGTTCTGCACATATACAACTGTTCTAGCTGCTTCTGCCCATAGATGCATAGGTAGATCCTGGTCATGCAGCATTGCCCTTGCTACTTCCATGATTGTTCTGTTCTTCCTTTCTGCAAAGGAGCAGTCAACTCCCTCTTAATCCCCGAATCACTACAAAGCTTCTTGAAGTCACCTGAGGTGAATTCTCCACCATTGTCGGATCTGAATGTTTTTATCTTCTTGTCAGTTTGATTCTCCATCAAGGTTTTGAATTCCTTGAATTTATCAAACACCTCATCTTTGTTCTTCAAGAAGTATACCCAAGTCTTCCTGGAGAAGTCATCAATAAATGAGACATAGTAACATACCCACTCAGAGAACTGGATGACATAGGACCACATACATCTGAGTGGATGATTTCTAGGATGTCTTTTGCCTTGCTTTCACTGCTTGGGAAAGCCTTCTTAATGTTCTTACCTTTTTGCACATCCTTTGCAAACACCTTCATGTTTGGTCTTGATTTCAGGAAGACCCTCTACAGCCTTGCTTGCAATTGGAAGTGCCCTATAGTGCATATGAGCAAGTCTTCTATGCCAAAGTTCACTTGGCTCCATGGATTCATATACCATGGCATGTTCAAGTTGTCCCTTCAATTTATACAAACCTCCCTCTTGCTCTCCAATCACTACTGCATCATTTATGTTCTTTCCCTTTGGTCACATTAGGACGTGGCCATCCACAAATGCAACCCTCATACCTTTTGCATCCAATGCATAGATGGAGAGTAAGTTCTTCTTGAGCCCAGGTACATAAATGACTTCTTTCATCTTCAAGGATTTACCAGAATCTAGGTTGTACGATGCTTCACCACTTCCTTTGATTGGGTATTGATAATCATCCCCAAGTTTCACCTTATGGGGTGATTCATGTTCAGCTAGATTCACAAAATATTCCTTAAACCCAGTCATGTGTTTGGAAGCCCCACTATCAATCAACCAATCATTACAACCATGGGAGATAGTACCTGTGAGAGCAGAAATTAGAACATATTCTTCTTCACTTGATGAGTCATCATCACTATCACTTTCTTCCCTAGCCTTCTTCTTTGGGGGTTCATCATCTTCGGCAGCATGAGCATGATATCTTCTTTTGTTATTCTTCTTCTTCTTATTGAAGTTGTTGTTGTTGTCTTTCTTCTTCTTGGGACAATCTGAAGCAAAGTGTCCCTTCTCATTGCAATCGAAGCATTTGAGATCTTTCTTATCTTTATGATAATGGTGGTGTGAGAATCTCCTGTTAAGAGATGATTCCTTCTTGGACTTGCCTTTCCTGGCATGTGCTGTGAGAGCTTGATCTTCATTCCCCATCTTTTCTTCTCGAGCCACAAGCCTAGCTTCTTCTTGAGAGAATTCTTCCCGCAATCTGTTGAAGGAGATCAACTTCTTCCTTGCACAAATTCCTTGAATAAAGGAATCCCATGACCTGGGTAGGCCATTTAGAGTGGTCATCACCACTTCACCATTCTCTACCATTTAATCCACTGCTTCTAGTTGTTCGTTGATCTGGGAGACCCTTGAAAAATGAGATTGAATGGTTTCTCCATTCTGAAACTTTACTCCTTTCAATTGGTTCCGCAGGGTCATCTTTCAATTTATGTTCTCCCCTTCAAATAGCTTGGTCAAAGAGTCAAACATCTCCTTGGGTGTCTTTAGAGAAGACACATGGGGTATGAGATGGTCTTTGATAGAGTCAGCAATGATTCTCTTTGCCGGGACCAAGTTTTTCTTATGCAAAACCTTAGCCTCTTCATCCTCTGGGATAGGCATGTCTTCTTTTACATATGAGTTCAACTCATTCTCTTCCAGGATTAACCCAATCCTATACTTCCAAGATCGGAAGTTATCAGCTCCTTCAAGCTTATCCTCAAGCTTGGTGTGGTGAGACATCTTAAAGAGTACTTCAAATGGAAATAGAAAAGATTTAGGTCTTACCACTTGAAATGCTGAAAACTGGATCTGGTCCCATATTAGGGTTTGTCAGAAAAACCCTAAAAATTCAAAATGTGAATTTCAATTTTATAAAAGGATAGAAAGATGTGTCGTGATGAGCTGATCAGCCTGGTGTATTCAGAATTTGAGATCAGCAAAGCTTTACCCTTTATATTTTCCTTTTTGTCCTCCTGGGCTCACTAGGGAGAGCCCTGAATTAGGGTTCGAGTTTCCCGGAGATATACCCAGCCAAAAATCTCGATCCAAAGCTCTAAACTTCGATTTTTGCAAGGCGCTTCTAGCTATGTCTTCAGATTTCAGAAATTCCTATTTTTGTGGAAACCCTAATTTGTAGGGCCAAATCTGAAAATGCTCAGAATTGAATTCTGATGGGATAGATAGATTCTCCTTGATGAGTAGAGTCAATCTACTATACTGCGTTTCCAAACTATTTGGAGAGAAACCCAATAAACAAGAAACTCAAGTTTTCGTCACTGCAAAATGTCTTCTTCTCAAGTTAGCTCTCATACCATGTTAAATTTTGAGCATTAATTCACAATACTCTAGGATCTTCATTGAGAGAATAACATATACAGTATATCAATGCATAACAATCACAATAAGCATGACAAGCATCACAAGAATCAAAAGCATGAGAGACAAGAAACATAGAGTTTCCATGGGGAAAACCCTAAGGTGAAAAATCCCACAACTTCCTCAGAGATAGAGAGAGCAATAGATCAACCAAAGTACAACCAAAATACACTTGAGATAGTCTCCTAGAAGCAGATGATCCTCCTCCTCACTAGTGCACCACTTTCTGGGTGAGAGAGAGATGACTTTCCAAAAATGATCTAAATAGAGATCTCCTGATCTCTATTTATACTAACCTATTTGCCCAATGACGTTATGGGGCCGACTTGTCTATCTTGGTATGTCCACAATATAATCTATATATTTCAGGGCCGACCCCACACATGGTGGTCTAATAACCCATCGGCAAGTACACACACTTGTGACACTTGTCAATCCACATGATGACACTTCCTTATAGAGGAATAACACATCTCTAATAAGGGTACAATAAAAATATATGAAATACATAGATGAAATACATCTGAAGTTACATATACATCAACATGATGAGCTTTAGGATGTTGCTTCAGATGATATGTATCAGGTGGATACATTGTATGATCGGGATGATCATGGATGATGAGCTTCAGGATGTTGCTCCAGACGATATGCATCAGGATGATGCTATGACGATGATCAAGACGATCATGCAATGATGACATGCATTAGGATGATGCAGTGATGATGATTAGGATGATCATGTACATCAGGATGATGTATGGTGAGTATCAGGTTGATACTCTATGGATGTGGACAGGTTGTGCATACAAGCATATAATATGGCCCTGGGAGGTTTGCGGATACTCTTTCAAGGTTTTTCCTGTGGAAAATAATATGGCCCTGGGATATCTGGAAAATTCTCTTTCGAGGTTTTGCTTGGGAGGACATGTAATATGGCCCTAGGAGATCCGATAGGTTGGGCTGTGTGCCCATAATAAGTCTTGGGATGCTCTTGCGAACGTTTGTCCTATGGCATGTAATATGTGCCTAGGAGATCCGATAGGTTGGGATGTGTGCCCGTAATAAGTCCTGGGATGCTCTTGCGAGGTTTTGCCATGACCACATGTAATATGTCCCTAGGAGATCCGATAGGTTGGGTTGTGTGCCCGTAATAAGTCTTGGGGTGCTCTTGCGAGGTTTTTCCATGACCACATGTAATATGGTCCTTGGAGATCCAATAGGTTTGGCTATGTGCCCGTAATAATTCCTGGGGTGCTCCTACGAGGTTTTGTGGTGACCACATGTAATATGTCCCTGGGAGATCCTATAGGTAGAGCTGTGTGCTTGTAACATCCTGGGATTCTCTTGCGAGGTTTTGTGGTGAGGCCACATATAATATGTCCCTGGGAGATCCTACAAGTAGAGTTGTGTGCTCATAACATCCTGGGATGCTCTTGCAAGGTTTTGTGATGCACATAATAAGTCCTGAGGATTCCACAGGCTGACCAGTGATGAAGACCTGTAGGTGGTGGGCCTACATCCAGTATGAAAAAGTACTGGCTCCGTAGAACTTCCTATGACGAGTAGATTGGATATTGATTGAGATAGCAGCAGCCATGATGATGATGATGATTCGATGACGATGATCCAAAGAAGAAGACTTGTGCTAGCAGATCTATGTTTAGAAATACCTTCCTAGTTAAGAGGGAGTGTTGATGTATTTGTAACTTTGGAATGTATTTCATATATTGTATATATGTATGTTATTATTCCTCTAGACGGAAGTGTTTGTATTCCTATAGAGATGTTATTATTCCTCTATACGGAAGTGTCCTCATTTATATTGTAAGTGTCGTAACTTATACTTGATGGGTTATTAGACCACCTTGTTTGGGTCGGCCCTGTATAAGTCATGTGGGTTAAAGGGTTATTAGACCACCCTATTGGGGGTCAGCCCTGTCAGCATTATGTTATGTGGTTAAATTAAGTCCAACCTAGTAAATTTTATTAGGAAAGTCAATTCAAGAATAAATAGAGTGCGGGAGGCACTCTATTTGATCATTCACTTTCTCACTCATACTCTCATTGGAGAGTGGTGCACTCGTGGAGGAGGAGAAGCTACTGCTAGGAGAAGACTATCTCTTATTCTTGGTTTGTATCATTGCTCTATCTATCTCTGAGGAAGTTGTGGGGTTTTTCACCTTTATGGTTTTCCCTAGTGAAACTCTATGTGTCTATTGTCTCTTGTGCGCTTGCATTATTATGTCCATGATTGATATGCTATAGATATGCTATACATGTTGTTCTCTCCATTAAGATCCTAGATCAGATTGAAGTAAATTCTGAAAAACTAACATTTTCACTGCAAGTAAACAATGCACAAAACTGTAGTGTTGCACTTAATAGAGTAGGCTTCTATTTCTCAACTATTCCCCATACTTGTGGTAGAAAATATTAAATCCTAAAGGGAAGGATATAGATAGATGAATGGATTGATCAATATTAATTTCCCATACTGATTGATCAGTGTTCATTTCCCATTTCCCATACTGTTCATTTCCCAGTTGATTGCTGTCTGTACCAAGAGCTGATACAACCCAGGCCATTCTAAGAAGAAAATTTAGTGATTCCCATAAAAAGTCCTTACAAAAATTTTATTGTAAAATGCAATCAAGTAAGCTTGACAATATAACCTTGGGCATATTTTGAAAGCCTAATGGGTAGTCGTCCGCTATTACTTGTATGTTTAATATTTAAAGTTAGTATTTGATCATGTAAGTGACTTATATAGATGAAAGAGTGCTTACTATTACTAACTTGGGCAGATAATTTTCACTGCAACAGTTTTTGTCTCCTAGTAAGTTGGTCCTTCCATTCCATGTTCTTTTTTCCATTCCCCATACTTGTTTTCACTGCAAGTAAACAATGCACAAAAATGTAGTGTTACACTTAACAAAGTAGGATTCTATTTCGCAACTCTTGCATGTATGAACCATAAATGTTTCTAGTAGGACTCTTAAGCATATTATTGCTTAGAATATTTTAAAGTACTCTTTTTCCATATTGTTACATCACTACATGGCTTTTCGACATTTTGAAGAGATGGATGATGATTACCTTGTAATCTTCACATTAGTGGATTCCACCCCCCTTTGGAAAGATTTATATTTCCTTTCTGTATTTCCTTGTCAATCCCTTGAAACAATGCTGGATAATCTAGGTCACCATTTATACAGTCTATATTTAATAGCTCACCCATTGGTCATGATTTAATGATTCTCCTAATAATTCGTAGAGCGGCAAGTCACCCTCCATAACTAACCCTTTCTATGACATTTCTGAGAATCCACCCATTTGTGTAATGAACCTTCAACCACTTCCTTTCTCGATACATGCTATAGCAATTCTGTCAATGCCATCAACCTCCAAATCTACTTAATGCTTGTGAAAAGTCTAAGTGCAGAAATGCACTCCATGCATGCAAAAAGGGATGCCATTACCTTTGAATACACACCTGAAGAGGTCTAATGAAAATTTCACGCGTAAATCTCATGAAAATCCATCTCCCATCACTATAATGCAAATTAAGTGCTAAGAATCTCCATTGTTCGCTTAAGAAAAATCCAATTCTAGGCCCAAAAACAAAGTATTGAACCAGCTTGAGTTGGATTTTCAAAATGCTTGCACATACATATTAAATGCACATGTATTTGAATACAAATTCACATTCCTGTATAATTTTACATGGTTCACAACCCTATAGCTTCATAATTCATCAATTATGTTCTCTGATGAGATTTATAGAATGCCAAAATGGCATTAGTTCTTTCATCATCTTCAGCATATATGAATTAATCTTGACAAAAAATCAGCCCAGCTCAAATGAACTCAAACGATGAAATTAATCATGGATATGAAATATTCAACCATTCATGATGTTCCATTTATGATGTTCCAATAAATGACTTATGTTGCAAGATGAGATAAAATAAGTATTCATCTATTTTTCTATGGCTTATCTATGTTTTTTAATTTTATCAACTAATTCCTTATTGACATGAAATTAATTTAATGTAGTGGGTAGAATGGTGAGAGTTTTATTAATAAGCATGTTTATGAGTGATGGATCAATTTCTCCATATAATTTTAGTGTATGAAATGTATTTCCATTGTGAGAGTTTTCCAAAATTTTCCTAGTATTCAATATTCTTCTCAATGTCTCAAACTTTCCTCACAATTCATCCTCAAGGAAATGAATCAATTTTGAAAGAGGAGCCAACCATTTTATAAATAGTAGTGTATCCACTTCAAGCATTCATTGTGGGATAATCAAATACTAAACTTATATGGTGTTAGTTTGATGCTATGTTTGCAAGTTATTTGTTGATGGAATTTGAGAGCCCATTTTTCACTTACTTCTAGACCTCCATCTTTATTCATATTCTTTGGATTCTTAACTATTTTTAGGGCCTCGCCTAACAAATGTGTAAAATTATGCTCTTCTTTCACAACAATTTGAAAATTCTCCAGACAAAAGTGGTACTTGGTCATTGAGAGTGTGGATTGTGAAGAAAGAATTACACTTGCGGCTAAGATAACTATCATCGAAATGTTAATTAATCTTGCATCTCAATTTGGTTTGGAATTGTAACAAATGTAGCTAAAGGGTGATTTTCTTATTGACATATTAGATGAGGAGGTCAACATGGAGCAACATGAAGGCTTTATTAAAGTTGGAAAGGAGCATCTTGTCTTCAAGTTTAAGAAATTTTTCTATAGGTTGAACTTTGAAGCAAGCACCAAGGGCATTGTATTCCTGCATTTATAACTAGATGTGAATTTGAGCACGATTTGTATGTAAAGCATGAGGATGATGAAATTCTTGTAATTGTATGTGTTGACAATCTCATCATTACAGATAGTGATACTTCAAAGATCAACTCTCATAAAAGGCAACTTTGTGAATCTTTTGAGATGTCAAATTTCTGTCTTCATTAATATAGTAAATATAGTATTGGTATGGAGATGTGGCAAAAGAGTAGCAAAATTTTTGTATCATAATCTAAGTATGCATATGATTGGTTGAAAAAACTTTCATATAGAGGATTGTAAGCCGATGGATTACTCTCATGGAAGAAAGTATCAAATTTGCTAAGGAGATAGATGGAAATATTTCTGATGCTACTTTCTATAGGCAGTTTGTGGAAAATCTGATTTTTTTGACTCCCACTAGTCTTGATGTTGGTTATGTCATTGGTATGGTGTCTGCATGTATGGGTGCTCCTCTCACGTCTTATTGGAAAGCTTCGAGGTGTAATTGAGCAATGTTATCAAAACCTTAAAAAAATTGGTTGAACCTGTTGATCGGACTGGTTTTGGGGTGTTTATGGTGGAACTTTCCATTCAAATTGAAAATTATTGGTGTCTTACGGAGTTGGCTGGTTCCATACAGTGCCATATGGGTGTTCATGAGCCCACTAAGTTCACCTATCCATTGGATTGTTCTCCATAACAACTTATCATACAAATCCCTCTTCTTATTCGAGATCGGACTTGTAAAGATAATTTGTAATGATATTGACAAAAACATGCTTGATTTCTTATTCTTTAATGTGCATCAAGTCAAAAACCAATTGCCTCCATGGTTCCTAATATTCTGCTCACTCTTGGATCATAAAACGCTCAACAAAAATATTCTTCCACTTTCAAATGTGTAGCAACCTTCAAGAAGGACTTCTTCTTATCTAGTCCTTTTGAATTAGGTGACTTCCAAGCATCCTCGGGTATGACATAAATGTTTGAAACCTGCATCCAATCACTTCCCCAAACTTTTCAATAGCTGTAATATCCATGTATATGAAGCTTTTGACAAAAGTCGTTATTCTTTGTACATAGTAAATGATTTGCCTCTAGTGAAATAGGATTCAATAAACACATATGACCAGCTGCTGTATACCATCGAAACTAGGGATAAATCCAAATTTAAGTTTAGGTCACCCAATTTTAGCCTGTGATGCAACTTATGTGTTTATGAAAAACCATTATAACCTCAAGTCCACCATCGACACACAATGGAAACCCATTTTGATAATTATCAAAGTCTCTTTTCATCACAAATAGCAAGAGCTTAGAGAATCAAACATTAAAATCGAGCCCATGCATGCCAATTTCCATATCAAGATAGCTAGAAGCGAATATGGACCTGGACGCCCTTCTATACCTGTATTTAGGTTCACTATCACTTGGCATTGTTTATACCATTGTATTTGATGAAGACAAATATAACACTCTGTAAATTTGATTTTGAAACTCATGACTTTGTGGCTGTATCTGAAAAAGTATTCATGAATATGCTAGTATCTATATTATGGACTGTAACATTGATGTTGTCTTGAAAGAAACTTCTTGTTTTTCAGCTAATGTCCAAAATTACACAATCAAATCCCCGCTACTGAAACCTTTTAATAAATAATTTTCCCATCGTGAGACTCTGCAAAATCTTTCATCTTTGAATGGCTCATCATTGATCACACTTCCATCTACATTTTAATGTGAAAAGGAGGTGACTTGGTGTTTAAATTTGGCGTTTTTCTCTGTATTCTCACCACCTGAGTGATCTTACCTCCTTCACACACCTATGGATGCAATCGATAGCTATTAGCACATCCTTTAGACACTTGCTAGCACACTGTTGCTTCTACTATGATTGGATGGTGATTTCAGATTTTAATGCAATGGGATATATTATACCACATACATGAGGACAAACATACTTCATATGTTTATATACAACGATGTTTCCAGGTTTCGATGCATTCTGCATTACTAATGCTTCACTTGTGCTCTCCTTCTAGGCGCTTTCCTTGGTGCTTGCATGCTCAACTTGACAATTGGTTGATATGGTAAGAGCTTGACTTATGACTTGAACATGACATGAAACGTGGATTTGGAATTTGACTTGGAGATTGGGCTCTAAGCTCAATTTTATGTATTTGGAAAAGCTTTTTAATAAATATTAAAACAAAATCAATTATAAAAATGAATTTATTACAATACTTTTAACTATTTTTCCTTTCAATAACAAGAACAATTGGCAAAGTATTTTAATAAAACAAATTAAAAATTATTAAAACAAAATCTATTATAAAAATGTTTTTATTATAATAATTTTAACTATTTTACATTTTAATAACAATAACAATTTGGCACTCTGAATACAATAAAAAAGACCATAGGTATGAGAGAGCAAAAAAAGACCATAGGTATGACAGGGCAAGACTATATTGCGAGATAAGCCAATTTGTAAACTTGACATAACAATGGTAAATTTTGATGCAAAAGGTTTTAAAATGACAACAAGTTGGTGAATTTGGTGCTTTTAGAGAAAAAGGGATAGAACTCGACTCCTTGATGGACATGTACACTTGTGACATTCACCCTATTGCGATTTAGCAAGACAAAAGACTTTATGGGAAACTTTTATGAAATCTGATCCTAAGAAGGATTCTTGGTCATTTTTGGCTTCCACTGGATGTTCCCATACAAATTGTTTTGGGATTATCAAAGTGCAATTCAAGTTTCAAACTAGCCACTGTTTCATGAACCATGTGGATCAGATGTGGTGTAAAGTAGTTGAATTGGTTTATTGTCCAATGAAGGATCAGATTGTAGAGATTCTCAAAAGGCATCGAGTACAAAGAAGTTTGAGAATTTCAAAGCTTCTTTGTGTGATAGATAATGAACTAAATATTAGGCGTGGGTGTTAGGAATAATGTTTCAATTAATAGCTATGTCTTGTATTAGGAATATTGTCCCTAGCATTTATTTCCTAAATATAGGATATGATATTCTAATTGGGTTTGTGGGTTTTTAATGTATTGTATGCAAATAATTTTGTTCTTTAGGCTCTTTAGTAACTTTACTGTCCATGTGTCCTTCTCTAATAGGTGTCCTTATTTTCTATATTTAGCATTTTATTAGACATGTGAGTAACTCCCACCTTTGAGGTGTCAACGTTATAGGTTTAACTCTTCTCTTCCTTAGATTCTCCACACTTACATAAGTAGGTTGATTTAATGCAATAGCACATGATAAATATTTGAAGTTTTCTTCTCACGCACATTTTGTGAGAACTTGTATGAGTTATTTCTTCATTAGTACTATAATTATTCTTTGGTGGGAACTTCATTCTATGTGAGTCCGAGATGTAGCTCTTCTCCATTTCAAATTCAAAACAATTTGTAGTCTACATCATCTTAATCTTGCAAGAGCTCTGTACAACTCTTTTTTATCCTAGATGCAAGATATTTTGCACATTTATAATGAGTAAACTAGTAAAGTTGTGATTTTTTTGTGTCTAATATTATTTTTGGTATTGCTATGGATTTGCCTAACATTTCAACACACTATCTCAAGCCATGCAATGTTTGTCTATTTGGTTTAGTTGTACAATTGTAAGTGAATAATATGGGGGTTTCTATTTCACATGATCTATATTTTGGGAATCCATCATACATAAGCAGAATTGAGTGAGAAGTGAGCATTTTTGTTTCTTGCAATAGTAACCAACATTGCATTTGTTTTACAAAAAATATTATAGTATAGAGGTGATCTTAGGAAAACACCTTGAAGTAGCCATAAGGACTTACTTTGTCACAATGCCTTAGTCATTAGGTCTAATGGAAAACATGCAGTTCCTACAAATGTTTGCAAGTGTATATCTTATGTGCCTAGCAACATCATTGTTAGAGCCTAGAGGTATGCCCAGATTTGATGAAAAGTAATGCATGCATTTCAAAGAAGACTGATGCCTTGGCATTCTTTTCCTAATCCACCTTATCCCAAAAATCAAATATCCTGCATAATAAGTGTGGATTCCTTCCACTATCTTCTTTTCTTTTTCTCATCTAATTCACTTCCCGTTGATAGGTGAAGAAACAAAAGTGGACTAAACTTAAGTCAAATCCAATTCAACTTAATTCTCCTTAGGGTGTCCTTGCATAACTACACCTTGAACTCGTAGCCTATCGATTTTGAGGGGAATGCAGCTCCATGTGTTGGAGCCTTAGGGAGAGTTCCATCCACCTACTCATAGGCCATCCATTTTTTTTCTTTGCTCTCCTTAAACTTATTCTCAAAATGGATAGTTTCCCTTGTTTATTTTTCCTCCAATATGGGGATGAGTTCTTTATCAACCACCAGTGTTTCATAACTATTTATAACCTCCTCTGGTTTGGCTACCTCTACCCTAATCCATAGTTCAATCTATGTTTTTTCATTTTATACTCCCACATATCCCTGGCCCTTGCTTCCTCATGAATCATCCAGTGCACAAGGCTCTTAGCTGAAAATATCCCACATATGGATTGGGAGTCCATATAGTTACAATGCATAATTGTCTTAGCCTCCACGAGCATAATTTTTCAGTGGAGGCGAAGATTGGGCATAATGTCTGATTCTATCAGTTTATCAGTTTGTTGCTCTAAGCAATTAAAAAAAAATAGTCTCCCAAGACAATTAAAGAAGAAGAAGAAGAAGAAGACAACTCTACTAATTGTAGGGAGAAAACTAAAAATAGAAACTCAAGTATTAGAGGAAAAAGATGTAAGTAAGAAGAAGAGGCAATTGCTATCATCATTTTAGCTATGAATGGAAATATCCACCCCAAGAACCCCTCTGATAATGTTCATCCCTACCATGTCCATGTTCAGCATATCCTAAAATCATTGCATTCCATGAGACCATATGTCACTCTGGCACTTGGTCAAACACTTTATGTCCATCCTCCAAACATCCACATTTAGAATACATGTCTACAAGATCCACTCGGATTTCCTTGGATATTAAGGCATCATTAAGGCCATTAAGGCATCATTAAGGCCATCCACATTTAGAATACATGTCTACCATGTCAAGTATGTTTCATGGAAATTTTCAAGGAACTTCTTTATGCCATCTAATATGCTTTGAGTAATACAACCAACTTGTTTTATCTACTATTAGTTTCTATGTTTGGGCCCGTTGTCACTTTTGTCCACTCTCATGCTGCAGTATTTTTCTTGAAACATAAACCATTTTTATTGGATGTCGAACCAATGGTTACATGGATGCCATAAATATGATTCTTAGGGAGAGTCAAAGTATTCTTTAGACCAACCAAACTTATGTGAAAGGCTTTCAAACTATGATTCAAAGAGAGATTACATTATACACTTTCCTTCAAATCTTAGTTGAAACAGAGTATGAAAATGGCCTTCTCAAAGCTAACAGTTAAGAAATTGTGTTTCCTCCTTGGAGGTTATATGTTTAATTTCTGAAGGGGCCAGGCTATATACACCTCTGTAGACTAAACAATCAAATTGCTACGTGGAGGGGTCCTTTGTCCCACAAAAAATGGGGTCATATACATAAATTTGTGTCTTGCAAGCCTACATCTACTAGTTGTATAGGATGTAGTCCACCACAATGGCACTCTAAGGTTGATTTCCTTGGTTTGATAGAGGCATTCCTTGATTATCTTGGCATGTACTGTTAAATTTTGGTTTAGGTTAGGGTTTGATGTAGAAAAAACAAAATTTGTATACTTTAATGCAAATATTTATAATCTAGCATTAGAAACAAATAGTACAACTATAATAAGGCAAGATAAATTTAAAACATAATTTTCATTTCTTTCAACTTTAACACTCCCAAGGAGGTCCCCATGTTAAAGTTGAAATATTCGTTAACACGTAATCAACAATAGTATTATAACTAAGAAAGTTTGAACAACAGTAACATATCTATCTCATAATAAAAGGAACAAGTCTGAATACATACTTGGAGTGTTGGACACTTCTTTTTATACTTAGAAAAAACTAAATTTTAGAATAGACTGTGCCTTTAAGAGGAAATTCAATCCATAGGAACAATTTGACCCTTACCTAAGGGTTAGTACAAATCTGAGAGAGATATGTAGTAGGTTGTAGGGTAACCAAGATACTCAAATACATAGATCAAGGTGGCAGTCCTCAAACAGAGTCTAAGTGGCATCCCTCAAACAAAAACAAAAGAGGTTACTTACAGTAGTAGATCAGACAGTCACCCAATCAAACATATCAGACTTCAAATTTGACCTAAACAATTTTATCACAAGCAGAAACTTCCACAAGTGACTAATAAGAAGCCCTAATCAAATAGGTCTAACCCAAAGCAAGTATCGATAGCTTAAATATGACTCATCAACACATAGGTCTGACCCACTATAAGCATCAACACATAAATATGACCTCAAATAAGTCTGTAAAATTCCACAAGCAGTTTGAAGTTTGAATGCAATAGATCTAACCTAGATTAGTCCATAGTGGTAGATCACACCACAGTGGTTATCAAGTGCCTGTGGCTCAACAAACTCCACAACAACAAGTTGGTGTTATAGAATATATGATGCATATACAATTAACTGATAGGCTTAAATCTTTTTTTAATGTGGATTGATGTAAATATTTGAGTAAAGTTGTTCTTAGTAGTTGGGCCATAAACTGGGTGCAATATGGTATTGACATTGATATGGTACTGACTAGCTCTATGGGCCTAGCTTCTACAACAACTGAGCCTATAATGGTTGTAGTTGTTGCATCTGTTAGTGTCTAGGACCCTACTCTGACAACTTGTGTCTAGACTAAGCATACATCTCTAGAGGGATACAAATACTATTACAATAGTGTTACATGAGAAAGAAAGGTAAAGTGACTTGTGTAATGTGTTGTTTTACTTTTATTCATTATTTTGATTTGATCTAGTTTTTAGCAGTGGTAGTTTGGGTGAAGTAGATTTGGTTTGGTTTGATTTTTGGACTTAATGTTAATCTCATGTAGGAGTTCAACCAATATTTTCCTACAGTTGATGATAATGGGAAGCCACTTATTGTTCCTCCAAAGACCAATGATTAGGGCGAGCCTACTGAGACTTCTCACTCTGCTTTGAATGTTGATTGTCCGTTACACCAATCTTGTCATGATGAAGCGATTCCCAAAGCAGCTCCTTTACATGAGAAATTGAAAAGTTTTTTCTTTGTTGACCAAGAGTCGTGTTCAGGTCTGTTGATTCTCACCCTTGTTCTTGTGTTGTGCCACCTTTCTAGGGAACCATGATAAATGAAATATTGTTTGATGATCTGCACCCTGAGATTACCACTCACTTTCCATCTGCCCCCAAAACTACCTAGCCTTCCTTCTGATCACTCAAGATCTACATCACCAACCTCCTATGTTTGATTTGGTTTGTTTTTTGCATATTGATTTGGTTTAGTTTTTGGAGCATACTTATATCTTATATTTGCATCTTTATTTCTACATAAATGGATTTTTCTTGAAGTTGTCCATGGACATTTGATGGTGTCATGGTGTTAATGAGTATCTGATTTATATGGAACAACGATATTTGATTTGGTTATGATTGTAAAATTGGAAGTATTTTAATATTTCATTGTTTAAGTTATTTCCCATTTATTAAACCTGTGTTTATTAAAGTCGTTGGCATAACGAGGAAATAGGAGGGGTAATAATTTTACCTAGGAGTTATAAGGTGGATTCAAGCTCAGTGAGTTGACAATCTGTGGTAGTATATACTATATAGCACTTTAAGTGGTGTTGTAGTGGCTGTCCCCTTTGTTGAGTCTCCCTTAAGTCATGAACCTTGGGTATTATCATATTTCCTATTTTAACCTCTTCACCCTAAAAGGTCATTTATATTTTATTTATTCACTATTTTATTTAAAAGTTGATAATTGTTTTTTGTTATAAAATTAGACAAAAAAGGCAAGAAAAGGTTAGCAAGTTAACTTATTATTATACTGGTTAAAAGTTTAAAGGCAAGAAATAAATCCTCTCAACTTTTCTACGTACGTAAACAATGAAATTTTGATGTACTAATACATTTTCAAATGAAAAGAATGACTTATTTTTACATATCAGCATTGAAGGGTTCAATATCTCATAGCCCTTCAAAGTGAAATGGGACCCCACCCTTCAAATTTGATCCCTAACACCATAACTACATAGTTTCATAATGACTACTACAATCAAGGTCATCTCCCCTTCCAAAACAAGGTCCTTTCAAAACAAGGTGGTGTATATTCCAAAAAAGATGATGACTCCCGCGTGTTCATCCAAAGCTCCATTTACCATCCAAAGAGCTGAGTGAGCAGAGACCAATGGATAGGAGGGAGGAAAGACCGCTGAGAGAGTCGAGTGAGCATAGACCAGCGTAGAGGAGGGAAGTGAGACTGCCAAGAGAGCCATGACCGCCAAGAACATTGCAGAGGAGGGATTCGAGATTGTTGAGAGAGTCGGTTCTGCTGAGACCATTGTAGAGGAGGGATCCAAGACCACCAAGAGAGATGATACCATTTCATAGGAGGGAGCCGAGACCAACGAGACAGATGAGACAACCAAGAACATAGCAGAGGAGGCCGTTGAGACTAGGAGATCAAAACCATTGCAGAGGAGGCCATCGAGATGTCGTCGGTAAGTTTGAAATGCACATTTTGTACACCAGGGTTGGGGGTTTGGAAATGAACTGTTTGTTAATGGGGGTTTGGAAATGAATTGTTTGTTAATGGGGGTTTGGAAATGAACAATTGGTGACCGGAAGGATGCTAAAACTGAAGAGGCACTTACCAAGCGATTTAGCCTAGTTGTTAACTATGGGTTACTGCCACAATTGGATTCTTCCTCTTATTGATATCGATTCTGTCAATCAATCCTAGAACCACTCCCACTAGCTCTCTCTATACGCTATAAACCCCCAGGAATATTGAATTACCTCTAGCCCAATGAGTTACCTGTAGATCTGCATCGGGATCTAAAACCTGAGGGCTTTCGGTTATAAACCCCTAAGACAACATTTGGGTTGTGGCCTTTTGACTGGAGAGGGTAGATGGGTCTCTCCAAAGCCTTTTTGCATAGAGAAGAATGATCGGGAGATGTGATAGGGGTTTCGATGAGAGGTTTGGTCGAAGGAAGAGGACATGCCACCTTGCATATACAGAGGTTTATGTTTGGTGCCTCCATTAAGAATAAAATTAGTTCTTTTAACCCCTTGGGGCATGGGCCTAGAAAAACTATAGAACCTTCGAGCAAATTGGAGAGGGGTTAGATCTGAAAAAGAGAGGATTACGAAAGAAACCTAGTTATCCATGAAAACCAATCGCGGCAAATTCTAGAAAGAAAAACTCATGATTCCATGTTATCCCAACTAATTGGTGAATTACACTTTATTCACAAATTAATTATTATTATTATACCTGAATCTCATTGTTTATTACTATATTATTATTCACAAATTGGATTTTTTGGATTTTTGAGTCTTGCCATGGAAATCCCTTGACCATTCGGTGGTGAAAAGGTAAGATCACACTGTATTTCACCATTGAAGAAGAAGATCAAAGCAAATCGTTAAATTGTTGGGATTTTTGGAGTTTTTGGAGGTTTTGAGAAGGCGTACTCGTTTCAGAAGGGCACAGGAAGCATCAAGTACTGCGATCATTATTCTGAGGGCCTGATCCACATGAGAGGGCAGTGATTCTTCCCTTAGAGGATGTGTTTCTTCTGGAGAAGGGCATAAATTGCAGGCCGTGTTATTTTTTGTGCAGCATGTGTGAGTAAATTGGGTGTATTATACGTGCAGAGGCAGCATTCATCTTGGAAGAGAGTCGTGTGTTATCTAGGGTCAAGTATTCATTTTGAAGGCTGTGAGTTGCATTGTGGGGCCTTTTGAAGAAGGGCGCACCACCTTGGAAGGGTGAAACCTCTGTGGCGAGCTTGTGAAGCAACCTAAGGGTGTAGATTGAATCTCTATTCATTTCAAGGAAGGACATGGCTACTACAACATCGCTGGGTCACGGGTGCATTTGCAAGATTTGTCCACTTTCAGTGACCTTCTACATCATTTCCAGGCTTTGGAAGAATGCTGCTATAGCCATAAAGATCCTGCTATTTATTGTTGTCACATACCAGGTTATAAATCACTTTGTATTCAAATTTATTGTGGTTTAGTACTGTTGCTACAATTTAGATTGATCAATGCCATGTCATGTAATTTGGATCTACTTTTTGGTTTTAAAATGCAAATTGGAGGCCAAAATCTTCCCATTAGAAGCTAGGGCCGACTTGTCTAAGGGAAATTCTAGGGTCGAACTATGATTAATCAGGTGATATGGAGGGAAGATTAATATAAATTAGTGCGCCATTACTTAGGTTTTGAAGTTTCATTTCATACTCATGAAGTTGCAGCAAATCGATGGCATATTCAGTGCATCAAGACTGAGATCTTTATGGGGTTTTTCACTGAGTAGCAAGGGTTTTGGTTGAAGTTCTGTAGGCTAAATCAACATTCTGGTCATGTCTCAGCCTCCCAACATCAATGAATCTCATATTTGAGCATGTCTAGGCATATTATATCCCTAAATATTCACCCCTGGGCATGTTTCTGGTGGCAGCAAGCCTCATTAGCAAATCTGGGTTAATTCCTGAAGATTATGGGCAACCTATGGCAAAACAGGGCCTGTTCTTCATCCCTTACAGCAGTAAAAAAAATGATTCAAATAATTTTGTGAATCATATCATGATCTCATCCCTTTGTTGAGAAGCATTGCATCTTAAAAAGATGAAAGCTCGTCTTTATGAGAAATTTGAGAATGTAATGAACCCTTGCCCAAATATCTATGAGATCCAATTTGTGAGAGGTTGTTCTAACAACCAATTTTGCACACAATCCTATGGAGATACCCATATCAAGAAGAAAATAATAATATGGAAAAGAAAATGAAAATGGGGGATATGAATGAGTCCTCAGTGCTCACCATGAATTTGGTTAATAAAGAAAATAGGGCCATAGATGAAAAATTGGTAAATCAGATCCCATCTCTATAGAGAAAACCATAAATTGTGCAAGAAGATTTTAGATCTTACCAACATAGGATCCAACCATGATTTAGAAGGATCAATAATCCATGGGAGGAGGGTGGGTAAATTAAATTACGGAGGAAATGCATTACCCATAACCACAACTATTTTTTTCATTACTGAAAAATCACATGTACTTCTTCTTGCTTTACTGTATTGGTGGTATATGTTGCAATTTCGAGCTCCTTGTGAAGTTCATTAACCATGGTGCAGTCTTCATTGATATCACAAATTTGCTATTTATTAACACATACCATGTTTTATGCATTAGAATCAACTACCTCAATCTGATAATACTCTTTTTGTTGACATTGTGGTTCAATTTATGCTTCTCCACAATGCCCATGTGCAATGGTAGTCCTTGGCAGCCTTGAAGAATGGCCTATTACTCCTTGTGATAATTCTCCTTTATTATTTTAGAGCAAAAAAATTCTCTATAAAGAGGTTTGGAAGAAAATTCTTCCTTACAATCTCTAAGGGCGATAATGTCTTCATATAAATGGTCATTCAGAGGGCTATTTTCAACCTCTGCTGATATTTTGTTGGTGAAGTTTTTTGAAATCAGTGTAGATTCTTTACCACAATCAACACTTTTTTAGATCAAAACCTGCTCAACAAATTGATGATTCATTCTTTCTCGAGTGTAAGGAAATAACACTTGACTTCTTGAAAATTTTCAGTAGATTCTTCTTCATCATTCATAATAGGAGTATCTCTTTAAAATTTAAATAGACTGTTGAAAATCATCAATAATTGTTTCATCCTTTTCAAGGTTCTGATCATTGTTTGTTGGTTGTAATCTTGAACCATGACCTAATTTCTCAATATTTATTACATATCCTAATTCTTTATCACTATGAGCTCTGTGTGGAATCTCACCACTTGGCTGGTATTAGAGACTATTTTTATCAAGTTTCCCTATACATTCCTTTGGAGACTATTTTTATCAAGTTTCTTTGTACAAAGGTTATATAAATATTTCTTGGTGGCTACCTTTGTGACTCATGAATTGACTCATCAATGTCCTTTATATCTCTAGATATGTAGTCATGAGGAAAACATAAAGATAAACTACCCTTACAGGATGCATCATCCCAAAGGCCACTGTAGACAGACTCCTCAAACAATGATCCTATCCAAACTTTATCCCAGGCTTGATGGAATCTTGATTTAGTCTGTAATAATAGACTATTTAGAAGTTAAAAGGTCATCCTAATGTATGTATATCAATATTCTATGCTCTTCATGGCATGCTCTGATTTATGACACAAATTTTAATGCCTGAAGCAAGCCCAGATCCAACGAAAGTTGTACAGACTTTACTTCATAATTAAATATGATATATAATAAACCAATAATATACATTTCTGCTATCAGTGCATGAACTGGCATAGAATTGTAGCAATATTTTGAAAAGAAATAACAACATTCGACCAAAATAAATGTCAGCAAAAACAAGAACTCTTGATAAAAAATCCCACAAGGGGTTATTTTTGTGAATTATAAAATTTTAAGCAGACAACCTTAGTTCAATATCATAATATAGAATTTCTAGTGCTTTCATGGGGACTTAGCCTTTAGGAAAAGTATTAGAACTACAAAGGCTGGTGGGCATATATATGACAAAGGAGGTATTGTGGATATTTCCTTCAAAAAATGAGCCAAAGTTTGGAATATTGGTGAGAATATAAATAATAATAAAAAAGGAAGGCCGTGAATGATTCAAACTCATTCAAGGCTATACCATAATAGTATTCTTGTAGGCAATTACAAGCTAGCATTTTACTGGGTGATTTGATTTGAGAATCTTTAAGGTAATCACTCAATTGCTTATGGAAGAAATAAACCTTTGGGAAAAGAAGTGAAAATTTTGTAATTCACAAAATTTTTTATACATGAACTGAAGTTCTGGTTTAGTCCAATGTAGAAGATTTTGTTATAGCAATTCAAGAGCATGGAACTTTATAGGATGTATTTGAGTGTGCTTGAGAATGAACATTAGAACCTTCAATTATCTGATGAGATATACAACATTGGGCTTGGATGCTTCTTTTTGTCTACCGTCCAATTCAAAATGAAAATTTTCAATCTCAACTTCTCCAACAGTTTGTGAGGATGAAGTTGACATCCTTTTCACAGGATCAACTTCAGAGACATTATTACTTGGAGAAGATTGACAAGTATGCTTACCTTACATTGTATCATTACAAGCCTCTTGATCCTGTTTGGAAATGCCTAAGCCTATGGATTCTTCCTCAAAATATTGTCTAGGTTGCAGCATAGTACTAGCTATATCCAATTTTTATTCCTCTGTGTTTCGACAGGCTTTGCCACTCAACTTTTTTTGAATCCTTAAGGTCTCAGCTGTGAACGTTTGAAAAAGCAGTGACTTCCCTGTTATGTACCTGCAAAATGTTTGATGCCACCTTATCAGATACATTATCACATGGAGAGGATTGAAAAGTATGCTTACCTTCCACTGTATCATTATAGGCCTCTTGATCTTGTTTGGTAATTCATAAGACTGTGGATTCTTCCTCAAAAGATTGTCTAGTTAGCAACAGAGTACTAGCTATATCCAATTTTCCTTCCACTATGTTCCGACAGGCTTCACCACTCAACTTTTTTTGAAGTCTTAAGGTCTTAGCTTTCAACGTTTGCAAAAGCAGTGAATTCCCTATTGTGTACCTGCAAAATGTTTGATGCCAGCTTAAAATAATGGTCAGAGTCATGAACATCCTGATTTTCTTCTCCAGTGTCGTCTAAGTCACTTGATATTTCTTCCTCTACATCTTGACAGTATTCACCACTCAATTTTTTCTAAAGCCTTAAGGAATTGGCCTTCACCATTTGCAAAAACAGTGACTTCTCTGTCCTGTAGTTGCACTTGAGAAATGTCAAATACCACGTCAAAGTAGAAGACAGAGGCCTCAGCATTTTTTACTTAAAAACTGTCTAATCACAGATCTTAGATTATTTATGTCTAATGACCGAGGTTTTGAAATCAGTTATGGGCTGACCTGGGAATAAAAGAGGCATTCTGAGATGGTTTTGTGGACGAGGACAACAAAGAACAACAGTGGTGAGAAGCATTATTTCTTAATCATGGGCGAGATTTCACATCATAACATAAATAAGGCATTGTTTCATAAAACATTTGGGCATTGTTTGGAGTCTTGGACTGCTTTGAGCCTCATAAAACACACTAGAGATCATTTTGGGCATACTCCAAGCATATATAGGTATTGTTTGAAGAATTCTGGGCATGTTTTACCTTCCAATAGCCTTGATATTCAGTTCTGGGTCAATTTGGTGGGCAATGATCTACATTCTGGGCACTTTTCACCATGAAAGAGGTATAAATAAAACTAAAACTAGATCTTGGCACATACAACAAATGGCCTATGAATCCTATAGAAGCATGAGATGCATATCCAAAATATAATAATATGTTGATGAAAAATTGAAGTCTATCCCAAGGAGATTATGACTAGGTATCAATACCATGAAGGCATCCAAAACCTTATGGATTTGTTTTAGGAGAGGATGATCCACTTTCAATTATTGTTTGGAGGAGGTTTGAGGATAGGACATCACTCATTTACTCCCAAGGTAGTAGTTCTGGGCATCTTTGAACAACCTGTGGTGACATTTCAAGTTACAGAAACCGGAAAATTGTTCTCATATCTAAGTTTCTCTCTGCCCAGCCCTGTGGAGGGATGTCTCAAGGTTGATTTCTGAATATGGAGGGTTAGTGCATTTGTGATGCAATCTTTTGATGTCATATTTGTGTTACAAAAATGGGATTTTCATGGAGCTCCCTTTCCTGGCACTTTATGATGACTTACAACAGCAAACACCCATCAGCAAGGGCCCGCAGCCTTTGAGCAACATTTGTAAGGTTTGCTTGCGGTAACAACCAACAAATGTTTGATCAACAACACAAGACTATTGAATGATGAGGTACTTCATAGCTTATAATTATTCTGAATTGACATGTGTTCCCAACATTCACTTCCTATATTATTCCTATATTGCATGACCAAGGGCCATTCATCATCAAAAGTCAATACATAAAGAGGAGGAGATATGAGAACCTTTCCATATGCTTCCAAGAGATAATTTCCATGCTTCTAATTATCCTTACATGTTACACCTATATTGCATGGCTATGATCTATTTTCCATCAAGTGTCGAGGTATAAAGAGGAGGATATAAGAGAACCTTGTCATATACTTCCAGTGATTTCATGATTCAACTAAATATATTTAGGTTTTCACTACATGAGGCCAAATATAGCTCCCAAATTATGACTTATAATGCTCTAAATTAGCTAAGAGTAGAGAGAAATAGAAAAATATACCTAAATTTAATAGAATAAAATGAAATGCTAAAGAAAATAACCAAATTTTTCAAAAAATAGTTGAAGCATTTTAAATTGTGTGCAAGATAAGAAAATATAGGAGAAGGAAATTGCTTCCAAGTAATGGCCCACACACTACTTGCTCTAACAAGATAAATATTGGGCATCTTGCAAGTTAAAATGAAATTTATGAGGTCATTGTGAACAGTGAACACATCGAATTTGTAATTAGTTGAATGAGTGATTATGTTCCCCAACCTTTGTGTACGTGAACCTATTTGTCTATGAAGAGGTCCCTATCTTGTGTTGAGTTAACACCACAAATGGAGGCATTCTCATTGAATGATGTGTGACATGTTTCATACCTACATATTTTTTCATCACATTTATAAAATCTATGCTTATTAACTAGGAGTTGAATAAGAGCTTCCATGATTGTTTTTATGTTCTTGTGCATGTTGTGATTGATATTTCTTCTCTTATTTATTAAATTTATGTGTAAACATCATTACATATTGAACTGGCATGTGTGATTAAATCCCCAAAGAATAGGCTAGCCCAGTTACAACCTAGAGGTGTCACCCACTGTTGCTTTGATAACCACCTCTCTACACTTTGATTGGCTCTTCTGCAACTCGAGGGGGACTTCCCTAAGTAGGATTGATAGGGTATGGAAATGAGGAAAAAAGGTAATTTGAAGATTTATCCCTAGCAATAGTTGAAGTCTTCTAGTAGTAAAGGTGTTCTTTTGGCATGTAATAGAAAAAACTCTCACTATTTTATCCTTTATTTTTTGGGTATAATGAACTCCTGCTTATGTATGTACACCTCATTCCTGCTACAATTTTAGTTCATGTGTGGGGTTTAAAATGGGTGATGGTCCATAAAAATTGTTTAGCTATTTTAATTCAATGTGTGAGTTGTGCATATGTATAGGAATATTATCAACATCGGCCTCAACAGGCTGCAAATAACATGTTCAGCTAGGGGGATCCTATTTTATTGTTTTAGAGAGTTATTTGTTTGAATCCAAGATTGAGTGGTATATAAACTTTAATCTATTGACAATGGATTTTGAATTTCTACAGTATTCTCAGAATACTTCATACTATCAATAGAAACCCATCCAACATGAACATGTATTGCCAATTTTTAGCCATTGCATATAATGATATTGCAATCTGATTGATGGATTGTATTGTAGGCAAATAACCTGTTTTTCAATGGCATTTTTCTAGAAGATATTGATCATTTTGTTGTTGATACAATTGGAACAAAAATAAGAAAAACATTCACAAGATGTTTTATGAAATCAAGTTTTTGATTTTTCCCATACATAATTTCTATTTGATAACTTTTTTGTGAATGTTTGAATCCTATTGCATTGTTGTTTTTATTGGTCCATTTTCAATTCCACTCTATGCAAATTGATGTTTTCTATTTTTTCCCACTATAGTTGTATTTGAAAAGACAAATATCCATTAAACCAATGCTTGTGAGCTCCTAGTTCTCCTGTGAAGAGACCTGAGTCTGAGATGTGATTGTTATATTTAGACACTTAGAGCACACTATCCTAGGGTCCATCTTTTATTGAGTTGACCATGGCCCTAAGCACATGATGTCAGGATGCTTTCTCAAGCTTGTAGGTGACTTCCATTACTATTATTTATGTCCTAGGAGAATGTTTCCTACATGAACATGGCATGCTATCATTGAGCTCTAGTTCCACTCTAGTTGAATCAAACTCATGATGCGCTACTATTTTGGGAGAAATTCTATGTATAGAGTTTGTATCATTGGAGCTAAGGAACACTTTATGGTGAACCTTACCTTTCCCTAATTTTGGTCTTCTTCCATCTGATGAAAAACAAAACATGGATCTATCCACCTTTTAACAAGGGTTTGCTGCAATGTTAGGCCTGTTGGATATTTTGGCCTGAAGATGACATTTATGTGTTTGTAGAAACATGACATCGAATTTTGAATGCACCATGTGTAGATCCTTCATCATATTACAATATTACAGGGTATATTCAGATCTAGGATGGTGATTTTGATACCTAAAATACTGTTGACCTGTTGCATGCTCTGTGCATTTGGTTAATGATCTGATGGCAACTAGAGGATAATCTTGACAGTCAGCTCATCATCATAAATTTGCATCTATTCAACAAAAAAAAGATCAGCATTTAGACCATCATTATCATGTGTAGGATGGAATTCAGATGAAGGGTTTTGAGACTAGCCTATTAGCTATTTCTATTTGTAGTGTGAGGGTCGATCTAGATTGAAGATCCCTGTATATTTGTAACTACACCTGTGGAGAGATAAGAATCAACTTTTCTCATTCATAGCCTCTTAATCCAAGCAATGTTTCCACGTTCATAGCCACTTTGCGCCTCGTTCAAGAACCAATTCGAGTAATTCCTAATGTAATTGTTGTTATCATTCAAGCCAAGGTCTCATTAATTCATATCATGAACTTTCTTGAAGCTGTTGAATTACAGGATCGAGTGGTTGAGCGATTATTTCTTCAGAATTTTGACTACTCTATTCTTATCAATTATGCAACACTAAGTTGGGATTCCAGTTCATCGAATTCATCATTGAGAAACATAAATATGGAGGTTAAACATGGCCAAAAATTGGCAATTTGTGGAGAAGTTGGATCAGGAAAATCAACTCTTTTAGTTGCAATACTTGGAGAAGTACCAAAGTTGAGGGGCAGTGTGAGTATGAATTATTTACCCCCTTACCCTAACATTGTCAACCTTTTAAATTGATGGATTCTCTTTCTCATGTTCTCAACCCTGATTCTGCAGTTGCAAGTCTGTGGCACTCTTGCATATTTTCTTAGACTGCAGGGATTCAAACTAGAACAGTACGAGACAACATACTATTTGGGCGTCCCATAGATACTATTTGGGCTTGCCCGTGCTTTATATTAAGACTCTGATATTTATCTTTTGGATGATCCTTTCAGTGATGTTGATGCTCATACTGCTAGTAGCTTGTTTAAGGTTAATATGGTGATTTCCTTTTGATATAAAGGTTTTCAAATTATTATGTGCCTAGCACTTTTGTATGTTGCCCCTTTCTATAGCAATGATTTTCGTTTTGACTTAGCTTTCTGATATACTATTAATCATAGATTTTGATGTGTAGGAATACATAATGAGAGCACTGTCGAAAAAGACAGTAATCCTTGTAACACACCATGTTGATTTTCTCCCTACTTCTAATGCTATTCTAGTTAGTAAACAGTTGTCCTAGTCATTGAAATATGTTTGTTTACTTGTATACAACTTTTTGACAATTTTTTTCAATGGATGGAAGATAATTATAATTCCTGTAATCTTGACATATTTATTGCTGATAGTTTTGGAAAATTTTCTTTGAATTTCTACACTAAAATCTCTCTTATGCTGTCGATGTTGGATGGGGAGATTCATCAAGCTTGGAAATACCAGGAACTATTGGTATCAAGCAAGTCATTGAGGGAGCTTGTGAATGCACACAAGAACACTGTTGGTTCTAATGAATCTACTGTGACAATGCCATCCATAAAAGATGAACCTATAAATGAAGAGAGAGAAATTCAAACGAGCAATTCACATAAAGAACAACTGATTTCAAATAGAGATCCTAAGAGGGATCAACTAGTGAAAAGGGAAGAGTAAGAAGTTGGGGACCCTGGTTTGAAGCCATATATTGATTATTTAAAACAGAATAAAGGTTTCTTAAATTGTCTTTGTGCTGCTCTTGGTCATTTTATATTTCTGATTTGGAAGATTTCAGGAAATACTTGGATAACTGCTAATGTGAAAAGTCCTCAAGTCAGTGAATTAAGGTTAATAATAGTGTACTCAGCCATTGGGTTCACATCTATATTTTTCTTATTCCTTCGGTCACTGTTTGGTGTTATTTTGGGGCTTGAGGCAACAAAGTCCTTTTCTGAGCTTCTGACTTCTTTATTCCGAGCACCAATGGAATTCTTTGATGCAACTCCAACGGGAAGAGTTATGAGAAGAGTAAGTATTTTAGAAAATAACCATAGGCTTCCTTCTTTTATTTTTGGTAAAAGGTGAAATTTGATGTACCTCAGGGTAATAAACTACAGCCATTCCCCATTTTCCAGATTTCTTCAGATTTCAGCATTCTTGATGCAAACATTCCTTTCAGCTTTATCTTCACCATGTCATCTACCATGAATGCTTATAGCAATCTTGGAGTTGTGAATGTTGTAACATGGCAAGTTTTGTTTACAGCCATTCCAATGATTTTTTTGACCTTTCAAATCCAGGTAAACTGCTACTTAACACAAGTTTCTTGAGAAGACTCTATACTTGACTATACATGTTGTGAGAGAAGTTATAACTGATTTTTTCTTTGTTCAATTTAACCAAAAATATTATTTTGCTTCTGCTAAAGAACTGATGAGGCTGAACGGTGCAACAAAATCCCCTATTGCAAATCATTTTGGTGAGTCCATAGCAGTTAATTGAATAGAGCATTGATTATGAAATAGGTTATTATTCTTCTTGTGTATAGATTTTTGCATATCTTACCAGTAGGTTTATATAGAACCACTGTCTACGTAGGTTAAGCTTAGCCTGTATGCTTATGAGATTTTCATCAATTCACTCTCCTTTAAGTTGAACCATAAAAATTTGGTGAGAAGCCTGTCGAAGAAGATTATTTGCCTTTTGTGTATATGTTGCTTGAGTAGGTTAGGAGGACTACAATAGATTGAGACCATTGAGCTACAGGGGAGCAGATGTTTTTATTTTAGCATTTTCACTTATCAGCAGGTCTAGCTATGAGAATGTGTCCAAAAAGGTTTGTTTTGATATCACTATATTTTAGTGCGAGTCTCTAAACATTGGATATTTAGCTATATTCTATTTGTGCTTTTCCAAATAGCTAATAAAGCTGATATGCAATGAGTGTACAGTGGATTCCTAAGCTGAGGCATTATGCTCCTGGAGTTCCAATAATCCTTGTTGGGACAAAATTAGGTTTGTACAACTTTTATCCTCTTACATTATCCCTCTCACTGAGAGGCACATGTTGGATTTTCAAAAGTGGTACTGAAAAACCATCTATTTTGTTAGAATCAACATTTATACATTTGTCATTGGCATTAGAATGCAAAGGTCCTAGATGTATTTGAATATTTCTCATTATGAATCTGAAATTTTCTTTTTGTATTTCTTCACTTGGAGAAGACTCGCACTATTATGTTATACGGTTATTTATCTTTCACAGTTCTTGTGTATTACAGCTAAACATTCTAAGTACTTGTACTCATAAACACGTTGAAAACCAAACGTAAGCTTCAGTAGAATAATTGAGCCTATTTGATTATTCATTCTATGAACATTTTCTCACTTTGTCTCTCATATTTCATTGAGTTCACTCCAAGCCTAAATTAGTAAATTCCTTGCTATGTTATGTGCACTTTTGGCAAAGAATACGTTGTGCCTGTTTGAGTAAAGTATGTTCTTCAATCACCTTATTTTCATAAGAGACATGACTTCAAGCATAAAACCTAATTGCATTCCAAATACATTGTGCAAATCTTTGATTGTGGAATGCACTTTTAGCATGAAGCATCTCCTTTGTTTTTCAAGGGAACCAATAATTCTAACAGAAATATACCTGCAATAAAAAGTGCCAATGTTCACAACATATAAGGTTTAAGAAAAACATCAACAGTTTTACCTTTACTTTTGTTTTTGGTATCACTCTTGTCTTCCTCTTGTTAGTTATAGTATTTGTTGGGTAAGTAAATGGCTTCTAGATATCCCTTGGGGATATACTTAGTAGATATTTATATGTGCTTGCCAGTGCAAACCCTTGTAGATGCTTTTGACATTAAATATATTATAGTCAATGTTCATTTTTATTTTTCATCAGGTTCCACTTGATAGAATTGAAGTTTGGATTCTTGCAAGAGGGTTTAGCACCTATTGGTGTATTGGTATAGAGAGACTTAGCTTTGGAATTTGGAGCATCACTAACCTCACTTCATTCAATGATATATGCATCACCCCTCATCTTGGTTCATTTGGTGATCTAGGTGTCAAGCTATGGCTCAAACATCATGGTTAACGATTCCATTCTAGCTTGCATTAAGTCACCATATTTGACAGTAGTTTGGGTCTTAGGTCAGCACATCCCTTTAAATTTTAAGCACATGACAACTAAGTTGCATGGAAACATATCTGGATTTGGATATAGATACAACAGTTTTTTGAATAGCATGGATATGGCATGACCAAGGTACACCATATAAAAAAGTAAAAGTATAATATATATTTTTTCCAAGGAAAACTTTATGGGGAAACCCTCAGGCACTTCCTTGCATTTGTATGGAAGGTAAAATTTTGTAAACCTGTTGGCGTTGATGATGGTGCCTGAGTGAGGTACGCAATAGATGTAATCATCCGCGGTATTGACCTCAAGAACTCCTACATGAGGCTCAAACATTCAACCACTCGAGCTACCTCACTTGACTAAAAGTTTTTAAATATATATATTCCAAGGAAAACCTCGTGGGGAAACCCAAGGGATGCTTCCTGTTAACACACGATCTGCCCCATCACAATTCTCATTGTAATTAAGGGAGATGGAGATGACGAAAATGAAAAAACAAGGTACAAATCCATTTCGTTTCATCTCAGAACCAGAATTGGGAATCTAATTTGGAGGCACTGTTGTTGTGAAGGTTCCTTTGGGATTTTCATGGGGAGCATGCAATATGTTGGTGATAGGTTGTGATAGGTTGATGAATAAGTTCACAGAGATAGTGACGACATAATATAGCAAGTTCCGATGAACTTGCTATACTAGCGACGGACATTTTTGTCACTAGTATAGCAAGTTCGTCGGAACTTGCTATACTGTGTTGTTGCTATTTTTTTTAAAATATGGGACACCGCCGCTATAGCCACAAACTTTCTTTGCTAGAGAGACGAATATCAGTTCACTTGTTTCTTTTAAATATGAACATCCATCACTATAGCCACACACTTTCAGTGCTATAGCCACGAACTTTTGTTGCTATAGCCACAAACTTTCGTTACTAGAGAGACAGAGATCGGTTCACTTATTTCTTTTACATATGAACATCCGTCGCGATAGCCACAAAATTTCGGTGCTATAGCCATGAACTTTCGTTGCTAGAGAGACAGAGATCAGTTCACTTATTTCTTTTAAATATGACCATTAGTCTCTCTAGCCATGAACTGTCAGTGCTATAGCCAAGAACATTTGTGGCTAGATAGACGTAGATCTCTTCATTTACTTTATTTTTTTAATATAAACATCTGTCGCTATAGCCACGAACGTTCGGTTCTATAGCCACGAATGTTGGAAAGTGTTGCTACAATGACGAAATTAGAGCCATGAAAACAAGGATTCCTGTTTGTCACTATGGCAATGGAAAAGTGTTGCAATAGCAACGATTTTCCATGGGAAAAATGTCCACATGTACTAGTGATTGATATTTGTAGGTTTTGAACTCTGGGAAACTATTTATTTTTAATTGATGAATCTCTTTGGGAAAAATTAGCCAAATGATAATCCTAGCTGTAAAATGTTTACCTCTTGTGAACAATATCTCCTTTGTGTTAAAATCAAATAGATTTTTGCTTATATTTTTTAAGTAAGGTGGTTGGTTTTGAAGGATCTATTTATTGCACAAATGCTATCCTTAGAGTTTTGAAGTGATTTTTACCATTAGTTATAGGTTACATTGCATTTTTTTGCCACACTTTGATTTCAAAAGTGCTTGCAAGATTTTTTGGATGAAAAAATATTTGAGAATGCTGATTTCAATAGTTCAACATATTGGTAGAATCTTTTGGAGAGGATGTTAGATATCTGAAACATTCCCTAACATATCGAGTATAAACTCCACCCATCATTCATGAGGGGAAAAATAGCGTCGAAAGAATTTGAGAAAAGAGATATGTCATGTAATATTCATAAGGTAAGAGGTGAAACAGTTAGCTGTTAGGACTGGAGTTTTCAATCTAAAAATTAATTAAACAGAGGAGACTAGATCTAATTTAAATATTAAAAATAAATTAAATATAAAAGTAATTAATAAGAGGTATAAGATAATTCAAACTCAATGTTAAAGAATGAATAAATAAAGATAAATATAGAAACTAGAAACCTAAGGTAAGGAACACCATACGGGATAAGGAAACTAGTAATAACAATAAACAAATAGAAAAGAGTGAGATAAGATAAAAGTAAAATAATACTAAATAGAGGTTGGACAATAAAGATAAAGAAGTAGAATGGTATATTTAATAATACTATGAAGGAATATAAAATACAAAGTAGAGATATAGAGGGTGTGAAATAAGTAAAAGAATAATTTTTTGTAATGCATCATATATAGATATAAATAAAATAAATATTTTATATTTATATGTAAAATCCCTTTGAGGTCAAATCTGAGTACATCAATGTGTGGAAAACATCTTTCCACTC
Organism: Larix kaempferi; assembly: GCA_027924585.1. NCBI lineage: Eukaryota > Viridiplantae > Streptophyta > Pinopsida > Pinales > Pinaceae > Larix > Larix kaempferi. The sequence goes on from BSBM01000937.1 coordinate 2,519,023, forward strand.
AATGCAAAGAACACAATTTCACCATATAGTTTTGGCTTCCAAATTCGACAGGAAGGATCTTACATTCATATATACTTTGAACCTAAAAAGTGGATTGAAAAGGAATGCTACTTGTGATGCGCTAGTCTAGTATATGAATAACAAGTTCTCACTATTCTACAATACGAATAACAAGTTCTTCAATGTATACTAGTGTTTGGAAAGTCAACAAGTTCTCCACCATTTTCTCTAGGTTGTGAACAACTCATCTTTTGAAAGTATTGTCCATTTTCCATGAGTATTTGACTCTAGACTCCTTATCATCGTTGTTAGTTGGTATAGGGATTTCCATCACTTTTTACTTGAAATTCATTTGACTTTGAGAAAGCACATGTTCCTTCCCTTCAAATAGATTTCTAGGTTGAGTAGTGCATGAAGGATTCATTCGTTGGAAGATTTGCTTCTTCTTATTTTTCCTAGGGAAAGGGTATGGACCTTGAGGACTTGCATGATGAAAGGGTTGACAACATGATAATGTCCACCTTGTGCTTTAATGGTCTTGTGCTCTTTCATAATGGGTTTTCCTCTCTTGTGCCCCTCTTCCTCTATGAACTAAGGATACATCCCCCTTGCTTTGACAATCTTAGGCCTCATAAAAAATATAATCATTTACCCTCTAGAGGGATTATTCAATATTTGTTGGTCAATCTTTTGAAATCTCAAAGACTTTGTGGAGATTGACTGGGTTCTCGGACAGCTTCACACAACTCTAGTTATCACAAAATATACCAGTAGCATCTAATGGAAGATCAAATAACTTAGACAGTAGCTTCCGTAGCCATACTGCCTCACAACTAGCTGAACAGGCTGCAACTGCCTCAGCTGTACTCAGTACTACGCAAGACTGCTTCCTGCTAAACCAAGAGATCACACCTACTCCCATACTGAAGCAGCATCCAGATGTGCTCTTCCTATCTGCAGCACTGCCAGCCTGATCCGAATCAACATAACCCTGCAGGTTAAACTTTTGATTCGCTTCATACTTGAGCCCATAATCAACTATACCCTTTAGGTACCTCAGAATATTCTTTACAGCAACCAGGTGAACACTGCACGCATCCATCAGGAACTGGCTCAATGTGTTCACCGCAAAGAAAATATCTGGTCTCGTGTTCGTCAAGTACATCAAGGACCCAATCATCTGATGATACATAGTGATATCAACTGGCTCAGATGAAGCATCACACAGACGCTTCAGGTTCAATGCCATAGGTGTGGTCACATTTTAACATTCTATATACATTAGACACAATATTAATTCACAATTAAAGCACGTGGAAATCTCCATTTTTCATCTTGTTATTACTAAATATCTTCCATTATCACCTTAGTATATACACAACATGACACACAATGTCAAATCACAACCAGAACACATGGAAATCTCCATTGTTCACACCCACTCGTAAGGAATATCTTCCATTATTGTCTCCTTAGATCATTTGAAACAGTCACCTTTTCATCCGTTCACAATGAATTAGTTCAAGAATTTATTATATCGATAGGTGTTAATTACATCGATAGGTGTTTATATCTTAGAATTTGGGGTGGACTAACATCTAAGCTTTTCCTAGATTGCAAGAGGATGAGGTAATTGTACTGTCCAAATTGATTTTATGGGTTGAAGCATAGACAACGGGTGATTACAACTACGCATGGAGAACAAGTAACATATAACTTATTACGTATTTGTGGCACTTAACTTGTGGTCGTATCTTAGAATTTGGGGTGGACTACCATCTATGATTTTCCTAGATTGAAGGAGGATGGGAAAGTGTATTGTCCAAATTGATTTTATGGTAGTTGTGCAAAATTCAAAATAAACAATTATAAAAATAGATATAAAAAATAACTGGTATTTGATGCATAGATAACTTCTCGCTCACAATGGGTGATTACAACTAAACATGGAGAACAAGTAAGACATAACTTGCTCATAAGAATTAATTTATGTCCTATCGCATTGTGGGTATACCAGCATAGATCCATCTTAAACCCATATCTATCAAGCACCGAGAGGGATCCAATTTCTTGAGGTGTATTTCTTTATAAACAAACATCTATTTTTTAATTACTTTTCATAATATTTTATTTTATGAGCCGACATGGATTTTTTTTAAATACTTTCCATAATTTTACTTTTTTTTACATTTTAATTAATGGCCCACAATAATAAAGACAAACATTTATAGCCTATGATTTAATTCAAACTAAAATACACATTCATTGTATTATATAACCTAGGATTTAATTCAAATCAAAATGCAAATCATTTTATTAATCACGGACATAATATTAATTTATTATGGCCTATTATAAGGACAAACATGGGCAAACTTTAAAGATCTCCCCATATAGACTATAGAGCACCTAGTTTCACCTGATGCAATAATTCTGACACACCATTTTCCACATCATCCCATATCGATATTCAATATTTCCTGCTACGATATCATTGGCACGTTACAACTCTTCGTCACGATGATTGAGATAGTGGCTTTTGTCGTTCATAGCGGTTTTCAATATTTCCTGCCACGATCTCATTGGCACGTTACAACTCATTGGCACGTTACAACTCTTCGATGATTGAGATAGTGGTTTTTGTCGTTCAGTAGTTCCTGCTTCGATATCATTGGCATGTTAACGTCACAATTCCTTGGATCCGATCCCATACTCCATATAATGTGGGACTCCTTTCCCAGCGTCCCTTGACAAAATGTGGAAGAGTGTGGAGCCATAAGTAAAGGAATAGGGCGGTGTGAAAATAGAATAGAATTATAGAAGAAAGGTTCATTGGAGTTTGTAGACGGCAAAAGAGTCAAAAGCTTTCTCGCTATAAGAAAGCGAAGGCCACAGAGAACATTTACATCCATACGAATTTACTGGCGTTACTGATACTTTTCACATTTACATCCATACGAATTTAGAATCGTTAGCTTGACAGCATTTTATAATTGAGACCCCGTTTTCACATTAGCGACATCACATCCCGTGGAACATAGCAGTTTTCAGAAACTCCTGCGATGTGAAAAGATTCAATGGAATTTCTAGGAGAGTCAAAAGCTTTTTTCGCTTTAAAAAGGCAAAGGCTACGGAGAACACAGGTCTTAAATTTAATTATTGGAGTTGAGTACTAATTTCAATGCAAGTTGCAACTAAGCTCATGGTTGGTTCGGAGAAAGTAAAAATATCGATTGGATGTTAGCATGCATAGACGCATCCGATTAAAGCGCACCTTTTAACCCTATTGTAGGTGATGTAATCGTTCGGAAATGCATTGCACCCGTAGGGTCGGGTAAAAGAAAAAAAAGCCTACACTCATTGCCAAGAATCGTTTAAACAGGATTATACAAACCCCTGCGCCCCAACCAATAGACTTAGCAATTCAGTGAAGAATTCGGGTTCCACATGTGAACCCATGTCAATGGGATCCTACATCAATGGAATCCCAGCTGTCGCTTGACCGCCTAATAAACCAAGCTTTTGACTGAAACATACTCCTTTCACATAGCACCAAACAAACCAGGCTTTGGCCTAAAACGTACTCCTTTCACACTTACTCTTTTATTGCCCATTAAACAGTTGAAACTTTTGCGTTGGCTATTAAGATTTGTCCGACGAGGAGAAGGACTTTGCCGCTAATAAATACCGTGCACCCCAGCATTACAGCACAATCTTCCTTCAACCTCTTGTTAGTTATTCTTCCCGAGTCCCGAGTCCCGAGTCCCGACCTTAGGAAACATATCTATCTAGGGACTTGTACACGAGAGATGGCTGGACAATCAGCTAGATCTCCGGCAGCCTGCAAATGCCTGCTTATCACTTTGACGTTGTTGCTCTCCTTATTCCGTTTGATGCAATGCAGGCATGTAACTAACTTTGCAGTACATAAAGAATCCCTTACTGGATTGAGAATAGATCTTGTGCGTAGAGATTCACCTCTCTCTCCATTCTCTCCAGGAAATATCACATCCACTGAGCGTTTGAAACGAGCAATCAATCGCAGTCAAGACAGGCTACAAAAGCTGCAGATGTCTGTTGATGAAGTGAAAGAAGTCGAGGCTCCAGTAAGTGCAGGCACTGGAGAATTTCTCATGAAGGTGGCGATTGGCACGCCATCTTTATCGTTTTCTGCAGTCCTGGACACTGGCAGTGACCTGACATGGACCCAGTGCAAGCCTTGCACTGATTGCTTTAAGCAGTCAACTCCAATATATGATCCGTCCCAGTCCTCCACTTACAGTAAGGTCCCCTGCACAAGCTCTCTTTGCCAAGCTCTCCCGCAGTCTTCATGCACTAGTGCTAATTGCGAGTACGTGTATTCTTATGGTGACCAGTCCTCCACGAAGGGGATCCTTTCTTACGAGAGCTTTACCGTTTCTTCTCAATCACTTCCCAATATTGCGTTTGGTTGCGGGCAGGACAATGAAGGAAGTGGCTTCGGCCAAGGAGCTGGATTAGTAGGCTTCGGACGGGGTCCTCTATCCTTCACCTCACAGCTTGGCCAGTCTGTGGGTAATAAGTTTTCTTACTGTCTCGTCTCTGTTAATGATTCTCCATCCAAAACCAGCACTCTGTTTATAGGGCAGACTGCTACTTTGAATGCCAAGACTGTCAGTTCGACTCCTATTCTTCAAAGCAGATCGCAGCCTACTTTCTATTATCTTTCATTGGAGGGAATCAGCGTTGGCGGTCAATTATTGGATATCCCTGACGGTACTTTTGATCTTCAAGTCGATGGAAGTGGCGGACTTGTCATAGACTCCGGAACAACCGTAACATATCTGCAACAGAGTGGATATGATGTTGTAAAAGAAGCAGTGAGCTCAGCGATTAATCTCCCGCAGGTGGATGGGTCTAGCACTGGACTGGACCTCTGTTTTGGCCAACAATCTGGTTCTTCAACTGCAGACTTCCCCACTATAACTTTCCACTTCAAAGGAGCAGACTTCAATCTGCCAAAAGAGAACTACATATACACTGATAGCAGCGGCGTAGCCTGCCTTGCAATGTTACCGAGTAGTACTATGTCAATATTTGGTAATATTCAACAGCAGAACTACCAAATACTTTATGACAACGGAAGGAACGTGCTGTCCTTTACTCCTACTGTTTGTGATACCTTGTAAGTTCTGTGCGAGAAGATATGTAACTAGGGTTTGGGTGCTTAGTATATTTTGTCAAGGGTGTCTGTTTTGTCTCTCTCTATATATTGTAGTTTCCTTCTACTGCTTAGCTGTTGGACGTAATGTCGAATGTATCTTTATATATAAATAAACGAAGTTAGTTAGAGCCAATTTTTAAGGATTGGTGTATATGTATGGAATATTTGATAAAAGAAAAATCAAGTGGATGTGATGATGGTGTGATCCAAAAATATTGTGGTCATGTAAAATCGATTATGAAAGTAACAAGAGTTTATGACAATCGAAGTCTTAATACCATAGAACATGAATATGAAACAGTAAAATTTTATACATTAAAAAAATGGATTGAATTTGTTGATTAATATTAAAAGTTATGATCATTTTATATAATTCTTATTTTAGTTAAATAAATCTTAAAAAATAAGATTGAAAAAGTTATAATTTTATATTATTTTAAAAATAATTAAAATCAAAATGCTTAATTAAAAATATAGATTTAAGTAATATATCACGTTGAATTTATAAACAAAACAAATACATAATCATATTTAAAACATTAAAGTTAAAATCTTATTAACATAAAAGAAAAATTATAATTTTTACAAGTTTTTTATAAATTGTAAAATCTTTTATAAATTAAATAAAAATAATTCTATTAGAATTTAAAAAAAATTTAAATTGTGTTTTAATTAATATTTTTATTTTTTATTTTTAAATATGAATATCTCTCATAATGAAACTCAACCTAATTGCTTTGATTATGTATTCACTCATATTCAATAAACCAATTTTTTTAATTAAAAATATAATTTAAACAATAAAAATTAATGATTCAAACAAAAGTTTATGAGTGTCACAAAAATAACTAAAATAATTCAAAAACATAAAACTTTTATTCAACTACTTAAATTTTCTCAAAAAGTGCCTTGCCCTAGGCACCCCTAGCAAGCGAGAGAGACCATAACATGAGGTATGCTAAGAAATTGAAATTGAAGTTATAAAATTTATGTTCACACAACTCGTGCAATGTGGTGTCAAACGAGAATAGATGCCTATAATATATTACAAAGTCTCCACTTAGATATTATCATTTGAAATAAGAAAACTTAGATATTATCATTTGAAATTTTCTTATTATATTACAAACTTTCAACTTAGATATTATCATTTGAAATTTTCTTTCACTCTATTAGGTTAATAGTTAATTTGGCACACGAAAGTAAGCGAGGGATGATTTTAACGCTGAAATTTCCCTTTTTAAAAGTTCACTTGGGCAATTTTTTCAATTAAAAATTAATTTTCGTATTATACTTTAGCCCCAATTTTATATAATATATTATAAAAATTGATTTAATCGCCAAAATATATATAAAGGAATGGTACATAACCGCGCTACTTCGCCTGTTTTTTTTAACACGAAACCCTACCTTCGCCCGCACACAATGAATTCCCTGCAATTTTTGGTCCATATTCACCATGTTTTACACTATTGTGGGCAATGGAGGCTAATTTTCGCCATGGTTTCCTGATCACTTGGAAATATTGGAAATTCACGGTAACTTTGCCATGGTTTCCTGATCACTAGGAAATATTGGAAATTCGCCGTAACTTCCTTCTTGATTGAAGAAAATGAGAATAGTTTCAATGTTTCAGGGAAATGGGCTCATAATAATTATCATAATCTATACATTGGGCTAAGTAGCCTAGTAAATATTATCTCTGCTATGTAGTCCTTGCTATTTGCAGCGGGCTTGTGGCCAACTCCAGCGTAGGCTACAGTTGTGAGCTGGGTATGTACAACCCTTGTTATGGTGGTGAAGATTGTAGTTTATTAGAAGGGTTCATGGTCATTTGAAACTTTCCTTGCAAATAATTTCATATCGAACTAGTATTGAGAAATTTACTGGGGTTCCATATCTGTAGGTTCTGAAAGATGGAATGCAGAATATCGGGAAATTAATTTGTAGTAACATGGGTGCAAGAATCGATTCTGAACAAAAGCGGTGGAGGATCTTAGGTTGTGTGCTACAGCTTTAGTATATGAAAATAATTTGTATGAAATGCCCTTTTAGCTTCATTTCAAAGCCAATAACTTTTAGTTATTTTTCAGGAAACACGGTTACTTTGTACTCATTAATTATCTTCATTAATTATCTTCCTATATTAAGCTGATGTCTTGTAGGACTTGGGGACTGGTCTGGAAGTACTTTCTCCGGTTTGTCCACAACTTTTTCTTGAGATGGCTGGCTTGGGTAATTTTGCTAAGGTATTTATTTGGTTGATTTTGGTTCTTTCTTTCGAGATAGATTTTTGTGGTTTATTTTTCTTTCATCAATTAGATTAAGGTGTTGAATTTTTTATCCTTCTTTTCTATAAATGTTTTTACCTCCGTTAATTGTTCTATAAGAATTAAGAACTTGTTTTGGCCACTTGATATTTTTAGTTGAAGGTCTTTCTTTAAGCATAATTGTAGCTATCTACTAAAGGGGTTTTGGTTTGTAAGGTGTTATTATTTTCCCACTTTAATTCCTTTCTTTCTTCATTGGAAAAATTACAAGGGATGGCAGTGGTTGCAGCCAGGGAAACAAGACTGCCAATATATTCTTCTTTTGCCAAAGAAAGCAATCTGAGTGATCTTTATGGAAAAGGGGAGGCTATCTCTACTCTCTTCAATATCGTGGGACTAGAGTAGGCATCCAGTTGGCATCTACTGTATGCTCATCAATAGAAGGTAAGGTAATAATCTACATGGCAGTTTCTGTGTAAGCATTGGTTCATATCTATTTTTCATATTACTAGACTGGATATTTTGGAAACTCGAAATTGTAGTTTTTACATAGCTTCATTCTAAATTTCTGCAAACTGCTCTATTAGTAGCATTATTTAAGAGAAGTAACAATTTTTTGGTTTTGGAAAAATTTACTCAGTCTTCTAAAGCATCACATTCATAAATACACAAACAATCCAAGCCAGATATATCCACAATAGAGAAAGGAAGAGGTAACAAATGCAGCAGAGGACTGAATTCACAGCTAAATATGCAGCTCGGAGAAGCATGTTGGAAGTATTTGAAGTTTTAACAATACACCATTTTCATACATAAGAATTTTCTTCACAAGAAATCATTTTTTATTTTACCCTTTTTCTAAAGAAACAGTGGATTTCCTTTTCATCCATTTGCATTTCCATGTCTTTCTATTGGACATCTTTTGAAGAATAACTTAAGTCCCTTGTAATGCATAACATGATGCATTTTCAGAAAAACAAAACAAAACCTTAAGTCCCTTTCTTCCAATTCTAGTTATATATACTAGTCCCTTTCTTCCAATTCTAGTTATATATACTAGAAAGAAACTGCAAAATGAGGCTTGAAATGGTCCAACTAAAGATAGGAGAGAAAGCTTACTTGCCATAGTGAATTTTGGTTCGTTAGCCTTGAATGAGTGAAAACTTACGAACTGGAATTCAGTTTGGTTCAGCATCCTTAATTATGAATCTGGTTTAAGTTTGTTTCTTCCAATTCTAGTTATACATACTAGAAAGAAACTGCAAAATGAGGCTTGAAATGGTCCAACTAGAGATAGGAGAGAAAGCTTACTTGCCAGAGTGAATTTTGGTTCGTTAGCCTTGATTGAGTGAAAGCTTATGAATTGGAATTCATTTTGGTTAATCATCCTTAATTATGAATCTCGTTTAAAATTATCCTTGTTGATTGGATATCTTCTCTTATTGGCCGACCTCCAATACGACTATACTTTCTTAACATGCAATCATGTGGCATAGTTAGAATGAAAGAATTGACCATAAAGAAAGTTTGTTAAGAATTTTTGCTTCAATTACATTTTGTGTTTCATCCATATTTTCATGAATAGAACTGTAATGTATAGAGTTGTAATGTATTCAAGTGTCTACTAATATTGTTGAACTGATTTTCTTATCATTGTATCCAAGATTACATTTTCCTCTTGTTAACTGGGTTGTGTGAATAGTGTAAGGCAAAACATTCTAGCAGAACATTAATCACCATTACTTCCCAAATGTAAGAATGAGTTTAATTGAGATATACTAGGTACTTTTGAGATTGTGAAATTATTCCTATCTGCCAAAATAGTAAACTTAATGAGTCAATCATCTCCAATCTTTTCATTTGATAGGCTCATTGCTCCCTTATCCATCAAGATTGGGTGCTTTTTTCCACCTCAGTTCTGAGCTTAGGTAAATGTACTTAAGTGGTGAGTCTTGCTGCAGGATAGTATTTCCTTGTCAAAATATGGAGAAAAAGGGGTTCATCTCTTCAAAATTGCCTTTGAAGTTAGAATTATGCTTGTCTGACAAAAGGGTGGCACGCACGTGTGTATAAATCTATCCGTTTGTCTGTGGTTTCTTATGTTTTTTTTTTTTGCGGATGTGTCTTGTTTTATTATATGGAAATGAATTTCATTATACAAATAATATAATTGAATTTCCAGTATTTTCATCATTTCCTTTAAATTGAAGAAAATACCTTGCACCAGAGATGGAAGTTATCTTCATGGTCTTGCAAAGATCACTATGGACCAAATCCAACACTCTAGTTCTCCATGCCTTTTCTTCATCAAAGGCCTTCTAGATCATTTGTTGGACAAGCATGTTGAGAACACATCCTTCTCTCCTATGATAAAAGCAATCCATATACCATCGTTAGTTTCTGCAAATGAGAAAGGTATTGGAAGCTTAAATGTATATAAATTTGATACCATAAAGAGTTACTATTCTATCAACATATTGAACCGTGAGTTTATGCTATATTAACTTCCACAATTCTGTACAACCCATGCTCGTTTATTCTTATGTAATTACTGTATCACTCCTTTTTTCATTTACAAATATTTATTACCTTTAAATCGGACCTCCTAATGAGGGTTTGCAAAGAATCACTTAGTGCTACTGATTTTCCAAGATGCACAAACAAGGATTATGCTTCTCTAGACCAATCTTGCAATATTTGTTTTTTAGTAGGGTGCAAATCTCTTCCAAATTTTTGTTTGATTTTACTTAACCTTGATGAGCATACTCTATGGACGATCAATATGTATGCATAGAATGATTCTTCCAAGTGTGTTTCCTTTTGGCGCTTGATGGTAGATGAGATTCAGAGGTCAATTGGTTGGTTTGTGGTGGTTTCAACATTGTTTAATCAGAAGAGGAATAGTAAGTCCTCCTCCCTCATTGGTGTTGCACCAAGGAAAGACAAGTGTGTTATAACACATGTTTATGTTTAGGGTTGAATGACCTAAATTTTTATAGAAGGGATGTTCCTTCAAATTATTTTTTATCTAGTCAAATTCTAGGAAAGGAAAGGAACGTGTATTAAAGTGGAACTACATAACCTTGATCAAGATGTTTTCGCTGTTGTTTGGGATCAAGGCATGCTCATGTTCTGATAGAGTCCACTTTGTTTATCATCTAGTCAATAGCTTTTGACATACTTTGGGGAGTCTACAAACTACTTACATTGAGGTATATTTACCTTATGAATGTCTTTCATCTTTAAACATTCGTCTTTACAACATTCATTGAGTCATGAAATTAATTTCTTGACCTTGCAATGATATAGGGTGGATCCAATGGGGGAATGACGTGGTGCTAGGATAACTTCCTTCCTACACAATTTTGTGAGAAGTTCAAAACTATTAGCAAGAGGTTCTAGTTGAGCCCATATGATAAATGGCTTCAAAGATGAGCAACCAAGTTCTGACATATCCTTAAAACCTATGACAATTAGGAGAGGCAAGAGGGCTCAAATTTGAGCTTGCTTGCATATGATTAGAACTGGAGATAAGTTGACCAAAGCTTTTTTGGGTCATTGGCGGCTTGGCCAATGAGGATATTTCCAAGAAGATCTATGTGATGAAGGTGGAGAGGGAGAATTGTTGACTAACCTAGACCCGGGAAATGACCAAGGAAAGAAAGATGGTCATGGGAACTTGCATTTATGGTTTTCTTCTTAGGGTTGTTGGATTCTCAAAAATCTATATATGATCTACCTTTCCCTTGGATGGTTTTCACACTACCTTGATATAGATCGCTAATACTAAAGTCCTAGGCATATGAAACTTCTGATGTGAGTTCTGTTAGCCCCCATTTTGTATGGGTGTCCATGTGTGATTTTGATAAAACTCTTGAAGAGGGGGATGGCATCATTTTTTATTACAATTTGATGACATCATTTTTTATGACAATTTGATGATGCCCTAACTACTGTTGGTGGACTAGTGAATCATCATTCCATTCCTATACAAACTAGCAAAAGCCATTCTGGGCACATTCCATTAGGACAACTTTCCATCATTTCTTATCTTAACTTGGCTAGTGTTCAGCCCTATTTTGGAAGAAATAATCATTTGAAGTATGTTTATATTCTTTTACATTTCATTTCATTGGAGGTTACTTATATTGAGCCTTTAGAAGCCTCCTTGGTCTTTTGTGGGTGAGAACGTCCCTCTCATAGGGACCTCCTTTGGACATGTTGTTTACTTCGAAATAATTGTTTAGCATCTTAGAGCTATGTGGATTGGCACGTGGATATGTTGAAGGTTGATTTGGCATTAAGTGGTAATTACTTTCTACTTGGAGGATTTCTAGGCCTTTTTTGGTTGTCTTGTAGACACCATTGGATGGTTTTGTGGACATCTCTTGGTTGCATGAGGGCTTCTATCTTCCTTGTGGACATGACTTGTGGGGAAATTGACCTTTGGTGAAGCCTATGGAGGCTAGTAGTGTATATCGCTTGGTTTCTATGTGGACACTTTTGATTGATTGGGATTCTATGTGGACATCAATTGGTTGGTTAAAATTCGTAGTGGACATAGCTTGTTGACGAAATCTTCTTTGAAGGGGCCTTCAGAGGCCACTTGGAATTATCACTTGGTATTTGATCATGTTTGATGGAGACATTCCTCTTTGTTTGCGACCTCAACTATCTTGTGTATTGTATAACTGGCATTGATCACCTATTCTTATTGTAACTTGTTAGAAGCTAACCAAAACAATTTGAGGGGTCATAGCCCCAACCCAAAGATAACAACTAATAGTTTTCTAGGCATGTATTGTGTCTTATGAGTCTAGTCAATGTTTGAATGTGGGATTAGTTAGAGTGGGACCACACACTTTGATACCCAGCAATGATGTTAGTATTGGGGAGCATTAACTATCATGTTTCATTAGGTACACATTTAAGTTGACATATCCTATGCATATATAAAGTGAATGATAGCTCTGAAGGCAGTGATATTAATAGTGATCGTGGTAGTTCATTAACTGGAGCAGAGCTTGTAGTTCACTTTATACAATTTCATACAAGCTATATGTTGTCCATTTTATTTCTTTTCTCAAGTTTACTCCCTCACATAAAAGAAAACAACTACAACATGGTTCAACATGGTTTACTTGATGGTTTTGGTAGAGCATTTTCATTATGGATCATTATGGCTGTGACAGAGACTAGTTCTAGAATGTTGGCAATCAGTAAGTACACCAAAACAAAAAGGACATTTTCTGCCTATATATAGAAGCAGTTACAGGCCTTAAAATGCGACTCAACCTATTTTGTGCTCCACCTATGTACGAGCGCCAAGCTTCCATGTAATGCATCCATTGGGCACCTAGTTAGATTAGGTAACTTCATGAAGTGCACCCTCACCCATAACTTCGGATCAGTGCCTCCCCTCACTAATTCTGGAAATTACTAATTCCAAAAAAGCCAAACTAAATTTAGAAATAAAACTGAGTTGAACTTGAAGTCTTGAACCTAGAAACTGGAACTCTCTAAATTTGGAACAACACTAAACTAGACATAAGTGAAGGTAGCACATGCATGTGCTCTATATAAAACAATAGTCTATAATTCTGTCCACCACACACTTATTAATCTTGTGCACCACTGCTGTAAGGAGATGCTAAAATCAACCCATCTGTTGTGCCATTACTGGGAGTATAACTAGCTGAGCAATAGGTTGGAATTCTAAAATGGACTATATTTGTAATGTAGTTGGAGAGAACCACCTTTATCTATCAAGTGATACCCAATGTAGTCATTCATATTAAGATAATAGGTACTTTCCTTGGATTCTACACAATGGCAATTATTTGTTGTATTCCTTATATGAGTAATGCTAAACACAATGTTTCATTTATGAAATAGTTCGATTCGAACGAAACAGTTATAAATTATAATCTCTTGCAATATGTCTGTAGGCAATATAAAAGTTTAAATTCCCCTTGAGTACTACTGCAATTATCTATGTTATGTATTCAACTTAGACAATGAATGAGAATTCCTTCATAAGCTTGATTGGAAATCAAGGGCCAGAAAAGAATCCTTTTCAGCAACAATGATAAATAAATGTGGAACTCCACATGCAAAAAAGTTCTTTGCTGAAGAACAATTTGAAATGATTATAATGTGGCTTTAGTGTAAACATAACAAGGAAATCAAGATGGTTAAACAGTTTCTTAGACTGCTTGTAAATTGCAATATACAACAAAGTGACATGATGCATTTTTATGAAACTAATTTAAGCAGCTGAGATCACTGAGAATAACTGTGTATATATTGCTTGAAAGAAACCCATAAATCAGTTAGAGTTTTATTTTCACGGTGAGATAGCCCATCTAGTCATATTTAATAAGGAATATTTAACATTTCATGGATGTATAAAAGGAAAAAAAAATGAAGATATTTAGCATGGTTGGTTTTGAAAGGGAATACATGCTTTTGGATGGTGAAATTTCCTTGTTTTGAGCTAGCTTATCTTACAACTGCGAGTTTAGGTTCATTTTTATTATGCCCTATTAACTATTTTCTTTGCAGCAATATAACTAAAGTGTTACATGTTGATAGAGTGAATTCAGTTGCAAGAACTTATTTTACAAATAGTTGAGTAAAGAATTTAAGGCTATCAGTGGCTTGATGACAAACAAATTGCATATTAGACATTTCAAGTAGATTGAAAGGAAATGATTAACATAATGACAAAATGAATTATGCAGAAAGAGAAAGGCAATGTGTTACTTCCTAAACTATATTATTCCTTAAACTTGAAAGTCATGATGTCCCAAAGGTCACTAGATCATTCTTCCAAAGTAAAAATTATGATTTTCACTTTATATTAAGCTATGCCGCAAGATTGCACATTAAGATTCCTGCTTAATTGGAGATATTGTAACTTGCATAAACCACGGTAGATTTTAAAACAGTAAATGAACATGTTCATTTCATTGATGTAGATTGAGATGTTTGTTTCTCTATACGAGATAAAAGTAAAAAATATGTCTCTTAGAATGTTATCCCACTTAGATTGTTATCCCATTTTCAAAACCTTAGCAAGTAGTGTTCCTTGTGAATTATTCATTCAAAGCTATATTCTCTTTATTTAAGTATGTGGGGAGCTTCTACATATAGTGGATATTCCAAGCCTTCAAAAATATCCATCAATTTCGTTTGAGTTGAGTGATCATGCATAATAATTTGAAAGGTAGTTTGGAGGCCATAAGTTGATTACTTACACAGCTGGATGTCAAATAAAAATGTTGAACTTTGCAACTGTTTTGTGAATATTATTTAACAGTTTAATGGAACAGTTAGGTGGTAGACAAGGTACGTGTCATCGCTGACAGTGGATGAACTGGAGGATTGTCTGGACTTGGACATATTTCTTCTCAAGGTATGGTTGGTTATATAGACATGGATAATTTTGAAGGTGTTGCAGGGATTGTTTGTAGTGTGGAATATGATCATCCTAGTCCAGTATCCATATTAGAAGCTTCTTTCTTAAATGAAAGTTATAACTCAACAGAGAGCTTGGGTGGTACACATGGTAAGCAACTTTGACATTTTTCAAATTTGTTGTTTACCCAATTATATATCTAATTGAATTTACAATCATGGTAATTTCATCTAGGATATTGGCCAAATGTAGCCTCTGTTTTCTTGACAGATTAGATTATCATCTGATTAAACAAGTATTGTACTTATTGCAATTTCTCTCCAAGTCATGGGTCCAAATAGATTGTGTTCATGGGTCCAAAGAGTCACTGTGCACACGTTCAACTTGTCTTTAGTACTTCCATGCGATGTACTTTTCATTTCCCATACTGATTGATCAGTATTCATTTCCCATTTTCCATACTATTCATTTCCTAGTTGATTGCTATCTGTACCGAGAGCTGCTGCAACCTAGGCTATTCTAAGAAGAAAATTTAGTGATTCCCATAAGAAGTCCTTAACAAAAATTAATTGTAAAATGCAATCAAGAAAGCTTGACAATATAATGTTGGGCATATTTTGAAAGCCTAATGTGTAGTCGTCCGCTATTACTTGTATGTTCCATATTTAAAGTTAGTAATTGATCATGTATGTGACTTATCTAGATGAAAGAGTGCTTGCTAACTTGGGCAGATAATTTTCACTGCAACAGTTTTTGTCTCCTAGTAATTTGGGCCTTCCATTCCACATTCTTTTGGCCATTCCGCATACTTGTTTTCTGTTGATGTATTTGTAACTTCGGAATGTATTTCATATATGTATATTGTATTCCTATAGATATGTTTTTATTCCTCTATATGGAAGTGTTTGTATTCCTATAGAGATGTTATTATTCCTTTATACGGATGTGTCGCCATTTATATTGTAAGTTTCGTAACTTATACTTAATGGGTTATTAGACAACCTTGTTGGGGTCAGCCCTGTATAAGTCATGTGGGTTAAAGGGTTATTAGACCACCCTATTGGGGGTCAACCCTGTCAGCATTATGTTATGTGGTTAAGTTAAGGCCGACCTAGTAAAGGCTATTAGGCAAGCCAAGTCAAGTATAAATAGAGTGCGGGGGGCACTCTATTTGATCATTCACTTTCTCACTCATACTCTCATTGGAGAGTGGCGCACTTGTGGAGGAGGAGAAGTTACTGCTAGGAGAAGACTATCTCTTATTCTTGGGTTGTATCATTGCTCTATCTATCTCTGAGGAAGTTGTGGGGTTTTTCACCTTTATGGTTTTCCCCAGTGAAACTCTGTGTGTCTATTGTCTCTTGTGTGCTTGCATTATTATGTCCATGATTGATATTATGTAGATATGTTGTACATGTTGTTCTCTCAGTTAAGATCCTAGATCAGATTGAAGTAAATTCTTAAAAACTAACATGGTATCAGAGCTAGCCTGAAAGAAGGCATGGTATGGAATTTATGACACTTATTGCACTTGTGAAGCTAAGGCTTGATATAGCAAAAACCCATCATCGTAGAAATTTTGCTATAAATCCAATTTGGAGAATTTTCAGGATCTGAAACTTTTATAGGTCGAAGATAAGATCCCAATGTACCTTTTTTATAGAGAACAACTTCTAATTCATTGTACTTTGTGTTTTATGATCTGTACAATCTAGGGTTTCTGTCTTTTCCAGATCTCAGTCATAAACAGGTGACCTAGGAAAAAAGGTCACAAGTTGGGATAGGAAGCTCCAAATGAAATTTTGTAAAAGGTGACAGGTAGGGCAAGGACTGTAGTTTCTCAGGTAAGGTTTTTAGAGGCCGAAATTGAACTAGTGACACGTGGCACTCCGTACAAGTTCGCTCTCCTGGTTTATCCCATAAAAGGGTCACGTTGTGACACTTGGAATAACTCTCTCTCAGAGAATCCATTTTAGGTCAGAACTGTGGGGTTGAAAATTCAACAGGTTAGGATACCATAGGTAGAAGTTTCAGACCCTATAGATCTGAAATTTCTGAGTTACACTAGAAACAATCAGGTGCATATTTCTGTCAAAACAGAATTGAATTTTGAGCACCTTCATTCATGGCTCCGAGAATTTAGGGTTTCGAAGAATGTTGGAATTTTTTGTATCAGAGACCACGGCTAGATAATACTCATCAAAATCGAAATTTAGGGACCAAGATCAAATTTTTTGGTTGGTTAGAAGGCCAGGATTGATCAAACCCTAGCTAAGGACTTTGACTGAAAAAGTAAAAAATTAGGGCTTCTGCAAAAATGGGAATTTTTTGAAATCTGTGACCATAGTTGGAAGCTCCTTGGAAAAATCAAAGTTTAGAGCTTTGTATCAAACTATTTGGTTGGTTGAAGTTCTGGGAAACTCAAACCCTAATTCATGGTCCTCCCTAATGAATCTGAAAATCTAAAAGGCAATTTTAAGGGGTGAAACTTTGCAGTTTTCAAATTCTGAGTATACTAGCTTGACCAGCTCAGAAAGGCACATCTTTCTATCCTTTCAGAAGTTTGAAATTCAAAGTTTGAATTTTTAGGGTTTCTTTGACAAACCCTAATCCAGATCTAGATCTAGTTTCTGCAAATCAAAGTGGATTGGGTTAATCCTAGAAGAGAATGGATTGGTCACTTGCATAAGTGAATAAGTTCCTATTTTCAGAGGGAGATGAGGCTAAGACCTTACATAAGAAGATTACAAGCAATCTCGACACGTATGACTTACCCAAGTATGTTTCGAGATCTGTTCATGATTAAGTTTATGGTATGTTTGTCTTCATTGAGTTTAGTACAATATTGATTAACTTTAGACTTGTTGTATCACCTTAATAAAATTATGAATGCAGATATTCATTGATTACGTTTTTGACACTTATGATTGTATTAATGCATTGTGGTGTTGTATGAGGTTGATGTTGTCTGCTAACATTAAAGGTACATCAAGAAAGACAAATCATGTTCTAGTTCAAGAACATATGACCATGGTGACATGAAGACAAAGATTCATCCATTGTCATGGATCACATAGAAGCTCTACTTACGAGGTATGTATAATTTGGTTCTACAATGATTAACCTATGATATATGCAGGTTGCTAGCACAAGTCATTGAGGAAACAAGAAGACATCATGTGGGTATGTTAGACATAACTAATTAACACATTAATCCAGGTATGTTTTTCCTATATCAAGTTAGAATCCTACCTTGTGATAGGATCTCTTATATAAGCATACTTGGTATGATTGATAATGATTATTTATGAAGCTATAGGTTTGAGTAATCATGGGTTTAGGTATATTATGTTTCTTACTTTAATCAATGATATGACTAACCAGAAGAGTCCTATAGTCAAATAAGAATTTGCATGAGTAAAGGAAGTACTCCACAAAACCTTGAATACTAGTGCTTATCTGTGTATTAAATGATCTTGACCATACATGTTTAAGATTACTTAGAATCATAATGTTTTATAGTATTGAGATTATACTAATGAATGTATGATTGCGTATGAGACCTCGAGGATAACACAATGATGATACTAGTAAGTATGTATAATGATCGAGGATGGATATAAGGACAGGTAATCTAGGAAGCAAAGATCAAGAGGGAGCACACTCCAGTAGTTCATGCAAGGAAGCAAATATTGAGAGGGAGTCCACCCTACAACCAAACAAAGATAAGTATTTGAATGGTCATTTCTTGCATACTTGTTTGTTTAAATAATATTGTTCAATGATGTATATGCTTATGTTCCTAGACTTAGGGTGTGTATTATGCATATTAGAATAATTGCATTAATGAACAGTATACTACTGATATGCATGTGATGGGTAAGTGGGCTATGGCACTGTACAACATTCCATTGCTACTTATCTAGAATGAAACCTCTTTGCTGACATGTTGGGAGTTGTGCACACTCTTAACAATGTTCTGGTAGAGATTGGAAGGCATCTAGAAAGTTACGGGATATGGATAAATGTTGTATTGAAGCATTGGCTAAAATAATTGCATGATTGTATGACATATTTCTTTATGTGTAAGAATTTGTTCTGAAAACTATGAGATGTTTCTAATCTTGCAATTTAACTTGCTTTGTAGGAAATATCATATACCATCACCTACAAAAGAATGACTACAAAATTTGTTCCAGCAACAAAGCTATCTATTGAAGATATTGAAGTTCCTAGAATCCGGGATGAAGTAATGGAAGAATACCATGATTCGTCGATCATGAAGAAATATGTTTGGGATGTGGTCCCGAGACCTGAAGGGAAGTTTGTTGTGACTTCCAAGTGGATCTATAAGATCAAGCATGTTGCAGATGGTAGCATGGAGAAATACAAAGAGAGGTTGTAGCTCGTGGCTCCTCCCAGAAAGAGGAATTGACTATGAAGAGACTTTTGCACCTGTCGCCAGATACACTTCCATTAGATCAGTACTTGCTCTGGCTACAGTGATGAAATGGAAGGTACACCAGATGGATGTCAAGACAGCTTTCTTAAATGGTGTAGTTGAAGAGGAAGTGTATGTGGAGCAGCCACTCGGGTTTGAGACACATGACCAAGAGTCACATGTGTGCAAACTGAACAAATCCTTGTATGGCTTGAATCAATATCCTAGAACTTGGTATGGTAGGCTAGACATCTTTCTATCTAGTTTGGGCTTTGCTAAGAGTAAAGGAGATTCCAACCTTTACTACAAGGTTGAGGAAGTAAATCTTGTGATACTACTCTTGTATGTGGATGACCTGTTTGTAACAGGTGAGGATAGATTGATTGTCGACATGAAGAGGAAGCTTGCTGTTGAGTTCGAGATGAAGGACTTGGGGATGATGCACTATTTTCTAGGCATGGAGGTGTGGTAGAGTGCAAATGGAATCTTCATTGGACAAGGGAAGTATGCAGTAGAGATCCTAAAGAGGTTCAGGATGATGGACTGCAAGGCCATGGCCACACCTATGGCATCGAACCTGAAGCTTCTGTGTGATGCTTCATCTGATCTGGTTGATGTCATTGTGTATCATCAAATGATTGGGTCCTTGATGTACCTGACGAACACATTGAGCCAATTCCCGACAAATCCCAGAATTGTTCACCTGGTTGCTGTAAAGCATATTCTGAGGTACCTGAAGGGTACAATTGACTATGAGCTCAAGTATGATGCAAATCAAAAGTTTAACCTGCAGGGTTATGTTGATTCAGACTGGGCAGGCAGTGTTGTAGATAGGAAGAGCACTTCAGGGTGCTGCTTCAGCATGGGATCAGGTGTGATATCTTGGTTTAGTAGGAAGCAGTCCTACATAGCATTGAGTATAGCCGAAGTAGAGTATGTTGTAGCTTGTTCGGCTAGTTGTGAGGCAGTATGGCTGAGGAAGCTACTGTCTGAGTTATTTGATATTCCGTTGGATGCTACTGGTATCTTTTGTGACAACCAGAGTTGTGTGAAGCTGTCCAAGAACCTGGTGTTCCATGATAGGTCGAAGCACATAGAGATCAAATATCACTATATTAGGGATATGGTGCAGAGAGGACCAGTGAAGCTCCTGTATATTGCGACGGATGAGCAGGTTGCAGATGTGCTGACGAAGCCACTAGCCAGATTGAAGTTCGAGTACTTTAGAGAGAGTCTTGGTTTTCTTCAGATTGATGACACTTCGAGGAAGAAGTGATGGACACATTTGTAGGAGCCATTCCAAGCATGGTTAGAGGAGGATCCTTCCCATGGCTGTGGATGTAAGTGCTGGATGATAAGCACTAGGATGATGCTCCAATTACTACTCTATATATGCAGCATGTTGGATGCTTGTGATGATCAGTTGGATCATGTATATGTATATGCATCATGTTGGATGCTTATTATGATCAGTTGGATCATGTATATGTATATGCATCATGTTGGATACTTGTTATGATTAGTTGGATCATGTATATGTATATGCATCATGTTGGATGCTTGTTATGATCAGTTGGATCATATATATGTATATGCATCATGTTGGATGCTTGTGGTGATTAGTTGGATCATATATTTGTATTTGTATCAGGTGGATACATTATATGATCAGGTAGATCATGGATGATGATATGTATCAGGTATGCATCAGGTGGATGCATTGTATGATCAAGGTGATCATGGTTGATGTGTTAAATTTTGAGCATTAATTCACAATACTCTAGGATCTTCACTGAGAGAATAACATATACAGTATATCAATGCATAAGAATCACAATAAGCATGACAAGCATCACAAGAATTAAAAGCATGAGAGACAAGAGACACAGAGTTTCCATGGGGAAAACCCTAAGGTGAAAAACCCCACAACTTCCTCAATGATAGAGAGAGCAATGGCTCAACCAAAGTAAAACCAAAATACACTTGAGATAGTCTCCTAGAAGCAGATGATCCTCCTCCTCACTAGTGCACCACTTTCTGAGTGAGAGAGAGATGACTTTTCGAAAATGATCTAAATAGAGATCTCCTGATCTCTATTTATACTAACTTGTTTTCCCAGTGACCTTATGGGGCCGACTTGTCTAGATAGGTACATCCACAATATAATATATATATTTCAGGGCCGACCCCACACATGGTGGTCTAATAACCCATCGGCAAGTACACACACTTGCGACACTTGTCAATCAACATGATGACACTTCCTTATAGAGGAATAGCACATCTCTAATAAGGGTATAATAAATATATATGAAATACATAGATGAAATACATTCCAAAGTTACATATACATCAACACTCCCTCTTAACTAGGAAGGTATTTCTCGACACAGATCTACTAGACAAGTCTTCTTCTCGAGATCACCGTCATCATCATCATCACTGCTGTTGCTATCTCAACCAATCTCTGACTCTACTCGTCATAGGAAGTTCTATAGAGCCAGTCCTTTTTCATACTAGATGTAGGCCCACCACCTACAGGTTTTCATCATCACTGGCCATACTGTGGAAATCTCAGGACTTATTATGTGCGTCAAAAAACCTTAAAAGAGTCTCTTGACTAGCAAGAACCCTAAAGAGAATCTGAGGCCTTTTTCATCCTGTCCAGATCTCCAGGACTTATTACATGTGACCCCACCACAAAACATCGAAAGAGAATCCCAGGACTGATTACGAGCACAAGGCTCAACCTACCGGATCTTCCAGGGCACAAATTACATGTGGTCACCACAAAACCTCGAAAGAGCATCCTAAGACTGATTACGAGCACAAGGCTCAACCTATCGAATCTCCCAGGGCAAAAATTACATGTGGTCATGGCAAAACCTCGAAAGAGCATCCCAAGACTGATTATGAGCACACGGCTCAACCTATCGGATCTCCCAGGGCACAAATTACATGCCATAGGACAAAACCTCGAAAGACCATATGCTAGATATCCCAAGGCACAAATTACATGCCATAGGCAAAACCTCGAAAGACTATTTGTAGATCTCCCAGGGCACAAATTATATGTCCTCCCAAGCAAAACCTCGAAAGAGCATTCACTAGATATCCCAGGGTACAAATTACATGCCATAGGAAAACCCTCGAAAGACTATCTGCAAATCTCCCAGGGCACAAATTACATGCTTATTTGCACAACCTATTCCACAGCCACAAAGTATCAACCTGATACTCACCATACATCATCCTGATGTACACATGATCATCCTGATCATCATCACTGCAACATCCTACTCCATGTCATCCGGAGCAAGATCTTGAAGCTCGTCATCCATGATCATCTTGATCATACAATGCATCTACCTGATACATATCATCATACATGATCCACCTCATCACACAGCATATCCACCTGATACAAATATAAATACATGATACATATCAACATACATGATCTACCTGATCATACAATGTATCCACCTGATACATATATAGATACATGGTCCAAGCATCCAACATGATGCTTATACAAAATACATACACATGATCCAACCGATCATATCCAACATCCAACATGATGCGTACATACATATGAATGATCCAACTGATCATATCCAACATCCAACATGATGCATACATACATATGAATGATCCAACTGATCATATCCAACATCCAACATGATGCGTACATAAATATACATATAAACGATCCAACTGATCATATCCAACATCCAACATGATGCATACAAAGCAGAAACCAGAACATCATCCAGTGCTTACATCCACAACCATGTGAAGGATCGTCCTTCCAACATGCTTGGAATGGCTTCAGCAAATGTGTCCATCACTTCTTCCTTGAAGTGTCATCAATCCGAAGAACACCAAGCCTCTCTCTGAAGTACTCGAACTTCACCCTAGCTAGTGGCTTCGTCAGCACATCTACAATCTGCTAGTCCATTGCAACATACAGGAGCTTCACAGCTCCTCTCTACACCATATCCTTGATATAGTGATATTTGATCTCTATGTGTTTCGACCTGTCATGAACACTGGGTTCTCGGACGGCTTCACACAACTCTAGTTATCACAGAAGATACCAGTAGCATCCAACGGGAGATCAAATAATTCAGACAGTAGCTTCCGTAGCCATACTGCCTCACAACTAGCTGAATAGGCTGCAACATACTCTACCTCAGCTGTACTCAGTGCTACACAGGATTGCTTCCTACTAAACCAAGAGATCACACCTGATCCCATACTAAAGCAACACCCAGATGTGCTCTTCCTATCTACAACACTTCCAACCAAATCTGAATCAACATAGCCTTGCAGGTTAAACTTTTGATTCGCCTCATACTTGAGCCCATAATCCACTGTACCCTTCAAGTACCTCAGAACATTCTTTACAGCAACCAGATGAACACTCCTCGGATCTGTCAGGAACTAACTCAATGTGTTCACAGCAAAGCAAATATCTGGTCTCGTGTTTGTCAGGTACATCAAAGACCCAATCATCTGACGATACATAGAGACATCAACCGACTCAGATGAAGCATCACATAGAAGCTTCAGATTTGATGCAATAGGTGTAGGTGTGGCCATGGCCTTGTAATCCATCATCCCGAATCTTTTCAGGATATCTACTGTGTACTTCCCTTGACCAAGGAAGATCCCACCTACACTCTGCCACACCTCCATACCTAGGAAATAATGCATCATTCCCAAAGTTCTTCATATTGAATTCGGCAGCAAGCTTCCTCTTTGTATCACACCAAGTTCTGGGAGCTTGTTACAAGCCATACAAGGCTTTCTTCAATCTGCACACATGTGACTCCCTGTCAGGTCTTGGGACTGCATCCCAAACATCTTCTTCGTGATCGACAGATCATGGCATTCCATTTCTTCATCCCAGATCCTGGGAACTTGAATCTCTTCAATATCTTTAATATCTTCAATATCTTCAATAGATATATTTGTTGTTGGAACAAATGTTGTAATCCTTTTGTAGGTAAAGATATACGGTCTTTCCTACAAAACAAGTTAAATTGCATGATTAGAAACATCTCATAATTTTCAGAACAAATTCTTTACACATAAAGAAATATGTCATGCAGTCATGCAATTATCTTATCCAATGCTTCAATACAACATTTATCCATGTTCCACAACTTTCTAGATGCCTTCCAATCTCTACCAGAACATTGTTAAGAGTTTGCACTACTCCCAACATGTCAGCAAAGAGGTTTCATTCTAGATAAGTAGCACTGGAATGTTGTACAGTGCCATAGGTCACTTACCCATCACATGCATATTAGTAGTATACTGTTCATTGATGCAATCATTCTAATATGCACAATACATCTCCTAAGTCTAGGAACATAAGCATAATATTATTTAAACAAACAAAATAGGCAAGAAATGATAATTGAAATACTTATCTTTGTTTGTTTGTTGGGTGGACTCCCTCTGAGTCTTTGCTTCTTGGCAGGAGCTGCTGAAGTAGCTTCTTCTACACCTTTCTGTTGTGGAATGAAGGAAGATGGTCAACTCCCTCTGAAAATATGCATCCTTGCAGGAGCTGCTAGAGTGTGCTCCCTCTTGATCTTTGCTTCCTGGATTACCTGTCCTCAAACTTATAGTCACCCTTGCTGACATCAATCTTCTTGAACCCTGGAAAGTATATTCTGTAAGCCTTCGAGCTTTCACTGTAACCCACAAAGATACCCTTCTTTCCTGAAGGATCTAGTTTAGTCCTCTTTTCCTTTGGGACATGAGTGTATACTGGACAACCAAATATTTTGAGATGGCTGACTTCAAGTTTCTTACCAGAAAAGACCTCTTCTGGTGTCTTGTTGTCCAATATCCTGTGGGGTGTTCTGTTCTGCACATATACAACTGTTCTAGCTGCTTCTGCCCATAGATGCATAGGTAGATCCTGGTCATGCAGCATTGCCCTTGCTACTTCCATGATTGTTTTGTTCTTCCTTTCTGCAAAGGAGCAGTCAACTCCCTCTTAATCCCTGAATCACTACAAAGCTTCTTGAAGTCACCTGAGGTGAATTCTCCACCATTGTCGGATCTAAATGTTTTTATCTTCTTGTCAGTTTGATTCTCCATCAAGGTTTTAAATTCCTTGAATTTATCAAACACCTCATCTTTGTTCTTCAAGAAGTATACCCAAGTCTTCCTGGAGAAGTCATCAATAAATGAGACATAGTAACATACCCACTCAGAGAACTGGATGACATAGGACCACATACATCTGAGTGGATAATTTCCAGGATGTCTTTTGCCTTGCTTTCACTGCTTGGGAAAGCCTTCTTAATGTTCTTACCTTTTTGCACATCCTTTGCAAACACCTTCATGTTTGGTCTTGATTTCAGGAAGACCCTCTACAGCCTTGCTTGCAATTGGAAGTGCCCTATAGTGCATATGAGCAAGTCTTCTATGCCAAAGTTCACTTGGCTCCATGGATTCATATACCATGGCATGTTCAAGTTGTCCCTTCAATTTATACAAACCTCCTTCTTGCTCTCCAATCACTACTACATCATTTATGTTCTTTCCCTTTGGTCACATTAGGACTTGGCCATCCAAAAATGCAACCCTCATACCTTTTGCATCCAATGCATAGATGGAGAGTAAGTTCTTCTTGAGCCCAGGTACATAAAGGACTTCTTTCATCTTCAAGGATTTTCCAGAATCTAGGTTGTAGGATGCTTCACCACTTCCTTTGATTGGGTATTGATAATCATCCCAAAGTTTCACCTTATGGGGTGATTCATGTTCAGCTAGATTCACAAAAGATTCCTTAAACCCAGTCATGTGTTTGGAAGCCCCACTATCAATAAACCAATCATTACAACCATGGGAGATAGTACCTGTGAGAGTAGAAATTAAAACATATTCTTCTTCACTTGATGAGTCATCATCACTATCACTTTCTGCCCTAGCCTTCTTCTTTGGGGGTTCATCATCTTCGGCAGCATGAGCATGATATCTTCTTTTGTTATTCTTCTTCTTCTTATTGAAGTTGTTGTTGTTGTCTTTCTTCTTCTTGGGACAATCTGAAGCAAAGTGTCCCTTCTCATTGCAATTGAAGCATTTGAGATCTTTCTTATCTTTATGATAATGGTGGTGTGAGAATCTCCAGTTATGAGATGATTCCTTCTTGGACTTGCCTTTCCTGGCATGTGCCGTGATAGCTTGATCTTCATTCCCCATCTTTTCTTCTCGGGCCACAAGCCTAGCTTCTTCTTGAGAGCATTCTTCCCGCAATCTGTTGAAGGAGATCAACTTCTTCCTTGCAAAAATTCCTTGAATAAAGGAATCCCATGACCTGGGTAGGCCATTTAGAGTGGTCATCACCACTTCACCATTCTCTACCATTTCATCCACTGCTTCTAGTTGTTCCTTGATCTGGGAGACCCTTGAAAAATAAGATTGAATGGTTTCTCCATTCTGAAACTTTACTCCTTTCAATTGGTTCCACAGGGTCATCTTTCGATTTATGTTCTTCCCTTCAAATAGCTTGGTCAAAGAGTCAAACATCTCCTTGGGTGTCTTTAGAGAAGACACATGGGGTATGAGATGGTCTTTGATAGAATCAGCAATGATTCTCTTTTCCTTGACCAAATTTTTCTTATGCAATACCTTAGCCTCTTCATCCTCTGGGATAGGGATGTCTTCTTATACATATGAGTTCAACTCATTCTCTTCCAGGATTAACCCAATCCTATACTTCCAAGATCGGAAGTTATTAGCTCCTTCAAGCTTATCCTCAAGCTTGGTGTGGTGAGACATCTTAAAGAGTACTTCAAATGGAAATAGGAAAGATTTAGGTCTTACCACTTGAAATGTTGAAAATTGGATCTCGTCCCGTATTAGGGTTTGTCGGAAAAACCCTAAAAATTCAAAATGTGAATTTCAATTTTATGAAAGGATAGAAATATGTGCTGTGATGAGCTGATCAGCCTGGTGTATTCAGAATTTGAGATCAGCAAAGCTTTACCCTTTATATTTGCCTTTTTGTCCTCCTAGGCTCACTGGGGAGAGCCCTGAATTAGGGTTTGAGTTTCCCGGAGATATACCCAGCCAAAAATCTCGATCCAAATCTCTAAACTTCGATTTTTACAAGGCGCTTCTAGCTATGTCTTCAGATTTCAGAAATTCCTATTTTTGTGGAAACCCTAATTTGTAGGGCCAAATCTGAAAATGCTCAGAATTGAATTCTAATGGGATAGATAGATTCTCCTTGATGAGTAGAGTCAATCTACTATACTGCTTTTCCAAACTATTTGGAGAGAAACCCAATAAACAAGAAACTCAAGTTTCCGTCACTGCAAAATGTCTTCTTCTCAAGTTAGCTCTGATACCATGTTAAATTTTGAGCATTAATTCACAATACTCTAGGATCTTCACTGAGAGAATAACATATACATTATATCAATGCATAACAATCAGAACAAGCATGACAAGCATCACAAGAATCAAAAGCATGAGAGACAAGAAACACAGAGTTTCCATGGGGAAAACCCTAAGGTGAAAAACCCCACAACTTCCTCAGAGATAGAGAGAGAAATGGATCAACCAAAGTACAACCAAAATACACTTGAGATAGTCTCCTAGAAGCAGATGATCCTCCTCCTCACTAGTGCACCACTTTCTGGGTGAGAGAGAGATGACTTTCTGAAAATTATCTAAATAGAGATCTCCTGATCTCTATTTATACTAACCTGTTTTCCCAATGACGTTATGGGGATGACTTGTCTATCTAGGTACGTCCACAATATAATATATATATTTCAGGGCCGACCCCACACATGGTGGTCTAATAACCCATCGGCAAGTACACACACTTGTGACACTTGTCAATCCACATGATGACACTTCCTTATAGAGGAATAACACATCTCTAATAAGGGTACAATAAAAATATATGAAATACATCCGAAGTTACATATACATCAACATGATGAGCTTTAGGATGTTGCTTCAGATGATATGTATCAGGTGGATACATTGTATGATCAGGATGATCATGGATGATGAGCTTCAGGATGTTGCTCCAGATGATATGCATCAGGATGATGCTATGACGGTGATCAAGATGATCATGCAATGATGACATGCATTAGGATGATGTAGTGATGATGATCAGGATGATCATGTACATCAGGATGATGTATGGTGAGTATCAGGTTGATACTCTATGGATGTGGACAAGTTGTGCATACAAGCATATAATATGGCCCTGGGAGGTTTGCAGATACTCTTTCGAGGTTTTTCCTATGGCAAATAATATGGCCCTGGGATATCTGGCAAATGCTCTTTCGAGGTTTTGCTTGGGAGGACATGTAATATGGCCCTAGGAGATCCGATAGGTTGGGTTGTGTGCCTGTAATAAGTCCTTCCCGTAATAAGTCCTGGGATGCTCTTGCGAAGGTTTGTCCTATGGCATGTAATATGTCCCTAGGAGATCCGATAGGTTGGGATGTGTGCCCGTAATAAGTCCTGGGATGCTCTTGCGAGGTTTTTCCATGACCACATGTAATATGTCCCTGGGAGATCCGATAGGTTGGGTTGTGTGCCCGTAATAAGTCTTGGGGTGCTCTTGCGAGGTTTTTCCATGACCACATGTAATATGGCCCTGGGAGATCCAATAGGTTTGGCTATGTGCCCGTAATAATTCCTGGGGTGCTCCTACGAGGTTTTGTGGTGACCACATGTAATATGTCCCTAGGAGATCCTATAGGTAGAGCTGTGTGCTCGTAACAACCTGGGATTCTCTTGCGAGGTTTTGTGGTGAGGCCACATATAATATGTCCCTGGGAGATCCTACAAGTAGAGTTGTGTGCTCATAACAGCCTGGGATGCTCTTGCAAGGTTTTGTGACGCACATAATAAGTCCTGAGGATTCCACAGGCTGACCAGTGATGAAGACCTGTAGGTGGTGGGCTTACATCCAGTATGAAAAAGTACTGGCTCCGTAGAACTTCCTATGACGAGTAGATTGGATATTGATTGAGATAGTAGTAGCCATGATGATGATGATGATTTGATGACGATGATCCAAAGAAGAAGACTTGTGCTAGCAGATCTATGTTGAGAAATACCTTCCTAGTTAAGAGGGAGTGTTGATGTATTTGTAACTTCGGAATGTATTTCATTTATTGTATATATGTATGTTATTATTCCTCTAGACAGAAGTGTTTGTATTCCTATAGAGATGTTATTATTCCTCTATACGGAAGTGTCCTCATTTATATTGTAAGTGTCGTAACTTATACTTGATGGGTTATTAGACCACCTTGTTGGGGTCGGCCCTGTATAAGTCATGTGGGTTAAAGGGTTATTAGACCACCCTATTGGGGGTCGGCCCTGTCAGCATTATGTTATGTGGTTAAATTAAGGCCGACCTAGTAAATTTTATGAGGAAAGTCAATTCAAGAATAAATAGAGTGCAGTAGGCACTCTATTTGATCATTCACTTTCTCACTCATACTCTCATTGGAGAGTGGTGCACTTGTGGAGGAGGAGAAGCTACTGCTCGGAGAATACTATCTCTTATTCTTGGGTTGTATCATTGCTCTATCTATCTTTGAGGAAGTTGTGGGGTTTTTCACCTTTATGGTTTTCCCTAGTGAAACTCTGTGTGTCTATTGTCTCTTGTGCGCTTGCATTATTATGTCCATGATTGATATGCTATACATGTTGTTCTCTCCATTAATATCCTAGATCAGATTGAAGTAAATTCTGAAAAACTAACATTTTCATTGCAAGTAAACAATGCACAAAACTGTAGTGTTGCACTTAATAGAGTAGGCTTCTATTTCGCAACTATTCCCCATTCCCCATACTTGTGGTAGAAAATATTAAATCCTAAAGGGAAGGATATAGATAGATGAATGGATTGATCAATATTAATTTCCCATACTGATTGATCAGTGTTCATTTCCCATTTCCCATACTATTCATTTCCCAGTTGATTGCTGTATGTACCAAGAGCTGATACAACCCAGGCCATTCTAAGAAGAAAATTTAGTGATTCCCATAAAAAGTCCTTACCAAAATTTTATTGTAAAATGCAATCAAGTAAGCTTGACAATATAACCTTGGGCATATTTTGAAATCCTAATGTGTAGTCGTCCGCTATTACTTGTATGTTTAATATTTAAAGTTAGTATTTGATCATGTAAGTGACTTATATAGATGAAAGAGTGCTTACTATTACTAATTTGGGTAGATAATTTTCACTGCAACAGTTTTTGTCTCCTAGTAAGTTGGGCCTTCCATTCCATGTTCTTTTTTCCATTCCCCATACTTGTTTTCACTGCAAGTAAACAATGCACAAAAATGTAGTGTTACACTTAACAAAGTAGGATTCTATTTCGCAACTCTTGCATGTATGAACCATAAATGTTTCTAGTAGGACTCTTAAGCATATTATTGCTTAGAATATTTTAAAGTACTCTTTTTCCATATTGTTACATCACTACATGGATTTTCGACATTTGGAAGAGCTGGATGATGATTACCTTGTAATCTTCACATTAGTGGTTTCCACCCCCCTTTGGAAAAATTTATATTTCCTTTCTGTATTTCCTTGTCAATCCCTTGAAACAATGCTGGATAATCTAGGTCACCATTTATACAATCTATATTTAATAGCTCACCCATTGGTCATGATTTAATGATTCTCCTAATAATTCGTAGAGCAGCAAGTCACCCTCCATAACTAACCCTTTCTATGACATGTCTGAGAATCCACCCATTTGTGTAATGAACCTTCAACCACTTCCTTTCTCGATACATGCTATAGCAATTCTGTCAATGCCATCAACCTCCAAATCTACTTAATGCTTGTGAAAAGTCTAAGTGCGGAAATGCACTCCATGCATGCAAAAAGGGATGCCATTACCTTTGAATACACACCTGAAGAGGTCTAATGAAAGGTTCATGCGTAAATCTCATGAAAATCCATCTCCCATCACTATAATGCAAATTAAGTGCTAAGAATCTCCATTGTTCGCTTAAGAAAAATTCAATTCTGGGCCCAAAAAAAAAGTATTGAACCAGCCTGAGTTGGATTTTCAAAATGCTTGCACATACATATTAAATGCACATGTATTTGAATACAAAGTCACATTGCTGTATAATTTTACATGGTTCACAACCCTATAGCTTCATAATTCATCAATTATGTTCTCTGATGAGATTTATAGAATGCCAAAATGGCATTAGTTGTTTCATCATCTTCAGCATATATGAATTAATCTTGACAAAAAATCAGCCCAGCTCAAATTATGAACTCAAACGATGAAATTAATCATGGATATGAAATATTCAACCATTCATGATGTTCCATTTATGATGTTCCAATAAATGACTTATGTTGCAAGATGAGATAAAATAAGTATTCATCTATTTTTCTATGGCTTATCTATGCTTTTTAATTTTATCAACTAATTCCTTATTGACATAAAATTAATTTAATGTAGTGGGTAGAATGGTGAGAGTTTTATTAATAAGAATGTTTATGAGTGATGGATCAATTTCTCCATACAATTTTAGTGTATGAAATGTATTTCCATTGTGAGAGTTTTCCAGAATTTTCCTAGTATTCAATAATCTTCTCAATGTCTCAAACTTTCCTCACAATTCATCCTCAAGGAAATGAATCAATTTTGAAAGAGGAGCGAACCATTTTATAAATAGTAGTGTATCCACTTCAAACATTCATTGTGGGATAATCAAATACTAAACTTATATGGTGTTAGTTTGATGCTCTGTTTGCAAGTTATTTGTTGATGGAATTTGAGAGCCCATTTTTCACTTACTTCTAGACCTCCATCTTTATTCATAGTCTTTGGATTCTTAACTATTTTTAGGGCCTCTCCTAACACATGTGTAAAATTATGCTCTTCTTTCACAACAATTTGAAAATTCTCCAGACAAAAGTGGTACTTGGTCATTGAGAGTGTGGATTGTGAAGAAAGAATTACACTTGTGGCTAAGATAACTATCATCGAAATGTTAATTAATCTTGCATCTCAATTTGGTTTGGAATTGTAACAAATGTAGGTAAAGGGTGATTTTCTTACTGACATATTAGATGAGGAGGTCAACATGGAGCAACATGAAGGCTTTATTAAAGTTGGAAAGGAGCATCTTGTCTTCAAGTTTCAGAAATTTTTCTATAGGTTGAACTTTGAAGCAAGCACCAAGGGCATTGTATTCCTGCATTTATAACTAGATGTGAATTTGAGCACGATTTGTATGTAAAGCATGAGGATGATGAAATTCTTGTAATTATATGTGTTGACAATCTCAGCATTACAGATAGTGATACTTTAAATATCAACTCTCATAAAAGGCAACTTTGTGAATCTTTTGAGATGTCAAATTTCTGTCTTCATTAATATAGTAAATATAGTATTGGTATGGAGATGTGGCAAAAGAGTAGCAAAATTTTTGTATCATAATCTAAGTATGAATATGATTGGTTGAAAAAACTTTCATATAGAGGATTGTAAGCCGATGGATTACTCTCATGGAAGAAAGTATCAAATTTGCTAAGGAGATAGATGGAAATATTTCTGATGCTACTTTCTATAGGCAGTTTGTGGAAAATCTGATTTTTTTGACTCCCACTAGTCTTGATGTTGGTTATGTCATTGGTATGGTGTCTGCATGTATGGGTGCTCCTTTCACGTCTTATTGGAAAGCTTCGAGGTGTAATTGAGCAATGTTATCAAAACCTTAAAAAAATTGGTTGAACCTGTTGATCGGACTGGTTTTGGGGGGTTTATGGTGGAACTTTCCATTCAAATTGAAAATTATTGGTGTCTAACGGAGCTGGTTGGTTCCATACAGTGCCATATGGGTGTTCATGAGCCCACTAAGTTCACCTATCCACTGGATTGTTCTCCATAACAACTTATCATACAAATCCCTCTTCTTATTCGAGATCGGACTTGTAAAGATAATTTGTAATGATATTGACAAAAACATGCTTGATTTCTTATTCTTTAATGTGCATCAAGTCAAAAACCAATTGCCTCCATGGTTCCTAATATTCTGCTCACTCTTGGATCATAAAACGCTCAACAAAAATCTTCTTC
The DNA here is from genome assembly GCA_027924585.1 of Larix kaempferi. Classification (NCBI taxonomy): domain Eukaryota; kingdom Viridiplantae; phylum Streptophyta; class Pinopsida; order Pinales; family Pinaceae; genus Larix; species Larix kaempferi. The sequence continues at coordinate 2,552,486 of BSBM01000937.1, forward strand.
CACTTTCAAATGTGTAGCAACCTTCAAGAAGGACTTCTTCTTATCTAGTCCTTTTGAATTAGGTGACTTCCAAGCATCCTCAGGTATGACATAAATGTTTGAAACCTGCATCCAATCACTTCCCCAAACTTTTCAATAGCTGTAATATCCACGTCTATGAAGCTTTTGACAAAAGTCGCTGTTCTTTGTACATAGTAAATGATTTGTCTCTAGTGAAATAGGATTCAATAAACACATATGACCAGCTGTTGTATACCATCGAAACTAGGGATAACACCAAATTAAAGTTTAGGTCACCCAATTTTAGCCTGTGATGCAACTTATGTGTTTATGAAAAACCATTATAACCTCAAGTCCACCATCGACACACAATGGAAACCCATTTTGATAATTATCAAAGTCTCTTTTCATCACAAATAGCAAGAGCTTAGAGAATAAAACATTAAAATCGAGCCCATGCATGCCAATTTCCATATCAAGATAGCTAGAAGCGAATACGGACCTGGACGCCCTGCTATACCTGTATTTAGGTTCACTATCACTTGGCATTGTTTATACCATTGTATTTGATGAAGACAAATATAACACTCTGTAAATTTGATTCTGAAACTCACGACTTTGTGACTGTATCTGAAAAAGTATTCATGAATATGCCAGTATCTATATTATGGACTGTAACATTGATGTTGTCTTGAAAGAAACTTCTTGTTTTTCAGCTAATGTCCAAAATTACACAATCAAATCCCCGCTACCGAAACCTTTTAATAAATAATTTTCCCATCGTGAGACTCTGCAAAATCTTTCATCTTTGAATGGCTCATCATTGATAACACTTCCATCTACATTTTAAGGTGAAAAGGAGGTGACTTGGTGTTTAAATTTGGCATTTTTCTCTTTATTCTCACCACCTGAGTGATCTTACCTCCTTCACACACCTATGGATGCAATCAATAGCTATTATCACATCCTTTAGACACTTGCTAGCACACTGTTGCTTCTACTATGATTGGATGGTGATTTCAGATTTTAATGCAATGGGATATATTATACCACATACATGAGGACAAACATACTTCATATGTTTATATACAATGATGTTTCCAGGTTTTGATGCATTCTGCATTACTAATGCTTCACTTGTGCTCTCCTTCTAGGCGCTTTCCTTGGTGCTTGCATGCTCAACTTGACAATTGGTTGATATGGTAAGAGCTTGACTTATGACTTGAACATGACATGAAACGTGGATTTGGAATTTGACTTGGATATTGGGCTCTAAGCTCAATTTTATGTATTTGGAAAAGCTTTTTAATAAAACAAAATCAATTATAAAAATGAATTTATTACAATAATTTTAACTATTTTTCCTTTTAATAACAAGAACAATTGGCAAAGTATTTTAATAAAACAAATTAAAAATTATTAAAACAAAATCTATTATAAAAATGTTTTTATTATAATAATTTTAACTATTTTACATTTTAATAACAATAACAATTTAGCACTCTAAATACAATAAAAAAGACCATAGGTATGAGAGAGCAAAAAAAGACCATAGGTATGACAGGGCAAGACTATATTGCAAGATAAGCCAATTTGTAAACTTGACATAACAATGGTAAATTTTGATGCAAAAGGTTTTAAAATGACAACCAGTTGGTGAATTTGGTGCTTTTAGAGAAAAAGGGATAGAACTCGACTCCTTGATGGACATGTACACTTGTGACATTCACCCTATTGCGATTTAGCAAGACAAAAGACTTTATGGGAAACTTTTATGGAATCTGATCCTAAGAAGGATTCTTGGTCATTTTTGGCTTCCACTGGATGTTCCCATACAAATTGTTTTGGGATTATCAAAGTGCAATTCAAGTTTCAAACTAGCCACTGTTTCATGAACCATGTGGACCAGATGTGGTGTAAAGTAGTTGAATTGGTTTATTGTCCAATGAATGATCAGATTGCAGAGATTCTCAAAAGGCATCGAGTACAAAGAAGTTTGAGAATTTCAAAGCTTCTTTGTGTGATAGATAATGAACTAAATATTAGGCGTGGGTGTTAGGAATAATGTTTCAATTAATAGCTATGTCTTGTATTAGGAATATTGTCCCTAGCATTTATTTCCTAAATATAGGATATGATATTCTAATTGGGTTTGTGGGTTTTTAATGTATTGTATGCAAATAATTTTGTTCTTTAGGCTCTTTAGTAACTTTACTGTCCATGTGTCCTTCTCTAATAGGTGTCCTTATTTTCTATATTTAGCATTTTATTATACATGTGAGTAACTCCCACCTTTGAGGTGTCAACGTTATAGGTTTAACTCTTCTCTTCCTTAGATTCTCCACACTTACGTAAGTAGGTTGATTTAATGCATTAGCACATGATAAATATTTGAAGTTTTCTTCTCACACACATTTTGTGAGAACTTGTATGAGTTATTTCTTCATTAGTACTATAAATCTTCTTTGGTGGGAACTTCATTCTATGTGAGTCCGAGATGTAGCTCTTCTCCATTTCAAATTCAAAACAATTTGTAGTCTACATCATCTTAATCTTGCAAGAGCTCTGTACAACTGTTTTTTATCCTAGATGCAAGATATTTTGCACATTTATAATGAGTAAAGTAGTAACTTTGTGATTTTTTTGTGTTTAATATTATTTTTGGTATTGCTATGGATTTGCCTAACATTTCAACACACTATCTCAAGCCATGCGATGTTTGTCTATTTGGTTTAGTTGTACAGTTGTAAGTGAATAATATGGGGGTTTCTATTTCACATGATCTATATTTTGGGAATCCATCATACATAAGAAGAATTGAGTGAGAAGTGAGCATTTTTGTTTCTTGCAATAGTAACCAACATTGCATTTGTTTTACAAAAAATATTATAGTATCGAGGTGATCTTAGGAAAACACCTTGAAGTAGCCATAAGGACTTACTTTGTCACAATGCCTTAGTCATTAGGTCTAATGGAAAAACATGCAGTTCCTACAAATGTTTGCAAGTGTATATCTTATGTGCCTAGCAACATCATTGTTAGAGCCTAGAGGTATGCCCAGATTTGATGAAAAGTAATGCATGCATTTCAAAGAATAGTGATGCCTTGGAATTCTTTTCCTAATCCACCTTATCCCAAAAATCACATATCCTACATAATAAGTGTGGATTCCTTCCACTATCTTCTTTTCTTTTTCTCATCTAATTCACTTCCCGTTGATAGGTGAAGAAACAAAAGTGGACTAAACTTAAGTCAAATCCAATTCAACTTAATTCTCCTTAGGGTGTCCTTGCATAACTACACCTTGAACTGGTAGCCTATCGATTTTGAGGGGAATGCAGCTCCATGTGTTGGAGCCTTAGGGAGAGTTCCATCCACCTACTCATAGGCCATCCATTTTTTTTCTTTGCTCTCCTTAATCTTATTCTCAAAATGGATAGTTTCCCTTGTTTATTTTTCCTCCAATATGGGGATGAGTTCTTTATCAACCGCCAGTGTTTCATAACTATTTATAACCTCCTCTGGTTTGGCTACCTCTACCCTAATCCATAGTTCAATCTGTGTTTTTTAATTTTATACTCCCACATATCCTTGGCCCTTGCTTCCTCATTACTCATCTAGTGCACAAGCCTCTTAGCTGAAAATATCCGACATATGGATTGGGAGTCCATATAGTTACAATGCATAATTGTCGTAGCCTCCACAGGCATAATTTTTGAGTGGAGGCGAAGATTGGGCATAATGTCTGATTCTATCAGTTTATTAGTTTGTTGCTCTAAGCAATTAAAAAAAAATAGTCTCCCAAGACAATTAAAGAAGAAGAAGAAGAAGACAACTCTACTAATTGTAGGGAGAAAACTACAAATAGAAACTCAAGTATTAGAGGAAAAAGATGTAAGTAAGAAGAAGAGTCAAATGCTATCATCATTTTAGCTATGAATGGAAATATCCACCCCAAGAACCCCTCTGATAATGTTCATCCCTACCATGTCCATGTTGAGCATATCCTAAAATCATTGCATTCCATGAGACCGTATGTCACTCTGGCACTTGGTCAAACACTTTATGTCCATCCTCCAAACATCCACATTTAGAATACATGTCTACAAGATCCACTCGGATTTCCTTGGATATTAAGGCATCATTAAGGCCATCCACATTTAGAATATATGTCTACCATGTCAAGTATGTTTCATGGAAATTTTCAAGGAACTTCTTCTTTCCATCTAACATTCTTTGAGTAATACAACCAACTTGTTTTATCTACTATTAGTTTCTGTGTTTGGGCCTGTTGTCACTTTTGTCCACTCTCATGCTGCAGTCTTTTTCTTGAAACATAAACCATTTTTATTGGATGTCGAACCAATGGTTACATGGATGCCATAAATATAATTCTTAGGGAGAGTCAAAGTATTCTTTAGACCAACCAAACTTATGTGAAAGGCTTTCAAACTATGATTCAAAGAGAGATTACATTATACACTTTCCTTCAAATCTTAGTTGAAACAGAGTATGAAAATGGCCTTCTCAAAGCTAACAGTTAAGAAATTGTGTTTCCTCCTTGAAGGTTATAGGTTTAATTTCTGAAGGGGCCAGGCTATATACACCTCTGTAGACTAAACAGTCAAATTGCTACGTGGAGGGGTCCTTTGTCCCACAAAAAATGGGGTCATATACATAAATTTGTGTCTTGCAAGCCTACATCTACTAGTTTTATAGGATGTAGTCCACCACAATGGCACTCTAAGGTTGATTTCCTTGGTTTGATAGAGGCATTCCTTGATTATCTTGGCATGTACTGTTAAATTTTGGTTTTGTATACTTTAATGCAAATATTTATAATCTAGCATTACAAACAAATAGTACAACTATAATAAGGAAAGATAAATTTAAAACATAATTTTCATTTCTTTCAACTTTAACACTCCCAAGGAGGTCCCCATGTTAAAGTTGAAATATTCAGTAACATGTAATCAACAGTAGTATTATAACTAACAAAGTTTGAACAACAGTAACATATCTATCTCATAATAAAAGGAACAAGTCTGAATACATACTTGGAGTGTTGGACACTTCTTTTTATACTTAGAAAAAATTAAATTTTAGAATAGACTGTGCCTTTAAGAGGCAATGCAATCCATAGGAACAATCTGACCCTTACCTAAGGGTTAGTACAAATCTGAGAGAGATATGTAGTAGGTTGTAGGGTAACCAAGATAGTCAAATACATAGATCAAGGTGGCAATCCTCAAACAGAGTCTAAGTGGCATCCCTCAAACAAAAACAAAAGAGGTTACTTACAGTAGTAGATCAGACAGTCACCCAATCAAACATATCAGAATTCAAATTTGACCTAAACAATTTTATCACAAGCAAAAACTTCCACAAGTGACTAATAAGAAGCCCTAATTAAATAGGTCTAACCCAAAGCAAGTATTGATAGCTTAAATATGACTCATCAACACATAGGTCTGACCCACAGTAAGCATCAACACATAAATATGACCTCAAATAAGTCTGTAAAATTCCACAAGTAGTTTGAAGTTTGAACACAATAGATCTAACCTAGATTAGTCCACATTGGTAGATCACACCACAGTGGTTATCAAGTGCCTGTGGCTCAACAAACTCCACAACAACAAGTTGGTGTTATAGAATTTATGATGCATCTATAATTAACTGATAGGATTAAATATTTTTTTAATGTGGCTTGATGTAAATATTTGAGAAAAGTTGTTCTTAGTAGTTGGGCCATAAACTGGGTGCAATATGGTATTGACATTGTTGTCTCTGTTGATGTAGCCCTGACCATTTTCTGTACGGCCACATATAGTACCAAGTACTAGCTCTATGGGCCTAGCTTCTACAACAACTGAGCCTATAATGGTTGTAGTTGTTGCATCTGTTAGTGTCTAGGACCCTACTCCGACAACTTGTGTCTAGACTAAGCATACATCTCCAGAGGGATACAAATACTATTACAATAGCATTACAGGAGAAAGAAAGGTAAAGTGACTTGTGTAATGTGTTGTTTTACTTTTATTCATTATTTTGATTTGATCTAGTTTTTAGCAGTGGTAGTTTGGGTGAAGTAGATTTGGTTTGGTTTGATTTTTGGACTTAATGTTAATCTCATGTAGGAGTTCAACCAATATATTCCTACAGTTGATGATAATGGGAAGCCACTTATTGTTCCTCCAAAGACCAATGATTAGGGCGAGCCTACTGAGACTTCTCACTCTGCTTTGAATGTTGATTGTCCCTTACAACAATCTTGTCATGATGAAGCGATTGCCAAAGCAGCCCCTTTACATGAGAAATTGAAAAGTGTGTTCTTTGTTGACCAAGAGTCATGTTCAGGTCTGTTGATTCTCGCCCTTGTTCTTGTGTTGTGCCACCTTTCTAGGGAACCATGATAAATGAAATATTGTTTGATGATCTGCACCCTGAGATTACCACTCACTTTCCATCTGCCCCCAAAAATGCCTAGCCTTCCTTCTGATCACTCAAGATCTACATCACCAACCTCCTATGTTTGATTTGGTTTGTTTTTTGCATATTGATTTGGTTTAGTTTCTGGAGCATACTTATATCTTATATTTTCATCTTTATTTCTACATAAATGGATTTTTCTTGAAGTTGTCCATGGACATTTGATGGTGTCATGGTGTTAATGAGTATCTGATTTATATGGAACAACGATATTTGATTTGGTTATGATTGTAAAAATGGAAGTATTTTAATATTTCATTGTTTAAGTTATTTCCCGTTTATTAAACCTGTGTTTATAAAAGTCGTTGGCATAACGAGGAAATAGGAGGGGTAATAATTTTACCTAGGAGTTATAAGGTGGATCCAAGCTCAGTGAGTTGACAATCTATGGTAGTATATACTATATAGCACTTTAAGTGGTGTTGTAGTGGCTGTCCCCTTTGTTGAGTCTCCCTTAAGTCATGAACCTTGGGTATTATCATATTTCCTATTTTGACCTCTTCACCCTAAAAGGTCATTTATATTTTATTTATTCACTATTTTATTTAAAATTTGATAATTGTTTTTGTTATAAAATTAGACAAAAAATGCAAGAAAAGGTTAGCAAGTTAACTTATTATTATACTAGTTAAAAGTTTAAAGGCAAGAAATAAAGCCTCTCAACTTTACTACGTACGTAAACAATGAAATTTTGATGTACTAATACATTTTCAAATGAAAAGAATGACTTATTTTTACATATTAGCATTGAAGGGTTCAATATCTCATAGCCCTTCAAAGTGAAATGGGACCCCACCCTTCAAATTTGATCCCTAACACCATAACTACATAGTTTCATAATGACTACTACAATCAAGGTCATCTCCCCTTCCAAAACAAGGTGGTGTATATTCCGAAAAAGATGATGACTCCCGTGTGTTCATCCAAAGCTCCATTTACCATCTAAAGAGCTGAGTGAGCAGAGACCAGTGTATAGGAGGGAGGCAAGAACGCTGAGAGAGCCGAGTGAGCATAGACCAGCATAGAGGAGGGAAGCGAGACCGCCAAGAACATTGCAGAGGAGGGATTCGAGATTGTTGAGAGAGTCGGTTCTGCCGAGACCATTGTAGAGGAGGGATCCAAGACCACCAAGAGAGACGATACCATTTCATAGGAGGGAGCCGAGACCACCGAGACAGACGAGACAACCAAGAACATAGCAGAGGAGGTCGTTGAGACTAGGAGATCAACACCATTGCAGAGGAGGCCGTCGAGATGTCGTCGGTAAGTTTGAAAGGCACATTTTGTACACCAGGGTGGGGGTTTGGAAATGAACTGTTTGTTAATGGGGGTTTGGAAATGAATTGTTTGTTAATGGGGGTTTGGAAATGAACAATTGGTGACTAGAAGTATGCTAAAACTGAAGAGGCACTTACCAAGCGATTTAGCCTAGTTGTTAACTATGGGTTACTGCCACAATTTGATTCTTCCTCTTATTGATATCGATTATGTCAGTCAATCCCAAAACCACTCCCACTAGCTCTCTCTATACGCTATAAACCCCCAGGAATATTGAATTACCTCTAGCCCAATGAGTTACCTGTAGATCTGCATCGGGATCTAAAACCTGATTTCTTTCGGTTATAAACCCCTAAGACAACATTTGGGTTGTGGCCTTTTGACTGGAGAGGGTAGATGGGTCTCTCCAAAGCCTTTTTGCATAGAGAAGAATGATCGGGAGATGTGATAGGGGTTTCAATGAGAGGTTTGGTCAAAGGAAGAGGACATGCCACCTTGCATATACAGAGGTTTATGTTTGGTGCCTCCATTAAGAATAAAAATAGTTCTTTTAACCCCTTGGGGCATGGGCCTAGAAAAACTATAGAACCTCCGAGCAAATTGGAGAGGGGTTAGATCTGAAAAAGAGAGGATTACGAAAGAAACCTAGTTATCCATGAAAACCAATCGTGGCAAATTCTAGAAAGAAAAACTCATGATTCCATGTTATCCCAACTAATTGGTGAATTACACTTTATTCATAAATTAATTATTATTATTATACCTGAATCTCATTATTTATTACTATATTATTATTCACAAATTGGATTTTTTGGATTTTTGAGTCTTGCCATGGAAATCCCTTGACCATTCGGTGGTGAAAAGGTAAGATCACACTGTATTTCACCATTGAATAAGAAGATCAAAGCAAATCGTTAAATTGTTGGGATTTTTGGAGTTTCTAGAGGTTTTGAGAAGGCGTACTCGTTTCAGAAGGGCACAGGAAGCATAAAGTACTGCGATCATTATTCTGAGGGCCCGATCCACATGAGAGGGTAGTGATTCTTCCCTTAGAGGATGTGTTTCTTATGGAGAAGGGCATAAATTGCAGGCCGTGTTATTTTTTGTGCAGCACGTGTGAGTAAATTGGGCGTATTATACGTGTAGAGGCAGCATTCATCTTGGAAGAGAGTCGTGTGTTATCTAGGGTCGAGTATTCATTTTGAAGGTTGTGAGTTGCATTGTCGGGCCTTTTGAAGAAGGGTGCGCCACCTTGGAAGGGTGAAATCTCTGTGGCGAACTTGTGAAGCAACCTAAGGGTGTACATTGAATCTCTATTCATTTCAAGGAAGGACATGGCTACTACAACATCGCTGGGTCACGGGTGCATTTGCAAGATTTGTCCACTTTCAGTGACCTTCTACATCATTTCCAGGCTTTGGAAGAACGCTGCTATAGCCATAAAGATCCTGCTATTTATTACTGTCACATACCAGGTTATAAATCACTTTGTATTCAAATTTATTGTGGTTTAGTACTGTTGCTACAGTTTAGATTGATCAATGCCATGTCATGTAATTCGGATCTACTTTTTGGTTTTAAAATGCAAATTAGAGGCCAAAATCTTCCCATTAGAAGCTAGGGCCGACTTGTATAAGGTAAATTCTAGGGCCGAACTATGATTAATCAGGTGATATGGAGGGAAGATTAATATAAATTAGTGCGCCATTACTTAGGTTTTGAAGTTTCATTTCATACTCATGAAGTTGCAGCAAATCGATGGCATATTCAGTGCATCAAGACTGAGATCTTTATGGGGTTTTTCACTGAGCAAGGGTTTTGGTTGAAGTTCTGTAGGCTAAATCAACATTCTGGGCATGTCTCAGCCTCCCAACATCAATGAATCTCATATTTGAGCATGTCTAGGCATATTATATCCCTAAATATTCACTCCTGGGCATGTTTCTGGTGGCAACAAGCCTCATTAGCAAATCTGGGTTAATTCCTGAAGATTATGGGAAACCTATGGCAAAATAGGGCCTGTTCTTCATCCCTTACAGCAGTAAAAAAAATGATTCAAATAATTTTGTGAATCATCTCATGATCTCATCCCTTTGTTGAGAAGCATTGCATCTTAAAAAGATGAAAGCTCGTCTTTATGAGAAATGTGAGAATGTAATGAACCCTTGCCCAAATATCTATGAGATCCAATTTGTGAGAGGTTGTTCTAACAACCAATTTTGCACACAATCCTATGGAGATACCCATATCAAGAAGAAAATAATAATATGGAAAAGAAAATGAAAATGGGGGATATGAATGAGTCCTCAGTGCTCACCATGAATTTGGTTAATAAAGAAAATAGGGCCATAGATGAAAAATTTGTCAATCAGATCCCATCTCTATAGAGAAAACCATAAATTGTGCAAGAAGATTTTAGATCTTACCAACATAGGATCCAACCATGATTTAGAAGGATCAATAATCCATGGGAGGAGGGTGGGTAAATTAAATTACGGAGGAAATGCATTACCCATAACCACAACTATTTTTTTCATTACTGAAAAATCACATGTACTTCTTCTTGCTTTACTGTATTGGTGGTATATGTTGCAATTTCGAGCTCCTTGTGAAGTTCATTAACCATGGTGCAGTCTTCATTGATATCACAAATTTGCTATTTATTAACACATACCATGTTTTATGCATTAGAATCAACTACCTCAATCTGATAATACTCTTTTTGTTGACATTGTGGTTCAATTTATGCTTCTCCACAATGCCCATGTGCAATGGTAGTCCTTGGCAGCCTTGAAGAATGGCCTATTACTCCTTGTGATAATTCTCCTTTATTATTTTAGAGCAAAAAAATTCTCTATAAAGAGGTTTGGAAGAAAATTCTTCATTACAATCTCTAAGGGCGATAATGTCTTCATATAAATGGTCATTCAGAGGGCTGTTTTCAACCTCTGCTGATATTTTGTTGGTGAAGTTTTTTGAAATCAGTGTAGATTCTTTACCACAATCAACACTTTTTTAGATCAAAACCTGCTCAACAAATTGATGATTCATTCTTTCTCGAGTGTAAGGAAATAACACTTGACTTCTTGAAAATTTTCAGTAGATTCTTCTTCATCATTCATAATAGGAGTATCTCTTTAAAATTTAAATAGACTGTTGAAAATCATCGATAATTGTTTCATCATTTTCAAGGTTCTGATCATTGTTTGTTGGTTGTAATCTTGAACCATGACCTAATTTCTCAATATTTATTACATATCCTAATGCTTTATCACTATGAGCTCTGTGTGGAATCTCACCATGTAACATACCCATAAGCTAGATTAAAATTTGGTGTATGTCGGAAAATTTTTTCATTTTAAAAACACACGACTATATAAGTTAACCAAATCATCACGAAATAGCCATGCATTATTCTTCATCAAATCATAAGCTCATATAAGACATAAAAGATAAGCCATCAAATTTATCAAGGAGATTGAAACGCATCAGGTACACATAAGATTGAGACCATATATCCGTGGTTCACCCATTAGAGTCAAATACTGCTTTCAATAAAACAATGGTAATAACACCATCATAATCATAAGCGAAACGTTTTATCAACAACCAACCTTGTACATGATCATATACATCAAGTAATCATAACATTTTTAAGGGCAAAAACAAGCACTCATACATAAGTCACATTGAGAAACACCATAGAAGCCACAAGAGACAAAATATAACGTGGTTCACCCATACACGGGCTAGTCCACAAAAGTGTGTGCGTTTATTTTTATTAAGCAAAAAGTGATAGGATTACAATGAGCAACATGGTTGCTGCAACAAGATTCTTCCTTCTTCCGTCGAGCCTCTACCACATAGAGTTTTCCATGAATCAAACATATAAATATCAGGAGTGTACAAAGAATAGTCACTTCCATTTCTAAACCAACTCGACAACTCTAAAATGGTCTTATACATAAATTAAAATGCTAAAATCAAGGTTTTTCTATGGAGATCTATTCTTTGGTATAACAATATCTTGACCAAATCCTTCATGGCCTTCGACACCATATCAACCCTAAGCGGAAGTATTAGTATAACTAAATTTGTATATGATAATCTAACACTAAGGTTACAACCTCATTGATTCTCTTCTTCCTATATACAAAATGCATAAAAAGGTAAGTGCCTACAACGGGAGGTATTCCCAAAATCAAACATATGTAAACTTGCCTATTTAAAAGAATTTATATAAGGGAACTTAGATTATCCCCTAGTCCTTGAGCCGACCAGTATATATATGATATATATATATTTATTCCTAACAACTATAAAATCAAATTCCACTTTTATGATAATTTGGAACCTATGTCGATACACCCACAACATAAATATATATATCTTTTATTGGTAAGCAAATCTATTGTATATAAGACTATGTATTAGCAATAAGATAGGCTTCAAATCTATTAGTCTCTGTCAAAGTTTTTAAGTAAGTAACAGTTATACGCTGCGATATAAATTTAACTATACATACTCAAAAGCTAACCTTTAGTTCTGTCATCAAGATTATAATAATTATTATTGTCAAAAAGGATCCTTTGAAACATTAGTCATATTTATGTATCTTCCAGATGAAATGCTCAATCGGCACAGACCAAAACTAATAGAGGTTAAAAGAAACGGAGGACGATGAGGTTTTGCCGAATAGAGAGTATGATGTAAACCACAGGAATAATCTTGGGGGCATTACTTCTCAGACATGACTGTTCATACTAAGATATCATTTCTCCTTTCTTCATAGTGTAGAATCGATCTGAATCCTAGATTGAATTATAACTAGCGACGCACAGGTTGATGGTAACTCTCTTCAAAACTTAAGAATAGATCGGCGAAGATCAAACCTCTGCATCTACATAGCATATCATTAAAACCAGTATCTGTAATCAATACATACAATCTATTCCAAAATAACAAAACAAAATGGGATCGGGCTCTTCCTAAAGCCATCCCTTCCCTTCAAGGTCATGCTACCGAATATTTTCCAGGAGAAAATCCCAAGGTGAGTCTACCCACGAGGAAAAGGAGAGAAAGCGGCCCCCTTCAAATCGTAAACAATCAGCTTGAATAGTTTCCGCAACTAACTATATATACAGAGATGCGATACAATTTCTGATGAATAGATTGATCACATCTCTATGATGTGATCAACAAAGTATGAGCTTCAATACAAGGAATAAGAGAGAGATCGCATTCTATGTGATGCGATCAACATAGTATAAGTTTTAAATACAGAGAAACATAACAAAGATTGGATGCTTAACTCTATCCAGTTGCATGTCGGTTCAAACTAGACAAAAATCACTGCAATCTACCAAATTAAATGTATCTACATATGTACAGGGAAAATGCAATGCTTTCAACAAAACTATATACATATTTATACATAATGCAACGTTATCAAACTAGATATCACTGCAACTCTGTTGAGGAGTATGCAGAGGAATTTACACAATATATACTTTACCAACAATAGATGAAACCGGTGATTATGGCTCCATGACCAGGATCACATCCTCATCTTATCATAATGATTTCTCATATATTAGAGACCGCAGCTATCACTATGTGCAGAAAACGGGCTAGCACATGATAACGAATCCAGAGGTTATCTTATAGATTGAGGAATCTAACTCGTCGCCATTCAACACAGAAGTATATATTGCATAGATTGTAATATATTCGAAATTAATGTCGGTCAAAACAATTACTAACAACCTCAAGTCATAAGTCTTATCGCTAGACCGATCAATCTTAAACGTAATTATCCGACAGAGGCATAGAATTAATAACAGAGTAAGAAGATCTACCACTCCAACACATTTATATAAAAAACAAATTAGAGCCTAAAGAGATATCTCATAGGCAGGGCGTCTATCGGAGGATTCTGTCATATAATCATAAGCAACAAACTGAATCATAAAACAAACCTGAAAATCGCATGCCATTTGTCACGATCTATTTTTAACAAATCTAAAGATTGCAACTACAATGCGGCTTCCCCCTAACACGGTGATGGGATTAAACTAACGCTAAGCAAAGAACGAAATCACTCTCTTCTAAAAATAAATGCAGAGATCTCCTCTGCCAGAATACGCAAAGAGCAAAAAAGGATACTGTCCAGCGCATAGATTTGTTTGAGCACCGAAATGGGATTGCTATAAGCATATATTAATTCCATCCTATGAAAAACGATCAAAATGCATGCAGGAATTTCTTATAGTAACATTTTCTTTTCATGTATTCTGCTATTGAGAACAACAGGGAAACCCCAACCACGGATCTAAAAGAGAATTAGGAACACCGAATGATACTTATCTGTATAAGCATTCTGTCCATAGTGCATCCATCGAGGTCGCCCCTTTGTTTGTCGAGGTTCTATCCAGCAGCTGCGATCCTCTGGACACAACACCCTGATCGCAAATTTTGCATGTCTATTACAGTCATTGTAACAACCATTTCCTCCATCCTCTTGTTTCGCCGAGCTCTTCACATGTGTAGAGACAACATGATAACCCTTCTCACCGATCTCTGCCTATGCACAGATATTCTTCTTCACCCTTACGCAAAGAATAATGTTCACAAACTCGTCCCCCTCCTATTGCAGAGGTCCCCTCGTAAATAGATCCCAAAAGGTGATTTTTCCCCACCTCTCCCTAGGATCTCGGTGGTGACTCTAGAATTCATGCGCCTTCTAATGGGCCAGGTGGCAAGGTAAGTAGTAGGTGTGCTTTCCCATTAATCAAATAGTTATAGTGACATTATGCAAGAGCTCCAATAAGGAGACAATCTCCTTAAATCTCGCAGGGTGGAATAGTAACAATTTTTAAACCAATTTTGAGCACTTATAACTCCACTCCACTCTTCTTACCCAAGTAGGTTGTTAGTCTCCCATTCGAGAAGAAAGATTCACTCATTTAATACCTCATTATAACAATCTCCGATTTGTAACTAACAACCATACAACTGGCAGCCTCCGTAGACACCGTCCTCCTCTCAGTTCACAAGTGGCTATTTTAAAGCCTGCGATTTCTTTCCAGAAGACAGATTCCTAACAACCTCCACTACAACCACTAACTAAACTTAAATTTTCCTTCTTTACGAAATAGGGAGTGCCTCATCTTTTAAATGGCGATAGCTCTGTCGTGGCAAGTGCTCCACCCATGAGAGAAATGTGGTAATCGATGAGTGCTTCTCTCAAGGAGACAAAATAATAGAAAACCGTTATAAATAAAAACATACTATACATACCACCATTCTTTGTCGTTTAATATATCTTTCATATTTGTTGTAACTATATACATATGAGATTGTAGTATACAACCTTAGCTTTATTTAAATAAAGTCTTTATTAACTTCCAAATAATATCCTAATAATTAAATATCTTCTTGGAAACTAATATATCGAAAATTATGGGTTTAACCAAATATATATATATAGGTTAAGTTCTATATATATATATATAAATTTAGGCTAAGCTTTTCCCTTTGCTTTATACTCATGAATATAATACTTACTTGTACTGTTCATTGGTATTTTCCTTGCCCATGTAAACTAATTAACAAAAGTAAGCTATTATTAATAATTTTAGCTTTTGTTTTAGGGCTTTAAGGCGACACTTATATCTTTGAGAATTTAAGTGAATAGTTGTAAGTGTCTAAGACCACTAAGATGGCACCCGTCATCAAGATTCTAGACCTTCATGGCTTCCTAGCCAATCTTCCTCCCTTAGTGGTTCTCTTCCTCGTTGTTTAAGTGGCGTCATGTCCTTAGTCACCTAAGTCGAAATAACATTTAAGAAATAACTTAGAAATGTTTTCAAGATCCACAGGTGGGCCTTGGCCTTGGGCTCCTCACCTGGGCCACTTACAAATTATGACATGTTTACAAACAATAGGATACAAAAAGAAAGGGATATCACATCCTCCTCCCCTTTAAAATAACACCGTCCTCGGTGTGGATACATTCTAGCAGTTCGTCCTCTCTTCTTGAGTCACCTTTTTGCTTGCTTCATAATTTCTATTTTTACCTTCTTTGGTCTTTCATGAATATTCTCGCAGCTCACTATCAATCACCCTGCATTTTTTTCTATTATTATTATAAAACCGTAATTCAAAGAAACCGTAAAACTTATCATCAACTTCATAATCAAACTCATATTCGTAAATACTGATTCATTTATTGTAACATAACATTTTCATTCTATGGAATATATTTGTCATCGTTTATCATCACAAGCACACATAAATCCAGTGTTTTCCAAGAATTTAGCCTGCTCATTTATTCCAAAACACAACATTCACTTGATCCCGAAAACTCTTGCCTAACACCTCAGTGCTCATACAGCAATTCATTCAGAGATTTCTTGCCTAACACCTTAGTGTTCACACAGCAATTCATTCATACATTTCTTGCCTAACACCTTAGTGCTCACACAGCAATTTATTCAGAGATTTCTTGCCTAACACCTTAGTGCTCACACAGCAATTTTTTCTCTCATGCATACTAAGCAGCGTCCTGCCTCCCACATATACATTTTCTTATAGCTTGCCCAGGTCTTATAGCCAGCCGATTCACCGAGAATCCTAGTGGCTGTTCAATCACTGATTTTAGGGAGTATTTGAATGCCATTACAACACTCTTTACACAATTCCCCTCAAGCCTTCTCGCTTGAGTCCCGGAATTTATTTTCCCCAAGCCGTCTTGCTTGAGTCTAGAAAAGTCTCTTTCAGTTTAATCAATTTATTTTGTCACATTACATTCTGCACCATACGATTACTCTGACCAATCTCGGTCGAGTTTCTTGATTAAAAATATATCAAAATTTTAAAAGAATCTGTAACAGTTGTGATGTGGATCTTAAATCCTCACCCCCTTATTTTTACCATGCATAATATTTATGCTCTTGCATTTTCACAAATTTCACAGAAATGTCACCATCTGCCAAATTTCACTTGTTAGTATCAATTTATATACAAAATCAAATATTGTAAGAAGATCCCTTCTTTAAACAGAAAATCATCTTTATTAATAAAATATCCATATGTAATCCTCGAAGATGTCATTTCCTACTACACATAACTAGCTTATAAGATTACATAATGCTTTGAACACGATATAACATTCTTATATGATGATCCATGAACATTTTGATCATTTAACCTCGAATGTTAACCTTCACCATTCCAACACAATTCCTATTTTAGTTATACCACCCTTTTTGTATACCCTACATCATATAGAGATAACCCCTTGTCTAAAACAAACTTACATACCTTATACAGATAACCATGTACCTTTGTAAAGGCGACCGCGTAGCTCACCTTCATCTGCCGAGTTTCCAGTTTACTTGTATCATCACGTATTAGTATTATACACGAATCGATATATATATATATCCCATATCTACCCATTTATGGGTGTCCGGCAGTGATGTGTGGAAAAATAACATTTGTTTGACCACAACATTCAAAGTGTTAGTCATATCAAGGTAATTAAATCGTAAGAACAATCGTACATATAACATATGTTCAAACATCATTTTTACTTGTTTCATAAAAGCTTACACCTCGATTACTGTCTCCAAGATCACTTCCGATCTACCCTGCAAATTCCATGTCATCAATGTTTCCTTAACACATAATAAATAAAAGCGGACATTCCTTGTGGCAACATAAGGACGTCAGAAGATTACAGCATCCTACTAACTTGTATTTATTTCATGTTGGTTCTAGGTTTCCAATAATCTATCCCTTAACAAAATAATCAATTTGAGAAAACATATAGTTGTACATGGATAGCAAGTCGTCATAAATATTGAGCAAATAACAGTATCACTATTACTCATTGTTTTCCCACGTCTATCTTAGTAGAAATTACTGAGATAAGAGGTATATATAACAGGTACTCATGCATTCTCATCATATGTATTAACTGATTAATAGATTCACTTACTCTCGAGTGATTTTGCCCAACTCATCTACAAAAATGGATTTATAATCAACGTTCCACTTGTTCACGACATCGGTCATCATTATAATAATCTCTTTAAATGTTAAAACATAAAAATAAAATCCATCGTTTAAACCATGGTTGTGAAAATCTCATAATCTAATCAATATAATAAGATGTATAAAACTGAATCATTACTTACTCTTGAGTGGTTAACTCAACCATTTAACCCAATGAATACTAACTTTCCTTTTTGATTGGTTATACTCATGATGAAGTCCTGCAATGTTAGTATATAACCAATCTACGACATCTATTTATTCAATTTTAAATACACTTAAACATCCTTTACTAAGCATAGTAAAAGAAAATCGATTTAAGAGAATTCTGAATTTTAGCACATCTAAGATCTTTTACAAAGAGAAAAACTTATTTCTAATTCTTCTAAAGAGTTCTTTCTCGCCATCGCGTGTGAGTAAATATAGAGTAAGAGGAAATATTCCTCGATAATATTTTCCAAAACTGTTCAGTATAAACAAATTTCACATATCACAATGTTATGCTAACATAATGCTTAGAAAATGGGACATACTCACTTGCAATTCCGGACGACCTCTTGGTTAATTCTGGTCGAGCTTCTGAACTGAATTCGTCCCGCTGCTTATTTCAAGTGGAGTACCTAACTTGGTTTATCCACCTCATGTTGAGCCCAATATAGGCCGAGTGTTGTAGCTCGCGCTCTGATACCATATGTAACATACCCATAAGCTACATTAAAATTTGGTGTATGTCGGAAAATTTTTTCATTTTAAAAACACACGACTATATAAGTTAACCAAATCATCACGAAATAGCCATGCATTATTCTTCATCAAATCATAAGCTCATATAAGACATAAAAGATAAGCCATCAAATTTATCAAGGAGATTGAAACGCATCAGGTACACATAAGATTGAGACCATATATCCGTGGTTCACCCATTAGAGTCAAATACTGCTTTCAATAAAACAATGGTAATAACACCATCATAATCATAAGCGAAACGTTTTATCAACAACCAACCTTGTACATGATCATATACATCAAGTAATCATAACATTTTTAAGGGCAGAAACAAGCACTCATACATAAGTCACATTGAGAAACACCATAGAAGCCACAAGAGACAAAATATAACGTGGTTCACCCGTACACGGGCTAGTCCACAAAAGTGTGTGCGTTTATTTTTATTAAGCAAAAAGTGATAGGATTACAATGAGCAACATGGTTGCTGCAACAAGATTCTTCCTTCTTCCGTCGAGCCTCTACCACATAGAGTTTTCCATGAATCAAACATATAAATATCAGGAGTGTACAAAGAATCGTCACTTCCATTTCTAAACCAACTCGACAACTCTAAAATGGTCTTATACATAAATTAAAATGCTAAAATCAAGGTTTTTCTATGGAGATCTATTCTTTGGTATAACAATATCTTGACCAAATCCTTCATGGCCTTCGACACCATATCAACCCTAAGCGGAAGTATTAGTATAACTAAATTTGTATATGATAATCTAACACTAAGGTTACAACCTCATTGATTCTCTTCTTCCTATATACAAAATGCATAAAAAGGTAAGTGCCTACAACGGGAGGTATTCCCAAAATCAAACATATGTAAACTTGCCTATTTAAAAGAATTTATATAAGGGAAGTTAGATTATCCCCTAGTCCTTGAGCCGACCAGTATATATATGATATATATATATTTATTCCTAACAACTATAAAATCAAATTCCACTTTTATGATAATTTGGAACCTATGTCGATACACCCACAACATAAATATATATATCTTTTATTGGTAAGCAAATCTATTGTATATAAGACTATGTATTAGCAATAAGATAGGCTTCAAATCGATTAGTCTCTGTCAAAGTTTTTAAGTAAGTAACAGTTATACGCTGCGATATAAATTTAACTATACATACTCAAAAGCTAACCTTTAGTTCTGTCATCAAGATTATAATAATTATTATTGTCAAAAAGGATCCTTTGAAACATTAGTCATATTTATGTATCTTCCAGATGAAATGCTCAATCGGCACAGACCAAAACTAATAGAGGTTAAAAGAAACGGAGGACGATGAGGTTTTGCCGAATAGAGAGTATGATGTAAACCACAGGAATAATCTTGGGGGCATTACTTCTCAGACATGACTGTTCATACTAAGATATCATTTCTCCTTTCTTCATAGTGTAGAATCGATCTGAATCCTAGATTGAATTATAACTAGCGACGCACAGGTTGATGGTAACTCTCTTCAAAACTTAAGAATAGATCGGCGAAGATCAAACCTCTGCGTCTACATAGCATATCATTAAAACCAGTATCTGTAATCAATACATACAATCTATTCCAAAACAACAAAACAAAATGGGATCGGGCTCTTCCTAAAGCCATCCCTTCCCTTCAAGGTCATGCTACCGAATATTTTCCAGGAGAAAATCCCAAGGTGAGTCTACCCACGAGGAAAAGGAGAGAAAGCGGCCCCCTTCAAATCGTAAACAATCAGCTTGAATAGTTTCCGCAACTAACTATATATACAGAGATGCGATACAATTTCTGATGAATAGATTGATCACATCTCTATGATGTGATCAACAAAGTATGAGCTTCAATACAAGGAATAAGAGAGAGATCGCATTCTATGTGATGCGATCAACATAGTATAAGTTTTAAATACAGAGAAACATAACAAAGATTGGATGCTTAACTCTATCCAGTTGCATGTCGGTTCAAACTAGACAAAAATAACTGCAATCTACCAAATTAAATGTATCTACATATGTACAGGGAAAATGCAATTCTTTCAACAAAACTATATACATATTTATACATAATGCAACGTTATCAAACTAGATATCACTGCAACTCTGTTGAGGAGTATGCAGAGGAATTTACACAATATATACTTTACCAACAATAGATGAAACCGGTGATTATGGCTCCATGACCAGGATCACATCCTCATCTTATCATAATGATTTCTCATATATTAGAGACCGCAGCTATCACTATGTGCAGAAAACGGGCTAGCACATGATAACGAATCCAGAGGTTATCTTATAGATTGAGGAATCTAACTCGTCGCCATTCAACACAGAAGTATATATTGCATAGATTGTAATATATTCGAAATTAATGTCGGTCAAAACAATTACTAACAACCTCAAGTCATAAGTCTTATCGCTAGACCGATCAATCTTAAACGTAATTATCCGACAGAGGCATAGAATTAATAACAGAGTAAGAAGATCTACCACTCCAACACATTTATATAAAAAACAAATTAGAGCCTAAAGAGATATCTCATAGGCAGGGCGTCTATCGTAGGATTCTATCATATAATCATAAGCAACAAACTGAATCATAAAACAAACCTGAAAATCGCATGCCATTTGTCACGATCTATTTTTAACAAATCTAAAGATTGCAACTACAATGCGGCTTCCCCCTAACACGGTGATGGGATTAAACTAACGCTAAGCAAAGAACGAAATCACTCTCTTCTAAAAATAAATGCAGAGATCTCCTCTGCCAGAATACGCAAAGAGCAAAAAAGGATACTGTCCAGCGCATAGATTTGTTTGAGCACTGAAATGGGATTGCTATAAGCATATATTAATTCCATCCTATGAAAAACGATCAAAATGCATGCAGGAATTTCTTATAGTAACATTTTCTTTTCATGTATTCTGCTATTGAGAACAACAGGGAAACCCCAACCACGGATCTAAAAGAGAATTAGGAACACCGAATGATACTTATCTGTACAAGCATTCTGTCCATAATGCATCCATCGAGGTCGCCCCTTTGTTTGTCGAGGTTCTATCCAGCAGCTGCGATCCTCTGGACACAACACCCTGATCGCAAATTTTGCATGTCTGTTACAGTCATTGTAACAACCATTTCCTCCATCCTCTTGTTTCGCCGAGCTCTTCACATGTGTAGAGACAACATGATAACCCTTCTCACCGATCTCTGCCTATGCACAGATATTCTTCTTCACCCTTACGCAAAGAATAATGTTCACAAACTCGTCCCCCTCCTATTGCAGAGGTCCCCTCGTAAATAGATCCCAAAAGGTGATTTTTCCCCACCTCTCCCTAGGATCTCGGTGGTGACTCTAGAATTCATGCGCCTTCTAATGGGCCAGGTGGCAAGGTAAGTAGTAGGTGTGCTTTCCCATTAATCAAATAGTTATAGTGACATTATGCAAGAGCTCCAATAAGGAGACAATCTCCTTAAATCTCGCAGGGTGGAATAGTAACAATTTTTAAACCAATTTTGAGCACTTATAACTCCACTCCACTCTTCTTACCCAAGTAGGTTGTTAGTCTCCCATTCGAGAAGCAAGATTCACTCATTTAATACCTCATTATAACAATCTCCGATTTGTAACTAACAACCATACAACTGGCAGCCTCCGTAGACACCGTCCTCCTCTCAGTTCACAAGTGGCTATTTTAAAGCCTGCGATTTCTTTCCAGAAGACAGATTCCTAACAACCTCCACTACAACCACTAACTAAACTTAAATTTTCCTTCTTTACGAAATAGGGAGTGCCTCATCTTTTAAATGGCGATAGCTCTGTCGTGGCAAGTGCTCCACCCATGAGAGAAATGTGGTAATCGATGAGTGCTTCTCTCAAGGAGACAAAATAATAGAAAACCGTTATAAATAAAAACATACTATACATACCACCATTCTTTGTCGTTTAATATATCTTTCATATTTGTTGTAACTATATACATATGAGATTGTAGTATACAACCTTAGCTTTATTTAAATAAAGTCTTTATTAACTTCCAAATAATATCCTAATAATTAAATATCTTCTTGGAAACTAATATATCGAAAATTATGGGTTTAACCAAATATATATATATAGGTTAAGTTCTATATATATATATATAAATTTAGGCTAAGCTTTTCCCTTTGCTTTATACTCATGAATATAATACTTACTTGTACTGTTCATTGGTATTTTCCTTGCCCATGTAAACTAATTAACAAAAGTAAGCTATTATTAATAATTTTAGCTTTTGTTTTAGGGCTTTAAGGCGACACTTATATCTTTGAGAATTTAAGTGAATAGTTGTAAGTGTCTAAGACCACGAAGATGGCACCCGTCATCAAGATTCTAGACCTTCATGGCTTCCTAGCCAATCTTCCTCCCTTAGTGGTTCTCTTCCTCGTTGTTTAAGTGGCGTCATGTCCTTAGTCACCTAAGTCGAAATAACATTTAAGAAATAACTTAGAAATGTTTTCAAGATCCACAGGTGGGCCTTGGCCTTGGGCTCCTCACCTGGGCCACTTACAAATTATGACATGTTTACAAACAATAGGATACAAAAAGAAAGGGATATCACATCCTCCTCCCCTTTAAAATAACACCGTCCTCGGTGTGGATACATTCTAGCAGTTCGTCCTCTCTTCTTGAGTCACCTTTTTGCTTGCTTCATAATTTCTATTTTTACCTTCTTTGGTCTTTCATGAATATTCTCGCAGCTCACTATCAATCACCCTGCATTTTTTTCTATTATTATTATAAAACCGTAATTCAAAGAAACCGTAAAACTTATCATCAACTTCATAATCAAACTCATATTCGTAAATACTGATTCATTTATTGTAACATAACATTTTCATTCTATGGAATATATTTGTCATCGTTTATCATCACAAGCACACATAAATCCAGTGTTTTCCAAGAATTTAGCCTGCTCATTTTTTCCAAAACACAACATTCACTTGATCCCGAAAACTCTTGCCTAACACCTCAGTGCTCATACAGCAATTCATTCAGAGATTTCTTGCCTAACACCTTAGTGTTCACACAGCAATTCATTCATACATTTCTTGCCTAACACCTTAGTGCTCACACAGCAATTTATTCAGAGATTTCTTTCCTAACACCTTAGTGCTCACACAGCAATTTTTTCTCTCATGCATACTAAGCAGTGTCCTGCCTCCCACATATACATTTTCTTATAGCTTGCCCAGGTCTTATAGCCAGCCGATTCACCGAGAATCCTAGTGGCTGTTCAATCACTGATTTTAGGGAGTATTTCAATGCCATTACAACACTCTTTACACAATTCCCCTCAAGCCTTCTCGCTTGAGTCCCGGAATTTATTTTCCCCAAGCCGTCTTGCTTGAGTCTAGAAAAGTCTCTTTCAGTTTAATCAATTTATTTTGTCACATTACATTCTGCACCATACGATTACTCTGACCAATCTCGGTCGAGTTTCTTGATTAAAAATATATCAAAATTTTAAAAGAATCTGTAACAGTTGTGATGTGGATCTTAAATCCTCACCCCCTTATTTTTACCATGCATAATATTTATGCTCTTGCATTTTCACAAATTTCACAGAAATGTCACCATCTGCCAAATTTCACTTGTTAGTATCAATTTATATACAAAATCAAATATTGTAAGAAGATCCCTTCTTTAAACAGAAAATCATCTTTCTTAATAAAATATCCATATGTAATCCTCGAAGATGTCATTTCCTACTACACATAAATAGCTTATAAGATTACATAATGCTTTGAACACGATATAACATTCTTATATGATGATCCATGAACATTTTGATCATTTAACCTCGAATGTTAACCTTCACCATTCCAACACAATTCCTATTTTAGTTATACCACCCTTTTTGTATACCCTACATCATATAGAGATAACCCCTTGTCTAAAACAAACTTACATACCTTATACAGATAACCATGTACCTTTGTAAAGGCGACCGCGTAGCTCACCTTCATCTGCCGAGTTTCCAGTTTACTTGTATCATCACGTATTAGTATTATACACGAATCGATATATATATATATCCCATATCTACCCATTTATGGGTGTCCGGCAGTGATGTGTGGAAAAATAACATTTGTTTGACCACAACATTCAAAGTGTTAGTCATATCAAGGTAATTAAATCGTAAGAACAATCGTACATATAACATATGTTCAAACATCATTTTTACTTGTTTCATAAAAGCTTACACCTCGATTATTGTCTCCAAGATCACTTTCGATCTACCCTGCAAATTCCATGTCATCAATGTTTCCTTAACACATAATAAATAAAAACGGACATTCCTTGTGGCAACATAAGGACGTCAGAAGATTACAGCATCCTACTAACTTGTATTTATTTCATGTTGGTTCTAGGTTTCCAATAATCTATCCCTTAACAAAATAATCAATTTGAGAAAACATATAGTTGTACATGGATAGCAAGTCGTCATAAATATTGAGCAAATAACAGTATCACTATTACTCATTGTTTTCCCACGTCTATCTTAGTAGAAATTACTGAGATAAGAGGTATATATAACAGGTACTCATGCATTCTCATCATATGTATTAACTGATTAATAGATTCACTTACTCTCGAGTGATTTTGCCCAACTCATCTACAAAAATGGATTTATAATCAACGTTCCACTTGTTCACGACATCGGTCATCATTATAATAATCTCTTTAAATGTTAAAACATAAAAATAAAATCCATCGTTTAAACCATGGTTGTGAAAATCTCATAATCTAATCAATATAATAAGATGTATAAAACTGAATCATTACTTACTCTTGAGTGGTTAACTCAACCATTTAACCCAATGAATACTAACTTTCCTTTTTGATTGGTTATACTCATGATGAAGTCCTGCAATGTTAGTATATAACCAATCTACGACATCTATTTATTCAATTTTAAATACACTTAAACATCCTTTACTAAGCATAGTAAAAGAAAATCGATTTAAGAGAATTCTGAATTTTAGCACATCTAAGATCTTTTACAAAGAGAAAAACTTATTTCTAATTCTTCTAAAGAGTTCTTTCTCGCCATCGCGTGTGAGTAAATATAGAGTAAGAGGAAATATTCCTCGATAATATTTTCCAAAACTGTTCAGTATAAACAAATTTCACATATCACAATGTTATGCTAACATAATGCTTAGAAAATGGGACATACTCACTTGCAATTCCGGACGACCTCTTGGTTAATTCTGGTCGAGCTTCTGAACTGAATTCGTCCCGCTGCTTATTTCAAGTGGAGTCCCTAACTTGGTTTATCCACCTCATGTTGAGCCCACTATAGGCCGAGTGTTGTAGCTCGCGCTCTGATACCATATGTAACATACCCATAAGCTAGATTAAAATTTGGTGTATGTCGGAAAATTTTTTCATTTTAAAAACACATGACTATATAAGTTAACCAAATCATCACGAAATAGCCATGCATTATTCTTCATCAAATCATAAGCTCATATAAGACATAAAAGATAAGCCATCAAATTTATCAAGGAGATTGAAACGCATCAGGTACACATAAGATTGAGACCATATATCCGTGGTTCACCCATTAGAGTCAAATACTGCTTTCAATAAAACAATGGTAATAACACCATCATAATCATAAGCGAAACGTTTTATCAACAACCAACCTTGTACATGATCATATACATCAAGTAATCATAACATTTTTAAGGGCAGAAACAAGCACTCATACATAAGTCACATTGAGAAACACCATAGAAGCCACAAGAGACAAAATATAACGTGGTTCACCCGTACACGGGCTAGTCCACAAAAGTGTGTGCGTTTATTTTTATTAAGCAAAAAGTGATAGGATTACAATGAGCAACATGGTTGCTGCAACAAGATTCTTCCTTCTTCCGTCAAGCCTCTACCACATAGAGTTTTCCATGAATCAAACATATAAATATCAGAAGTGTACAAAGAATCGTCACTTCCATTTCTAAACCAACTCGACAACTCTAAAATGGTCTTATACATAAATTAAAATGCTAAAATCAAGGTTTTTCTATGGAGATCTATTCTTTGGTATAACAATATCTTGACCAAATCCTTCATGGCCTTCGACACCATATCAACCCTAAGCGGAAGTATTAGTATAACTAAATTTGTATATGATAATCTAACACTAAGGTTACAACCTCATTGATTCTCTTCTTCCTATATACAAAATGCATAAAAAGGTAAGTGCCTACAACGGGAGGTATTCCCAAAATCAAACATATGTAAACTTGCCTATTTAAAAGAATTTATATAAGGGAACTTAGATTATCCCCTAGTCCTTGAGCCGACCAGTATATATATGATATATATATATTTATTCCTAACAACTATAAAATCAAATTCCACTTTTATGATAATTTGGAACCTATGTCGATACACCCACAACATAAATATATATATCTTTTATTGGTAAGCAAATCTATTGTATATAAGACTATGTATTAGCAATAAGATAGGCTTCAAATCTATTAGTCTCTGTCAAAGTTTTTAAGTAAGTAACAGTTATACGCTGCGATATAAATTTAACTATACATACTCAAAAGCTAACCTTTAGTTCTGTCATCAAGATTATAATAATTATTATTGTCAAAAAGGATCCTTTGAAACATTAGTCATATTTATGTATCTTCCAGATGAAATGCTCAATCGGCACAGACCAAAACTAATAGAGGTTAAAAGAAACGGAGGACGATGAGGTTTTGCCGAATAGAGAGTATGATGTAAACCACAGGAATAATCTTGGGGGCATTACTTCTCAGACATGACTGTTCATACTAAGATATCATTTCTCCTTTCTTCATAGTGTAGAATCGATCTGATTTCTAGATTGAATTATAACTAGCGACGCACAGGTTGATGGTAACTCTCTTCAAAACTTAAGAATAGATCGGCGAAGATCAAACCTCTGCGTCTACATAGCATATCATTAAAACCAGTATCTGTAATCAATACATACAATCTATTCCAAAACAACAAAACAAAATGGAATCGGGCTCTTCCTAAAGCCATCCCTTCCCTTCAAGGTCATGCTACCGAATATTTTCCAGGAGAAAATCCCAAGGTGAGTCTACCCACGAGGAAAAGGAGAGAAAGCGGCCCCCTTCAAATCGTAAACAATCAGCTTGAATAGTTTCCGCAACTAACTATATATACAGAGATGCGATACAATTTCTGATGAATAGATTGATCACATCTCTATGATGTGATCAACAAAGTATGAGCTTCAATACAAGGAATAAGAGAGAGATCGCATTCTATGTGATGCGATCAACATAGTATAAGTTTTAAATACAGAGAAACATAACAAAGATTGGATGCTTAACTCTATCCAGTTGCATGTCGGTTCAAACTAGACAAAAATCACTGCAATCTACCAAATTAAATGTATCTACATATGTACAGGGAAAATGCAATGCTTTCAACAAAACTATATACATATTTATACATAATGCAACGTTATCAAACTAGATATCACTGCAACTCTGTTGAGGAGTATGCAGAGGAATTTACACAATATATACTTTACCAACAATAGATGAAACCGGTGATTATGGCTCCATGACCAGGATCACATCCTCATCTTATCATAATGATTTCTCATATATTAGAGACCGCAGCTATCACTATGTGCAGAAAACGGGCTAGCACATGATAACGAATCCAGAGGTTATCTTATAGATTGAGGAATCTAACTCGTCGCCATTCAACACAGAAGTATATATTGCATAGATTGTAATATATTCGAAATTAATGTCGGTCAAAACAATTACTAACAACCTCAAGTCATAAGTCTTATCGCTAGACCGATCAATCTTAAACGTAATTATCCGACAGAGGCATAGACTTAATAACAGAGTAAGAAGATCTACCACTCCAACACATTTATATAAAAAACAAATTAGAGCCTAAAGAGATATCTCATAGGCAGGGCGTCTATCGGAGGATTCTATCATATAATCATAAGCAACAAACTGAATCATAAAACAAACCTGAAAATCGCATGCCATTTGTCACGATCTATTTTTAACAAATCTAAAGATTGCAACTACAATGCGGCTTCCCCCTAACACGGTGATGGGATTAAACTAACGCTAAGCAAAGAACGAAATCACTCTCTTCTAAAAATAAATGCAGAGATCTCCTCTGCCAGAATACGCAAAGAGCAAAAAAGGATACTGTCCAGCGCATAGATTTGTTTGAGCACTGAAATGGGATTGCTATAAGCATATATTAATTCCATCCTATGAAAAACGATCAAAATGCATGCAGGAATTTCTTATAGTAACATTTTCTTTTCATGTATTCTGCTATTGAGAACAACAGGGAAACCCCAACCACGGATCTAAAAGAGAATTAGGAACACCGAATGATACTTATCTGTACAAGCATTCTGTCCATAATGCATCCATCGAGGTCGCCCCTTTGTTTGTCGAGGTTCTATCCAGCAGCTGCGATCCTCTGGACACAACACCCTGATCGCAAATTTTGCATGTCTGTTACAGTCATTGTAACAACCATTTCCTCCATCCTCTTGTTTCGCCGAGCTCTTCACATGTGTAGAGACAACATGATAACCCTTCTCACCGATCTCTGCCTATGCACAGATATTCTTCTTCACCCTTACGCAAAGAATAATGTTCACAAACTCGTCCCCCTCCTATTGCAGAGGTCCCCTCGTAAATAGATCCCAAAAGGTGATTTTTCCCCACCTCTCCCTAGGATCTCGGTGGTGACTCTAGAATTCATGCGCCTTCTAATGGGCCAGGTGGCAAGGTAAGTAGTAGGTGTGCTTTCCCATTAATCAAATAGTTATAGTGACATTATGCAAGAGCTCCAATAAGGAGACAATCTCCTTAAATCTCGCAGGGTGGAATAGTAACAATTTTTAAACCAATTTTGAGCACTTATAACTCCACTCCACTCTTCTTACCCAAGTAGGTTGTTAGTCTCCCATTCGAGAAGCAAGATTCACTCATTTAATACCTCATTATAACAATCTCCGATTTGTAACTAACAACCATACAACTGGCAGCCTCCGTAGACACCGTCCTCCTCTAAGTTCACAAGTGGCTATTTTAAAGCCTGCGATTTCTTTCCAGAAGACAGATTCCTAACAACCTCCACTACAACCACTAACTAAACTTAAATTTTCCTTCTTTACGAAATAGGGAGTGCCTCATCTTTTAAATGGCGATAGCTCTGTCGTGGCAAGTGCTCCACCCATGAGAGAAATGTGGTAATCGATGAGTGCTTCTCTCAAGGAGACAAAATAATAGAAAACCGTTATAAATAAAAACATACTATACATACCACCATTCTTTGTCGTTTAATATATCTTTCATATTTGTTGTAACTATATACATATGAGATTGTAGTATACAACCTTAGCTTTATTTAAATAAAGTCTTTATTAACTTCCAAATAATATCCTAATAATTAAATATCTTCTTGGAAACTAATATATCGAAAATTATGGGTTTAACCAAATATATATATATAGGTTAAGTTCTATATATATATATATAAATTTAGGCTAAGCTTTTCCCTTTGCTTTATACTCATGAATATAATACTTACTTGTACTGTTCATTGGTATTTTCCTTGCCCATGTAAACTAATTAACAAAAGTAAGCTATTATTAATAATTTTAGCTTTTGTTTTAGGGCTTTAAGGCGACACTTATATCTTTGAGAATTTAAGTGAATAGTTGTAAGTGTCTAAGACCACTAAGATGGCACCCGTCATCAAGATTCTAGACCTTCATGGCTTCCTAGCCAATCTTCCTCCCTTAGTGGTTCTCTTCCTCGTTGTTTAAGTGGCGTCATGTCCTTAGTCACCTAAGTTGAAATAACATTTAAGAAATAACTTAGAAATGTTTTCAAGATCCACAGGTGGGCCTTGGCCTTGGGCTCCTCACCTGGGCCACTTACAAATTATGACATGTTTACAAACAATAGGATACAAAAAGAAAGGGATATCACACACCACTTGGCTGGTATTAGAGACTATTTTTATCAAGTTTCCCTATACATTCCTTTGGAGACTATTTTTATCAAGTTTCTTTGTACAAAGGTTATATAAATATTTCTTGGTGGCTACCTTTGTGACTCATGAATTGACTCATCAATGTCCTTTATATCTCTAGATATGTAGTCATGAGGAAAACATAAAGATAAACTACCCTTACAGGATGCATCATCCCAAAGGCCACTATAGACAGACTCCTCAAACAATGATCCTATCCAAACTTTATCCCAGGCTTGATGGAATCTTGATTTAGTCTGTAATAATAGACTATTTAGAAGTTAAAAGGTCATCCTAATGTATGTATATCAATATTCTATGCTCTTCATGGCATGCTCTGATTTATGACACAAATTTTAATGCCTGAAGCAAGCCCAATTCCAACGAAAGTTGTGCATACTTTACTTCATAATTAAATATGATATATAATAAACCAATAATATACATTTCTGCTATCAGTGCATGTACTGGCATAGAATTGCAGCAATATTTTGAAAAGAAATAACAACATTCAACCAAAATAAATGTCAGCAAAAATAAGAAATCTTGATAAAAAATCCCACAAGGGGTTATTTTTGTGAATTATAAAATTTTAAGCAGACAACCTTAGTTCAATATCATAATATAGAATTCCTAGTGCTTTCATGGGGACTTAGCCTTTAGGAAAAGTATTAGAACTGCAAAGGCTGGTGGGCATATATATGACAAAGGAGGTATCGTGGATATTTCCTTCAAAAAATGAGCCAAAGTTTGGAATATTGGTGAGAATATAAATAATAATAAAAAAGGAAGGCCGTGAATGATTCAAACTCATTCAAGGCTATACCAGGATAGTATTCTTGTAGGCAATTACAAGCTAGCATTTTACTGGGTGATTTGATTTGAGAATCTTTGAGGTAATCACTCAAATGCTTATGGAAGAAATAAACCTTTGGGAAAAGAAGTGAAAATTTTGTAATTCACAAAATTTTTTATACATGAACTGAAGTTCTGGTTTACTCCAATGTAGAAGATTTTGTTATAGCAATTCAAAAGCATGGAACTTTATAGGATGTATTTGAGTGTGCTTGAGAATGAACATTAGAACCTTCAATTATCTGATGAGATATACAACATTGGGCTTGGATGCTTCTTTTTGTCTACCGTCCAATTAAAAACGAAAAATTTTCAATCTCAAATTCTCTAACAGTTTGTGAGGATGAAGTTGACAGCCTTTTCACAGGATCAGCTTCAAAGACATTATTACTTGGAGAAGATTGACAAGTATGCTTACCTTACATTGTATCATTACAGGCCTCTTGATCCTGTTTGGCAATGCCTAAGCCTGTGGATTCTTCCTCAAAATATTGTCTAGGTTGTAGCATAGTACTAGCCATATCCAATTTTCCTTCCTCTGTGTTCCGACAGGCTTCACCACTCAACTTTTTTTGAATCCTTAAGATATCAGCTGTGAATGTTTGAAAAAGCAGTGACTTCCCTGCTATGTACCTGCAAAATGTTTGATGCCACCTTATCAGATACATTATCACATGAAGAGGATTGAAAAGTATGCTTACCTTCCACTGTATCATTATAGGCCTCTTGATCTTGTTTGGTAATTCGTAAGACTGTGGATTCTTCCTCAAAAGATTGTCTAGTTAGCAACAGAGTACTAGCTATATCCAATTTTCCTTCCACTATGTTTCGATAGGCTTCGCCACTCAAATTTTTTTGAAGTCTTAAGGTCTTGGCTTTCAACGTTTGCAAAAGTAGTGACTTCCCTATTGTGTACCTACAAAATGTTTGATGCCAGCTTAAAAGAATGGTCAGAGTCATGAACATCCTGATTTTCTTCTCCAGTGTCGTCTAAGTCACTTGATATTTCTTCCTCTACATCTTGACAGTATTCACCACTCAATTTTTTCTAAAGCCTTAAGGAATTGGCCTTCACCATTTGCAAAAACAGTGACTTCTCTATCCTGTAGTTGCACTTGAGAAATGTCAAATACCACGTCAAAGTAGAAGACAGAGGCCTCGGCATTTTTTATTTCAAAACTGTCTAATCACAGATCTTAGATTATTTATGTCTAATGACTGAGGTTTTGAAATCAGTTATGGGTTGACCTGGGAATAAAAGAGGCATTCTGAGATGGTTTTGTGGATGAGGACAACAAAGAACAACAGTGGTGAGGAGCATTATTTCTTAATCCTAGGTGAGATTTCACATCATAACATAAATAAGGCATTGTTTCATAAAACATTTGGGCATTGTTTAGAGTCTTGGACTACTTTGAGCCTCATAAAACACACTAAAGATCATTTTGGGCATACTCCAAGCATATATAGGTATTGTTTGAAGAATTTTGGGCATGTTTTACCTTCCAATAGCCTTGATATTCAGTTTTGGGTCAATTTGGTGGGCAATGATCTACATTCTGGGCACTTTTCACCATGAAAGAGGTATAAATAAAACTAAAACTAGATCTTGGCACATACAACAAATGGCCTATGAATCCTATAGAAGCATGAGATGCATATCCAAAATATAATAATATGTTGATGAAAAATTGAAGTCTATCCCAAGGAGATTATGACTAGGTATCAATACCATGAAGGCATCCAAAACCTTATGGATTTGTTTTAGGAGAGGACGATCCACTTTCAATTATTGTTTGGAGGAGGTTTGAGGATAGGACATCACTCATTTACTCCCAAGGTAGTAGTTCTGGGCATCTTTGAACAACCTGTGGTGACATTTCAAGTTACAGAAACCGGAAAATTGTTCTCATATCTAAGTTTCTCTCTGCCCAGCCCTGTGGAGGGATGTCTCAAGGTTGATTTCTGAATATGGAGGGTTAGTGCATTTGTGATGCAATCTTTTGATGTCATATTTGTGTTACAAAAATGGGATTTTCATGGAGCTCCCGTTCCTGGCACTTTATGATGACTTACAACAGCAAACACCCATCAGCAAGGGCTCGCAGCCTTTGAGCAACATTTGTAAGGTTTGCTTGGGGTAACAACCAACAAATGTTTGATCAACAACACACGACTATTGAATGATGAGGTACTTCACAGCTTATAATTATTCCGAATTGACATGTGTTCCCAACATTCACTTCCTATATTATTCCTATATTGCATGACCAAGGGCCATTCATCATCAAAAGTCAATACATAAAGAGGAGGAGATATGAGAACCTTTCCATATGCTTCCAAGAGATAATTTCCATGCTTCTAATTATCCTTACATGTTACACCTATATTGCATGGCTATGATCTATTTTCCATCAAGTGTCGAGGTATAAAGAGGAGGATATAAGAGAACCTTGTCATATACTTCCAGTGATTTCATGATTCAACTAAATATATTTAGGTTTTCACTACATGAGGCCAAATATAGCTGCCAAATTATGACTTCTAATGCTCTAAATTAGCTAAGAGTAGAGAGAAATAGAAAAATATACCTAAATTTAATAGAATAAAATGAAATGCTAAAGAAAATAACCAATTTTTTCAAAAAATAGTTGAAGCATTTTAAATTGTGTGCACAATAAGAAAATATAGGAGAAGGAAATTGCTTCCAAGTAATGGCCCACACACTCCTTGCTCTAACAAGATAAATATTGGGCACCTTGCAAGTTAAAATGAAATTTATGAGGTCATTGTGAACAGTGAACACATCGAGTTTGTAATTAGTTGAATGAGTGATTGTGTTCCCCAACCTTTGTGTACGTGAACCTATTTGTCTATGAAGAGGTCCCTATCTTGTGTTGTGTTAACACCACAAATGGAGGCATTCTCATTGAATGATGTGTGACATGTTTCATACCTACATATTTTTTCATCACATTTATAAAATCTATGCTTATTAACTAGGAGTTGAATAAGAGCTTCCATGATTGTTTTTATGTTCTTGTGCATGTTGTGATTGATATTTCTTCTCTTATTTATTAAATTTATGTGTAAACATCATTACATATTGAAGCGGCATGTGTGATTAAATACCCAAAGAATAGGCTAGCTCAGTTACAACCTAGAGGTGTCACCCACTGTTGCCTTGATAACCACCTCTCTACATTTTGATTGGCTCTTCTGCAACTCGAGGGTACTTCCCTAAGTAGGATTGATAGGGTATGGAAATGAGGAAAAAAGGTAATTTGAAGATTTATCCCTAGCAATAGTTGAAGTCTTCTAGTAGTAAAGGTGTTCTTTTGGCATGTAATATAAAAAACTCTCACTATTTTATTCTTTATTTTTTGGGTATAATGAACTCCTACTTATGTATGCACACCTCATTCCTGCTACAATTTTAGTTAATGTGTGGGGTTTAAAATGGGTGATGGTCCATAAAAATTGTTTATCTATTTTAATTCAATGTGTGAGTTGTGCATATGTATAGGAATATTATCAACATCGGCCTCAATAGGCTGCAAATAACATGTTCAGGTAGGGGGATCCTATTTTATTGTTTTAGAGAGTTATTTGTTTGAATCCAAGATTGAGTGGTATATAAACTTTAATATATTGACAATGGATTTTGACTTTCTACAGTATTCTCAGAATACTTCATACTATCAATAGAAACCCATCCAACATGAACATGTATTGCCAATTTTTAGCCATTGCATATAATGATATTGCAATCTGATTGATGGATTGTATTGTAGGCAAATAACCTGTTTGTCAATGGCAGTTTTCTAGAAGATATTGATCTTTTTGTTGTTGATACAATTGGAACAAAAATAAGAAAAACATTCACATGATGTTTTATGAAATCAAGTTTTTGATTTTTCCCATACATAATTTCTATTTGATAACTTTTTTGTGAATGTTTGAATCCTATTGCATTGTTGTTTTTATTGGTCCATTTTCACTTCCACTCTATGCAAATTGATGTTTTCTATTTTTTCCCACTATAGTTGTATTTGAAAAGACAAATATCCATTAAACCAATGCTTGTGAGCTCCTAGTTCTCCTGTGAAGAGACCTGAGTCTGAGATGTGATTGTTATATTTAGACACTTAGAGCACACTATCCTAGGGTCCATCTTTTATTGAGTTGACCATGGCCCTAAGCACATGATGTCAGGATGCTTTCTCAAGCTTCTAGGTGACTTCCATTACTATTATTTATGTCCTAGGAGAATGTTTCCTACATGAACATGGCATGCTATCGTTGAGCTCTAGTTCCACTCTAGTTGACTCAAACTCATGATGCGCTACTATTTTGGGAGAAATTCTATGTATAGAGTTTGTATCATTGGAGCTAAGGAACACTTTAGGATGAACCTTACCTTTCCCTAATTTTGGTCTTCTTCCATCTGATGAAAAACAAAACATGGATCTATCCACCTTTTAACAAGGGTTTGCTGCAATGTTAGGCCTGTTGGATATTTTGGCCTGAAGATGACATTTATGTGTTTGTAGAAACATGACATCAAATTTTGAATGCACCACTTGTAGATCCTTCATCATATTACAATATTACAGGGTATATTCAAATCTAGGATGGTGATTTTGATACCTAAAATACTGTTGGCCTGTTGCATGATCTGTGCATTTGGTTAATGATTTGATGGCAACTAGAGGATAATCTTGACAGTCAGCTCATCATCATAAATTTGCATCTATTCAACAAAAAAAAAGATCAGCATTTAGACCATCATTATCATGTGTAGGATGGAATTCAGATGAAGGGTTTTGAGACTAGCCTATTAGCTATTTCTATTTGTAGTGTGAGGGTCGATCTAGATTGAAGATCCCTGTAGATTTGTAACTACACCTACGGAGAGATAAGAATCAACTTTTCTCATTTATAGCCTCTTAATCCAAGCAATGTTTTCACGTTCATAGCCACTTTGCGCCTCGTTCAAGAACCAATTCGAGTAATTCCTGATGTAATTGTTGTTATCATTCAAGCCAAGGTCTCATTAAGTCGTATCATGAACTTTCTTGAAGCTCTTGAATTACAAGATCGGGTGGTTGAGCGATTATTTCTTCAGAATTTCGACTACTCTATTCTTATCAATTCTGCAACACTAAGTTGAGATTCCAGTTCATTGAATTCGTCATTGAGAAACATAAATATGGAGGTTAAACATGGCCAAAAATTGGCAATTTGTGGAGAAGTTGGATCAGGAAAATCAAATCTTTTAGTTGCAATACTTGGAGAAGTACCAAAGTTGAGGGGCAGTGCGAGTATGAATTATTTACCCCCTTACCCTAACATTGTCAACCTTTTAAATTGATGGATTCTCTTTCTCATGTTCTCAACCTTGATTCTCTAGTTGCAAGTCTGTGGCACTCTTGCATATTTTCTTAGACTGCAGGGATTCAAACTAGAACAGTACGAGACAACATACTATTTGGGCATCCCATAGATACTATTTGGGCTTGCCCGTGCTTTATATTAAGACTCTGATATTTATCTTTTGGATGATCCTTTCAGTGATGTTGATGCTCATACTGCTAGTAGCTTGTTTAAGGTTAATATGGTGATTTCCTTTTGATATAAAGGTTTTCAAATTATTATGTGCCTAGCACTTTTGTATGTTGCCCCTTTCTATAGCAATGATTTTCATTTTGACTTAGCTTTCTAATATACTATTAATCATAGATTTTGATGTGTAGGAATACATAATGAGAGAACTATCGAAAAAGACAGTAATCCTTATAACACACCATGTTGATTTTCTCCCTACTTCTGATGCTATTCTAGTTAGTAAACAGTTGTCCTAGTCATTGAAATATGTTTGTTTACTTGTATACAACTTTTTGACAATTTTTTTCAATGGATGGAAGATAATTATAATTCTTGTAATCTTGACATATTTATTGCTGATAGTTTTGGAAAATTTTCTTTGAATTTCTACACTAAAATCTCTCTTATGCAGTCGATGTTGGATGGGGAGATTCATCAAGCTGGGAAATACCAATAACTATTGGTATCAAGCAAGTCATTGAGGGAGCTTGTGAATGCACACAAGAACATTGTTGGTTCTAATGAATCTGCTGTGACAATGCCATCCATAAAAGATGAACCTATAAATGAAGAGAGAGAAATTAAAAGGAGCAATTCACATAAAGAACAACTGATTTCAAATAGAGATCCTAAGGGGGATCAACTAGTGAAAAGGGAAGAGCAAGAAGTTGGGGACCCTGTTTTGAAGCCATATATTGAGTATTTAAAACAGAATAAAGGTTTCTTATATTGTCTTTGTGCTGCTCTTGGTCATTTTATATTTTTGATTGGGAAGATTTCAGGAAATACTTGGATGGCTGCTAATGTGAAAAGTCCTCAAGTCAGTGAATTAAGGTTAATAATAGTGTACTCATCCATTGGGTTCACATCTATATTTTTCTTATTCCTTCGGTCACTGTTTGGTGTTATTTTGGGGCTTGAGGCAACACATTCCTTGTCTGAGCTTCTGACTTCTTTATTCCGACCACCAATGGAATTCTTTGATGCAACTCCAATGGAAAGAGTTATGGGAAGAGTTATGAGCAGAGTAAGTATTTTAGAAAATAACCACAGGCTTCCTTCTTTTCTTTTTGGTAAAAGGTGAAATTTGATGTACCTCAGGGTAATAAACTACAACCATTCCCCATTTTCCAGATTTCTTCAGATTTCAGCATTCTTGATGCGGACATTCCTTTCAGCTTTATCTTCACCATGTCATCTACCATGAATGCTTATAGCAATCTTGGAGTTGTGAATGTTGTAACATGGCAAGTTTTATTTACAGCCATTCCAATGATTTTTTTGACCTTTCAAATCCAGGTAAACTGCTACTTAACACAAGTTTCTTGAGAAGACTCTATACTTGACTATACATGTTGTGAAAGAAGTTATAACTGATTTTTTCTTTGCTCAATTTAATCAAAAATATTATTTTGCTTCTGCTAAAGAACTGATGAGGCTGAACGGTGCAACAAAATCCCCTATTGCAAATCATTTTGGCTAGTCCATAGCAGTTAATTGAATAGAGCATTGATTATGAAATATGTTATTATCCTTCTTGTGTATAGATTTCTTCATATCTTACCAGTAGGTTTATATAAAACCACTGTCTACGTAGGTTAAGCTTAGCCTGTTTGCTTATGAGATTTTCATCAATTCACTTTCCTTTAAGTTGAACCATAAAAATTTGGTGATAAGCCTCTAGAAGAAGATTATTTGCCTTTTGTGTATATGTTGCTTGAGTAGGTTAGGAGGACTACAATAGATTGAGACCATTGAGCTGCAAGGGAGCAGATGTTTTTATTTTAGCATTTTCGCTTATCAGCAGGTCTAGCTATGAGAATGTGTCCAAAAAGGTTTGTTTTGATCTCACTATATTTTAGTGCGAGTCTCTAAACGTTGGATATTTAGCTATATTCTATTTGTGCTTTTCCGAATAGCTAATAAAGCTGATATGCAATGAGTGTACAGTGGATTCCTAAGCTGAGGCATTATGCTCCTAGAGTTCCAATAATCCTTGTTGGGACAAAATTAGGTTTGTACAACTTTTATCCTCTTACATTATCCCTCTCACTGAGAGGCACATGTTGGATTTTCAAAAGTGGTACAGAAAAACCATCTATTTTGTTAGAATCAACATTTATACATTTGTCATTGGCATTAGAATGCAAAGGTCCTAGATGTATTTGAATATTTCTCATTATGAATCTGAAATTTTCTTTTTGTATTTCTTCACTTGGAGAAGACTCGCACTATTATGTGATACGGTTATTTCTCTTTCACAGTTCTTGTGTATTACAGCTAAACATTCTAAGTACTTGTACTCATAAACATGTTGAAAACCAAAAGTAAGCTTCAGTAGAATAATTGAGCCTATTTGATTATTCATTCTATGAACATTTTCTCACTTTGTCTCTCATATTTCATTGAGTTCACTCCAAGCCTAAATTAGTAAATTCCTTGCTATGTTATGTGCACTTTTGGAAAAGAATACGTTGTGCCTGATTGAGTAAAGTATGTTCTTCAATCACCTTATTTTCAGAAGAGACATGACTTCAAGCATAAAACCTAATTGCATTCCAAATACATTGTGCAAATCTTTGATTGTGGAATGCACTTTTAGCATGAAGCATCTCCTTTGTTTTTCAAGGGAACCAATAATTCTAACAGAAATATACTTGCAATAAAAAGTGCCAATGTTCACAACATATAAGGTTTAAGAAAAACATCAACAGTTTTACCTTTACTTTTGTGTTTGGTATCACTCTTGGCTTCCTCTTGTTAGTTACAATATTTGTTGGGTAAGCAAATGTCTTCTAGATATCCCTTGGGGATATACTTAGTAGATATTTATATGTGCTTGCCAGTGCAAACCCTTGTAGATGCTTTTGACATTAAATATATTATAGTCAATGTTCATTTTTATTTTTCATCAAGTTCCACTTGATAGAATTGAAGTTTGGATTCTTGCAAGATTGTTTAGCACCTATTGGTGTATTGGTATAGAGAGACTTAGCTTTGGACTTTGGAGCATCACTGACCTCACTTCATTCAATGATATATGCATCACCCCTCATCTTGGTTCATTTGGTGATCTAGGTGTCAAGTTATGGCTCAAACATCATGGTTAACGATTCCATTCTAGCTTGCATTAAGTCACCATATTTGATAGTAGTTTGGGTCTTAGGTCAGCACATCCCTTTAAAGTTTAAGCACATGACAACTAAGTTGCATGGAAACAGATCTGGATTTGGATATAGATGCGACAGTTTTTTGAATAGCATGGATATGGCATGACCAGGGTACACCATATAAAAAAATAAAAGTATAATATATATTTTTTCCAAGGAAAACCTTATGGGGCAACCCTCGGGCACTTCCTTGCATTTGTATGGAAGGTAAAATTTTGTAAACCTGTTGGCGTTGATGATGGTGCCTGAGTGAGGTACGCAATAGATGCAATCAACCAGGGTATTGACCTCAAGAACTCCTACATGAGGCTCAAACATTCAACCACTCGAGCTAGATCACTTTACTAAAAGTTTTTAAATATATATATTCCAAGGAAAACCTCGTGGGGAAACCCAAGGGATGCTTCCTGTTAACACACGATCTGCCCCATCACAATTCTTGTTGTAATTAAGGGAGATGGAGATGACGAAAATGAAAAAACAAGGTACAAATCCATTTCGTTTCATCTCAGAACCAGAATTGGGAATATAATTTGGAGGCACTGTTGTTGTGAACGTTCCTTTGGAATTTTCATGGGGAGCATGCAATATGTTGGTGATAGGTTGTGATAGGTTGATGAATAAGTTCACAGACATAGCGACGACATAATATAGCAAGTTCCGATGAACTTGCTATACTAGCGACGGACATTTTTATCACTAGTATAGCAAGTTCGTCGGAACTTGCTATACTGTGTTGTTGCTATTTTTTTTAAAATATGGGACACCGCCGCTATAGCCACGAACTTTCGGTGCTATAGGCACCAACTTTCGTTGCTAGAGAGACGAAGATCAGTTCACTTGTTTCTTTTAAATATGAACATCCATCACTATAGCCACACACTTTCGGTGCTATAGCCACAAACTTTTGTTGCTATAGCCATGAACTTTCGTTACTAGAGAGACAGAGATCGGTTCACTTATTTCTTTTAAATATGAACATTTGTCGCGATAGCCACGAAATTTCGGTGCTATAGCCACGAACTTTCGTTGCTAGAGAGACGGAGATCAGTTCACTTATTTCTTTTAAATATGACCATTAGTCTCTCTAGCCATGAACTGTCAGTGCTATAGCCAAGAACATTTGTGGCTAGATAGACATAGATCGCTTCATTTACTTTATTTTTTTAATATAAACATCCGTCGCTATAGCCGCGAACGTTCGATTCTATAGCCACGAACGTTGGAAAGTGTTGCTACAATGACGAAATTAGAGCCATGAAAACAAGGATTCCTATTTGTCGCTATGGCAATGGAAAAGTGTTGCAATAGCAACGATTTTCCATGGGAAAAATGTCCACATGTACTAGTGATTGATATTTGTAGGTTCTGAACTCTGGGAAACTATTTATTTTTAATTGATGAATCTCTTTGGGAAAAATTAGGCAAATGGTAATCCTAGCTGTAAAATGTTTACCTATTGTGATCAATATCTCCTTTGTGTTAAAATCAAATAGATTTTTGCTTATATTTTTTGAGTAAGGTTGTTGGTTTTGAAGGATCTATTTATTGCACAAATTCTATCCTTAGAGTTTTGAAGTGGTTTTTACCATTAGTTATAGGTTACATTGCATTTTTGGCAACACTTTGATTTCAAAAGTGCTTGCAAGATTTTTTGGATGAAAAAATATTTGAGAATGTTGATTTCAATAGTTCAGCATATTGGTAGAATCTTTTGGAGAGGATGTTAGAATTCTGAAACATTCCCTAACATATTGAGTAGAAACTCCACCCATCATTCATGAGGGGAAAAATAGCGTCGAAATAATTTGAGAAAAGAGATATGTCATGTAATATTCATAAGGTAAGAGGTGAAACAGTTAGCTGTTAGGACTGGAGTTTTCAATCTAAAAATTAATTAAACATAGGAGACTAGATCTAATTTAAATATTAAAAATAAATTAAATATAAAAGTAATTAATAAGAGGTATAAGATAATTCAAACTCAGTGTTAAAGAATGAATAAATAAAGATAAATATAGAAACTAGAAACCTAAGGTAAGGAACACCATACGGGATAAGGAAACTAGTAATAACAAGAAACAAATAGAAAAGAGTGAGATAAGATAAAAGTAAAATAATATTAAATAGAGGTTGGACAATAAAGATAAAGAAGTAGAATGGTATATTTAATAATACTATGAAGGAATATAAAATACAAAGTAGAGATATAGAGGGTGTGAAATAAGTAAAAGAATAATTTTTTGTAATGCATCATATATAGATATAAATAAAATAAATATTTTATATTTATATGTAAAATCCCTTTGAGGTCAAATCCGAGTACATCAATTTGTGGCAAACATCTTTCCACTCAATGCAAAGAACACAATTTCACCATATAGTTTTGGCTTCCAAATTCGACAGGAAGGATCTTACATTCATATATACTTTGAACCTAAAAAGTGGATTCAAAAGGAATGCTACTTGTCATGCGCTAGTCTAGTATATGAATAACAAGTTCTCACTATTCTACAATACGAATAACAAGTTCTTCAATGTATACTAGTGTTTGGAAAGTCAACAAGTTCTCCACCAATTTCTCTAGGTTGTGAACAACTCATCTTTTGAAAGTATTGTCCATTTTCCATGAGTATTTGACTCTAGACTCCTTATCATCGTTGTTAGTTGGTATAGGGATTTCCATCACTTTTTACTTGAAATTCATTTGAGTTTGAGAAAGCACATGTTCCTTCCCTTCAAATAGATTTCTAGGTTGAGTAGTGCATGAAGGATTCATTCGTTGGAAGATTTGCTTCTTGTTATTTTTCCTAGGGAAACGGTATGGACCTTGAGGACTTGCATGATGAAAGGGTTGACAACATGATAATGTCCACCTTGTGCTTTGATGGTCTTGTGCTCTTTCATAATGGGTTTTCCTCTTCTGTGCCACTCTTCCTCTATGAACTAAGGATACATCCCCCTTGCTTTGACAATCTTAGGCCTCATAAAAAATATAATCATTTACCCTCTAGAGGGATTATTCAGTATTTGTTGGTCAACCTTTTGAAATCTCAAAGACTTTGTGGAGATTGACTTCTTTCTTGTTGGCCATTTTCTCTAATCTCCTCTTTTTCCTTTCCTTTATATTTTATAGAATTTATCTCTCTTGATTTTGCCCCAAGTTTTATTAGGTGAGCAAGATTTTTCCTCAAAAGATCATTTTTTTCCTAGCTTTCCTTAAGAACAAAAAAATAAACACAAGGAGAGGGAATATATTAGTTTTAGCGCATTTAATTTCTAAGAACATTTTTTCCATTTGAGAATGTATCCTCCATCAAAGGTTGTTGAAGACTTGTATGTCCTAAAAAGGATTCATAAAGCTCTCTACTTGTTTTGTCACATCACAATGTAGAAGGATGTGGTTAGAATATTCTTCACTTGGAAATCCATTCCATCTAGCTAGCCAAGCATCTTTTCCATAGTGCAACTTGGAAGGGAACTTCTTTCCTTCAAGCAAGGAAAAAGTTTTGATACCTTAAGCCAAGCAAAGAGGATCCATGTATGGTGGATTTTTTGAATGTCTTCATCTTTCAAGAGGCTTAAGCTATATCCTTCTTTGACTTAGTAATTACCTCTTCCTTTATGGTGCCAACAACACATTTTTATCTTTCTTATAAGGATTTTCCTTACTATGAATTTCTTTATTACTCAGATGTGGCAGCATATTCTAATTGGTGGTTCAGTCTCATAATGACCAGAACCCTCGACATAAATTTTAGAACCTCTATGCAATTTGATCCCAATTGCAGAGGCATTGGGAATATAGAGGAAGAGTGGTGGCTCGTTATCATGTTCAAAACTGTGATGCGATTCGACCCCAATTATCTTTGTTTTCTTTGTTCAGAACCCCCTGATAGTATGATGTTTTTGTAGAGATTAAATATTACAAACCCTTGAAAGAGGATCGCAAGGGCACAAAGATTAAATATTACAAACCCGAGCATTTTTTTTCTTGAAGAGTTTGATATTTGAAGAAAAGTATCGAGTGACAGTAACAGTTTGTGTGGTGGATAGGCTTAGGTTTGATTTCTTTTCAACCCAGACAGCTTTCGAGAATTTAAAATTTGAAGAATTTGAACAAGTAGTCACAGTCAATTTACAGGTTTTTGACGTTAGGGTTTCCTAGTATCGAGTAAAGGTTTAAAACCATGGATGTGGAAATCTAAGGGAAATATATAGGAAACAAAAGAA
The DNA here is from genome assembly GCA_027924585.1 of Larix kaempferi. Classification (NCBI taxonomy): domain Eukaryota; kingdom Viridiplantae; phylum Streptophyta; class Pinopsida; order Pinales; family Pinaceae; genus Larix; species Larix kaempferi. Next base: position 2,597,034 of record BSBM01000937.1, read on the forward strand.
CCTACAAATGTCTGCCAAGATCTCCCAAAGTGTGCATGTTTTGGCAGGAGGGAAGATGCATTAGAGAATCATGCAATTTTCAGCATGTTGGAGAAACCACGTCAGTCAAAAGGGTTGGAGCATCTAATGGGTTTGATCCAAAGAGATCATATAACAGATCAGATGAGAGGGAAATGCAGACAGCAGGAACTCCCAGAGGATCGAGAAGGAATACTTCAGCCAGATGGGGGAAGGGACAAGGTGGTAGAATCATATCCGATTGAGAGACAAAAGATTGTCGATAAAGTATGCAATTTTTGGCTTGTAGGCATGGAGAGGAATGCATTTTTTTGCACTCCTTTGTTCTAGGTTGTTCTTTGTTTTATGACGTAATTTTAGGTTGTTTTGAGTCTTTGACCATTATCTGAGGATAACAATATCGTTTGCTTGCATTCGACAGGCTATTCGAGGGATTGCTTATCCTTTTGATTAAGGTAAACTCTATTCTAGAGGCCAAGACAAGAAGGTTATAGTGTGGGACTGCCAAACATGGGAGGTACTTTGATATTTGAATTAACTCTCCCCTCTCTTCTTCAAAGATGCATATGAATATCTGCTTTATGATTATGTTACTTGAATATTTTCATAGAAGCTTACTTTACAGCGTGCAATTGTAAACATATTCCACTGGCTTTGTTGGAAACATGTAACAGGGTAGAAATATCCAATTAGATGATTAAGTTGGATGCATCATGAGTGAAGGTCCATCTATTTTTGTTGGCCTCCCTAATGTTGTCAAGGTGATATTAACAAACTTATGTTTGGAATTGATTCAATCTGATTTATCAGGGAACATGATTATTTTATTGCAGTATTCAAGCTAACATAGTGGAAAATTATATTCGTAGTCTTCGAATATTCTAACGTCAGTAGAAATAAGTTTAGTTGGCCCCAGGGGACAAGGTCATGCCCTGGATGTTGGTAATGGAATGCTTTGGGATAGAACACATGTAATGGGTTTCGATGGAATTAGAGTGTTTTAGTTGATTTTGTAATCATACACCTAATGTGTTCTTCCTTTATAATCAAGCACCTGATTTGTTTTCCCTTTACAATCAACATTGATGTTTTTTTTCCTTTCAATCAACAAAATGATGTTTTTTGCCTTTATAATCATCTGCCTATTCTGTTTTGACTTAATGAGCAAAATCTATGTGGCGCGGGGTGATCTAAAAAATGCTAGATTATATAGTTGATCTCATTGTGATAAAATAATTACTTTTTCTTCTTTCTGTTCTATAGGATGGCAGTATATTGGCATGGAAGTTTAGTCTTATAGAAAATACCTTTGAGCCTGTAGCTTCCCTTGCAGGGAATACACTACGTGTTGTCTCATTAGTCTCAGGAGAAGACAGACTTTACTCTGGTTCCATGGACAAGACAATGAGAGTATGTTTCTTTGACTGCTGACTATTTTTAGTTGATCATGATTTTGGGAAATTTGAAGGAACCATGTTATTCTTGTAAGTTCATAAATATTCCTCTCTCTCTCTCTCTCTCTCTCTCTCTCTCTCTCTCTCTCTCTCAATATACTTTACAATTTGAACCTATTTGTATATTTATGTTTGTTTCCTATTTGAAGAGACATTTGTACATATCACCAATCACTCCATCTAAATCACCTTTCAATTGTAAATTTCTTTTCACCCATGTTTTCAGAAATATTCCTCTCTCTCTCTCTCTCTCAATATAGTTTACAATGTGTAAAGTTGTGTCAATTCCTCACATTTTATTATGTTAGTTCTCTCTCATTGTTTTCTTATCAATTGTTATTAGAGTTTGTGATATTTTGGGAAGTTTTCAATTCTATATTCATTAGAGTTTCTTCTACCTAGAATTTTCCTTGAACTCTCTTATTCCATGCATCATTTTCTTGTTTTTTTCTTGCACTCACAAAACCAACAGATTCCTTAACCTACATTTGGGTGATTGTCAATTTTCAACAAAATTATGCCACTTTTATGGTAATGTGGATTCTTGCTATAGATAAAAAAAACTTTATCTCCATGGCTCCCTAGCATGTTCCAAAAAAAACTAAACCTTCATAGGATTTCAAATTCATCCCAGATGATCAGTTGCAATAGAAAATACATCAACAACATAAGTTCTGGGCTGAGGGAATTGCAATATAGAAGTAGCAACAAAATGGGTTTTGGGAGAAGATGATTCAGCACATGATGTCCATGTTCGAACAAATGATGGAAGAATGACAACAACATCAGCAACATCTGTAACAACCAAAAAATGTGTTATTTTCCATCCCCATTGATATGAGAAGAATTTATTTCCATTACTAGTAGGAGTACTTAAGGTTGCTACTATAGTTGGCTATAGGGGAGGGAGAACATATAGTTTTATGTAGAGAAAATTTGATGCCATTCATGTAGCATGGGACATGTGTTCCTTTATGATCACTTGGAAGGCCTTTAAAGTTTCCAATTTTGGAATTTTCCTTCCTTTCTAGGATTCAACTTCAAGTTTTGTGTCTCTAGTTCACCTAGGATTTCTCTCTATTCAATTCACGCATTAGACATATTGTGCATCTTTTTTTAACTTTTTTCCTAGGAAGCATGGTTCTCAATAATGATTTCATTGACATCTTGGTCAGCATTAACCAGTGGCACCATTTAATACTCAATAAAAGGGGCATTGAAAATGGGACGAAACATAAATATATCATAAAAATAACATACCGTTATGGGATTGAAAGACAAGTTTGAATAGAACCAAAACATACCTATGGATTTCTTTGCTTGCCCATGAACTTCTTGCATTAATTTCATACTCTCCACGTTTGGTTGGTTACATGGAATAGAGTATTCATAGTAAGTAATATCACCATGAGAGGGAATGGGAGGGTTACATAAATGCAAGAAGGAAAAGTGGTCACAAAGTTAGTAGGGTTAGTAGTGATTTCTAGAGTAGAAGAGGAACATTGGTCAATATCAACCATCAATATTTGTTTGTTGGATTCACAAGCATTGATGAAATCTATATTGTTAGAAACTAGATGAGTAATGTCAAGGGGAACAATCATTTATTTCCGAATAGTAATGTTAGTAGGGTTTGTAGTGAGGCTATTGGGAGCAGGGAATGGAAGTGAAAAACAAATAAAACGATTATGTTTTGGGAGTGTTTTTTATATAATATATATTTTAATAAATTTTGATTCATATATATTAAAAAAACACACATAATGCCAAACTAGCTATAAAAAACATGAAAACATGGATCCATCCATTTAGTACACATATAGTACACATAGGTGTAGTGAATGATGAACTATGTTAAAATTTTCGTGCTCTATTGGGAAGTGTGACAACAAATTATCAAGGATTTGAGGAATCCCACAAAACTTTACCTACATTTTATTTTTAGAATTTAGTTCCACATTAAAAGACAAGAATACAAAATTTGAAAGGATAAAGGAAAATGATCAATATTTTCACCAGTTTGAATTTTTGGCAGCCAGGAGGATGAGTTCTTCTTTTAATCATCTTCATGTTCTGTTTTGACTTAATGAGAAAAATCTATGTGACGAGGGGTGATGTAAAAAATGCTAGATTATATAGTTGATCTCATTGTGATAAAATAGTTTGCAAAATACTTACTTTTTCTTCTTTCCGTTCCACAGGATGGCCGTATATTGCATGGAATTTTAGTCCTATAGCAAGTACGTTTGAGCCTGTAGCTTTCCTTGTAGTGCATACACTACCTATTGTCTCATTAGTCTCAGGAGCAGACAAACTTTACTCTAGTTCCATGGACAAGACAATAAGAGTACGTTTCTTTTTTTGTTGACTATTTTTAGTTGATTATGATTTCGGGAAATTTGAAGGAACCATGTTATTCTTGTAAGTTCAGAAACTTCTGGCAAATTTTGACCACTCATAAAAAAATTATGATAAATATTTGTTGAAGTTTTTGTACAATATTTCAAATTATTATTATGTTTATATATGCAACAAAAAGGTGATAAAATTTTCAAGAAAGTTAATTATAACCTATATAACTCTCGACAACTATTTATTTTTAATTGATGAATCTCTTTGGGCAAAATTTGCCAAGTGGTAATCCTAGCTATAAAAAGTGTACCTCTTGTGATCAATATCTCCTTTGTGTTGCCCAATGGTAATCCTAGATGGTAATCTCCATAGCCAAATTTCACTGGCTCTATGTTGGTCTGTAAAATTTCAAGATAATTGTTGTTCATAATTGAATTGAGAGATTGTTGGCGGGGATAATTTGATCTCCTTTGTTTAGAGTCTAGACTTGTTCTAACATTGATTATTGCATAATTTATTAAGCTTCTTTTTCTTATATATTTTCAAGGCTTCTGACGTATTTGGGTACATTTTATTCGAGACATATGTAAAGACATAAAGTTAGAAATAGTATATGTAGGATACTTGCATTGCCCCCTTGGGGGGTTGGGACCCAAGATGGCCTTTTATGCAAAGAATTTCTTGGAGATCAAAATGGCCTCATAGTGCGGCCACCTTACACGCTTTGACATGGGATAGCAGGCCCCCTCCCCCAACTAGGTCCCAACAACAAATCACCTTGCCTAAACAAAGAGACATCCCCTAGGCCAAATCCAACATCTCCAACTAGTTTTCTATACTAAGATTCTCCCCTTCAACCTTGGATGGCAAGAGACCTTCCCATTCGACTTCAAAGGAGGACCCCATCTCTCTCTGGTACAATGACAATCCCTTGAAGCTTTGAGGCTCTTTTCCTTGTACTTTTATCTAAAGTACAATATTTATTCATGGCATTATGATAGTTGTGCCTAAGTAATAGATTAGCTTTTATTTTTTCTTTTTGCTTTTATAGGAGTGATATTTGCACTCCCACTATGAAATTCCATGTACAACCTAAGTAGTCTCGTTGACCTCTTTTTGGTCATTTGTTGGACATTAATAAACTTATCTTATGTTATAAACATCAAAAACATCTAGCCTTTGTTTCTTATTCAAGTTATTATTTACCATTTATCATTTCTAACATGGAAGAATAGAAAATGCTTCCAACTTTTACTTAAGCGACAAGCATCCACCACCTATCAAGAGTTGGGACATCATTTACACTATAGGACAATAGGAAACTTGGCCCAACTTAATGATTAGAATGGATCAACCATATAATAGTGGCCCCCTTGCAGTCTTGCATCGAACTCTTTGATAGATGACCACATAATGTAAGAGGAATCGAACCCTAGAGGACACTATGACAACACCCCACTTTCACCAACTAGGCTCAGACTCTCATGGCATGTTTAGTGTTTCTAGGAACATAGCCTCAAGACATGTTTTAAGGAACAAGAAAACACGAGAAGCATAATATATTTGTGCAAACATATGAAACAATATGCCGAACAAGTCAATTTCCAAAATACCCTGACAAATATTTCAAAACTCCCAACATAAACAGAACTATGCATTGAAAGCATACATTACATCCATGGAATCATAGCCAAACAACAATCACCAATAATAGCTCTTAAATACTATCAATGCCATGAGTGGTAGAATAAAATTATAAATGTTATATTAATCATCTATTATTGCATCTCCTTTCGAAATAATAGATGTATGATTCCATTCCTTCTGTCTGGCAGGTTAATTGGAAACTGAAAAGCTAAACCATAAAAAAAAGAAACTCTGGTGTCAAATCCATTTACTATGTTTATTAAGAACTCAACTGAAAACTGTACACTATAATTATACATTTTAATATCTGAAGAACGGATAATAGAGAAGGATGAAACAAAAAGGACTATCCATACCTCCATCCATAGAACCTAAAAATATGCTTTTCAAATGACCTAGACTCTTTAACATGGTAGAACTGCCATCAATGTGTCCACTCATTGTTGCCAGAAAGGGTTTTGCAAAAATATGATTACCAAGAAGGCCACAAATAGAAAATAATCAATTGCTCAGAATCCTTAAAGCTCATCCTGGTCACAAAGTGTCCAATTACAATATGGCATAACTGATGAAAGCATTGAATTTTGTAAATTCTAAAGCACAACTCTACCTTGTCTAATTTTGTTGCATTGAGAGCACGGACATATTCTTGAGCTCTTGCCTGAGTATGTAGGTTGGGATTGAAGTTTCTAAAAACCCTTTGTTATACATAAACAAGCATCAAAGAGATATATAAGAATTCAAACTTTTGCCATAAGTAAATAAAGTAAAATTGATTGAACACAAAAATTACAAAGAGAAAATTTATGAAAATATTTCAGCTCTACATGCACCTATTGGGGATAAACTTTGTATTAGGTCTATTTACATCAACAGTGGCTTCATTGACTTAAAATTATATTCTCGGTCAATTCCATGACCAAATGGTCAAAGCATCCAAAACATAAGCAAATTTGTATTTATTGATCCTCAATTGGGGCATTAGCTTATGCAGATAATCAAATTTTTCAAGATTGCAATGAACTGATAGCCAGAGCCAGAAATGAAGATGGATTGCTTTATGTGAATCTCACATCAACTGTAATACTTCACTTTTGTTGCACGTAAAATAACGAATGGGAGAAACATCTAATTTCCGTTTTTGTAAAACCATATGCCCATATTCTACAGAACGAAATCCTATTGTAATTCCCCATGGATCATTAGATGTAGGATGCACCTAACAATATGCTGTAAATGTTTTGAGAATGTTTTTCTTTTTAGATTGGCCAGAAGCCTGTAACTCATATTTACGTGATAGTTAGAAGTGTACTAGCCAAAAATAAGTAGTCTGGTTACTCTTCGACTGTTAAATTTTCAGAATTTACTTCAATCTAATCTAGGATCTTAATTGAGAGAACATGTACATCAAATCTACAGCGTATCAATCATGGACACAATAATGCAAGCACACAAGAGACACAGAGTTTACTTGGGGAAAACCATAAAGGTGAAAAACCCCAATAACTTCCTCAGAGATAGATAGAGCAATGATACAACCAGAATACAAGAGATAGTCTTCTCCTAGCAGCAGAGCCTCCTCCTCCACAAGTGCGCCACTCTCCCAAGTGTGAGTGAGATAATAGAATGTGTAAAATGATAGAGACACACTCTCTATTTATACACTAACTTGACTTGACCTTTACTCAACTAGGTCGGCCTCAACTTAACCACTTAACATAATGCTGACTGGGCTGACCCCCACTAGGGTGGTCTAATAACCCTTTGACCCACATGGCTGACCCTCAATAGGGTGGTATAATAACCCTTTGGCCCACATGACTTATACGGGGCCGACCCCAACAAGGTGGTCTAATAACCCATCAAGTATAAGTTACGACATTTACAATATAAATGACGGCACTTCTGTATAGAGGAATAATAACATCTCTATAGGAATATAACCACTTCTGTATAGAGGAATAATAACATCTCTATAGGAATACAATATACATATATGTGAAATACATTCCAAAGTTACATATACATCAACACTCCCTCTTAACTAGGAAGGTATTTCTCGACACAGGTCTTCTAGCACAAGTCATCTTCTCTAGATCATCGTCACTGGATAATCGTCATCGAGTCATCATCATCGTCACTGCTGCTGCTATCTCAATCAATATCTGAATCTACTCATCATAGGAAGTTCTACAGAGCCAGTCCTTTTTCATACTGGATGTAGGCCCACCACCTGCAGGTCTTCGTCATCACTGGCCATATTGTGGAAATCTCAAGACTTATTACGTGCGTCACAAAACCTTAAAAGAGTCTCTTGACTAGCAAGAACCCTAAAGAGCATCTGAGGCCTTTTTCAACCTATCCAGATCCCCAGGACTTATTACATGTGACCCCACCACAAAACCTCAAAACAAAATCCCAGGACTGATTACGAGCACAAGGCTCAACCTATCAGATCTCCCAGGGCACAAATTACATGTGGTCACCACAAAACCTCGAAAGAGCATCCCAGGACTGATTACGAGCACTAGGCTCAACCTATCAAATCTCCCATGGCACAAATTACATGTGGTCATGGAAAAGCCTCGAAAGAGCATCCCAGGACTGATTACGAGCACAGCTCAACCTATCGGATCTCCCAGGGCACAAATTACATGCCATAGGATAAAACCTCAAAAGAGCATCTGCCAGATATCCCAAGGCACAAATTACATGCCATAGGAAAAACGTCGAAAGACTATCTGCAGATCTCCTAGGGCACAAATTATATGTCCTCCCAAGCAAAACCTCGAAAGAGCATTTGCCAGATATCCCAGGGTACAAATTACATGCCATAGGCAAAACCTCGAAAGACTATCTGCAAATCTCCTAGGGCACAAATTACATGCTTATTTGCACAACTTGTTCCACGGCCACAGAGTATCAACCTGATACTCACCATACATCATCCTGATGTACACATGATCATCCTGATCATCATCACTGCAACATCCTGCTGCATGTCATCTGGAGCAACATCCTGAAGCTCGTCATCCATGATCATCCTGATCATACAATGTATCTACCTAATGCATACCAAGTATCTACCTGATACATATCATCATACATGATCCACCTGATCATACAATGTATCCACCTAATACAAATACAAATACATGATACATATCACCATACATGATCCACCTGATCATACAATGTATCCACCTGATACATATACAGATACATGGTCCAAGCATCCAACATGATGCATATACAAAAATACATACAAGTGATCCAACTGATCATATCTAGCATCCAACATGACGCGTACATACATATACATATAAATGATCCAACTGATCATATCCAGCATCCAACATGATGCGTACATACATATACATATAAATTATCCAACTAATCATGTCCAACATCCAACATGATGCATATATAGAGAATTAACTGGAGCATCATCCTGATGCTCATCATCCAGTGCTTATATCCACAGCCATGTGAAGGATCCTCCTTCCAACATGCTTGGAATGGCTTCTGCAAATGTGTCCATGAATTATTCCTTGAAGTTTCATCAATCTGAAGAACACCAAGCCTCTCCCTGAAGTACTCGAACTTCACCCTGGCTAGTGGCTTCGTCAGTACATCTGCAATCTGCTCATCCATCGCAATGTACAGGAGCTTCATAGCTCTCCTCTCTGCACCATATCCCTGATATAGTGATATTTGATCTCTATGTGCTTCGACCTGTCATGAAACACTGGGTTCTCGGACAGCCTCACAACTAGCTGAAGAGGATGCAACTGCCTCAGCTGTACTCAGTGCTACGCAGGACTGATTTCGGCTAAACCAAGAGATCACACCTACTCCCATACTGAAGCAGCATCCAGATGTGCTCTTCCTATCTACAGCACTTCCATCCCAATCCGAATCAACATAACCCTGTAGGTTAAACTTTTGATTCACTTCATACTTGAACCCATAATCAACTATACCCTTTAGGTACCTCAGAATATTCTTTACAGCAACCAGGTGAACACTCCACGTATCCATCAGGAACTGGCTCAATGTGTTCACCACAAAGCAAATATCTGGTCTCATGTTCGTCAAGTACATCAAGGACCCAATCATCTGATGATACATAGTGATATCAACTGGCTCAGATGAATCATCACACAGATGCTTCAGGTTCAATGCCATAGGTGTGGCCATAGCCTTGTATTCCATCATCCCAAACCTCTTCAAGATCTCTACTACATACTTCCCTTGTCCAAGGAAGATTCCATCACTCTGCCACACCTCCATGCCAAAAAACAAATAGTGCATCATCCCCAAGTTCTTCATCTAGAACTCGGCAGCAAGCTTCTATTGTGTGTTGGCAATCAATCTGTCATCTCCTGTTACAAATAGGTCATCCATATACAGGGGTAGAATCATAGGATTCCCTTCCTCAACCTTGTAGTAAAGGTTGGAATCTGCTTCACCCTTGGTAAAGCCCAAACTGGATAGAAAGATATCTATCCTACCAAGTTTTGCACACATATATGACTACACCATTCAAGAAGGCTATCTTGAAATCCATTTGGTGTATCTTCTATTTCATCACTTTTATATTTCTCTATGCTGCCATCTGCAGCATGCTTGATCTGATAGTTCCATTTGGAAGTCACAACAGACTTGCCTTCATCTCTTGGGACCGCATCCAAAACATCGTTCTTCATGATCGACGGAGCATGGCATTCTTCCCGTATCCTGGGAACTTCAATATCTTCAATAGATAATTTTGTTGCTTGAACAAATGTTGTAGTCCTTCTTTTGTAGGTGATGGTATACGATCTTTCCTACACAACAAGTTAAATTGCATGATTAGAGAACATCTCATAGTTTTCAGAACAAATTCTTACACATAAATAAATATGTCATACAGTCATGCAATTATCTTAGCCAATGCTTCAATACAACATTTATCCATATTCCGTAAGTTTCTAGATGCCTTCCAATCTCTACCAGAACATTGTTAAGAGTGTGCACAACTCCTGACATGTCAGCAAAGAGGTTTCATTCTAGATAAGTAGCAATGGAATGTTGTACAATGCCATAGGCCACTTACCCATGTATATTAGTAGTATACTATTCATCAATGCAACTATTCTAATATCCATCATACACAACCTAATTCTAGGAGCATAAGCATATACCTCATTGAATAACATTATGTAAGAAATGACAATTCAAATACTTATCTTTGTTTGGTTGCTGGGTGGACTCCCTCTAAATCTTTGCAACTCCATTCTGATGTGGATTGTGAGAAGTGGTCAACTCCCTCTGAATATCTGCATCCTTGCAGAAACTACTGAAGTGTGCTCCTTTGCTTTCTTGCAGGAACAACTGGAGTGTGCTCCCTCTTGATCTTTGCTTCCTGGATTACCTGTCCTTGAACTTATATCCATCCTTAACCACTATGCATGCTTATTAGTGTCATCATTGTGTTATCCTTGAGGTCTCTTACATAATCACACATTCATTAGTATAATCTTAATACTATCAAAACACAATAGTCTTAAACATGTATAGTCATGATCATTCACAGATAATAAACATTAGTATTCAAGGTTTCAGGGAAGTCTTCTTTTACTCATGCATATTCTTATTTGATCATAGGATTCTTCTGGTTAGTTAAATCATCAATGCATAAACCCGTGATTACTCAAACCTATACCTTCATGATTCTTTTGGTTAGTCATATCATCAATTATGGTAAGAAACATAATATGCATACAACCATGACTTCATGAATAATCATTATCAACAACACAACAGTATAAGATCCTAACACAAGGTAGGATTCTAGCTTGATATAGGGAAAACATACCTGGATTAGCATGCTAGCTAGTTATGTCTAACATACCCACATAATGTCTTCTGGTTTTCTTCAATGACTTGTGCTAGTAACCTGCATATCTCATAAGTTAACCATTGTAGAACCAAGTTATACATACCTCGAAAGTAGATCTTCTATGTGATCCATGACAATGGATGAATCTTTGTCTTCATGTCACCATGAGCATATGCTCTTGAAGTAGAACATGATTTGTCTTTCTTGGTGTACATTTTATGTTAGTGGACAACATAAACCTCATACAACACCATAATGCATTAGTACAATCATAAGTGTCAACACCCTAATGCATGCATTCATAATTTTGTTAAGGCGATACAGCAAGTCTAAAATCAAGATTGTTCTAACCGTAATAACATGAAGACAAACATATCATAAAGTTAATCATGAAAAAAAAATCTCGAGACATACCTAGATGAGTCATACATTTCGAGATTGCTTGTAATCTTCTTATGTAAGGCCTTAGCCTCATCTCCCTCTGAAACATGAACTTCTTCACTTATGCAGGTGACCAATCCATCTTCTTCTAGGATTAACCCAATCCACTTGAGTTGCAAGAACTGGATCTGGAGCTGGATTAGGGTTTTTCAAGGAAACACCAAAAATTCAAACTTCCGAAAGGATAGAAATATGCGCCTTGATGAGCTGATCAAGTTGGTATATTCAGAATTTGAAAACTGCAAAGTTTCACCCCTCGAAATTGCCTTTTAGATTTATGGATTCAATAGGGAGGAGCCTGAATTAGGGTTTGAGTTTCCCGAACCTTCACCCAACCAAAGATTTGGTTCAAAGCTCTAAGCTTCAATTTTTCTAAGGAGCTTCCAGCTGTGGTCATAGATTTCCAAAATTCCAAGTTTTGCAGAAGCCCAAATTTTCCATCTTTTCGATCAAAGTCCCGAACTGGGGTTTGATCAAGCCCGGCCTTCTGCACAACCAAAAAATCTGATCTTGGTCTCTAAATTTTTATTTTGATGAGTAGCATCCAGCCGTGGTCTCCGATTAGACAAATTCCAACTTTCTCCGAAGCCCTAAATTCCGAAAGACATGAATGAAGGTGCTAAAAAATAATTCTGTTTTGACAGAAATATGTACCTGATTGTTTCTGGTGTAACTCTGAACTTTTCGATCCACAGGGTCAGAAAATTTTTCTTGAGATAGCATGACCTATCATCTTTCCATCCCGATAGGTCTGACCTCAATTGGATTCTCTGAGAGAGAGTTATTCCAAGTGTCGCAATGTGACCTGTTTATGGGATAATACAGGAGAGCGAACTTGTACGACATGCCACGTGTCACTGGTTCAACTTCGGCCTCTGAAAATTTTTCTTAAGATAGTACCATCTATGTACTACTTGTCACTATTTACAAAATTTCATTTGGAGCTTCCTAGCCCAAGTTATGACCTTTTTCCAAAGGTCACCTGATTTTGACTCAGATCTGGAAGAGGCAAAAACCCTGTATTGTATAGATCATAAATCACAAAGTACAACAAATTAGAGGTTTTCCTTTGGACACAAGGTACATGGGGATCTGATCTTTGACTTGTAAAAATTTCAGATCCGAAAAATTCTCCAAAATGGATTTATAGTGAAAGTGCTACGTTGATTGGTTTTTTCTATATCAAGCCCTAGCATCGTAAGTGCAACAAGTGTCATACATGCCAAATCATGCCTTCTTTCAGGATAGCTCTGATACCATGTTAAATTTTCAGAATTTACTTCAATATGATCTAGAATATTAACTGAGAGAACAACATGTACAACAAATCTACAGCATATCAATCATGGACACAATAATGCAAGCACACAAGAGACACAGAGTTTACTTGGGGAAAACCATAAAGGTGAAAAACCCCAATAACTTCCTCAAAGATAAATAGAGCAATGATACAACCAGAATACAAGATATAGTCTTCTTCTAGCATCAGAGCCTCCTCCTCCACAAGTGTGCCACTCTCCCAAGTGTGAGTGAGATAATATAATGTGTAAAATGAGAGAGACACACTCTCTATTTATACACTAACTTGACTTGACCTTTCCTCAACTAGGTCGGCCTCAACTTAACCACTTAACATAATGCTGACTGGGCCAACCCCCACTAGGGTGGTCTAATAACCCTTTGACCCACATGGCCGACCTCCAATAGGGTTGTCTAATAACCCTTTGACCCACATGACTTATACATGGCCGACCGCAACAAGGTGGTCTAATAACCCATCAAGTATAAGTTACGACATTTACAATATAAATGACGACACTTCTATATAGAGGAATAATAACATCTCTATAGGAATACAATATACATATATGTGAAATACATTCCAAAGTTACATATACATCAACATGGACTATGCACAATTGGACATGAGAATTATAAAATCATGATTCAGTGTAAGGAAATCCAAGTGGGTTTTCTGGCATTAACCATAACTATCATAATGTATCCTTTTATCAAAGCAGTAAAAAATTCTTTAAATATAGGCTAACAAATCCCATAGTTTGAAATAACTTCATTGAGAGATGAGCCCCCTTCGCATTGGGTAAATCCAAGATAAACACAATGGACATCTTGATTCTTCTATCAACTTAAATCAACCTCATTTTGTCATACATCTTTCCACTAGTGAAGTACTACCATCTTCCTCCAAACATTATGGCACCTTAAGACGTTATCGAGTCACTAAGATAGGGACTTGACTCTTACATATGCAAGGAGATGTTTTCTACCGCTGGTTGAAGGAAAAGTTCTTAAATTTGACCCAATAGTGCAAGCAAGATATTGTTGTATCTACTTCATTGCTTCCTTCTTCTGTTAGTGGCTAGCATTTTTAGGAATAAACCACAATTGTGAAGCTTTGTGGGTGCAAGTGCAGATGCCGGTACAAGGACACTATTTCTAAAATCCAATTTAGGGTGTGGGGCTGCATCATATGCACATACACATGCAAACACTATAATTTTCCCTGCCTTTTAAAAAGAATAGACCGAGGATTTGGTTAAGATGCAATAGCCAAATGAAGCACAATAAATCTCTGTAGGTAGATTCTGCCTTTATCTATGAAGGTGCTATTAACATCACCAGTCTCTGTACATGAAAATATATGTTAGCAATAGTCACATTTGGAATAGTTTTCTTGTAAAATTGCTTGACATATTTGATATGTTCCTCCTTCTAGTGAGGCAATAATATTTTCAGGAAATGAATGAGGCAATAAGTCTAACAACACCCTTCTAACCTGCATATTATAAATTCTTCTAAGATCATTTTGAAAGTTTATAGAGTTATTAGCTATTGAGCTCCTTATATTCTATCATCTCCTTTAAGAGGTATGCCATAAATTGATTATGTCATATCGAAATTGCCCAGGCCCCATGGTTAATGGCACCTTATGACATTCTAATACAAAATCCCCATGTTCCACTATTACTTGGAATTCTTGATTGGATATACAAATGAATTTAGTACTGAATCATCTTTTAGATTGAAAAAACTATGAGCACTACCATGATTACCATGATTGACTAGTATGTTAAGTGGTTTGATACTTAAATTTACTTAAAGTAGTCCTACTTTTTTTTTTGTAAGCTAGAGGTAATATTTGTATTATAGTAAACAAGAAATGAACTGTAAATATTCTATGCTGGATGGCCTGCCACTTGGGAAACCAGACCAGCCATAAGGAAAATTCTTATCTATCTGAATTGTCTGAGACATATTACCTGGGATACAAACTAGGATAGCTACAGGAATATTATATTTACTGTAATAAAAAAACATTCTAGAAAAACTTGAAAATAAAACTAAACAGGATTATTTGCTTCATGAGGAATTGACATATCTACCCCTGGATCACAATCTAAAGGTCGATGCTCAAGGGAATTCACCTTCTGCTCTTCAGAACTTTTCCCCTGTTCATAATCAAAAACCTTAAAAACATTCCCACAAGCAGAGTAGGCGATGAGGTCCTATTTGGCATCCACTGTTCTCATTAAAACCAATAGTTAATCCAGTTGTAAGAATATTTCATTTGTGTGTGTTTGAAGGGGTGGAGGAAACAGACTAAATAATTTTTCTTTCAAGTTGCAAAATTAGCCAAATGGTAATCCTAGATGGTAATCTCCATAGCAGAACTATGCTTCTCAATGGGAAAATTCTAGATGTAACTTTTGAGGGTGAGATACATTCTTTAGAGCCAGTGACAATTGATGCTGACAGGTGTATTTTTTTAGCACCTCTCTCTATTGCATTTTTGTCTCTTTCAGATGTTCAATTCTCAACATGCAACAATTAGGGGTTGATTATCTAGAAAAACAAAATATCATTCGTTAAGTTGGTTTATGTAAAAAAGCTTTAACAACAGCTGAATTGAGTTACCTATTACTGCCGAGACACAGTTTTAATAAATCATTTTCACTATTCAATGAGTAAATTTGTGCTATATTGAGTTGAGATGATTGATTGCTTTAACTTATCTCATTTTTCATGACTTATGTTTTGGAAAATGTTGTGCAAAGAGAGGCTTTGAAATTAAGGTGATCATTTCTTCTGTTAAAATATGCCTTAAGGTGATCATTTCTTTTATTTGTCAAGCACATGCTAATTATTTGTTCGTCACATCATGCAAAATCCTGCAGTAGTGCTGTGGCAATTTTTGTAACTTAATGTTTTTGGCTCTTGAACATTTTAGAAGCGGAAAAGAATAATGAAGATGAAGATGATGGCATGGATGGCCAGAAGACTGATGAGGAGGAGGAGGAAGAAGATGATTCGGATAAGGAAATGGGAGTTAATACTGAATATGGGGATGAAGCTGATAGTCAAAAGCTTCATAGGCTAGCAGCCAAGGTGCTTTAACATTTACTAGAGTTTAGTTTCTTGAGAAGGAAAAATTGTCTGACAGGTGTTTAGTTTCTGGTGTTGTATTTGGCTCAAGTGCTGTTAAGTTCTTAAAGAAGTTTGGTGCAAATATTGAATTTTCAGGCCAAACCTTTCCAAGCACATGTAGATGATTCTGATGATGATTTCAGTGACAGTGAAGAGTTCCAGTCTTTGATTGACAATGTGGATACTTTTGTGTTCTTCAGTGATACCATGAAAGTCTTGGCACCTTCTGTATCTTAACATTTGGAAACAATTTAGAGTGCTTCTATCTGAAAATTTGCTGCTACAATTTTGTTATATTTATAATGCAATAAAATTCATCCATTGCTAGCTGGGTTTAGACATTAAGTATACATTTAGTTACTAATATTATATTTTATTTCATGGTTCTTCCATCAGCCATGTATGTTTCAGATCCAAGAAGGTTTCAGCATCTAACCCAGTCAATGGACTTCCACAACGAAGCTGTTGCAAATGTTGTAGCACATCGTGCTGAAGAGAGGAAGGTGGATATTGAAAAGGAAAAGGCAGAGAAAGCTGCAAGTTGTGTGGTGCCACAACAATAGTTCTATAAAATTGCAAAGATTTGTTTCTTTTTGATCCATTTATTATTCATCAAATTTTATTGGTGAGTTTTAGAATAAATATACCAAGGAAATTTAGTCTCATTTTGTGACGGAAGCAACATCACGTCCAGAGTTTTCGAGTGTCTTCACATATCCTGTAATGTGTTCGATTGTTCTCGATGCTCCCTATGTTGAAGTTCCTTTGTTAGTTAACATGTGGAATCTTTTTTAAAGTTTTGCTTGGATGTATAGATGCCTGAAGTACCCATGTTGAGTATAAATTTAGTTTTGGCTTTCATGTACTCGATTCAAAATCAACTGTGGAAGGATTTCCCCATCTTACCTGCCTAAATTGTTGAATACAAATGTAAGTATAAATTCTTTTTTTCTGTTTAATTAGATTTATGGGTGGTTGTCTCTAAATCTACAGGAAGATGTAGAGGTCAGTGAAGTCGAATATCCTAGGAATCCATGAATGTAGAACTTCTGAGATTGGTAATGTTATTTTTAATGTGTCCATATAATGTTATTTGGGATTTTCCCAATAATATAGTTATATTTTTGTGGACAAAGAGAGGATATCCAAGATGGAAGTTATATGTAAGTGTTTCACCTGGCTGTGTATTATCAGCAAGGCTCTATAACTGGTTAAATTTATCCTAGCCAATTCGACTGACTCTGAATTCATCATGAGCCAAGTCGTAATGGACTCAGAATATGGATGATTGTTGCGGACATAAAAAATTTCTGTTATTTTGAGTTTCAATGTCATGGCCAACCTTCTTGATTTGCTTGACTTTCCCTTTGCAACACATTTGGTCATTGGGCCTGTTTGTAGAAGAATATAATAAGATGTTAAATTTTAAAGAAGCATGCCATGTTCTCTTGTTAACTTTGACAAATTGCCAACCATGACTAGATCTTGCAGATACAAGCAGTAGTTTGATATCATGGACCTATTTGTTATTAGATTTCACTGTGATCGAGATCTCATTTTTGTAGCGAGGGAGGTGGCTTGGATCACATTGGAGGAAGATGATTTTGGGACACCATTTGCTCATCCTTTGATTCTATATAAACTAAAATTATCCTTTCCATGGAATCATCCACCATTATATTCAAGTTACCTATGAATTTTTAGTCAAATTCAGACATCTTGGCATGACTCTAGATGACTCAGTAGATAGTTTAACAATGGATGCATGCTTGTCATTCCTATAAATTTCTGGGATTTTTTCATTTTGCATCATTCAAGCATACAAAATACTAATTACCAAGTTAATATAGATCCATAATGGATTACCTTGTACTAGTCCTTCAAGTCTTTCAACTTCTTTTCTTAAGTTCAAAAATATATTTGCACTTAATAAATGCAGTTGAAAGACTTGAAGGACTAGTACAAGGTAAGCCATTATGGATCTATAGTAACTTGGTAATCATTATTTTGTATGCTTGAATGATGCAAAATTTATTTGAATATGATCATTGTCAAGTAATAACAAATTATTAAAGGGTGCTAGCTCAATGGTAGAGCACCTACCTAATTATAGGCAGGAGATTGGTGGTTCGATTCCTCCGTACCCTATCATAAATTAGTGACTAAGAAAACAACTAAATTCACATATATACAACTATTAGTAGCTAATTTCCAGTATCTTATAGCGTGACTAACGTTTAGTCGTATTTATCTTAGTCATTAATATGTTATCATCTAGTAGTTTATTTAGTTGTATATTTGGTCATTAATTGTGGCAATCAATGACTAAATCAGTGACTATCAATGACTAAATCAGTGACTATCAGTGACTAATTCAATGAACCACTTATACTATGAATTGAGAACTCGACACAGTTCTCGTTTTTCTCTCTCCTAATTTTAGTAGGTATTTTTAGCTCCGTTTCAAAAAGGGGTAATGCTAGTATCACACATTTTCATTTCGAGGCATTTTTTGGTACCTGGGAATTATCTTTATCGTAAAAAAAATTAGTTTCTATTTTCAGGTGCATTTTTAGAAATTTAGCAAAATAGCATACATTTTTAAGCAATTTATAATGAAAAACATATACATTTTGCAATTTTTTCTATAAAATAAGACATTTTTATGGATAAAATAAGACACTTTTATTGACAAAATTGTAAAAAATTCCAGAAAATATAGACATTTAAGACCATTTTCAATCAATTTTCAGATATGTTTTGTATAAAAATGATACTATTTCATATTATTTTCTGAAAAGTGTTGATTCACATAAATTCAAGAAAAACTATACAAATTATTTGTAAAAAACATATTTCAAACATTATATATAGAAATTTTATTTCTAAAATTAAGTTTGAAAGTCAAAACATTACTAATATATCTTATCAAAATATGGTCAAACTTGGCATTTTTTTCAAAACATGAAAGTAATCAACAATATCATGCAGGCCAAATTCATGTCCTCTTCTGCTGCATGTTTCCCCCCTCTAACATTATAATAAAATAAATTAAAAAACAAATTAAACTAACCCCTAACAACATTATAATAAAAAATTCTTAACAACATTATAATAAAAAATTTAAAGAAAAATTAAAAACAAATCAAACTAACCCCTAACAACATTATAAAAAAAAAAATTTAAAAAAAATTAAAAACAACTTAAACTAACCTAACAACATTATAAACTAACATTTAAAAAAAAATAAAAAAATTAGACTAACATTAAAACTAATATTAAAACTAATAGATTTAAACTAATGTTCTTATAATTAAAAATTAAAAATAAAAATAAAAACCCAATAAACTAACCTAACATTATAATTAAAAAATAAAACTAATTAACTATATACTAACATTACACAAAATTAAAAAAAACTTAAAAACAAAATAAAAATAACATTATAAAAAATTAAAAATTAAAAAAAAACAAGCTATACAAAATTTTAAAATAAATTAAAAACAAAAATAAAAACAGACTAAAAATAACATTATAAAAAATTAAAAATTAAAAAAAAAACTATATATAATAACAAATCAAACTATATAACATTTAAAAACAAATTTACAAAAAAAATTAAAAACAATAAAAATATAAAAATATAAAACATTAAAACAAAATTTTAAAAACAATTAAAAAACCAAACTATACAAAATCTTTAAAAAAATTAAAAACAAAATAATTAAAAAAAAACTATTCTATACAAAAAAATTAAACACAATTTAAAAACAAAACAAAACCATGCAATGGTCGGGGAGGTGGATTGCGGCGAGGGAGGGGGAGGTGGGCGACAGCGGTGGCGGGGGAAGGGGAGGGCGGTGGAGGGGGAAGGGGAGGAGGTGGTGGAGCTGGGCGGGGGAAGGGAGGAGGAGGTAGGAGGGAGGGGCGGGCATCGAGCTGCTCGCTTGGGCGCCAAAGGGTGGCCCTCACGGCCCCCGTTGATGCTCGACATTGACATCGATGCCCGGCATTGACGTCGATGCTAGGCATTGACGGGGGGCCATGAGGGCCACCGCTTGTCGCTCGCTTGGGCGCTAAGCGACGGCCCTCACGGCCCCCCCGTCGATGCCCGGCATCAACGAGGAGGAGGAGGTGGGAGGGAGGGGTGGGCGTCGAGCAGCTCGCTTGGGCTCCAAAGGGCGGCCCTCATGGCCCCCGTCGATTCCCAGCATCGACGGGGGCCATGAGGGCTGTCGCTTGTCACTCGCTTGGGCGCCAAGGGGAAGCCCTCACGGCCCCCGTCGATGCCCGGCATCGACGACGGGGGCCGTGAGGGCCGCCCCTTGGCACCCAAGTGAGGGAGGTTGCTGGCTTGGGCGCCAAGTGGCAGCCCTCACGGCCCTCGTCGATGCCTGGCATCGACATCAATGCCCGGCATCGACGGGGGCCGTGAAGGCCGCCCCTTGGCGCCCAAGCGAGGGAGGTCGATGCCGGGCATCGACAGGGGCCATGAGGGCTGCCCTTTGGCGCCCAAGCGAGCGGTACCCTCCCCCTCCTTCCTCCTCCCTGCTCCCCTCCACTTCCCCCTCCCCCGGCGCCCGCGCCCTCCCTTCCACCTCCCCCGCCGCCCTCCCTTCCATTGCCGCCACCCACCACCTCCTCCTCCTCCCTTATCCCTCCGTCGCCCTCCCCTTCCCCCTCCTCGCTCCTCCCCCGCCACCCTTCCTTCCACCGCCACCGTCCACCTCCCTGCCATTGCATTGTTTCAATTTTTTTTAAATTTTGTTTAAATTTTTTTTTTTTTTAATTTTGTTTAATTTTGTATAGTTTATGTTTTTTTAAATTTTGTTTAATTTTTTGTTTAAAGTTTGTTTAATTTTTTAAAAATTTTGTTTAAAGTTTGTTTAATTTTGTATAGTTTAATTTTTTTTTAATTATTTTGTTTTTTAATTTATTTTAAAATTTTGTATAGTTTGATTTTTTTATTGTTTTTAAATTTTTGTTTTAATTGTTTTTAAGTTTTTGTATAGTTTTTTTTAAATTTGTTATAATGTTAGTTTGGTTGGTATATAGATACTTAGTTTTTTTTTTTAATGTATTTTTAAATTTTTAATTATAATGTTATCTTAGTTTAGTTTGTTTTTAATTTTTTTTAAATTTTTAATTATAACATTAGTTAAAATTTGTTAGTTTAATTTGTTATTAATTTCTTTTTTAAAACCCAAAGCTAAAATTTGTGGAATAGGGATCATTCATGCAAGATGGGAGTGTGTTAAACCAAGCCGTAGATCCCGAAGGAATATGACATCTGAAATGATGGGTATAGATGTAGACTCAGATTGTGCGCCCATTGATAATAGAGAAGAGTATGGGTCATCTACATCTTCATCAAGTCCTTTATCTCCAGAAAATGTAGATTCTGATGGGGTGTCAGAATCCATGGATGAATTTGAAGAAGCAGTGTAGATGCTTTTTATTAGTATGATTTTTGTAATTGAAACTCTAGAGGAGTTTTTGAGTTTTTGATGATGGGGTGTCAGAATCCATGGATGAATTTGAAGAAGCAGTTTAGATGCTTTTTACTAGTATGATTTTTGTAATTGAAACTCTAGAGGAGTTTTGAATATTTATATGAACCATTTGTTCTAGTATGGTCTAATATATTATCTCATTATGAATCGCAGCATAATTCCTTTGTTTTTATATGGTTATAATGGTGAAATTATTAGAGAAATTTGTTTTTTTGTTTAATATGCAATTTTCCTGAAAGTTGTAATTTATCTCTTCAAGAATTTTTTTTTTTCCAATTTAAGGTTGATTTTAAAGTTTTGTTAAACAACAATATGGGATGTTTAGGCCATGGCTCTATTTTTTACCCTAAAAAAAAATATGTGTATACTAGTATCAACACTTTTCTATTTGGGGGGTGTTTTTGGTGTTTTTTCTGCAAAAATCATCGTTTTTGTGGGTAGAGTTCTCGTTCATAGTATATAGTTCTCGTTTCATAGTATAAGTGGTTAATGGCTAAATCAATGACTAATAAGTCAACCAATTAATGACTAGTGAAATATGACTAGCTATAAGATAGTGGAAATTATGTACTATTAGTCACCAACTAAAAAATAGTCGTTTATAGTCAAATTTCAGTCATTTTTTTAGTCATTAATTTCTCATTTTGCACTAGTGGATAGACAATAACAAGCACTAGGAATCTAGTGCCCTTGATTGTACTAAATGCTCATGTCTCTATGATAATTTTATTTTTTATGAGGTGTATCAATGGTGCACTTATGCCACGTCATTGCACCAATATCTGGTGTGCATGAGTGACATAAGCGCACCGTTTACACGATTATTATTACTTTTTTATTGTATAGTTACCGATGCATGCATTACACTTAAGGGCACCGAAATTTCGGTGCTCTTAAATGTGTAACGCACCAGTGATCGTTTGTGGGATTTTTTTTTTCTTCATGTGGATTGGTGCATTCGAGTCATTTGGATCACACCACCCATGATGCACCATGTAAAATTTTAAAGGGTGCACCATATAGCAGTGCGAGCCGAGCAACTCGAATGCACCACGCAATTTTTTTTAAAAATAGGTGCATTTCAAGTTGAATTTTAAAAAATAAACTGCTAAAAAATTAAATTGTGAACTAAAAAACTTTTTACCTATTGAATGGCGCGTCAAGGAGGCATATTGGTGATGTATGGGAGATTTTATTTTTTCCAAAATGGTTTGAAAAAATTCAAATGAACTGCAACAACCAATGGAAGACAAGGATGCATCCATGTGGACCATGGATATTAGGGCGTCTAGGTGTGTGAAGGGAAGTATCGGTGCAGAAGGGCTCGGACTCACTGAAGTGGGTGAAAATGATTTTTCGACCGCGGTAATTTTTTATTATTAAACCCTGCACTGGTGTACTCGACATAAGGATGCACCAGTGCATTCCATAGTTTAGAGCACTGGAATGAGCCGATGTTAAAATAAACTATTTTTTTAATAAAATAAAATAGTTTTTTTAATAAAATAAAATAATTTTTTTGATAAAATAAAAAATATTAATATTTTTAATAAAATCATTTCTGGTGCATTTGGTTTATGATCCCACAATGGAGCGTCTATAGTCTTTAGCGCACCGAGAATGGTTTTAAAATATTTTGTCAATTATAGAATTATATTTTTTTATTTTCAATAAATGGAATGGCGGTGTGTTATGGTATTCAGAACGCACTGGGGCGTTTAACAATGGATGCACCGTTGTTAGACTTTTGAGATTTTTTTTAAGAAAATAGATTATTATGTTTCATAAAATAATGTTCGGTGTGTTAGGTTTGCAAAGATGCACCAGAGCGGTTATCGTTAATGAACGCACTCCGACCTGAAGGATGTCCCAGCATGTTAAGTGTACACAACTCCGACCTGAAGGATGTCCCAGGGCACAAATTACATGTCCTCCCAGAGCAATGTCTCGAAAGATCATCCCAGGCTATTACGGGTATACAACTCCGACCCATAGGATCTCCCAGACATGCTCATCTGCACAACCTGATCCACGGCCACAGAGTATCAACTTGATACTCACCATACATCATCCAGATGTACACATGATCATCCTGATCATCATCACTGCACTGTCTTGATGCATGTCATTTGGAGCAACATCCTGAAGCTCGTCATCCATGATCATATTGATCATACACTGCACCCACTTGATGCATACCAAGTATCTACCTGATACATATCATCATGATCCACCTAATCATACAATGTATCCACCTAATACATACATAGATACATGATCCTCCTAACCACACACTGTATCTACCTAATACATATCAATATGCATGATCTACCTAATCACACAACGTATCCACCTAATACATATACAGATACATGGTCCAAGCATCCAACATGCTGCATACATACATAAATGATCCAACTGATCATATCCAGCATCCAACATGATGCGTATATACATAAATGATACAACTGATCATATCCAGCATCCAACATGATGCGTATATACATAAATGATCCAACTGATCATATCCAGCATCCAACATGATGCGTATATACATAAATGATCCAGTTGATCATATCCAGCATCCAACATGATGCGTACATACATAAATGATCCAACTGATCATATCCAGCATCCAACATGATGCGTACATACCTAAATGATCCAACTAATCATATCCAGCATCCAATATGATGCGTACATACATAAATGATTCAACTGATCATACTAAGCAGAAACTCGAACATCGTCTTGATGCTCATCATCTAGCACTTACATCCACAGCCATGTGAAGTATCCTCCTTCCAACATGCTTGGAATGGCTTCAGCAAATGTCTCCATCACTTCTTCCTCGAAGTGTCATCGATCTAAAGAACACCAAGGCTCTCTCTGAAGTACTTGAACTTCACTCTGGCTAGTGGCTTTGTCAGCACATCTGCAATCTGCTCGTCCATCGCAACATACAGGAGCTTCTTTGCTCCCCTCTGTACCATATCCCTGATATAGTGATATTTGATCTCTATGTGTTTCGACCTGTCATGAAACACTAGATTCCCAGATAGCTTCACACAACTCTGGTTGTCACAAAAAATACCAGTAGCTTCCAGAGGGAGATCAAATAACTCAAAGAGTAGCTTCCGGAGCCATACTACCTCACAACTAGCTGAACATGCTGCAACATATTCTACCTCGGCTGTACTCAGTGCTACGCAAGACTGCTTCTTGCTAAACCAAGATATCACACCTAATCCCATACTGAAGCAGCACCCAGAAGTGATCTTCCTATCTGCAACACTGCCTTCCCAATCTGAATCAACATCACCCTGGAGGTTAAACTTTTGATTCGCATCATACTTGATCCCATAATCAACTTTACCCTTCAGGTACCTCAGAATATGCTTTACATCAACCAAGTGAACACTCCTCGGATCTGGCTCAATGTGTTCACCGCAAAGCAAATATCTGGTCTCATGTTCGTAATGTACATCAAGGACCCAATCATCTGACGATACATAGTGACATCAACCGGTTTAGATGAAGCATCACACAGAAGCTTTAGGTTTGATTCCATAGGTGTGGCCATAGCCTTGCAGTCCATCATCCCGAACCTCTTCAGAATATCTACTACATACTTCCCTTGTCCAAGGAAGATTCCATCTGCACTCTGCCACACCTCCATACCAAGAAAATAGTGCATCATCCCCAAGTCCTTCATCTTGAACTCGGCTGCAAGATTCCGCTGCGTGTCGGTAATCAATCTATCATCTCTTATTACAAACAGGTCATCCACATACAATAAGAGTATCCTTGGATTGCCTTCCTCAACCTTGTAGTAAAGGTTGGAACCTGCTTTACTCTTGGTAAATCCCAAACTGGATAGAAAGCTACCTATCCTACCATACCAAGTTTTGCACACATATGATTTCCTGTCATGTGTCTCAAAACCAAGTGGCAGCTCCACATACACTTCTTCTTCAACTACACCATTCAAGAAAGCTGTCTTGAAATCCATCTGGTGTATCTTCTATTTCATCACTTTTATATTTCTCTATGACGCCATCTGCAGCATGGTTGATCTAATAGATCCATATGGAAGTCATAACAAACTTCCATTCAGGTCTTGGGACTACATCCAAAACATTATTCTTCATGATCGACGGATCATGGCATTCTTCCCACATCTTGGGAACTTCATTATCTTCAATAGATAATTTTGTTGTTGTACAAATGTTGTAGTTCTTCTTTTGTAGGTGATGGCATACGATCTTTCCTACAAGACAAGTTAAATTGCATGATTAGAAACATCTCATAGTTTTCAAAACAAATTCTTATACATAAAGAAATATGTCATTCAGTCATGCAATTATTTTAGCCAATGCTTCAATACAACATTCATCCATATCCTGTAACTTTCTAGATGCCTTCCAATCTCTACCAGAACATTGTTAAGAGTTTGCACTACTCCCAACATGTCAACAAAGAGGTTTCATTCTAGATAAGTAGCAATGGAATGTTGTACAGTGCCATAGGCCACTTACACATCACATGCATATTAGTAGTATATTGTTCATTAATGCAATCATTCTAATATGCACAATACATATCCTAAGTCTAGCAACATAAGCATATACATCATTGAACAATTTTATTTAAATAAACAAAATATGTAAGAAATGGTAATTAAAATACTTATCTTTGTTTGTCTGTTGGGTGGACTCCCTCTGATTCTTTGCTTCCTTGTAGGAGCTGTTGAAGTAGCTTCTTCTACACCTTTCTGATGTGGAATGTAGAAAGATGGTCAACTCCCTCTGAATATCTGCATCCTTGCAGAAACTACTGGAGTGTGCTTCTTCTTGATCTTTGCTTCCTTGTAGGGGCAACTGGAGTGTGCTCCCTCTTGATCTTTGCTTCCTGGATTACCTGTCCTTGAACTTATATTCATCCTTGGTCTCTATGCATGCTTATTAGTATCACTATTGCGTTATCCTCGAGGTCTCATACATAATCACACATTCATTAGTATAATCTTGATACTATCAAAACACAATAATATTAAACATGTATAGTCATGATCATTCCAAACAGAAATAATAAGTATTAGTATTCAAGGATTCTTATGGTTAGTCATAATATACCTAAATCCATGATTACTCAACCCTATGACTCTTCTGGTTAGTCATATCATCAATTAAGGTAAGAAACATAATATGCATACACCCATGATTATTCAAACCTATAACTTCATGAATAATCATTATCAATCATGTCATGCATACTTATATAAGAGATCCTATTATATAAGAAACACATACCTAGTCACCATATTTGCTAGTTATGTCTCACAATGTTTTCTTGTTCTCTTTAATGACCTACATAAATCACAAGTTAACCTTTGCAAAAACAATTTATACATACCTCTATGTGATTCATGACTATGGATGAATCTTTGTCTTCATGTCACCATGGCATGTTCAGGTTGTCCCTTTAATTTGTACAGTCCTTCCTCTTGCTCTCCAATAACCACTGCATCATCAATAGTTTTACCCTTTGGCCACATTAGGACTTGGCCATCTACAAATGCAACCCTCATGCCTTTTGCATCCAATGTATAGATGGAGAGAAGGTTCTTCTTGAGCCCAGGTACATCAAGGACTTCTTTCATATTCAAAGATTTTCCAGAATCTAGGTTGTAGGAGGCTTCACCACTTCCTTTGATGGGGTATTGATAGTCATCCCCAAGTTTTACGTTATGGGGTGATTCAAGTTCATATAGATTTACAAAAGATTCTTTAAACCCAGTCATGTGTTTGGAAGTCCCACTGTCAATAAGCCAATCATTACAACCATGAGAGATAGTACCTGTGAGAGCAGATATTAGAACATACTCTTCTTCACTTGATGAGTCATCATCACTTTCTGCCCTAGCCTTCTTCTTTAGAGGTTCATCATCTTCGGCAGCATGAACATGGAACTTTCTTTTGCTTCCCTTATTCTTCTTGCTGGAGTTGTTGTTGTTGTTGTTGTTATCCATTTTGTTCTTGGGACATTCTGAAGCAAAGTGACCCTTCTCATTGCATGTGAAGCACCTTAGGTCCTTCTTATTCTTTTGGTGATAGTGAGTGGATCTCTTTTGCTGAGAGTGCTCCCTCTTACGCTTGGTTCTTTTGGTGTGAGCTGCAAGAGCTTGATCTTCACTTCCCATCTTTTCTTCTTGAGCTACAAGCCTAACTTCTACTTGCGAGCACTCCTCCCATAGTCTACTGAAGGGGATCAATTTCTTTCTTGCACAAATTCCTTAGATAAAGGAATCCCATGACCTAGTTAGGCCATTCAGAGTGGTCATCACAATTTCTCCATTTTCCACCACTTCATCTACTGCTTCAAGTTGTTCCTTGATCTGAGAGACTTTGGAGAAATAAGATTGAATGGTTTCTCCATTCAGTAGTTTGACCCCTTTCAATTGATTCCGCAGAGTCATCTTCCGATTTATGTTCTTCCCTTCAAATAGCTTGGTCAAAGAGTCAAACATCTCCTTGGGTGTCTTCAAAGATGACACATGTGGTATGAGATGGTCTTTGATAGAATCAACAATGATTCTCTTTTCCTTGACCAAGTTCTTCTTATGCAATACCTTAGCCTCTTCATCCTCTGGGATAGGGATCTCTTCTTTTATGTATGAGTCCAACTCATTCTCTTCTAGGATTAACCCAATCCTATACTTCCATGCTCGGAAGTTATCAACCCTTTCAAGCTTATCCTCAAGCTTGGTCTGGTGAGACATCTTTAAAGAGTAATTCAAATGGAAATAGAAAAGATTTAGATCTTACCACTTGATTTGCTGAAAACTGGATCTGGTCCCGGATTAGGGTTTGTCGAAAAAACCCTAAAAATTCAAAATGTGAATTTCAACTTTCTGAAAGGATAGAAAGATGCGCCTTAATGATCTGACCAGCCTGGTGTATTCAGAATTTGAGATCTGCAAAACTTTATCCTTCATAAATGCCTTTTTGTCTTCCTGGGTTCACTCGGGAGGACCCTGAATTAGGGTTTGAGTTTCCCGGAGATCTTCCCAACCAAAAATATCGATCCAAAGCTCTAAACTTCGATTTTTCAAAGGAGCTTCCAGCTATGTCTTCAGATTTCAGAAATTCCTATTTTTTGTGGAAACGTTAATTTTTAGGGCCAAATTTGAAAATGCTCAAAATTGAATTGTCATTGGACAGATAGATTCTCCTTGATGAGTAGAGTCAATCTACTATACTGCTTTTCCAAAATCTATGGAGAGAAACCCAATAAACAAGAAACCCTAGTTTTCATCACTGCACAATGTCTTCTTCTCAGGTTAGCTCTGATACCATGTTAAATTTTGAGCATTAATTCACAATACTATAGGATATTTACTAAGAGAACAACATGTACAGTATATGAATGCATATCAAACATAACAAGAATGTCAATCCTCACAAGAATCAAAAGCATTAGAGACAATATACACATAAAGTTTCCGTGGGGAAAACCCTAAGGTGAAAAACCCCACAACTTCCTCAGAGATAGATAGAGCAATGTCTCAACTAAAGTACAACCCAAGCAAATATATAGTCTTCCTCTAGCAGCTACTCCTCCTCCTCAACTAGTGCGCCACTTTCTGAGTGAAGTAGAGATGAGTAATAAGTGATCTAAATAGAGATATCCCAATCTCTATTTATACTTGTCTAACCTGCCTAAAAACTTTATGGGGCTGACTTGTCTCTTTTAGTCTAATAACCCCTAGTTACATTAATCCGAGCCGACACCCACATCAGGTGGTCTAATAACCCATCGACAAGTTAACACACTTGCGACACTTTTCA
Source organism: Larix kaempferi (assembly GCA_027924585.1). NCBI lineage: Eukaryota > Viridiplantae > Streptophyta > Pinopsida > Pinales > Pinaceae > Larix > Larix kaempferi. The sequence continues at coordinate 2,626,639 of BSBM01000937.1, forward strand.
ATACAAATGACGACACTTCCGTATAGAGGAATAACACATCCCTATAGGAGTACAATAAATATATATGAAATACATTCCGAAGTTACATATACATCAACATACTATCTATAGAAGGATTTTCTCACAATAAAGATGATGGATAAGCTAGGGTATCTTACAACCTTTGGTCACAATTGTTTCAAAATTACCAAAGTATCCCTAGTTGTAGAAAAAGGAGAATCTCATTGGACCTTGTATCATTTGTGTGGTGATACAATGACATGCCATGTGGGAACAACAAACTCAATTAATGCTTAGGATGCAATGATGTTGTAACATCAACTCCTTGGATATATTAGTGAAAAAGGATTGAAAATTTCCATGATCAAGGTATTCTTTATGGGGTTAAGTTTTATAATTTAGACTTGTGTGAGCACTATATTTTTGGTAAACAAAATAGGGTTTGGTTTGTTGCAAGCTCTGGTAAAAGTTCTTATTTTTTGGAACTTATTAAGTGTGATATAATTGTACCAGTACCCACTCAATCTCTAAATGGTGCTAGGTATTTTCAAACTTTTATAGATGACTATTTTAGAAGAGTGTGGGTGTATTTTATGAAAAATAAGTCAGGAGCCTTTGATAAATTTAGAGAGTTTAAGGCATGAGCAAAGAAATTATGCTTGGGTAAGTCTATTTTAGTTTTTAGGTTAAATAATGGATGGGACTATTTCTCCTAGGAATTTTATAAGTTTTGTATGCAAGAAGGAATTAATCACTAGAAGACTGCTCCATATACTATGCAAAAAAATGGCATGGTTGAATGGATGAATTGCACAATCATAGAACATGGAAGAAGCACAGTTAACACATATGGGTTATATAATGGATTCTAGGTAGAGACTCTTAATATGACTACTTATATTATTAACAAATATCCTATAGTTTCATTGGGTGGTTATATTATAGAGGAGGTTTGAGGTGGTAATCTAGTTTGTTACTCTCATTTGTGCACCTTTGGCTATGATGCAAGTTCCCATGTGCCTAAAGAAAAAGGCCCAAACATGACCTAGAATCAAGGAATGTGTGTCTCTCAGCTACGAGAATACAATAAAATGGTATATAATATAGGATCCTACTAACCACGAGGTAAATGTTAGCCTAATATTTTTACTGAAAAAACCATACAAGGGAAGGACATCCAAAAAACACCTAAGGTTGTACCTATTGAAGTAGAAATGAGTGAAGATGAAAATTAAAATGAAGAGTAGCATGTTTAATGACCATAACTTAGAAGACCTGCACGTCCCAAAAGGCATCTAGAAAGGTATTGTGCTAATTTCCAGTCCTCTTTTTCTTTGTTAACTGATGAGGGAGAACCCAATTCATTTCAGGAAGATAGAGAATATGATAATGTAGATAAACAGATGAAATCCATGGATGAGGAAATGAAAATGCCGCACAAGAATGAAATGTGGGAACTTATTTATATTCCACCTAGAAAAAAGGTTGTTGGAAACATGTGGGTGTACAAATAAAGGAAGAATAATAACAAGTTGATGGAACACTATAAAGCTCATTTGGCCCGGGAAAAGGTTATGGGTAGAAGTCAAGTGTATATTTTAATGAATTATTTTCTCCAGTTGTGAATCTCACTACTGTAAGATTTTCCTTGCACTTGTATTAGCACAAGATTTAGAACTGGAGCAACTTGATGGAAAAAACAACTTTCCTACATGGTAATCTCGAGGAATAGATTTATGTGGATCATATTGAGGGATATAAAGAAAGACTAAAAGAACATTTTGTTTATAGAATTAAGAAATCTCTATATGGTTGAAACAAGTGCAAAAGCTTTTGTACAGTGATTTTGACATGTTCATGAAGTGCCAACATTTCAGTAGGAGTGACACTAACCATTGTGCATATTATAAGAGGTTTTATGATGGTAGTTTTATTATATTTCAATTGTATGTAGATGATATGTTGGTTGCAGGCCTCAACATGAAGAATTTCATTGATCTTAAGGATCAAATGGTAAGGAAATGAAGGACTTAGGAGTAGAAAACCAATTTCTAGGGATGAAGAGACATAGGGACAGCAAAGGTATGAATATTTAGTTATGTCAAAAGTCATATATAGAAAATATTTTATAGTTCCTCAATATGAAAAATGCAAAACCAGTTAGAACCCCACTTCATGCGTAATTTAAATTTCCTTTTGACCATTTTCCTCGCATATAAGTAGAGAATACAAGCATGTCTTATGTACTATATTCATCAGTAGAAGGGAGCCCCATGTTATCCATAGTGAGCACCAAATAAGATATTGCCCAAGTAGTGGGTGTTTTTAGCTATTTAATGATGAATCTTGGTAAGGAGCATTAGACTATTGTGAAGTGGATATTCAAATATTAAGGGGCACTTTAGATGTTTATATTTGCTACGTATTAACAAATTTACAAATTAAAGGTTTTCCATATTTTGATTTTGGTAGAGATAGAAATGGATGAAAGTCTACTATATGATATATTTTGAATCTTACTAGTACATATATAAGATGAACATCTAAGTTGCAACCAACGGTGAACATTTAAACCGTTGAAGTGGAATATGAGGTACCAATTAAGGCAAGCAAAGTGATAATGTTAATAGAGCGACTATTGGATGAATTAAAGATGATGTAGGAGAAGGTTAATTTTCATTGTGATAGTAAAAGTGCTATTCACTTAGTGAAGAATCTAACATTCTATGATAGCACAAAACGTATTGATATCAAGTACCATTTCATAAGAAAAATGGTGGAAAAAGCTAAGATCTTGTTGGAGAAAATTGATACTGATGTGAATATTTCATATATGATTACAAATTTAGTCAGGATAGAGAAGATTGAATGGTGCAAAAATTCTTTAATCCTTCTAAAAATGTGATGAAGGTAGCATTGGGAAATGGCACATGAACCAAAAACATAAGCAAGGAACTTCATGTATATTGATTTTAAGTGGGAGAATGTTAGGAGGTGTAGTGAATATCTAGATATTTGATATTTGATTCATATTAAAGGTTATATATTAAAAGTTACAATGTAGTAAAAAAAAAATTCACAAGACAAAAAAATCGTAACTTTATTGAGTAAAAGTTATATTTCTCAGCCATCACAGAAATTGTCAAAATATAAGCAACATTACATTGTAACAATAATTGAAAATATATTCTCGGAGAGAAAACATCTAAAATGGGTTTATAATCAAATTTCATAGATCCAACCTGTACTTCAAATCTCATGAATTCCAATAACTATATTTTGTTGTACTATTCATAACATAAACCAGAAATCAAATATATCCAAAATTTCAAAAGGTGCATCCTAGGAAACAAAAAAAAGGTACATCACCTTCTATTCCTCTTGTGAATAAACACCAACAGTATTTATAAGAATGTCATATGATAATAATCAATTGATGCTCATTCGAATTCTTCAATAATATGTCATTGCCCCATGTCCATGTTTACTCCATGCATTGAAATCACTTCAGCTTTAGAATTCCTTTCTTTGTAGACACGACAAAACAAAATTGCCTCCATCCACTGCTTTAATATTTTGATTCCTCCAGCAAAGTCCCAAGAATAATATTGTGGCATCTTTTCCTATCAGTGATCTAATCAATTACTAGTTTTGCATCACTAAACACCTGCAAACTTTTTATATTATTTTCTATAGCTAGGATTAATAAAAGCTTGAGGGAAAAATCCTTTACAAAGTCATTTGAACCCTACCCAGGCCTACCTTGAATTGAAATTTAATTGACTTTGACAAATATATAACCTTACCAACTCCATTAAGACTTGGGTTCCTCTTTGTCGCTCCATCAAAAAATGACCATGGAATGCGCTAGTTAATAACTTCTTCTTTCACGTGGTGAATGATTACAACCTTGCTGATATGAGGAAAACAATGGAGAATAGCTACACTTCTTCTTACACAGGTAAAAGCAGTATATGAATATTCAAAAAGACAATAATTTCTGGCAATCCAAATTTTCCACCTCATAATAAAAGGTAGTCCTCAGATCAATCATAAATCGATATTGATACGCCAAATCCTAATACATTCAATAAATGTGGCTCCTACTCAGCGACATATGATTTATAATAATTTTTATATCTCTGTCAGAACCAATAAAACATACTTGCACTCCACAATTAGATGTTGATTAGTCTCCTCTGCATTTTTTCATAAGTAGCATTTTCCAGGCCCATCTCTATTCCTTCGTTACATATGATCTCAAGTCAACACCTTATTACATATGAAGAACCACACCATTAATATTTTGGGCTTTGAAGGACAATTGAATTTACATACTGCATGCCACCACCAGTCTAGTTCAACCCTTTGATTCATCAACATGCCATAACCCATTTTAGGATTATGGTTTATACCATGTGGATCACTTACCCAAACCAAAGAATCCTTTTGGTTATTTAATCTCACATGAGTTCTCATTAAATGGTTCGTATAATGCTTCCATATAACAACTTATTCATCCCTCAAACCAAGCAAATCTACATTCTTCCATCCTTGATCATATAACAAATTTTCCTCATGATCAACCAATTGGCACATTGTATATAGACCTCTGCACTTGAGTTCCATCACCATTTGGAATGACAAAGTATTCCTAGATCAACTCCCTATCCAAGGATCCTCCCCCACCCTAACACTCTTCCCATCACCCACCTTCCAAGTAAGAGCATTGCCAATTACATTAAATGCTAAAACAATTGCTTTACAGATAATTGAAACATTTAGGATTGATTTTATGGGCCTCCTAATCCACCTAATAAGAGAAGCAGGTTCAATGTATTTATTAATGATAGCCTCTGTCCAATTCCATGTACGATTAATCATGCTCCAGACACTCTTTATCACCAAATCCTTTGAAAAAATACCAAGGTTTTTAATGCACTATTTTCCCTGAGATTTAGGGATCACTATATCTTTCCATTTGATCCATATTGTTCCTTTTCGATTTGAATTACTGGCCCAAAAAATTGAAATATTAACTTTCTAAAAGAGTCGATGACACCCCAAGGAATCCAAGAAAGGGTCATCGAATAGACTAGTGTAGCCTCCAAAACTGCTGTTTCTAGAACTAATTGCCTAGCCTTTGAAATCTAGTGATAGCTCTAGTTAGAGATTTTTTTTCACACTTTGTTATTAACCACTCCCAATCCTTTTTAACATAAGAAACTGGCTTAAGACAAAACCGAATATAGTTCAAGCCACTATCTAAATCAAACTTCTTGTACTAAAAAAACTGCTTATATCTTAGAAAATCCTCCTCCTTTAAGCCTTCTCCTACAGTGGAATTTTTCCCTTCATATGCCCTCATACCCGAAGTTTTATAGTATAAATATAGAACTGAAGAAAGATTTTCCAAATCCAAGATAGAACCATCACAAACAAACTAATATGTCACCAACAAACATGATATGTGAAAGCCAAAATTGCCCTTCAATATTAAGTCCTTTGAAGCTACCTGATATTTTTGATGAAATCAAATCCCTACTAATTCCATCTATGACAAGGAGAAATAATAATTGTGCTAAAGTACATCCTTTCCTAATTCTCATTTCAGGTCTAAAAAGCTCGAAGCAAGTCCATTAACCAAAACAGAAAAAGAGACAAAAGTAATGCAACCCATGACTCACTTAATAAACATAACACAAAACCCCAGTTGTGTCATTACCATCCTCAAATAAATCTAATTTACCTTGTCATAAGCCCTAGATAGATCGATTTTAATAACAAAAACCTTCATATTTTTTTATCTAATAAAATGTAAGCCATCCTGGGCTACTCCAATATGATCATGAATTTGTCTACCTGGTAAGAATCCAAACTATTCCGCAAATATAATTGTAGAAAGCAATGGTTTAATCTTCTTGCAATTATTTTGGATACTTTTTTATTAATAGTATTACATAACGATATAGGCTATAATTGATCAAAGGTGCAAGGAATATCAGACTTCATAATCAAAGCAATAAATGTGGCATTAAAAGATGCTAACATCCTCCCATTCCTTCTGGTCTCTTCAACAACTCTTAACAGTGTTGAATATTGTGTAACTTCAGAAGATATTCTTATTGTATTCTTATTGTACTTCCTTCAGGAAATAGTCATATTATATTTTATCATGTAAAAACCCTAAAAGAAATCAAGTAAAATAGACAAGTCGGCCCCACAAAAATCAGTGGGTAAACTACCCCAAACAATGGGAAGTCTGCCCCAAACAATGGGAAGAACGGGCCTAGTGAAGTCAACCCTATAGTAGAAAATTCAGAAAAACATGTGTATAAATAAAGGGGTCAAATTGCTCATTTGGAATATCACAATTTCGCTCAAGCAAGTGAATAAGTGCACATGGGAGAGTAGATGTAGCTGGAGGAATCTTATGTTTGGGTTTTATATCTTATCTTATTCTCGGGATATTTGTGTAAGATCCTTTAGCTCTTGATGTACTAGATTGACATTGTACTTGTGACGAATCTATACTGAAGAAGTTTTGTTGGGTTTTTCCCATGAGAGGATTTTCCTAGGGTAAATCTTTGTGTCTCTTTTGTATGTTGTGCTTGTCTATATTTCAGTGATCCTATTGCATATGTTTATTGTGATAAGATATATAATTTTTTAAAGATATAACATAACCATCCTTTAAGTATAAATTCTAACATGGTCTCGGAGCTAGTATGGACGAAGACTTTGTGAAGCAGAAACTGCCAGAAGTGAAAACTAGGGTTTCTTGTTCCGAAGGGTTTTCACCATAGATTGCCCTGAAAAGAAGGACAAAGAAACTCGCCCTAGGAGGGTGCATTTTTCTGTGGAGGAAATTTCTAGATCCAAGAACTTTGAATTTTGACCCTGTCACTACTGCTCGGGAAAACTAGGGCATCATATTTTTCATACTTTTGTCCACATATTTGGTTGAAGGAGGGGTTTGCTCAACTCACTTTAGGGAGGTGCATATTTCTCTCCATTTAGAATTGCAATATTCTGAAGTTGAAAATTTAGGGTTTCTCTAGCAAAGCCTAGGTCAACCAAGGAGCATATTTCATAAGACATCAAAGCAAGCACTTGGTTAGAGGATCTTGATTAGTCAGTACTATTATATTTATTTCCATTTGAGCTTATTATTTTATCGAGATGACAAACAATACCAAGCTCGAGGATAAGCTTGAAGGAGTCGATAACTTCTGATCCTGGAAGTATAGAGTACTACTCATTCTAGAAGAGAATGATTTGGAAAACTATGTTAAGGAGGAAGTTGCGGAGCTAGAGGGAGATGAATACAAAGATAAACATAAGAAGAATTTGATTAGGGCTAAGAGGATCATTGCTGACTCCATCAAGGATCACTTGATCCCCCATGTTTCATCATTGAATACTCTCAAGGAGATGTTTGATGCATTGAAGAGACTATATGAAGGAAAGAACATTAATAGGAAGATGAACTTGCGAACTCAACTCAAGGGTATGAAGATGTAGAACTCATAAAGTATACAATCCTACTCCACAAGGGTCTCCCAAATCAAATAACAACTAGAAGCTATTGGAGACAAGGTTGAAGAATAATAATTGGTGATGACTACTTTAAATGGTCTCCCAAGATCATGGGAATCATTCATTCAAGGGATTTTTTCAAGAAGAAATATAACCAAATTCAGTAGGCTATGGGGAAATTGTACACAAGAGTAATCCAAAATTGAAGCCATAGAAGAAAATATCGGTGAAGATGACAATCAAGCCTTAGCAGCTCATGCAAAGAATGAAAAGAGCAAGAAAGAATAACATGCTCACAACAAGCCTAAAAGATTACAAAAGAATCATAGACCTCTTAAGGACTACTCAAACTACAGATGCTACACTTGTGATGAAAAGGGACATATTGCAAGAGATTGACCCAAACTAAAAGACCATAGCAAGAAAGGAAAGAAGAAGATGCATCATTCTCAAGCTACAGAAGATGATGAACCAGTTAAGAAGAGAGCAAGCAGAGATTCCTCAAGTGATGAATAATATGTATTGAAGTTTTGATGATACGATAGTAATTGGAGATCAAGAGGAATGATTGTATAAATTAAAAGGCCAACCAGATCAAGCATTGGTTCATGACACTATGGAACCAAGCGAACTATGACACAGAAAGGCCTGTATATATATACACTACAAGGCTTTACTGACTATAAGAAAAATGGTGATTGGTCTACTCAATATCCAGACAAAACATGTTGGTGTAGGTAAAGGATGTGAAGAATGTGTTTCCAAGAAAAATGAATCCATTACATGAGGACCAAGGATGAATATTTCAGAAAGTTCCATACTAGATGAAGAAGAATATCAAGGTCTTTAGAATAAGATAATGGAGCAGAGTACGCTTCCAGAAAATCCAGTGACTTTTGCAATGAGGCAGAAAATAAGAGGGAGCCTACAAAACACATGAAAGATAAGTATTTACTATCATTTGAATTCCTGAGTATTTTGAAGGATATTGCTAATAATAAATACATGTAGATTTGTGATACAATTTTATTTTATGCATTTATATATGACCAATATTGACTAGTAGTAGGGTCATTCAGTGCATGTTATGGGTAAGTGGCCTATAATGCTGCACAACATCCCATGAGCCCTTGATGAAGCTAGTCTAGGATGAAACCTCTTTGATAACATGTTAAGCGAAGTGCATGCTCTTAATAGTATGTTCAGGTAGAGATGAAAGGCATATAGATAGTTACCGTGTGTATACATAATATGGATCATTGAGGGTTGTGCTGAGGCATTGGCTAAAATGCATTGTTGCTATAATATCCCAAAATTTGGACTAACTATTTCGTTGTTATATTGGGCCACGACCCCAGCACTTATGTTTTATTTTGAGTATTGGGCATGAGTCCTAGCACCTGTGATTTATTCTTTTATATATATATCGACATATCGGGCATGGTCCCTGACTGACTTCTTTATTTGAGTATATACTGAGTGAGAAGGCCCTAATGTTTTTAATGATGTTCTTCAGCTTTGATAAGGGTACAAACCCTAATATACTAATATGATATTTTGTTACTTATTGTGCAGAGCTATGATTTTACATGATTTGACTTATGAGTGTGTTGAGTGTGGACTCAGAAACACACATGTAACCTAAGTACTCGGCATAAGCCCCTATGTACCTAGAAGAATGTTTATGTACTAGGAGTAAGCCCTGAGGTACATTGAGCGTTGGGTGTAATCCCCGGAGCACTCCAAGCTTGATAAACGAATGCCGGATCCAAGGCAACTTAAATATTCTAGATGTGCCTCACAGCGACATTCTAGCACTAGCATTGAGCAGAGGCTCTGGAATTGCACTAGCGTAACGCCCATGTGAGAGTGTTGAGTTAAAATGATCTGAAGAGCACTTGGGGTTACTGGATCTCAAAGTGTTGAGTCAGAAGGACTCTGAATCTCACTTTTACTTTCATCACACTTATCTTATTTGATTAAATGATTCATCTTTTATCTGTCATCAAGTATTGTGGGAACTACCATGTTAAACGAGGGAATCTGACATGCAAGAGAGAGACTAGAGGTACCTTACCAAGCTGACCGAGACCATCCAAAGAATTGGACCTTGTCCTTAAAAGTTACAAGAAGTGTCATGTGATGACACATAACTGAATAAAAGATAATTACCAGTAGTATTTTATGACTAACATGTATAAAGGCCTCAAGGCTAATATTATTATTAAGAGCTTTAATAATAATGGTGCCATTATTTAATTATGGAATATAATTAGTATATATGATTTATGCATTATTTTATATTATAAAATGGTGTAGTAATAGTTAAGTGAAATATAATTATTATTAAGAGCATAAATCAAAATCACTTATAGTTAAATACTTGGAAAAGTCCTAGTTCAAGAGAACTAGATATTTAATTAAATAATATCTTTCAATTATTAATTATTTAATTTAAAGAAACTAATTACTTCAACAGTCCTAATTAAAAGACTTCCCTACTTAAAGAGGGAAGATCCCAGGTTTGGGGATCATCTATCATTCTTGGTTACTATCATTCTCTTATGGTCATCCAAGAAAAGTATTCTGCACCAAGAAGTTGAAGCAGCCTCGCCTAATAATTCTCAGATCTGAACCAGCAGTGGACCTAGGGCCTCTATCTCTCATTGCATGTTGGAACCAAGCTTGGGGGGATCCAGATAGAACCAGGAAATGGTTCAAGGGTCAATGTTGGGAGGAACATGGTAGTCCGAAAGTTATCTAGCTAAGGAGTCTTCTAACAGGTCAGTTAAGCTCAGAAGTCTCTACATTAATTATTGTTTGAGTATGCAGGTTACTACAGGAAGGGAGCAAGTTACAAAGTAACCAGTTATGAATCCTAAATCTTCCATTTCAGTTTATAATAGAGGTTAAATAATTAACACAAGATGTTACCCCAGCACCTTTGGTCCTTTTTCTTTTATCATGAATCGTTTAAATATAGATTTTTGATAGGAACAGAAACAATGTAAACTAGGATTACATAACTTTAGAAGCTATGATCAACAAAATGTCTAGTAGGTCTAGCCAAGCTATCCTGTGCTAGACATCCTAGCAAATCCACAACCTAGAAATCTGTTCTTGATAATTTAAGTAAACTTAGATCGCTCCTTCAGGGCAAAATTATTATATCTACATATATATTCTCCCATTTCTGAAACAGTGTTTGGTTTTTTGTGTTTTCTTCTCTTAATATTCATATAGCTAGAATAGAAATGATTTTTATATTAATGTTTATATTTATTTCTACTAAAACCCTCTCTCAGGTCTAAAACATCAACGTATCTCAAAACTGGCTAAGATTATTTCGAAACTACTAACCCTTACAGGAAAACAAGTTCAGACTTCGAAAATATCAAGTAATTCATGCATCAAGTTTTGGAGATTCAAGTTAAACACAGTTTTTACCTTGTACCATTATGATCAAAATGTAGAACTTACACATCATCAATTTGACCAACAGATACCCAAAACTAATATCGAAATTATAGTACCAAGCAGTAAAAACAAGTTATAGTATGCTCTCAGAGATTTTTCAATATCAATGCATTAGTCAACCACTACAACGAAATCACCACAGTCAACAAAGTATCTACATGGTACGAGCCACCTTTCTTTTATTAAATTGAACACACGGGTCAGGAGAACAACTCTCATCAACATAACATTGAAAGTCCAATCGCCACATCATAACCGAGACCACACAGAACCCAGTCCATTGATATACACAACTAGGGTCTCACATCTTTCTTTGAAAACCTAGAGGTCATTACTATGGCTTAGCAAACCAAAATGCATTTTAGGGCATACATTTTGCAGAACCAAACCCACTATCCAGCAAACATTTCGAATAGTATTATCAATAGTATACAGACGGGACTCAAACACAAATGCAGGCCATGGGATCGAATCCCTACATTTTACTTCTTTAAAAACTTGTCAAGCTTTTGCAAAAACCTAGAGACACAGAGCTAGAATATTTTCCATCTCGGGTTCATAACTAAAGTTCTCATGAGGGTTACGATTCTCTTTCCATCATTACATTCACACATTAAGACAGCTAAATCATAACAATAACAACGAAAGCCATTACAAAGAATACACAGAGATTAGCCGTAGGTTCAAGATCTCACAGAAGTTCATAGAAACCACACCTCTTAGTCAGAGGGGACCTCTCCCTACAGAAACTGCAAGTAAAATAAGAGTACGATTTCTTTTCCTCTTTTATAATCATACAACCAACAAATTACCAGGATAGAGGCGATGATAGCAAACACCAAAATCAAGAACTACCATTACTATAAAATAAAATGCAGAGATTAAATAGGGTGCCAAACCCTTATAAATTTACACAGAAAGACATTCCAGATCCCATCCAAACTAATGACGCAGACATAGGTCTCTAATGTAAACCCCATTTCCTTTTGGGTATCACAGTTATCATCAAGTGTTCAACAAAATTTAGACATAGAGCCGGATGGCCAAAAACCTCCCACTAAGACCCTCTAGGGCCTGTAAAAGTCAATAGATACATCTTATTTCAACAGTCCAGCAAATGACGACTTCTAGGAACTCAAAACGTATTACAACAAATGCAACCGAGTTCACAAGGTTCCTCGTAGATAATGCAAATCACTCCACAGAGGCGAGAGGAAGAGACAAGTAAATGTGGAAAATGAACTTACCAATTGCCAACGCCTCCAAGTCTAAGCCTTGATCATCAACCAGTAACCACGCAGATGAAGCAGGCCCAACAACTTACCTGTCAAGCAAGAAAATATACCAGTCAGAATCGAGTTCATTATCGTTTCTATCAATTTAAAGTTTGCAAGGAAAACAAGGATGATATTACCTTCATCTCTCACCATTGTTGCATACGAAACCTTCGTGGTGGGCTGACCATGAGCCAAGCTCAGGTCAGAACACTAAACCCTTAGATGCTTCCAACATACAAACAGAGGCAAACGAACTATGAAAATTGAAACCCTCGATAGTGTAGAACCCAAGAACAAACCCCTTGCTTAGCTGCAACATGGCCATGTGATATCGTAGAGTTGCTTTAAATGCCACCACCAACCCCATATATTCGATACAAATCTCGATCTCTATAGTAGTGGGGGCATTCATGATCCATGAATTAATTTAAAACACAATGCATGTTACAGGACCCCAAATAGTGTGTAAGGACAACAAATAATGGCAAGGGAAATATGTTTTAAGAACCTCAACACTGACCTTAACCCCCAACAAAGAATATCAAGGTGATAACCTCCAACGTTACAAAATTTAGTATTAACTAAGTGCGGGACTTGAGAACTGAACACCATAGGTAAGCACCCCCATAAGTACACCTGCAAACCAGGAATAAAGTGGATGCATTAGTGAAATCGCTAAGTAAGTCAAGTGTCTCCATTTTCTTACCCCTACCTCTCGGCAACCCTGCCAGGGTACCTTGCCCTTTGAAAAGACCAAGCATCACACTATGGGCATCAACCACCACCAATAAAGGATCCATTCCACCTGAATTACCAGTTAAATTTTAATACATATGCATACAAACCCTTACAATCGTAAGAAGGAGATTCACATTATTACATTCAATACATTCGTACACATGCGACAGTTCATACATCAAATCATTTTAAAACACTTCCGCAAAGCTGTAGAATTTATAATCAGCAAACCATGATACTTATGAAACTAAGACACTTCAAAGAGTAGAAATCAAATACCGGTATAGTAGGTACTTATCAGTGCTGAAGTTAATTTATTATTCTTCATATCTTTACCAGTTTAATTTAGTATCGGAAAATTTTTAAATTTTTACTATTTTTAGGGACATTACAGTTGCATAATTTTGTGAATTATGAATTTTTCATTAAAATGTAAATATGATTTGATGACTATGAAATGTTACTAATCATACCATTGAATTTGACTTGTAGGATAAAATCGTGTGTTATGACCTACAAGAGAATGGTGATTTACAAAATCAAGCATACTAAATAAGTACAAGGCAAGGTTCATACTTTATCTCATAAAGAGGGAGTAGATTATGAGGAGACGTTTTCTCCTGTGGCTAGATACACTTCAATCATATCTATACTTGCTATAAATGTAGTAATGAAATGGAAGGTACACCAAATGGATTTGAAGACTACCTTCCTGAATGACATAGTAGAGGAGGAAGTGTATGTGGAGCAGCCACTAGGATTTGGGACACATGATGTATAGACACATGTGCACAAATTGAAGAAGGCCTTGTATGGTTTGAAACAAGAACCCAGGATGTGGTATGTCAGGATTGATGGATTTTGACAAGCTTGGGATTTACCAAGAGTAAAGCAGAATCCAACCTTTACTTCAAGGTTGAGGATGGAAAACCAGTGATACTTCTTTTGTATGTAGATGATATGTTCCGGACAGGTTACAAGAATCTCATTGTAGAAACGAAGAGGGTTTAACTTGCTATAGAATTCGAGATGAAAGAACTGGGTATGATGCACTACTTCTTAGGTGTTGAGGTGTGGTATAATATAAAGAGATTTTCCTCATCCAAGGAAAATATGCAAGAAATATCTTGAAGAGATTTGGGATGATGGATTGTAATGCCATGGCCACACCAATGGCGTCAAATTTGATTTTTTTGTGTCATACTTCTTCAGAGACAGTGGATGCCACAATATATAGATAGATGATTGGTTCATTGATGTACTTGATGAACACAAGGTAGGATATATGATTTGCAATTAACACATTGAGTCAGTGCATGCTAGAGATGAGACATGTTCCTGATTGCAGAAAATCATTTGTTGAGGTACCTAAAGGGTATGATTGATTATGGGATTAGCTATCCGACAGATAAGAAGATTAACATGTAGGGTTATGTTGATGCAGATTGGGTCAGTAGTGTCACAGACAGGAAGAACACTTAGGATGCTGCTTTGGTTTGGGATCAAGTATGATCTCTTGGTTTAGTAGGAAGCAGACGAGTGTGGCACTCAGTACAGCTGAAGTAGAGTACATGGTAGCTTTTTTAGCTAGCTACGAGGTAGTATGGCTTCAGAAGTTACTTATTGGATTGTTTGATCTCGAGTTAGAGGTGACTTGTATTTTTTGCGACAACCAGAGTTGTGTGAAGCTGTTCGATAATCTCTTGTTTCATGAGTCACAATTCGAAGCACATTGATATCATGTATCACTATATCCCGGATATGGTGCAGAGAGGAGCAATGAGGATCCACTATGTGGAAAAAAATGAGTAGATAGTCGATGTGTTGACCAAGCCTCTATCGAGAGTGAAGTTTGAGTACTTCAAGGGCAATCTTCGAGTGGTCCAAATCGATGTTCCTTGAAAGAGGTGGTAGTGAATGCCATAGCACATGTGCGAAGACGTAGGTTACGGAGCTGGGATGATCTCCACATGATGTGATGTGTGAGCGGGTATTCAATGTGTGTGACCTAATGTATATTCCTAGAATACACTCACTAGGATTCTATGGTGGGAATACACTCAAGTGCGAAGACGCAGGTTGTGGACCTGGGTTGATCTCCATAGGAGGTGATGTGGTAGTAGGTAGTCAGTGTGTGTGACGTAATGTATATTACTAGGATACACTCATAGATTCGTGTTTCCCTGATGTGCGAAGAAACAAGTTTTGAACCTATCCTGTTCTCCACATGATGTGACATGTTAGCGGGTAGTCACTATGTGTGACGTCATGTGTATTACTAGGCTACAATCACGAGATGATATGGATGTGACGTGATGGTGGGTAGTCACTTGGTGATGTACTTTGTGCTCCTAGGCCTCACTCATGAGATGGTAGTGTGGTAACGCAAGTAGTCACCTAGTGACGTAATTTGTGTTCTTGGGTTGTACCCACTGGATGGCTTTCTCATAGAGAGAACTTATTATGATGTATAGATTCGAGAGAGATGTCACAAGTAAATGGTTAGAGTACAAATTTGCACCAGCAGTGATGATGATGATGATGATGATGATGATGACGAATACAATGATGACAATGATGACCATGTCAGAAAAATACCTTCCTTGTTAAGAAGGAGTGTTTAATATTGTGTAACTTCAGGAGATATTCTTATTGTATTCTTATTATACTTACTTCGGGAAATAGTCATATTATATTTGATCATGTAAAAACCCTAAAAGAAATCAATTAAAATGGACAAGTAGGCCCGACAAAAATCAGTGGGTAAACTGCCCCAAACAATGGGAAGTGTGGCCCAAACAATGGGCAGAACATCCCCAGTGAATTCGGCCCTATAGTAGAAAAGTCAGCCAGACATGTGTATACAAAAGGGGGTCCAATTGCTCATTTGGAATATCACAATTTCGCTTAAGCAAGTGAGAAAATGTGCATGAGAGAGTAGCTACAACTGGAGGAAGCTTGTGTTTTGGTTTTCTAGCTTATATTATTCTTGGGATATTTGAGTAAGAGCCTTTAGCTCTTGATGTACTAGATTGGCATTGTACTTGTGACGAATCTATAGTACTGAAGAAGTTTGCTAGATTTTTCCCATGAGAGGGTTTTCCCAGGGTAAATCTTTGTGTCTCTTTTGTATGCTATGCTTGTCTATCTTTCAATGATCCTATTGCATATGGTTATTGTGATAATATATACAAATTGTTTGAGGATACAGCATAACCATCCTTGAAGTACAAATTCTAACAAACAGATCCTTCCCCAATACATCGTACGACCCTATAAAAAATTTAGCAGAAAAGCCATCGGGTCTAGGAATTTAAAATATTTTTTGAACATATGGAGAATCTCCTCTATCTCTGAGATGGTAACCTCCTTCATTAGATTGCAGTTTTCCTCTTCTTCAACAATTTTTGGGAAAGATTGAGCAATTCTTATCACATCTGCAACATTATCTACTCCTTGTGATTTGAAAAGGATGTCAAAATGATTGACACATGCTTTTTCTATCTCCTCAAAACTATTAGCTTCATAACCATAATTTTTTATTTATTTTTCGAGATGGTATTATAATTCTTCCTAAAATTTACATACTGATGAAAAAAATGTTATCCAACCATAACACTATGCTTTTGATTCTCCATTCAACCTCCCAAAAATTCAAAATCTCCCTATGTTTCTTCTCAAGCTCTAACACAACTTCTTTTGTCTCTTTCGTTAAGAATCCTACCCCTTCCTCACCATTCCAAGTGTTCAATCAAGTCTCAAATGCTAACAATTCATTGTCTTTATATTGCCTTGTACTATAAGACCATTCTAATGAAAAATCCTTTGATCGTTTCATATTTTTTGAGAATTGAATACTAGTCGATTCCCTACTATTTTGACCAAAATGAACCCAAGTATTCTTTAAAAGGTTAACGAAAGCTTAAACTTCCAACCAAAGAGAACTAAATTTGAAGGGAGTTGAGAGTTTTGAACCTACCACAAAAATTTCCATAATTATAGGATGATGATCTGATTCTCCCTCAACCCCCACCCATTTCCTGAATCTAAAGGGAAGCTCCATGATACCTTCTCCTACTAAGAATCAGTCCAATTTTTTAGCAATAGTAGCCTCCCCCACTCTCTGATTTCCCCAGGTAGTTTTGAGTTTAATAGGAGCAATATATATTAACCCACTACTCACCAACTTACTAAGAAAATAATCTAACAATACATCCTTCTGGGCAATAGGACACCAAATTTAAGAACAACCCAATGTAAAATTTAGGTCCCTCCCCCCCACAGCTAAATTCTTATGATGGAAAATCTACTTCAACAACATATTATCACATAATAGCCGTATGTTTGAATAAGGACCATATATATTTGCAAACATAAATTCCTTACCCAATTCTGAAGATAACACTTGATTGTACCTAACGCTGAATCCATAGACCAAGAATATATCAACATCTTACCTTGACTTCTCTGAACAGTAATCAATTCTCCATATTGACCTTTGGTATCATTGTAACTAAATTCCCACCATCCAATACTTTGCTTTAACTCCTTAACGATTCCCCCCCTTCACTCATAATTTCCTGGATAAATAACACATCTAGCTTCACCACATCTATCAAATGTGTGATGGCTAATTTTTTTGAGGGATTAACCAACCCTCTACTGTTCAAAGAACACAAGATCATCAAGATCATTGAGAAACATCAACAAAGACCTCCATTTCTCTAAGCATCCCAAGTATGTGATGAATAGTATAAATATGTGATTGATAGTGTAAATATGTGAGGATTTAGATTTTTTTAAGTGTATTTTTGGGATTATTTTCATTCAAAATTATGTTAAAAATTGAGAATGATTAAAATTATAAATATAAGTTATTCAAATTATATAATTAGGTTATATATATTCAAAATTATAATTTTAACAATAAAAAATTACACTTTAATAAAACAAATATAAACAAAATTATTAAAAATATATATATATATATATATATATATATATATATATTAAATTATTAATATATTTTTGTATTATAAATATTGTTTATAAAAATCAATTTAATGTAAATGTTTGATTGAATCCTCTTATTATTAATTTATTTCAAAATTTGATTTTTCTACTTGACAAATGCTATATCGTAAGGCGTCCTTTAAATGTTTGATTGAATCCTCTTATTATTAATTTATTTTAAAATTTCAATTTTCTAATTGACAAATGTTATATGGTAATATAGTAAGGTGTCATTTTAATTTCCTATTGATGTTCAACAAAACGATTATTTCACAGAAAGTAGTAAGGTGCTTACAACTCAGTATGGGGGAGATGTGTAAGGTTATGTAACGATGTCACATTATATAATAAAAAGTAATCGAAAAAAAAATGTGTGTCGACTCACAATATAAACATTTAAATCCAAATAAAAAAACATAAAAAAATAACACATCAAGAAATTTGATGCATCTCGATGCTTGATAGATCCGCATTTAGAATGGATGTATGCTGATATTAACAATGTGAATTGTGTACTTTCACATTTTAACATTCTATATACATTAGACACAATATTAATTCACAACTAAAGCACATGGAAATCTCCATTTTTCATCCCGTTATTGCTAAATATCTTCCATTATCACCTTAGTATATACACAACATGACACACAATGTCAAATCACAACCAGAACACATGGAAATCTCCATTGTTCACACCCACTCGTAAGGAATATCTTCCATTATTGTCTCCTTAGTTCGTTTGAAACACTCACCTTTTCATCCGTTCACAATGAATTAGTTCAAGAGTCTATTATATCGATAGGTGTTAATTACATCGATAGATGTTTATATCTTAGAATTTAGGGTGGACTAACATCTATGCTTTTCCTAGATTGCATGAGGATGAGGTAAGTGTACTGTCTAGATTGATTTTATGGGTTGAAGCATAGACAACGGGTGATTACAACTATGCATGGAGAGCAAGTAACATATAACTTATTACGTATTTGTGGCACTTAACTTTTGGTCGTATCTTAGAATTTGGGGTGGACTACCATCTATGCTTTTCCTAGATTGAATTTATGTAAGGTTATGTAACGAAGTCACATTATGTAATAAAAAGTAATCGAAAAAAACTGTGTGTCAGCTCATAAAATAAAAATTTAAATCCAAATAAAAAATCATAAAAAAATAATACATCAAGAAATTTGATGCATCTCGATGCTTGATAGATCCACATTTAGAATGGATGTGTGCTGATATTAACAATGTGAATCGTGTACATTCACATTTTAACATTCTATATACATTATACACAATATTAATTCACAATTAAAGCACGTGGAAATCTCCATTTTTCATCTCGTTATTACTAAATATCTTCCATTATCACCTTAGTATATACACAACACGACACACAATGTCAAATCACAACCAGAACACATGGAAATCTCCATTGTTCACACCCACTCGTAAGGAATATCTTCCATTATTGTATTCTTAGATCATTTGAAACAGTCACCTTTTCATCCGTTCACAATGAATTAGTTCAAGAATTTATTATATCAATAGGTGTTAATTACATCGATAGGTGTTTATATCTTAGAATTTGGGGTGGACTAACATCTATGCTTTTCCTAGATTGCAAGAGGATGAGGTAATTGTACTGTCCAGATTGATTTTATGGGTTGAAGCATAGACAACGGGTGATTACAACTACGCATGGAGAACAAGTAACATATAACTTATTACGTATTTGTGGCACTTAACTTGTGGTCATATCTTAGAATTTGGGGTGGACTACCATCTATGCTTTTCCTAGATTGAAGGAGGATGGGAAAGTGTATTGTCCAAATTGATTTTATGGTAGTTGTGCAAAATTCAAAATAAACAATTATAAAAATAGATATAAAAAATAACTGGTATTTGATGCATAGATAACTTCTCACTCACAATGGGTGATTACAACTAAACATGGAGAACAAGTAACACATAACTTGTTCATAACAATTAATTTATGTCCTATTGCATTGTCGGTATACCAGCATAGATCCATCTTAAACCCATATCTATCAAGAGAGGGATCCAATTTCTTGAGGTGTATTTCTTTTATAAACAAACATCTATTTTTTAATTACTTTTCATAATATTTTATTTTATGAGCCGACATGGATTTTTTTTAAGTACTTTCCATAATTTTACTTTTTTTTACATTTTAATTAATGGCCCACAATAATAAAGACAAACATTTAGAGCCTATGATTTAATTCAAACTAAAATACACATCCATCCTATTATATAGCCTAGGATTTAATTCAAATCAAAATGCAAGTCATTTTATTAATCACCGACATAATATTAATTTATTATGGCCTACTATAAGGACAAACATGGACAAACTTTAAAGATCTCCCCCATATGGACTATAGAGCACCTCGTTTCACCGGATGCAATAATTCTAACACACCATTTTCCACATCATCCCATACCCCATACCGATATTCAATATTTCCTGCTACGATATCATTGGCACGTTACAACTCTTCGTCACGAAGATTGAGATAGTGGTTTTTGTCGTTCATAGCACGTTACAACTCTTCGATGATTGAGATAGTGGTTTTTGTCGTTCAGTAGTTCTTGCTCCGATATCATTGGCACGTTAACGTCACAATTCTTCGGATCCGATCCCATACTCCATATAATGTGGGACTCCTTTCCCAGCGTCCCTTGACAAAATGTGGAAGAGTGTGGAGCCATAAGTAAAGGAATAGGGCGGTGTGAAAATAGAATAGAATTATAGAAGAAAGGTTCATTGGAGTTTGTAGACGGCAAAAGAGTCAAAAGCTTTCTCGCTATAAGAAAGCGAAGGCCACAGAGAACATTTACATCCATACGAATTTACTGGCGTTACTGATACCTTTTCACATTTACATCCATACGAATTTAGAATCGTTAGCTTGACAGCATTTTATAATTGACACCCCGTTTTCACATTAGCGACATCACATCCCGTGGAACATAGCAGTTTTCAGAAACTCCTGCGATGTGAAAAGATTCAATGGAATTTCTAGGAGAGTCAAAAGCTTTTTTCGCTTTAAAAAGGCAAAGGCTACGGAGAACACAGGTCTTAAATTTAATTATTGGAGTTGAGTACTAATTTCATTGCAAGTTGCAACTAAGCTCATGGTTGGTTCGGAGAAAGTAAAAATATCGATTGGATGTTAGCATGCATAGACGCATCCGATTAAAGCGCACCTTTTAACCCTATTGTAGGTGATGTAATCGTTCGGAAATGCATTGCACCCGTAGGGTCGGGTAAAAGAAAAAAAAGCCTACACTCATTGCCAAGAATCGTTTAAACAGGATTATACAAACCCCTGCGCCCCAACCAATAGACTTAGCAATTCAGTGAAGAATTCGGGTTCCACATGTGAACCCATGTCAATGGGATCCTACATCAATGGAATCCCAACTGTCGCTTGACCGCCTAATAAACCAAGCTTTTGACTGAAACATACTCCTTTCACATAGCACCAAACAAACCAGGCTTTGGCCTAAAACGTACTCCTTTCACACTTACTCTTTCATTGCCCATTAAACAGTTGAAACTTTTGCGTTGGCTATTAAGATTTGTCCGACGAGGAGAAGGACTTTGCCGCTAATAAATACCGTGCACCCCAGCATTACAGCACAATCTTCCTTCAACCTCTTGTTAGTTATTCTTCCCGAGTCCCGACCTTAGGAAACATATCTATCTAGGGACTTGTAAACGAGAGATGGCTGGACAATCAGCTAGATCTCCGGCAGCCTGCAAATGCCTGCTTATCACTTTGACGTTGTTGCTCTCCTTATTCCGTTTGATGCAATGCAGGCATGTAACTAACTTTGCAGTACATAAAGAATCCCTTACTGGATTGAGAATAGATCTTGTGCGTAGAGATTCACCTCTCTCTCCATTCTCTCCAGGAAATATTACATCCACTGAGCGTTTGAAACGAGCAATCAATCGCAGTCAAGACCGGCTACAAAAGCTGCAGATGTCTGTTGATGAAGTGAAAGAAGTCGAGGCTCCAGTAAGTGCAGGCACTGGAGAATTTCTCATGAAGGTGGCGATTGGCACGCCATCTTTATCGTTTTCTGCAGTCCTGGACACTGGCAGTGACCTGACATGGACCCAGTGCAAGCCTTGCACTGATTGCTTTAAGCAGTCAACTCCAATATATGATCCGTCCCAGTCCTCCACTTACAGTAAGGTCCCCTGCACAAGCTCTCTTTGCCAAGCTCTCCCGCAGTCTTCATGCACTAGTGCCAATTGCGAGTACGTGTATTCTTATGGTGACCAGTCCTCCACGAAGGGGATCCTTTCTTACGAGAGCTTTACCGTTTCTTCTCAATCACTTCCCAATATTGCGTTTGGTTGCGGGCAGGACAATGAAGGAAGTGGCTTCGGCCAAGGAGCTGGATTAGTAGGCTTCGGACGGGGTCCTCTATCCTTCACCTCACAGCTTGGCCAGTCTGTGGGTAATAAGTTTTCTTACTGTCTCGTCTCTGTTAATGATTCTCCTTCCAAAACCAGCACTCTGTTTATAGGGCAGACTGCTACTTTGAATGTCAAGACTGTCAGTTCGACTCCTATTCTTCAAAGCAGATCGCAGCCTACTTTCTATTATCTTTCATTGGAGGGAATCAGCGTTGGCGGTCAATTATTGGATATCCCTGACGGTACTTTTGATCTTCAAGTCGATGGAAGTGGCGGACTTGTCATAGACTCCGGAACAACCGTAACTTATCTGCAACAGAGTGGATATGATGTTGTAAAAGAAGCAGTGAGCTCAGCGATTAATCTCCCGCAGGTGGATGGGTCTAGCACTGGACTGGACCTCTGTTTTGGCCAACAATCTGGTTCTTCAACTGCAGACTTCCCGACTATAACTTTCCACTTCAAAGGAGCAGACTTCAATCTGCCAAAAGAGAACTACATATACACTGATAGCAGCGGCGTAGCCTGCCTTGCAATGTTACCGAGTAGTACTATGTCAATATTTGGTAATATTCAACAGCAGAACTACCAAATACTTTATGACAACGGAAGGAACGTGCTGTCCTTTGCTCCTACTGTTTGTGATACCTTGTAAGTTCTGTGCAAGAAGATATGTAACTAGGGTTTGGGTGCTTAGTATATTTTGTCAAGGGTGTCTGTTTTGTCTCTATCTATATATTGTAGTTTCCTTCTACTGCTTAGCTGTTGGACGTAATGTCGAATGTATCTTTATATATAAATAAAGGAAGTTAGTTAGAGCCAATTTTTAAGGATTGGTGTATATGTATGGAATATTTGATAAAAGAAAAATCAAGTGGATGTGATGATGGTGTGATCCAAAAATATTGTGGTCATGTAAAATCGATTATGAAAGTAACAAGAGTTTATGACAATCCAAGTCTTAATACCATAGAACATGAATATGAAACAGTAAAATTTTATACATTAAAAAAATGGATTGAATTTGTTGATTAATATTAAAAGTTATGATCATTTTATATAATTCTTATTTTAGTTAAATAAATCTTAAAAAATAAGATTGAAAAAGTTATAATTTTATATTATTTTAAAAATAATTAAAATCAAAATGCTTAATTAAAAATAGAGATTTAAGTAATATATCACGTTGAATTTATAAACAAAACAAATACATAATCATATTTAAAACATTAAAGTTAAAATCTTATTAACATAAAAGAAAAATTATAATTTTTACAAGTTTTTTATAAATTGTAAAATCTTTTATAAATTAAATAAAAATAATTCTATTAGAATTTAAAAAAAAATTAAATTGTGTTTTAATTAATATTTTTATTTTTTATTTTTAAATATGAATATCTCTCATAATGGAACTCAACCTAATTGCTTTGATTATGTATTCATTCATATTCAATAAACCAATTTTTTTTATTAAAAATATAATTTAAACAATAAAAATTAATGATTCAAACAAAAGTTTATGAGTGTCACAAAAATAACTAAAATAATTCAAAAACATAAAACTTTTAATCAACTTCTTAAATTTTCTCAAACAGTGCCTTGCCCTAGGCACCCCTAGCAAGCCAGAGAGACCATAACATGAGGTATGCTAAGAAATTGAAGTTTTAAAATTTATGTTCACACAACTCGTGCAATGTGGTGTCAAACGAGAATAGATGCCTATAGTATATTACAAAGTCTCCATTTAGATATTATCATTTGAAATAAGAAAACTTAGATATTATCATTTGAAATTTTCTTATTATATTACAAACTTTCAACTTAGATATTATCATTTGAAATTTTCTTTCACTCTATTAGGTTAATAGTTAATTTGGCACACGAAAGTAAGCGAGGGATGATTTTAACGCTGAAATTTCCCTTTTTAAAAGTTCACTTGGGCGATTTTTTCAATTAAAAATTAATTTTCGTATTATACTTTAGCCCCAGTTTTATATAATATATTATAAAAATTGATTTAATCGCCAAAATATATATAAAGGAATGGTACATAACCGCGCTACTTCGCCTGTTTTTTTTAACATGAAACCCTACCTTTGCCCGCACACAACGAATTCCCTGCAATTTTTGGTCCATATTCGCCATGTTTTACACTATTGTGGGCAATGGAGGCTAATATTCGCCATGGTTTCCTGATCACTTGGAAATATTGGAAATTCGCGGTAACTTTGCCGTAACTTCACCATGGTTTCCTGATCACTAGGAAATATTGGAAATTCACTGTAACTTCCTTCTTGATTGAAGAAAATGAGAATAGTTTCAATGTTTCAGGGAAATGGGCTCATAATAATTATCATAATCTATACATTGGGCTAAGTAGCCTAGTAAATATTATCTCTGCTATGTAGTCCTTGCTATTTGCAGCGGGCTTGTGGCCAACTCCAGCGCAGGCTACAGTTGTGAGCTGGGTATGTACAACCCTTGTTATGGTGGTGAAGATTATAGTTTATTAGAAGGGTTCATGGTCATTTGAAACTTTCCTTGCAAATAATTTCATATCGAACTAGTATTGAGAAATTTACTGGGGTTCCAGATCTGTAGGTTCTGAAAGATGGAATGCAGAATATCGGGAAATTAATTTGCAGTAACATGGGTGCAAGAATCGATTCTGAACAAAAGCGGTGGAGGATCTTAGGTTGTGTGCTACAACTTTAGTATATGAAAATAATTTGTATGAAATGCTCTTTTAGCTTCATTTCAAAGCTAATAACTTTTAGTTATTTTTTAGGAAACACGGTTACTTTGTACTCATTAATTATCTTCATTAATTATATTCCTATATTAAGCTGATGTCTTGTATGACTTGGGGACTGGTCTGGAAGTACTTTCTCCGATTTGTCCACAACTTTTTCTTGAGATGGCTGGCTTGGGTAATTTTGCTAAGGTATTTATTTGGTTGATTTTGGTTCTTTCTTTCGAGATAGATTTTTGTGGTTTATTTTTCTTTCATCAATTAGATTAAGGTGTTGAATTTTTTTATCCTTCTTTTCTATAAATGTTTTTACCTCCGTTAATTGTTCTATAAGAATTAAGAACTTGTTTTGGCCACTTGATATTTTTAGTTGAAGGTCTTTCTTTAAGCATAATTGTAGCTATCTACTAAAGGGGTTTTGGTTTGTAAGGTTTTATTATTTTCCCACTTTAATTCATTTCTTTCTTCATTGGAAAAATTACAAGGGATGGCAGTGGTTGCAGCGAGGGAAACAAGACTGCCAATATATTCTTCTTTTGCCAAAGAAAGCAATCTGAGTGATCTTTATGGAAAAGGGGAGGCTATCTCTACTCTCTTCAATATCGTGGGACTAGAGTAGGCATCCAGTTGGCATCTACTGTATGCTCATCAATAGAAGGTAAGGTAATAATCTACATGGCAGTTTCTGTGTAAGCATTGGTTCATATCTATTTTTCATATTACTAGACTGGATATTTTGGAAACTCGAAATTGTAGTTTTTACATAGCTTCATTGTAAATTTCTGCAAACTGCTCTATTAGTAGCATTATTTAAGAGTGTTAGATTTAAACCAAATAGACAAGCAAGATCTCTGATAGAAACACAATCACAAGATAACACACAATATATCCTGGGAAACCCTCATGGGGTAGAAAACCCAGTAAAGCTTTCCTCAATAAGATGATCAACCAAAATACAAGATGTGCTCCTTCTCCTCTTGACTCCTTAGCAGATCTCCTCAACTAGTGCGCACCCTTTCACAAGTGAGTGAATGATCTAATGAGGAGTTCACCTCCTCTATTTATACTTGACTCTCAACTGACTAAAAGACCTGTTGGGGCCGACCTCACCTGGAGAAGTCTAATAACCCCTAAAATATAACTACAGGGCCGACCCACACATGGTGGGTCTAATAACCCTAGTTAATACTAACCCTCGGAGGAATAAACATCTCCGGATACATAATAGGGTTACCTCGGAGGGATGAAACATCTCCGGAATAATAAAGTATAAATATAATATTCTTTGAAGTTACAATATTTAACACTCCCCCTTAACGAGAAGGATATTATAACAGCATCTGCAGGAGCAAGGAGTCACTACACATGATACATCTGTAAATCATCGGAAGCTTTCTTCAATTCGACTTCATCAGTAACTCAACCAGTTACTGGTACATCAATATCAACATCACGATCTTTAGCATCGTCTTCACATGATCAGCTGCATCGTCGTCATACGATCAACAGTATCGTCATCACACAATCAACGGCATCGTCATCACATGATCAGTAGCATCGTCATCACACGATCAGCAGCATCGTCATCACACGATCAGCAGCATCGTCATCACACGATCAGCAGCATCGTCATCACACGATCAGCAGCATCGTCATCACATGATCAGTAGCATCGTCATCACACGATCAGCAGCATCGTCATCACACGATCAGTAGCATCGTCATCATACGATCATACAAGTATCCTACACAACAATATGAGTATCCCACCGATACAGATAACCACATCATCAATACAAGTATCCTACCGATACAAGTAACCATATCATCAATACAAGTATCCTACCGATACAAGTAACCACATCATCAATACAAGTATCCTACTGATACAAGTAACCACATCATCAATACAAGTATCCTACCGATACAAGTAGCCACATCATCAATACAAGTATCCTACTGATACAAGTAACCACATCATCAATACAAGTATCCTACTGATACAAGTAACCACATCATCAATACAAGTATCCTACCGATACAAGTAACCACATCATTAATACCATTACTTTCTCGGAGACCATTCGTCTACGGGTCAATTCAGGGACCGAAGTCCGGGGATGATACAATCCCCTTCACGTACATTTTGAACTATCAGTTCCGGGATGATGCAATCCCCATCACGTACATTTTGAACTATCAGTTCCGGGATGATGCAATCCCCATCACGTACATTTTGAACTATCAGTTCGGGGATGATGCAATCCCCATCACGTACATTTTGAACTACCAGTTCCGGGATGATGCAATCCCCATCACGTACATTTTGAACTATCAGTTCCGGGATGATGCAATCCCCATCACGTACATTTTGAACTATCAGTTCCGGGATGATGCAATCCCCATCACGTACATTTTGAACTACCAGTTCCGGGATGATGCAATCCCCATCACGTACATTTTGAACTATCAGTTCCGGGATGATGCAATCCCCATCACGTACATTTTGAACTATCAGTTCCGGGATGATGCAATCCCCATCACGTACATTTTGAACTATCAGTTCCGGGATGATGCAATCCCCATCACGTACATTTTGAACTATCAGTTCCGGGATGATGCAATCCCCATCACGTACATTTTGAACTAAGGTCTAGGGACGATGCAGTCCTATCTTCTATTCTCGGAGACCTCACGTCTACGGCTCTCTTTAGGACTGAGAGTCCAGGGATGATCCAATCCCCTCAAGTCCACCAAGGACTTCATTCTCGGAGACCTCTCGTCTACGGCTCTCTTTAGGACTAAGAGTCCAGGGATGATCCAATCCCCTCAACTGTCCACTAAGGACTTCATTCTTGGAGACCTTACGTCTACGGTTCTCTTTAGGACTGAAAGTCCAGGGATGATCCAATCCCCTCAACTGTCCACTAAGGACTTCATTCTCGGAGACCTTACGTCTACGGTTCTCTTTAGGACTGAAAGTCCAGGGATGATCCAATCCCCTCAACTGTCCACTAAGGACTTCATTCTCGGAGACCTTACGTCTACGGTTCTCTTTAGGACTGAAAGTCCAGGGATGATCCAATCCCCTCAACTGTATCTTCATCCATACAGGTACAATCATATATCACATCAAGACATGTATTCATCTCATCAAAACATGTGTTCATCAAAACATGTATACATCAACAATCAAAACATGTACACATCACATCAAAACATGTGTACATCAAAACATGTATACATCACTAATCAAAACATGTACACATCACATCAAAACATGTGTACATCAAAACATGTATACATTAGTAATCAAAACATGTACACATCACATCAAAACATGTGTACATCAAAACATGTATACATCACTAATCAAAACATGTACACATCACATCAAAACATGTGTACATCAAAACATGTATGTATTCTCACTAATACATCATATCAAATCATGTATAAACGATATGTAAGAGTTCTAAATCTAAATAATTGTAAGTAGCTAACAAAAAAGAAAATAAGTGACAGAAATACTATGCTACTCCCCCTTTCGAGGAGGGTCCTTCTGGACTAAACCAAGCTTGTATCGGAAGTATTCAAACTTTACTCGAGACAGAGGTTTAGTCAAGATATCGGCAACCTGATCTTCAGTGCTTATGTACTCGAGCTTGATGGCTCCTCTCTGCACCATGTCTCGTATATAGAAGTAACGGATCTCAATGTGTTTTGACTTATCATGGAGCACAGGATTTTCAGTCATCTTAATGCAGCTTTGATTATCACACATAATCACAGTAGGATCCATCTCTAAGTCAAAGATTCCAGATAAGAGTTTCCGAAGCCACACCGCTTCACAGCTGGCAGAGCAAGCAGCTATATATTCTGCTTCAGCGGTACTGAGGGCCACACTAGATTGTTTCTTGCTGAACCAGGAGATCATGGCAGATCCAAGACCATAACATCCACCTGAAGTACTTTTTCTGTCTGAGACACTACCTGCCCAATCAGAATCTGAGAAACCATGCAACTTGAGTTCATTTTCTCTAAGATAGTAAAGACCATAGTCCACTGTACCTTTTAGGTACCTCATGATATGCTTTGCAGCTATAAGGTGAACCTTTCTAGGTTCTACTTGAAACTGACTTAGGGTATTTACAGCAAAGCATATATCAGGCCTAGTATTTGTCAAGTACATCAAAGATCCAATGATTTGTCTATATAGGGTTATGTCCACTAGTTCTGATGAATCATTAGCTAGCAGTTTTAGGTTGGAGTCCATGGGAGTGGCCATAGCTTTACACTCCAACATATCAAACCTTTTGAGGATCTCCACAGTATACTTACCTTGATTTAGAAATATCCCTTTTTGCTCTTGCCATACTTCTAGGCCTAAGAAGTAGTGCATTAATCCGAGATCTTTCATTTCGAATTCTGAAGAAAGCTTCTTCTTGCTTTCAATGATTTGTTTCTCATTTCCTGTTAGAAATAAATCATCTACATATAATAGCAATATAACAGGTTCATCATTCATTACCTTAAGATAGAGATTGGGGTCAGCTTTACTTTTGGTAAAGCCCATGCTTAATAAGAAGCTGTCAATTCTTCCATACCAAGCTCTGGGAGCTTGCTTCAAACCATATAATGCCTTCTTCAGTTTGCATACATGGGTCCTTCCGTCTTTGACCTCAAAACCTTGAGGTTGTTCTATGTATACTTCTTCTTCAATTACACCATTCAGGAAGGCTGTCTTAACATCCATTTGATGCAATTTCCATTTCATCATAGATGCAAGTGCCATGATAGTTCTAATCGAAGTATACCTAGCAACAGGTGCAAATGTATCTTCATAGTCAATTCCCTCCTTTTGAGAGAATCCTCTGGCTACAAACCTTGCCTTGTATTTTTCAATGCTTCCATCTGCAGCATGTTTTAATTTGAAAATCCATTTGGAAGAAACCACACTTTTATCTCTTGGTTTGGGGACTATATCCCAAACATCATTTTTCATTATTGACTGATATTCTTCAATCATTGCTTCTACCCATTCTTTCTTTTGAGCTGCTTCTTCATAGCTAGTAGGCAGTTGATCCACAAGATCACACATCAAGGCCATATAGTTGGACACTAGCTTTGGTTTCTTCCTTTCTCTAGTGGAGCCTTCAGGAGCACCATATCTTTCAGCTCCTTGTATAATATCTCTAGCCCATGCTGGTCTTCTTTTCCTAGATAATTCTGCAACAGGGGGTTCTTGTGGTTCCAGCATGTCATGATCCTCTGTTATGTCCTCCTCAGGGATGTGAACAGTATCTGAGACTCTGGGAGATGTATCTTCTTCATAAACTTCTTCAAGTTGACATTTTCTAGATTTCTTAAGAGCTGCTTCCTCATCGAAGGTTACATCTCTACTTATTTCTATATGATGAAAGCCTGGTATGTAAATCCTGAAGGCTTTGGATGATTCACAATAGCCAACAAATATTCCTTTCTTACCAGAAGGATCCAACTTGGTTCTCTTTTCCTTTGGGATGTGGATGTACACAGGACACCCAAATATTTTAAGATGGCTTACTTCGGGCTTCTTTCCAGAAAACACTTCTTCTGGAGTTTTGAAATCAAGAGCACTATGAGATAATCTGTTTTGAACATATACTGCTGTTCTGGCTGCTTCAGCCCACAGATACATGGGAAGATCCTGGTCATGTATCATAGTCTTCACAGCTTCCATGATGGTTCTATTTTTCCTTTCTGCAACCCCATTTTGTTGGGGATTGTAGGGAGTGGTTAGTTCTCTTTTGATTCCAGCTTCCTTACAGAATTCTTCAAACTCTTTTGAAGTATATTCTCCACCATTGTCTGTTCTGAGAACCTTGATTTTCTTTTCTGAGAGATTTTCTATTAGAGCCTTGAACTCTTTGAACTTCCCAAAAACTTCATTCTTACCCTTTAGAAAGTATATCCAAGTTTTCCTTGAATGATCATCAATGAAAGAAAGATAGTATTCAAACCCACTTAGAGAGGTGGTGGGCATTGGACCACACACATCTGAGTGTATTAACTCCAAGATCCCTTTGGTCTTTGTTTCACTCTTTGGAAATGGGTTCTTGACATTCTTGCCTTTCTTACATCCTTTGCATGAGCCATTATGATCAACCTTTAAATCTGGTAGTCCTATGACCACTTTGCTTACATAAGGTAAGGCTTTGTAGTTAATGTGAGCTAGTCTTCTATGCCATAGCTCACTGGGTCTAGAGGTTTCATGAACAAGAGCAGCTTCTGGATGACCCTTGAGTTTATATAAACCTCCTTCCTCTTCACCAATAACAATTGCATCCTTAATGGATTTGCCTTTGGACCACATTAACACTTGTCCATCAATGAATGCAACTCTATAGCCTTTCTTGTCTAAAGCTGAGATTGAAAGCAAATTCTTCTTTAATCCTGGAACATATAGAACTTCCTTCATCTTCATGGGAGTTCCAGAATCGATTTTGTAGTTTGCTTCACCAATTCCCTTAATGGGATATTGATAGTCATCTCCTAGAGATACCTTTTGGGGAGAATTCTTTTCTTCAAGATTTGAGAGGGTCCTCTTCTGTCCAGTCATGTGCTTTGAAGCACCACTGTCAATAAGCCATGTACCTTCACTAGGGGTTATGGATCCAGAGAGTGCGGAGAAGAGAACATATTCTTCTGCATCTTCTTCTGTGTTTCTTCTTGACCTCCTTTTGAAGAAGGTCCTTTCTTCTTCTTCCCCTTCATCTCTAGGCCTTTTATTGTGAGACCTTTCTTCCTCTATTTCTTCTTCTTCACTATCATCCTCTGCAAGATGTGCTTGATGTCTTTTGAAGTGATTACCCTTTTTCTTCTGTAGAGGGCAATCTTTAGCAATGTGTCCTAATTTGTGACAAGAGTAGCATTGGAAAGAAGAGTAATCCCTTCTTTGAGTAGATCCTCTTTTCTTGTGAAATCTGTGAGGAGGATGAGACTCCTTGAGACCATCTTTCTTGAAGTAGGATTGACTCCTTCTTCTTTTGGTATGAGTGGCCAAGGCTTGGTCATCTTCTTTGAGCAAGGCTTCTCTATTTGCAACCCTAGCCTCCTCTTGTACACAATCTTCCCAAACTACATCAAACTTCATACTTTCTTTTCTGGCACACATAGTTTGAATGAATGACTCCCAAGGTCTAGTGAGACCATTTAGAGCTGTCATCACAAGTTCATCTTCATCAAGGGTATCACCAATGGCATCTAGTTGTTCTTTGATTTGATGGACTCTTGAGAAGTAGTCTTGAATGGATTCTCCTTTGTTCATCTTGGTGCTCTTCAACTGAGTCCTTAGATTCATCTTCCTATTGATGTTCTTTCCTTCATACATTCTTCCTAGGGCATCATACATTTCCTTTGGAGTCTTCTTGGAAGACACTTGGGGAATCAAGTGGTCTTTAATGGAATCAGCTATGATTCTCTTTGCCCTAATCAGATCCTTCCTGTGTTTCTCTTTGGCTTCATCTTCTTCTGGTTCTGCAACTTCCTCCTTGATATAATGAGCAAGATCATTCTCCTCAAGAATTAGACCAATTCTGTATTTCCATGCTCGAAAATTCTCTATGCCTTCTAGCTTGTCTTCAAGCTTAGTATTTGGAGCCATCTTCTCTTGGGGGAGTCCAAGAGACAGAGTAGACTTACCTGGAAAGTTACCTTTTACTTTTCCGGAATCTGGAATAGAATTTTATCGCACTTTTGGTAGAATTAGGGTTTGAATTTCCCGGAGTTCTACCCAACCAAAAAGTTCGATCTATAGCTCAAAAGAATGCTCTTGAGAAGGGCTACCCAGCCATGTAATCAGAATTCAAAAATTACAACTTTTTTCTGAAACCAAAATCTGACGTATCGCACTTTTGGTAGAATTAGGGATTGGATTTCCCGGAGTTCTACCCAACCAAAAAGTTCGATCTATAGCTCAAAAGAAAGGTATTGAAAAGGGCTATCCATCCATGCAACCAAAAATCAATAATATCAACTTTGGGCTGAAACCCTAACTTCACCAAAGAGAGAGAAAGAGGTATTCTTACCTTGTGAAAGATGTCCTATTCAGTTTGGATCTGATACCATGTTAGATTTAAACCAAATAGACAAGCAAGATCTCTGATAGAAACACAATCACAAGATAACACACAATATATCCTGGGAAACCCTCATGGGGTAGAAAACCCAGTAAAGCTTTCCTCAATAAGATAATCAACCAAAATACAAGATGTGCTCCTTCTCCTCTTGACTCCTTAGCAGATCTCCTCAACTAGTGCGCACCCTTTCACAAGTGAGTGAATGATCTAATGAGGAGTTCACCTCCTCTATTTATACTTGACTCTCAACTGACTAAAAGACCTGTTGGGGCCGACCTCACCTGGAGAAGTCTAATAACCCCTAAAATATAACTACAGGGCCGACCCACACATGGTGGGTCTAATAACCCTAGTTAATACTAACCCTCGGAGGAATAAACATCTCCGGATACATAATAGGGTTACCTCGGAGGGATGAAACATCTCCGGAATAATAAAGTATAAATATAATATTCTTTGAAGTTACAATATTTAACAAAGAGAAGTAACAATTTTTTGGTTTTGGAAAAATTTACTCAGTCTTCTAAAGCATCACATTCATAAATACACAAACAATCCAAGCCAAATATATCCACAATAGAGAAAGGAAGAGGTAACAAATGCAGCAGAGGACTGAATTCACAGCTAAATATGCAGCTCGGAGAAGCATGTTGGAAGTATTTGAAGTTTTAACAATACAACATTTTCATACATAAGAATTTTCTTCACAAGAGATCATTTTTTATTTTACCCTTTTTATAAAGAAACAGTGGATTTCCTTTTCATCCATTTGCATTTCCATGTCTTTCTATTGGACATCTTTTGAAGAATAACTTAAGTCCCTTGTAATGCATAACATGATGCATTTTCAGAAAAACAAAACAAAACCTTAAGTCCCTTTCTTCCAATTCTAGTTATATATACTAGTCCCTTTCTTCCAATTCTAGTTATATATACTAGAAAGAAACTGCAAAATGAGGCTTGAAATGGTCCAACTAAAGATACGAGAGAAAGCTTACTTGCCATAGTGAATTTTGGTTCGTTAGCCTTGAATGAGTGAAAACTTAAGAACTGGAATTCAGTTTGGTTCATCATCCTTAATTATGAATCTGGTTTAAGTTTGTTTCTTCCAATTCTAGTTATACATACTAGAAAGAAACTGCAAAATGAGGCTTGAAATGGTCCAACTAGAGATAGGAGAGAAAGCTTACTTGCCAGAGTGAATTTTGGTTCGTTAGCCTTGATTGAGTGAAAGCTTATGAATTGGAATTCATTTTGGTTAATCATCCTTAATTATGAATCTCGTTTAAAATTATCCTTGCTGATTGGATATCTTCTCTTATTGGCCGACCTCCAATACGACTATACTTTCTTAACATGCAATCATGTGGCATAGTTAGAATGAAAGAAATGACCATAAAGAAAGTTTGTTAAGAATTTTTGCTTCAATTACATTTTGTGTTTCATCCATATTTTCATGAATAGAACTGTAATGTATAAACTTGTAATGTATTCAAGTGTCTATTGATATTGTTGAACTGATTTTCTTATCATTGTATCCAAGATTACATTTTCCTCTTGTTAACTGGGTTGTGTGAATAGTGTAAGGCAAAACATTCTAGTAGAACATTAATCACCATTACTTCCCAAATGTAAGAGTGAGTTTAATTGAGATATACTAGGTAGTTTTGAGATTGTGAAATTATTCCTATCTGCCAAAACAGTAAACTTAATGATTCAATCATCTCCAATCTTTTCATCTGATAGGCTCATTGCTCCCTTATCCATCAAGATTGGGTGCTTTTTTCCACCTCAGTTATGAGCTTAGGTAAATGTACTTAAGTGGTGAGTCTTGCTGCAGGATAGTATTTCCTTGTCAAAATATGGAGAAAAAGGGTTCATCTCTTCAAAATTGCCTTTGAAGTTAGAATTATGCTTGTCTGACAAAAGGGTGGCATGCACGTGTGTATAAATCTATCCATTTGTCTGTGGTGTCTTATGTTTTGTTTTTTGCGGATGTGTCTTGTTTTATTATATGGAAATGAATTTCATTATACAAATAATATAATTGAATTTCCAGTATTTTCTTCATTTCCTTTAAATTGAAGAAAATACCTTGCACCAGAGATGGAAGTTATCTTCATGGTCTTGTAAAGATCACTATGGACCAAATCCAACACTCTAGTTCTCCATGCCTTTTCTTCATCAAAGGCCTTCTGGATCGTTTGTTGGACACGCATGTTGAGAACACATCCTTCTCTCCTATGCTAAAAGCAATCCATATACCATTGTTAGTTTTTGCAAATGAGAAAGGTATTGGAAGCTTAAATGTATATAAATTTGATACCATAAAGAGTTACTGTTCTATCAACATATTGAACCATGAGTATATGCTATATTAACTTCCACAATTCTGTACAACCCATGCTCGTTTATTCTTATGTAATTACTGTATCACTCCTTTTTTCATTTACAAATATTTATTACCTTTAAATCGGACCTCCTAATGAGGGTTTGCAAAGAATCACTTAGTCCTAATGATTTTCCAAGATGCACAAACAAGGATTATGCTTCTCTAGACCAATCTTGCAATATTTGTTTTTGAGTAGGGTGCAAATCTCTTCCAAATCTTTGTTTGATTTTACTTAACCTTGATGAGCATACTCTATGGACGATCAATATGTATGCATAGAATAATTCTTCCAAGTGTGTTTCCTTTTGGCGCTTGATGGTAGATGAGATTCAGAGGTCAATTGGTTGGTTTGTGGTGGTTTCAACATTGTTTAATCAGAAGAGGAATAGTAAGTCCTCCTCCCTCATTGGTGTTGCACCAAGGAAAGACAAGTGTGTTATAACACATGTTTATGTTTAGGGTTGAATGACCTAAATTTTTATAGAAGGGATGTTCCTTCAAATTATTTTTTATCTAGTCAAATTCTAGGAAAGGAAAGGAACGTGTATTAAAGTGGAACTACATAACTTTGATCAAGATGTTTTCGCTGTTTGGGATCAAGGCATGCTCATGTTTTGATAGAGTCCACTTTGTTTATCCTCTAGTCAATAGCTTTTGACATACTTTGGGGAGTCTACAAACTACTTACATTGAGGTATATTTACCTTATGAATGTCTTTCATCTTTAAACATTCGTCTTTACAACATTCATTGAGTCATGAAATTAATTTCTTGACCTCGCAATGATATAGGGTGGATCCAATGGGGGAATGACGTGGTGCTAGGATAACTTCCTTCCTACACAATTTTGTGAGAAGTTCAAAACTATTAGCAAGAGGTTCTAGTTGAGCCCATATGATAAATGGCTTCAAAGATGAGCAACCAAGTTCTGACATATCCTTAAAACCTATGACAATTAGGAGAGGCAAGAGGGCTCATGTTTGAGCTTGCTTGCATATGATTAGAACTGGAGATAAGTTGACCAAAGCTTTTTTGCGTCATTGGCGGCTTGGCCACTCAGGAGATTTCCAAGAATATATATGTGATGAAGGTGGAGAGGGAGAATTGTTGACTAACCTAGACCCGGGAAATGACCAAGGAAAGAAAGATGGTCATGGGAACTTGCATTTATGGTTTTCTTCTTAGGGTTGTTGGATTCTCA
Organism: Larix kaempferi; assembly: GCA_027924585.1. Taxonomy (NCBI): domain Eukaryota; kingdom Viridiplantae; phylum Streptophyta; class Pinopsida; order Pinales; family Pinaceae; genus Larix; species Larix kaempferi. Next base: position 2,663,610 of record BSBM01000937.1, read on the forward strand.
AAAATCTATATATGATCTACCTTTCCCTTGGATGGTTTTCACACTACCTTGATATAGATCGCTAATACTAAATTCCTAGGCATATGAAACTTCTGATGTGAGTTCTGTTAGCCCCCATTTTGGATGGGTGTCCACATGTGATTTTGATAAAACTCTTGAAGAGGGGGATGGCATCATTTTTTATTACAATTTGATGACATCATTTTTTATGACAATTTGATGATGCCCTAACTACTATTGGTGGACTAGTGAATCATCATTCCATTCCTATACAAACTAGCAGAAGCCATTCTGGGCACATTCAATTAGGACAACTTTCCATCATTTCTTATCTTAACTTGGCTAGTGTTCAACCCTATTTTGGAAGAAATAATCATTTGAAGTATGTTTATATTCTTTTACATTTCATTTCATTGGAGGTTGCTTATATTGAGCCTTTAGAAGCCTCCTTGGTCTTTTGCGGGTGAGAACATCCCTCTCATAGGGACCTCCTTTGGACATGTTGTTTACTTCGAAATAATTGTTTGGCATCTTAGAGCTATGTGGATTGGCACGTGGATATGTTGAAGGTTGATTTGGCATTAAGTGGTAATTACTTTCTACTTGGAGGATTTCTAGGCATTTTTGGGTTGTCTTGTAGACACCATTGGATGGTTTTGTGGACATCTCTTGGTTGCATGAGCGCTTCTATCTTCCTTGTGGACATGACTTGTGGGGAAATTGACCTTTGGCGAAACCTTTGGTGAAGCCTATGGAGGCTAGTAGTGGATATCGCTTGGTTTCTATGTGGACACTTTTGATTGATTTGGACTCTATGTGGACACTTTTGATTGATTGGGATTCTATGTGGACATCAATTGGTTGGTTAAAATTCGTAGTGGACATAGCTTGTTGACGAAATATTCTTTGAAGGGGTCTTCAGAGGCCACTTGGCATTATCACTTGGTATTTGATCATGTTTGATGGAGACATTCCTTTTTGTTTACGACCTCATCTATCTTGTGTATTGTATAAGTGGCATTGATCACCTATTCTTATTGTAACTTGTTATAAGCTAACCAAAACAATTTGAGGGGTCATAGCCCCAACCCAAAGATAACAACTAATAGTTTTCTAGGCATGTATTGTGTCTTATGAGTCTAGTCAATGTTTGAATGTGGGACTAGTTAGAGTGTGACCACACACTTTGATACCCAGCATTGATGTTAGTATTGGGGAGCATTAACTATCATGTTTCATTAGGTACACATTTAAGTTGACATATCCTATGCATATATAAAGTGAATGATAGCTCTGAAGGAAATGATATTAATAGTGAGCGTGGTAGTTCATTAACTGGAGCAGAGCTTGTAGTTCACTTTATACAATTTCATACAAGCTATATGTTGTCAATTTTGTTTCTTTTCTCAAGTGTACTCCCTCACATAAAAGAAAACAACTACAACATGGTTCAACATGGTTTACTTGATGGTTTTGGTAGAGCATTTTCATTATGGATCATTATGGCTATGACAGAGACTAGTTCTAGAATGTTGGCAATCAGTAAGTACACCAAAACAAAAAGCACATTTTCTACCTATATATAGAAGCAGTTACAGGCCTTAAAATGCGACTCAACCTATTTTTTGCTCCACCTATGTAGGAGCGCCAAGCTTCCATGTAATGCATGCATTGGGCACCTAGTTATATTAGGTAACTTCATGAAGTGTACCCTCACCCTTAACTTCAGAGCAATGCCTCCCCTCACTAATTCTGGAAATTACTAATTCCAAAAAAGCCAAACTAAATTTAGAAATAAAACTGAGTCGAACTTAAAGTCTTGAACCTAGAAACTGGAACTCTCTAAATTTGGAACAACACTAAACTAGACATAAGTGAAGGTAGCACATGCATGTGCTCTATATAAAACAATAGTCTGTAATTCTGTCCACTACACACTTATTAATCTTGTGCACCACTGCTGTAAGGAGATGCTGAAAGCAACCCATCTATTGTGCCATTACTAGGAGTATAACTAGCTGAGCAATAGGTTGGAATTCTAAAATGGACTATATTTGTAATGTAGTTGGAGAGAACCACCTTTATCTATCAAGTGATACCCAATGTAGTCATTCTTATTAAGATAATAGGTACTTTCCTTGGATTCTACACAATGGCAATTATTTGTTGTATTCCTTATCTGAGTAATGCTAAACACAATGTTTCATTTATGAAATAGTTCAATTCGAACCAGATAGTTATAAATTATAATCTCTTGCAATATGTCTGTAGGAAATATAAAAATTTAAATTCCCCTTGAGTACTACTGCAATTATCTATGTTATGTATTCAACTTAGACAATGAATGAGAATTCCTTCATAAGCTTGATTGGAAATCAAGGGCCAGAAAAGAATCCTTTTCAGCAGCAATGATAAATAAATGTGGAACTCCACATGCAAAAAGGTTCTTTACTGAAGAACAATTTGAAATGATTATAATGTGCCTTTAGTGTAAACATAATAAGGAAATCAAGATGGTCAAACAGTTTCTTAGACTGCTTGTAAATTGCAATATACAACAAAGTGACATGATGCATTTTTATGAAAATAATTTAAGCAGCTGAGATCACTGAGAATAACTGTGTATATATTGCTTGAAAGAAACCCATAAATCAGTTAGAGTTTTATTTTCACTGTGAGATAGCCCATCTAGTCATATTTAATAAGGAATATTTAACATTTCATGGATGTATAAAAGGAAAAAAAAAATGAAGATATTTAGCATGGTTGGTTTTGAAAGGGAATACATGCTTTTGGATGGTGAAATTTCCTTGTTTTGAGCTAGCTTATCTTACAACTGCGAGTTTAGGTTCATTTTTATTATGCCCTATTAACTATTTTCTTTGCAGCAATATAACTAAAGTGTTACATGTTGATAGAGTGAATTCAGTTGCAAGAACTTATTTTACAAATAATTGAGTAAAGAATTTAAGGCTATCAGTGGCTTGATGACAAACAAATTTCATATTAGACATTTCAAGTAGATTGAAAGGCAATGATTAACATAATGATAAAATGAATTATGCAGAAAGAGAAAGGCAATGTGTTACTGCCTAAACTATATTATTCCTTAAACTTGAAAGTCATGATGTCCCAAAGGTCACTAGATCATTCTTCCAAAGTAAAAATTATGATTTTCACTTTAGATTAAGCTATGCCGCAAGATTGCACATTAAGATTCCTGCTTAATTGGAGATATTGTAACTTGCATAAACCACGATAGATTTTAAAACAGTAAATGAACATGTTCATTTCATTGATGTAGATTGAGATGTGTGTTTCTCTATACGAGATAAAAGTAAAAAATATGTCTCTTAGAATGTTATCCCACTTAGATTGTTATCCCATTTTCAAAACCTTAGCAAGTAGTGTGCCTTGTGAATTATTCCTTCAAAGCTATATTCTCTTTATTTAAGTATGTGGGGAGCTTCTACATATAGTGGATATTCCAAGCCTTCAAAACTATCCATCAATTTCGTTTGAGTTGAGTGATCATGCATAATAATTTGAAAGGTAGTTTGGAGGCCATAAGTTGATTACTTACACAGCTGGATGTCAAATAAAAATGTTGAACTTTGCAACTGTTTTGTGAATATTATTTAACAGTTTAATGAAACAGTTAGGTGGTAGACAAGGTACGTGACATTGCTGACAGTGGATGAACTGGAGGATTGTCTGGACTTGGACATATTTCTTCTCAAGGTATGGTTGGTTATATAGACATGGATAATTTTGAAGGTGTTGCAGGGATTGTTTGTAGTGTGGACTATGATCATCCTAGTCCAGTATCCATATTAGAAGCTTCTTTCTTAAATGAAAGTTATCACTCAACAGAGAGCTTGGGTGGTACACATGGTAAGCAACTTTGACATTTTTCAAATTTGTTGTTTACCCAATTATATATCTAATTGAATTTACAATCATGGTAATTTCATCTAGGATATTGGCCAAATGTAGCCTCTCTTTTCTTGACAGATTAGATTATCATCTGATTAAACTAGTATTGTACTTATTGCAATTTCTCTCTAAGTCATGGGTCCAAATAGATTGTGTTCATGTGTCCAAAGAGTCACTGTGCACACGTTCAACTTGTCTTTAGTACTTCCATGCGATGTACTTTTCATTTCCCATACTGATTGATCAGTATTCATTTCCCATTTTCCATACTATTCATTTCCTAGTTGATTTCTATCTGTACTGAGAGCTGCTACAACCCAGGCCATTCTAAGAAGAAAATGTAGTGATTCCCATAAGAAGTCCTTAACAAAAATTAATTGTAAAATGCAATCAAGAAAGCTTGACAATATAATGTTGGGAATATTTGAAAGCCTAATGTGTAGTCGTCTGCTATTACTTGTATGTTCCATATTTAAAGTTAGCATTTGATCATGTATGTGACTTATCTAGATGAAAGAGTGCTTGCTAACTTGGGCAAATAATTTTCACTGCAACAGTTTTTGTCTCCTAGTAATTTGGGCCTTCCATTCCACATTCTTTTGGCCATTCCGCATACTTGTTTTCTGTTGATGTATTTGTAACTTCGGAATGTATTTCATATATGTATATTGTATTCCTATAGATATGTTATTATTCCTCTATATGGAAGTGTTTGTATTCCTATAGATATGTTATTATTCCTTTATACGGATGTGTCGTCATTTATATTGTAAGTTTCTTAACTTATACTTGATGGGTTATTAGACAACCTTGTTGGGGTCAGCCCTGTATAAGTCATGTGGGTTAAAGGGTTATTAGACCACCCTATTGGGGGTAAACCCTGTCAGCATTATGTTATGTGGTTAAGTTAAGGCCGACCTAGTAAAGGTTATTAGGCAAGCTAAGTCAAGTATAAATAGAGTGCAGGAGGCACTCTATTTGATCATTCACTTTCTCACTCATACTCTCATTGGAGAGTGGCGCACTTGTCGAGGAGGAGAAGTTACTGCTAGGAGAAGACTATCTCTTATTCTTGGGTTGTATCATTGCTCTATCTATCTCTGAGGAAGTTGTGGGGTTTTTCACCTTTATGGTTTTCCCCAGTGAAACTCTGTGTGTCTATTGTCTCTTGTGTGCTTGCATTATTATGTCCATGATTGATATTATGTAGATATGTTGTACATGTTGTTCTCTAAGTTAAGATCCTAGATCAGATTGAAGTAAATTCTTAAAAACTAACATGGTATCAGAGCTAGCCTGAAAGAAGGCATGGTATGGCATTTATGACACTTGTTGCACTTGCGAAGCTAAGGCTTGATATAGCAAAAACCCATCATCATAGAAATTTCACTATAAATCCAATTTGGAGAAGTTTCAGGATATGAAACTTTTACAGGTGGAAGATAAGATCCCAATGTACCTCTTTTATAGAGCACAACTTCTAATTCGTTGTACTTTGTGTTTTATGATCTGTACAATCTAGGGTTTCTGTCTTTTCCAGATCTCAGTCATAAACAAGTGACCTAGGAAAAAGGGTCACAACTTGGGATAGGAAGCTCCAAATGAAATTTTGTAAAATGTGATAGGTAGGGCATGGACTGAAGTTTCTCAGGTAAGGTTTTCAGAGGCCGAAATTGAACTAGTGACATGTGGCACTCCGTACAAGTTCGCTCTCCTGGTTTATCCCATAAAAGGGTCGCGTTGCGACACTTGGAATAACTCTCTCTCAGAGAATCCATTTTAGGTCAGAACTGTGGGGTTGGAAATTCAACAGGTCATGATACCATAGGTAGAAGTTTCAGACCCTATAGATCTGAAATTTCTGAGTTACACTAGAAAAAATCAGGTGGATATTTATGTCAAAACAGAATTGAATTTTGAGCACCTTCATTCATGGCTCCGAGAATTTAGGGTTTCGAAGAATTTTGGAATTTTTTGTATCAGAGACCACGGCTAGATAATCCTCATCAAAATCGAAATTTAGGGACCAAGATCAAATTTTTTGGTTGGGTAGAAGGCCAGGCTTGATCAAACCCTAGTTAAGGACTTTGATCGAAAAAGTAAAAAATTAGGGCTTCTGCAAAAATGGGAATTTTTTGAAATCTGTGACCATAGTTGGAAGCTGCTTGGAAAAATCAAAGTTTAGAGCTTTGTATCAAACTATTTGGTTGGTTGAAGTTTTGGGAAACTCAAACCCTAATTCAGGGTCCTCCCTAGTGAATCTGAAAATCTAAAAGGCAATTTTAAGGGGTGAAACTTTGCAGTTTTCAAATTCTAAGTATACTAGCTTGACCAGCTCAGAAAGGCACATCTTTCTATCCATTCAGAAGTTTAAAATTCAAAGTTTGAATTTTTAGGGTTTCTCTGACAAACCCTAATCCAGCTCCAAATCCAGTTTCTGCAAATCAAAGTGGATTGGGTTAATCCTAGAAGAGAATGGATTGTTCACTTACATAAGTGAATAAGTTCCTATTTTCAGAGGGAGATGAGGCTAAGACCTTACATAAGAAGATTCCAAGCAATCTCGACACGTATGACTTATCCAAGTATGTTTCGAGATCTGTTCATGATTAAGTTTATGGTATGTTTGTCTTCATTGAGGTTAGTACAATCTTGATTAACTTTAGACTTGTTGTATCACCTTAATAAAATTATGAATGTAGATATTCATTGATTACGTTTTTGACACTTATGATTGTATTAATGCATTGTGGTGTTGTATGAGGTTGATGTTGTCCGCTAACATTAAAGGTACATCAAGAAAGACAAATCATGTTCTAGTTCAAGAACATATGACCATGGTGACATAAAGACAAAGATTCATCCATTATCATGGATCACATAGAAGCTCTACTTACGAGGTATGCATAATTTGGTTCTACAATGCTTAACCTATGATATATGCAGGTTGCTAGCACAAGTCATTGAGGAAACAAAAAGACATCATGTGGGTATGTTAGACATAACTAATTAACACATTAATCCAGGTATGTTTTTCCTATATCAAGTTAGAATCCTACCTTGTGATAGGATCTCTTATATAAGCATACTTGGTATGATTGATAATGATTATTCATGAAGCTATAGGTTTGAGTAATCATGGATTTAGGTATATTATGTTTCTTACTTTAATCAATGATATGACTAACCAGAAGAGTCCTATGGTCAAATAAGAATTTGCATGAGTAAAGGAAGTACTCCACCAAACCTTGAATACTAGTGCTTATTTGTGTATGAAATGTTCTTGACCATACATGTTTAAGATTACTTAGAATCATAATGTTTTATAGTATTGAGATTATACTAATGAATGTATGATTGCGTATGAGACCTCGAGGATAACACAATGATGATACTAGTAAGTATGTATAATGATCGAGGATGGATATAAGGACAGGTAATCTAGGAAGCAAAGATCAAGAGGGAGCACACTCCAGTAGTTCATGCAAGGAAGCAAATATTGAGAGGGAGTCCACCCTACAACCAAACAAAGATAAGTATTTGAATGGTCATTTCTTGCATACTTGTTTGTTTAAATAATATTGTTCAATGATGTATATGCTTATGTTCCTAGACTTAGGGTGTGTATTATGCATATTAGAATAATTGCATTAATGAACAGTATACTACTAATATGCATGTGATGGGTAAGTGGGCTATGGCACTGTACAACATTCCATTGCTACTTATCTAGAATGAAACCTCTTTGCTGACATGTTGGGAGTTGTGCACACTCTTAACAATGTTCTGGTAGAGATTGGAAGGCATCTAGAAACTTACGGAATATGGATAAATGTTGTATTGAAGCATTGGCTAAAATAATTGCATGATTGTATGACATATTTCTTGATGTGTAAGAATTTGTTCTGAAAACTATGAGATGTTTCTAATCATGCAATTTAACTTGCTTTGTAGGAAATATCATATACCATCACCTACAAAAGAATGACTACAACATTTGTTCCAGCAACAAAGCTATCTATTGAAGATATTGAAGTTCCTAGAATCCGGGATGAAGTAATGGAAGAATACCATGATTCATCGATCATGAAGAAATATGTTTGGGATGTGGTCCCAAGACCTGAAGGGAAGTTTGTTATGAATTCCAAGTGGATCTATAAGATCAAGCATGCTGCAGATGGTAGCATGGAGAAATACAAAGAGAGGTTGTAGCTCGTGGCTCCTCCCAGAAAGAGGAATTGACTATGAAGAGACTTTTGCACCTGTAGCCAGATACACTTCCATTAGATCAGTACTTGCTCTGGCTACAGTGATGAAATGGAAGATACACCAGATGGATGTCAAGACAGCTTTCTTGAATGGTGTAGTTGAAGAGGAAGTGTATGTGGAGCAGCCACTCAGGTTTGAGACACATGACCAAGAGTCACATGTGTGCAAACTGAAGAAATCCTTGTATGGCTTGAAGCAAGATCCTAGAACTTGGTATGGTAGGATAGACATCTTTCTATCCAGTTTGGGCTTTGCTAAGAATAAAGGAGATTCCAACCTTTACTACAAGGTTGAGGAAGTAAATCTTGTGATACTACTCTTGTATGTGGATGACCTATTTGTAACAGGTGAGGATAGATTGATTCTCGACATGAAGAGGAAGCTTGATGTTGAGTTCAAGATGAAGGACTTGGGGATGATGCACTATTTTCTAGGCATGGAGGTGTGGTAGAGTGCAGATGGAATCTTAATTGGACAAGGGAAGTATGCAGTAGAGATCCTAAAGAGATTCAGGATGATGGACTGCAAGGCCATGGCCACACCTATGGCATCGAACCCGAAGCTTCTGTGTGATGCTTCATCTGATATGGTTGATGTCATTGTGTATCGTCAAATGATTGGGTCCTTGATGTACATGATGAACACATTGAGGCAATTCGCAACAAATCCCAGAATTGTTCACCTGGTTGCTATAAAGCATATTCTAAGGTACCTGAAGGGTACAATTGATTATGAGCTCAAGTATGATGCGAATCAAAAGTTTAACCTGCAGGGTTATGTTGATTCAGACTGGGCAGGCAGTCTTGTAGATAGGAATAGCACTTCAGGGTGCTGCTTCAGCATGGGATCAGGTGTGATATCTTGGTTTAGTAGGAATCAGTCCTACGTAGCACTGAGTACAGCCGAAGTAGAGTATGTTGCAGCTTGTTCGGCTAGTTGTGAGGCAGTATGGTTGAGGAAGCTACTGTCTGAGTTATTTGATCTTCCGTTGGATGCTACTGGTATCTTTTGTGACAACCAGAGTTGTGTGAAGCTGTCCAAGAACCTGGTGTTCCATGATCGGTCGAAGCACATAGAGATCAAATATCACTATATTAGGGATATGGTGCAGAGAGGACCAGTGAAGCTCCTGTATATTGCGATGGATGAGTAGGTTGCAGATGTGCTGACGAAGCCACTAGCCAGATTGAAGTTCAAGTACTTCAGAGAGAGGCTTGGTGTTCTTCAGAATGATGACACTTCGAGGAAGAAGTGATGGACACATTTGTAGGAGCCATTCCATGCATGGTTAGAGGAGGATCCTTCCCATGGCTGTGGATGTAAGTGCTCGATGATAAGCACCAGGACGATGCTCCAATTACTACTCTATATATGCAGCACGTTGGATGCTTGTGATGATCAGTTGGATCATGTATATGATATGCATCATGTCGGATGCTTATTATGATCAGTTGGATCATGTATATGTATATGCATCATGTTGGATACTTGTTATGATCAGTTGGATCATGTATATGTATATGCATCATGTTGGATGCTTGTTATGATCAGTTGGATCATATATATGTATATGCATCATGTTGGATGCTTGTGATGATTAGTTGGATCATATATTTGTATTTGTATCAGGTGGATACATTATATGATCAGGTAGATCATGGATGATGATATGTATCAGGTATGCATCAGGTGGATGCATTGTATGATCAAGGTGATCATGGTTGATGTGTTAAATTTTGAGCATTAATTCACAATACTCTAGGATCTTCACTGAGAGAATAACATATATAGTATATCAATGCATAACAATCACAATAAGCATGACAAGCATCACAAGAATCAAAAGCATGAGAGACAAGAGACACAGAGTTTCCATGGGGAAAACCCTAAGGTGAAAAACCCCACAACTTCCTCAGAGATAGAGAGAGCAATGGCTCAACCAAAGTAAAACCAAAATACACTTGAGATAGTCTCCTAGAAGCAGATGATCCTCCTCCTCACTAGTGCGCCACTTTCTGAGTGAGAGAGAGATGACTTTCCGAAAATGATCTAAATAGATATCTCCTGATCTCTATTTATACTAACCTGTCTTCCCAGTGACCTTATGGGGCTGACTTGTCTAGATAGGTACATCCACAATATAATATATATATTTCAGGGCTGACCCCACACATGGTGGTCTAATAACCCATCGGCAAGTACACACACTTGCGACACTTGTCAATCCACATGATGACACTTCCTTATAGAGGAATAACACATCTCTAATAAGGGTACAATAAATATATATGAAATACATAGATGAAATACATCCGAAGTTACATATACATCAACACTCCCTCTTAACTAGGAAGGTATTTCTCGACACAAATCTACTAGACAAGTCTTCTTCTCGGGATCACCGTCATCATCATCATCACTGCTGCTGCTATCTCAACCAATCTATGACTATACTCGTCATAGGAAGTTCTACAGAGCCAGTCCTTTTTCATACTAGATGTAGGCCCACCACCTACAGGTCTTCATCATCACTGGCCATACTGTGGAAATCTCAGGACTTATTATGTGCGTCAAAAAACCTTAAAAGAGTCTCTTGACTAGCAAGAACCCTAAAGAGCATCTAAGGCCTTTTTCATCCTGTCCAGATCTCTAGGACTTATTACATGTGACCCCACCACAAAACCTCGAAAGAGAATCCCAGGACTGATTACGAGCACAAGGCTCAACCTATCAGATCTCCCAGGGCACAAATTACATGTGGTCACCAGAAAACCTCGAAAGAGCATCCTAGGACTGATTACGAGCACAAGGCTCAACCTATCGAATCTCCTAGGGAACAAATTACATGTGGTCATGGAAAAACCTCGAAAGAGCATCCCAGGACTAATTATGAGCACATGGCTCAACCTATCAGATCTCCCAGGGCACAAATTACATGCCATAGGACAAAACCTCGAAAGAGCATCTGCTAGATATCCCAGGGCACAAATTACATGCCATAGGAAAAACCTCGAAAGACTATCTGTAGATCTCCCAGGGCACAAATTATATGTCCTCCCAAGCAAAACCTCGAAAGATCAATCGCTAGATATCCCAGGGTACAAATTACATGCCATAGGAAAAGCCTCGAAAGACTATCTGCAAATCTCCCAGGGCACAAATTACATGCTTATCTGCACAACCTGTTCCACGGCCACAGAGTATCAACCTGATACTCACCATACATCATCCTGATGTACACATGATCATCCTGATCATCATCACTGCAACATCCTGCTGCATGTCATCTAGAGCAACATCTTGAAGCTCGTCATCCATGATCATCCTGATCATACAATGCATCTACCTGATGCATACCAAGTATCTACCTGATACATATCATCATACATGATCCACCTAATCACACAGCATATCCACCTAATACAAATATAAATACATGATACATATCAACATACATGATCTACTTGATCATACAATGTATCCACCTGATACATATATAGATACGTGGTCCAAGAATCCAACATGATGCTTATACAAAATACATACACATGATCCAACCGATCATATCCAACATCCAACATGATGCGTACATACATATGAATGATCCAACTGATCATATCCAGCATCCAACATGATGCATACATACATATGAATGATCCAACTGATCATATCCAGCATCCAACATGATGCGTACATACATATACATATAAATGATCCAATTGATCATATCGAGCATCCAACATGATGCATACAAAGCAGAAACCAGAACATCATCCTGATGCTCATCATCCAGCGCTTACATCCACAGCCATGTGAAGGATCCTCCTTCCAACATGCTTGGAATGGCTTCAGCAAATGTGTCCATCACTTCTTCCTCGAAGTGTCATCAATCCGAAGAACACCAAGCCTCTCTTTGAAGTACTTGAACTTCACCCTAGCTAGTGGCTTCGTCAGCACATCTGCAATCTGCTCGTCCGTTGCAATATACAGGAGCTTCACAGCTCCTCTCTGCACCATATCCCTGATATAGTGATATTTGATCTCTATGTGTTTCGACCTGTCATGAAACACTGGGTTCTCGGACAACTTCACACAACTCTGGTTATCACAGAAGATACCAGTAGCATCCAACGGGAGATCAATTAATTTAGACAGTAGCTTCGATAGCCATACTGCCTCACAACTAGCTGAATAGGTTGCAACATACTCCGCCTCAACTGTACTCAGTGCTACACAGGATTGCTTCCTACTAAACCAAGAGATCACACCTGATCCCATACTGAAGCAACACCCAGATGTGCTCTTCCTATCTACAACATTGCCAACCAAATCTGAATCAACATAGCCCTGCAGGTTAAACTTTTCCTACTTGAGCCCATAATCCACTGTACCCTTCAGGTACCTCAGAACATGCTTTACAACAACCAGATGAACACTCCTCGGATCTGTCAGGAACTGACTCAATGTGTTCACCGCAAAGCAAATATCTGGTCTCGTGTTCGTCAGGTACATCAAGGACTCAATCATCTGACGATACATAGAGACATCAACTGGCTCAGATGAAGCATCACATAGAAGCTTCAAATTCAATGCAATAAGTGTGGCCATGTCCTTGTAATCCATCATCCCAAATCTCTTCAGGATATCTACTGTGTACTTCCCTTGACCAAGGAAGATCCCACCTACACTCTGCCACACCTCCATACCTAGGAAATAATGCATCATTCCCAAAGTTCTTCATATCGAATTCGGTAGCAAGCTTCCTCTTTGTATCACACCAAGTTCTGGGAGCTTGTTATAAGCCATACAAGGCTTTCTTCAATCTGCACACATGTGACTCCCTGTCAGGTCTTGGGACTACATCCCAAACATCTTCTTCATGATCGACGGATCATGGCATTCCATTTCTTCATCCCAGATCCTGGGAACTTGAATATCTTGAATATCTTTAATATCTTCAATATCTTCAATAGATATCTTTGTTGTTGGAACAAACATTGTAATCCTTTTGTAGGTGAAGATATACGGTCTTTCCTACAAAACAAGTTAAATTGCATGATTAGAAACATCTCATAATTTTCAGAACAAATTCTTTACACACAAAGAAATATGTCATGCAGTCATGCAATTATCTTAGCCAATGCTTCAATACAACATTTATCCATGTTCCACAACTTTCTAGATGCCTTCCAATCTCTACCAAAACATTGTTAAGAGTTTGCACTACTCCCAACATGTCAGCAAAGAGGTTTCATTCTAGATAAGTAGCACTGGAATGTTGTACAGTGCCATAGGTCACTTACCCATCACATGCATATTAGTAGTATACTGTTCATTGATGCAATCATTCTAATATGCACAATACGTCTCCTAAGTCTAGGAACATAAGCATAATATTATTTAAACAAAACAAAATAGGCAAGAAATGATAATTGAAATACTTATCTTTGTTTGTTTGTTGGGTGGACTCCCTCTGAGTCTTTGCTTCCTGGCAGGAGCTGCTAAAGTAGCTTCTTCTACACCTTTCTGTTGTGGAATGAAGGAAGATGGTCAACTCCCTCTGAAAATATGCATCCTTGCAGGAGCTGCTAGAGTGTGCTCCCTCTTGATCTTTGCTTCCTGGATTACCTATCCTTGAACTTATATTCACCCTTGCTGACATCAATCTTCTTGAACCCTGGAAAGTATATTCTGTAAGCCTTCGAGCTTTCACTGTAACCCACAAAGATACCCTTCTTTCCTGAAGGATCTAGTTTAGTCCTCTTTTCCTTTGGGACATGAGTGTATACTGGACAACCAAATATTTTGAGATGGCTGACTTCAAGTTTCTTACCAGAAAAGACCTCTTCTGGTGTCTTGTTGTCCAATATCTTGTGGGGTGTTTTGTTCTGCACATATACATCTGTTCTAGCTACTTCTGCCCATAGATGCATAGGTAGATCCTGTTCATGTAGCATTACCCTTGCTACTTCCATGATTGTTCTATTATTCCTTTCTGCAAAGGAGCAGTCAACTCCCTCTTAATCCCCGAATCACTACAAAGCTTCTTGAAGTCACCTGAGGTGAATTCTCCACCATTGTCGGATCTGAATGTTTTTATCTTCTTGTCAGTTTGATTCTCCATCAAGGTTTTGAATTCCTTGAATTTATCAAACACCTCATCTTTGTTCTTCAAGAAGTATACCCAAGTCTTCCTGGAGAAGTCATCAATAAATGAGACATAGTAACATACCCACTCAGAGAACTGGATGACATAGGACCACATACATCTGAGTGGATGATTTTCAGGATGTCTTTTGCCTTGCTTTCACTTCTTGGGAAAGCCTTCTTAATGTTCTTACCTTTTTGCACATCCTTTGCAAACACCTTCATGTTTGGTCTTCATTTCAGGAAGACCCTCTACAGCCTTGCTTGCAATTGGAAGTGCCCTATAGTGCATATGAGCAAGTCTTCTATGCCAAAGTTCACTTGGCTCCATGGATTCATATACCATGGCATGTTCAAGTTGTCCCTTCAATTTATACAAACCTCCCTCTTGCTCTCCAATCACTACTGCATCATTTATGTTCTTTCCCTTTGGTCACATTAGGACTTGGCCATCCACAAATGCAAACCTCATACCTTTTGCATCCAATGCATAGATGGAGAGTAAGTTCTTCTTGAGCCCAGGTACATAAATGACTTCTTTCATCTTCAAGGATTTTCCAAAATCTAGGTTGTAGGATGCTTCACCACTTCCTTTGATTGGGTATTGATAATCATCCCCAAGTTTCACCTTATGGGGTGATTCATGTTCAGCTAGATTCACAAAAGATTCCTTAAACCCAGTCATGTGTTTGGAAGCCCCACTGTCAATCAACCAATCATTACAACCATGGGAGATAGTACCTGTGAGAGCAGAAATTAGAACATATTCTTCTTCACTTGATGAGTCATCATCACTATCACTTTCTGCCCTATCCTTCTTCTTTCGGGGTTCATCATCTTCGGCAGCATGAGCATGATATCTTCTTTTGTTATTCTTCTTCTTCTTATTGAAGTTGTTGTTGTTGTCTTTCTTCTTCTTGGGACAATCTGAAGCAAAGTGTCCCTTCTCATTGCAATTGAAGCATTTGAGATCTTTCTTATCTTTATGATAATGGTGGTGTGAGAATATCCTGTTATGAGATGATTCCTTCTTGGACTTGCCTTTCCTGGCATGTGCTGTGAGAGATTGATCTTCATTCCCCATCTTTTCTTCTCAGGCCACAAGCCTAGCTTCTTCTTGAGAGAATTCTTCCCACAATTTGTTGAAGGAGATCAACTTCTTGCTTGCACAAATTCCTTGAATAAAGGAATCCCATGACCTGGGTAGGCCATTTAGAGTGGTCATCACCACTTCACCATTCTCTACCACTTCATCCACTGCTTCTAGTTGTTCGTTGATCTGGGAGACCCTTGAAAAATAAGATTGAATGGTTTCTCCATTCTGAAACATTACTCCTTTCAATTGGTTCCGCAGGGTCATCTTTCAATTTATGTTCTTCCCTTCAAATAGCTTGGTCAAAGAGTCAAACATCTCCTTGGGTGTCTTTAGAGAAGACACATGGGGTATGAGATGGTCTTTGATAGAATCAACAATGATTCTCTTTGCCTTGACCAAGTTTTTCTTATGCAATACCTTAGCCTCTTCATCCTCTTGGATAGGGATGTCTTCTTTTACATATGAGTTCAACTCATTCTCTTCCAGGATTAACCCAATCCTATACTTCCAAGATCGGAAGTTATCATCTCCTTCAAGCTTATCCTCAAGCTTGGTGTGGTGAGACATCTTAAAGAGTACTTCAAATGGAAATAGAAAAGATTTAGGTCTTACCACTTGAAATGCTGAAAACTGGATTTGGTCCCATATTAGGGTTTGTCGGAAAAACCCTAAAAATTCAAAATGTGAATTTCAATTTTATGAAAGGATAGAAAGATGTGCCGTGATGAGCTGATCAGCCTGGTGTATTCATAATTTGAGATAAGCAAAGCTTTACATTTATATTTGCCTTTTTGTCCTCCTGGGCTCACTAGGGAGAGCCCTGAATTAGGGTTTGAGTTTCCCGGAGATATACCCAGCCAAAAATCTCGATCCAAAGCTCTAAAATTCAATTTTTGCAAGGCGCTTCTAGCTATGTCTTCAGATTTTAGAAATTCCTATTTTTGTGGAAATCCTAATTTGTAGGGCCAAATCTGAAAATGCTCAGAATTGAATTCTGATGGGACAGATAGATTCTCCTTGATGAGTAGAGTCAATCTACTATACTGCTTTTCCAAACTATTTGGAGAGAAACCCAATAAATAAGAAACTCAAGTTTTCGTCACTGCAAAATGTCTTCTTCTCAAGTTAGCTCTGATACCATGTTAAATTTTGAGCATTAATTCAAAATACTCTAGGATCTTCATTGAGAGAATAACATATACAGTATATCAATGCATAACAATCACAATAAGCATGACAAGCATCACAAGAATCAAAAGCATGAGAGACAAGAAACATAGAGTTTCCATGGGGAAAACCCTAAGGTGAAAAATCCCACAACTTCCTCAGAGATAGAGAGAGCAATGGATCAACCAAAATACACTTGAGATAGTCTCCTAGAAGCAGATGATCCTCCTCCTCACTATTGCACCACTTTCTGGGTGAGAGAGAGATGACTTTCCGAAAATGATCTAAATAGAGATCTCCTGATCTCTATTTATACTAACCTGTTTTCCCAATGACGTTATGGGGCCGACTTGTCTATCTAGGTATGTCCACAATATAATATATATATTTCAGGGCCGACCCCACACATGCTGGTCTAATAACCCATCGGCAAGTACACACACTTGTGACACTTGTCAATCCACATGATGACACTTCCTTATAGAGGAATAACACATCTCTAATAAGGGTACAATAAAAATATATGAAATACATCCGAAGTTCCATATACATCAACATGATGAGCGTTAGGATGTTGCTTCAGATGATATGTATCAGGTGGATACATTGTATGATCAGGATGATCATGGATGATGAGCTTCAGGATGTTGCTCCAGACGATATGCATCAGGATGATGCTATGATGATGATCAAGATGATCATGCAATGATGACATGCATTAGGATGATGCAGTGATGATGATCAGGATGATCATGTACATCAGGATGATGTATGGTGAGTATCAGGTTGATACTCTATGGATGTGGATAGGTTGTGCATACAAGCATATAATATGGCCCTGGGAGGTTTGCAGATACTCTTTCGAGGTTTTTCCTATGGCAAATAATATGGCCCTGGGATATCTGGCAAATGCTCTTTCGAGGTTTTGCTTGGGAGGACATGTAATATGGCCCTAGGAGATCCGATAGGTTGGGCTGTGTGCCAATAATAAGTCCTGGGATGCTCTTGCGAAGGTTTGTCCTATGGCATGTAATATGTCCCTAGGAGATCCGATAGGTTGGGATGTGTGCCCGTAATAAGTCCTGGGATGCTCTTGCGAGGTTTTGCCATGACCACATGTAATATGTCCCTAGGAGATCCGATAGGTTGGGTTGTGTGCCCGTAATAAGTCTTGGGGTGCTCTTGCGAGGTTTTTCCATGACCACATGTAATATGGCCCTGGGAGATCCAATAGGTTTGGCTATGTGCCCGTAATAATTCCTGGGGTGCTCCTACGAGGTTTTGTGGTGACCACATGTAATATGTCCCTCGGAGATCCTATAGGTAGAGCTGTGTGCTCATAACAGCCTGGGATTCTCTTGCGAGGTTTTGTGGTGAGGCCACATATAATATGTCCCTGGGAGATCCTACAAGTAGAGTTGTGTGCTCATAACATCCTGGGATGCTCTTGCAAGGTTTTGTGACGCACATAATAAGTCCTGAGGATTCCACAGGCTGACCAGTGATGAAGACCTGTAGGTGGTGGGCCTACATCCAGTATGAAAAAGTACTGGCTCCGTAGAACTTCCTATGATGAGTAGATTGGATATTGATTGAGATAGCAGTAGCCATGATGATGATGATGATTCGATGACGATGATCCAAAGAAGAAGACTTGTGCTAGCAGATCTATGTTGAGAAATACCTTCCTAGTTAAGAGGGAGTGTTGATGTATTTTTAACTTCGGAATGTATTTCATATATTGTATATATGTATGTTATTATTCCTCTAGACGGAAGTGTTTGTATTCCTATAGAGATGTTATTATTCCTCTATACGGAAGTGTCCTCATTTATATTGTAAGTGTCGTAACTTATACTTGATGGGTTATTAGACCACCTTGTTGGGGTCGGCCCTGTATAAGGCATGTGGGTTAAAGGGTTATTAGACCACCCTATTGGGGGTCGGCCCTGTCAGCATTATGTTATGTGGTTAAATTAAGTCCGACCTAGTAAATTTTATTAGGAAAGTTAATTCAAGAATAAATAGAGTGCAGGAGGCACTCTATTTGATCATTCACTTTCTCACTCATACTCTCATTGGAGAGTGGTGCACTTGTGGAGGAGGAGAAGCTACTGCTAGGAGAAGACTATCTCTTATTCTTGGGTTGTATCATTGCTCTATCTATCTCTGAGGAAGTTGTGGGGTTTTTCACCTTTATGGTTTTCCCTAGTGAAACTCTGTGTGTCTATTGTCTCTTGTGCGCTTGCATTATTATGTCCATGATTGATATGCTATAGATATGCTATACATGTTGTTCTCTCCATTAAGATCCTAGATCAGATTGAAGTAAATTCTGAAAAACTAACATTTTCATTGCAAGTAAATAATGCGCAAAACTGTAGTGTTGCACTTAATAGAGTAGGCTTCTATTTTGCAGCTATTCCCCATTCCCCATACTTGTGGTAGAAAATATTAAATCCTAAAGGGAAGGATATAGATAGATGAATGGATTGATCAATATTAATTTCCCATACTGATTGATCAGTGTTCATTTCCCATTTCCCATACTGTTCATTTCCCAGTTGATTGCTGTCTGTACCAAGAGCTGATACAACCCAGGCCATTCTAAGAAGAAAATTTAGTGATTCCCATAAAAAGTCCTTACCAAAATTTTATTGTAAAATGCAATCAAGTAAGCTTGACAATATAACCTTGATCATATTTTGAAAGCCTAACGTGTAGTCGTCCGCTATTACTTGTATGTTTAATATTTAAAGTTAGTATTTGATCATGTAAGTGACTTATATAGATGAAAGAGTGCTTACTATTACTAACTTGGGAAGATAATTTTCACTGCAACAGTTTTTGTCTCCTAGTAAGTTGGGCCTTCCATTCCATGTTCTTTTTTCCATTCCCCATACTTGTTTTCACTGCAAGTAAACAATGCACAAAAATGTAGTGTTACACTTAACAAAGTAGGATTCTATTTCGCAACTCTTGCATGTTGATAAACCATAAATGTTTCTAGTAGGACTCTTAATCATATTATTGCTTAGAATATTTTAAAGTACTCTTTTTCCATATTGTTACATCACTACATGGCTTTTCGACATTTGGAAGAGCTGGATGATGATTACCTTGTAATCTTCACATTAGTGGATTCCACCCCCCTTTGGAAAGATTTATATTTCCTTTTTGTATTTCCTTGTCAATCCCTTGAAACAATGCTGGATAATCTAGGTCACCATTTATATAGTCTATATTTAATAGCTCACCCATTGGTCATGATTTAATGATTCTCCTAATAATTCGTAGAGCGGCAAGTCACCCTCCATAACTAACCCTTTCTATGACATGCCTGAGAATCCACCCATTTGTGTAATGAACCTTCAACCACTTCCTTTCTCGATACATGCTATAGCAATTCTGTCAATGCCATCAACCTCCAAATCTACTTAATGCTTGTGAAAAGTCTAAGTGCGGAAATGCACTCCATGCATGCAAAAAGGGATGCCATTACCTTTGAATACACACATGAAGAGGTCTAATGAAAGGTTCACGCGTAAATCTCATGAAAATCCATCTCCCATCACTATAATGCAAATTAAGTGCTAAGAATCTCCATTGTTCGCTTAAGAAAAATCCAATTCTGGGCCCAAAAACAAAGTATTGAACCAGCCTGAGTTGGATTTTCAAAATGCTTGCACATACATATTAAATGCACATGTATTTGAATACAAAGTCACATTCCTGTATCATTTTACATGGTTCACAACCCTATAGCTTCATAATTCATCAATTATGTTCTCTGATGAGATTTATAGAATGCCAAAATGGCATTAGTTGTTTCATCATCTTCAGCATATATGAATTAATCTTGACAAAAAATCAGCCCAGCTCAAATTATGAACTCAAACGATGAAATTAATCATGGATATGAAATATTCAACCATTCATGATGTTCCATTTATGATGTTCTAATAAATGACTTATGTTGCAAGATGAGATAAAATAAGTATTCATCTATTTTTCTATGGCTTATCTATGTTTTTTAATTTTATCAACTAATTCCTTATTGACATGAAATTAATTTAATGTAGTGGGTAGAATGGTGAGAGTTTTATTAATAAGCATGTTTATGAGTGATGGATCAATTTCTCCATACAATTTTAGTGTATGA
The DNA here is from genome assembly GCA_027924585.1 of Larix kaempferi. NCBI lineage: Eukaryota > Viridiplantae > Streptophyta > Pinopsida > Pinales > Pinaceae > Larix > Larix kaempferi. Next base: position 2,684,387 of record BSBM01000937.1, read on the forward strand.
AATGTATTTCCATTGTGAGAGTTTTCCAGAATTTTCCTAGTATTCAATATTCTTCTTAATGTCTCAACTTTCCTCACAATTCATCCTCAAGGAAATGAATCAATTTTGAAAGAGGAGCCAACCATTTTATAAATAGTAGTGTATCCACTTCAAACATTCATTGTGGGATAATCAAATACTAAACTTATATGGTGTTAGTTTGATGCTTTGTTTGCAAGTTATTTGTTGATGGAATTTGAGAGCCCATTTTTCACTTACTTCTAGACCTCCATCTTTATTCATAGTATTTGGATTCTTAAGTATTTTTAGGGCCTCGCCTAACACATGTGTAAAATTATGCTCTTCTTTCACAACAATTTGAAAATTCTCCAGACAAAAGTGGTACTTGGTCATTGAGAGTGTGGATTGTGAAGAAAGAATTACACTTGCGGCTAAGATAACTATCATTGAAATGTTAATTAATCTTGCATCTCAATTTGGTTTGGAATTGTAACAAATGTAGGTAAAGGGTGATTTTCTTACTGACATATTAGATGAGGAGGTCAACATGGAGCAACATGAAGGCTTTATTAAAGTTGGAAAGGAGCATCTTGTCTTCAAGTTTAAGAAATTTTTCTATAGGTTGAACTTTGAAGCAAGCACCAAGGGCATTGTATTCCTGCATTTATAACTAGATGTGAATTTGAGCACGATTTGTATGTAAAGCATGAGGATGATGAAATTCTTGTAATTGTACGTGTTGACAATCTCAGCATTACAGATAGTGATACTTCAAAGATCAACTCTCATAAAAGGCAACTTTGTGAATCTTTTGAGATGTCAAATTTCTGTCTTCATTAATATAGTAAATATAGTATTGGTATGGAGATGTGGCAAAAGAGTAGCAAAATTTTTGTATCATAATCTAAGTATGCATATGATTGGTTGAAAAAACTTTCATATAGAGGATTGTAAGCCGATGGATTACTCTCATGGAAGAAAGTATCAAATTTGCTAAGGAGATAGATGGAAATATTTCTGATGCTACTTTCTATAGGCAGTTTGTGGAAAATCTGATTTTTTTTACTACCACTAGTCTTGATGTTGGTTATGTCATTGATATGGTGTCTGCATGTATGGGTGCTCCTCTCACATCTTATTGGAAAGCTTCGAGGTGTAATTGAGCAATGTTATCAAAACCTTAAAAAAATTGGTTGAACCTGTTGATCAGACTGGTTTTGGGGTGTTTATGGTGGAACTTTCCATTCAAATTGAAAATTATTGGTGTCTTACGGAGTTGGCTGGTTCCATACAGTGCCATATGGGTGTTCATGAGCCCACTAAGTTCACCTATCCACTAGATTGTTCTCCATAACAACTTATCATACAAATCCCTCTTCTTATTCGAGATCGGACTTGTAAAGATAATTTGTAATGATATTGACAAAAACATGCTTGATTTCTTATTCTTTAATGTGCATCAAGTCAAAAACCAATTGCCTCCATGGTTCCTAATATTCTGCTCACTCTTGGATCATAAAACGCTCAACAAAAATCTTCTTCCACTTTCAAATGTGTAGCAACCTTCAAGAAGGACTTCTTCTTATCTAGTCCTTTTGAATTAGGTGACTTCCAAGCATCCTCAGGTATGGCATAAATGTTTGAAACCTGCATCCAATCACTTCCCCAAACTTTTCAATAGCTGTAATATCCACGTATATGAAGCTTTTGACAAAAGTCGTTGTTCTTTGTACATAGTAAATGATTTGCCTCTAGTGAAATAGGATTCAATAAACACATATGACCAGCTGTTGTATACCATTGAAACTAGGGATAACTCCAAATTAAAGTTTAGGTCACCCAATTTTAGCCTGTGATGCAACTTATGTGTTTATGAAAAACCATTATAACCTCAAGTCCACCATCGACACACAATGGAAACCCATTTTGATAATTATCAAAGTCTCTTTTCATCACAAATAGCAAGAGCTTAGACAATCAAACATTAAAATCGAGCCCATGCATGCCAATTTCCATATCAAGATAGCTAGAAGCGAATACAGACCTGGACGCCCTGCTATACCTGTATTTAGGTTCACTATCAGTTGGCATTGTTTATACCATTGTATTTGATGAAGACAAATATAACACTCTGTAAATTTGATTCTGAAACTCAGGACTTTGTGACTGTATCTGAAAAAGTATTCATGAATATGCTAATATCTATATTATGGACTGTAACATTGATGTTGTCTTGAAAGAAACTTCTTGTTTTTCAGCTAATGTCCAAAATTACACAATCAAATCCCCGCTACCAAAACCTTTTAATAAATAATTTTCCCATCGTGAGACTCTGCAAAATCTTTCATCTTTGAATGGCTCATCATTGATCACACTTCCATCTACATTTTAAGGTGAAAAGGAGGTGACTTGGTGTTTAAATTTGGTTTTTTTCTCTGTATTCTCACCACCTGAGTGATCTTACCTCCTTCACACACCTATGGATGCAATCGATAGCTATTAGCACATCCTTTAGACACTTGCTAGCACACTGTTGCTTCTACTATGATTGGATGGTGATTTCATATTTTAATGCAATGGGATATATTATACCACATACATGAGGACAAACATACTTCATATGTTTATATACAACGATGTTTCCAGGTTTCGATGCATTCTGCATTACTAATGCTTCACTTGTGCTCTCCTTCTAGGCGCTTTCCTTGGTGCTTGCATGCTCAACTTGACAATTGGTTGATATGGTAAGAGCTTGACTTATGACTTGAACATGACATGAAACGTGGATTTGGAATTTGACTTGGAGATTGGGCTCTAAGCTCAATTTTATGTATTTGGAAAAGCTTTTTAATAAAACAAATTAATAAATATTAAAACAAAATCAATTATAAAAATGAATTTATTACAATACTTTTAACTATTTTTCCTTTTAATAACAAGAATAATTGGCAAAGTATTTTAATAAAACAAATTAAAAATTATTAAAACAAAATCTATTATAAAAATGTTTTTATTGTAATAATTTTAACTATTTTACATTTTAATAACAATAACAATTTAGCACTCTGAATACAATAAAAAAGACCATAGGTATGAGAGAGCAAAAAAAGACCATAGGTATGACAGGGCAAGACTATATTGCAAGATAAGCCAATTTGTAAACTTGACATAACAATGGTAAATTTTGATGCAAAAGGTTTTAAAATGACAACAAGTTGGTGAATTTGGTGCTTTTAGAGAAAAAGGGATAGAACTCGACTCCTTGATGGACATGTACACTTGTGACATTCACCCTATTGCGATTTAGCAAGACAAAAGACTTTATGGGAAACTTTTATAAAATTTGATCCTAAGAAGGATTCTTGGTCATTTTTGGCTTCCACTGGATGTTCCCATACAAATTGTTTTGGGATTATCAAAGTGCAATTCAAGTTTCAAACTAGCCACTGTTTCATGAACCATGTGGATCAGATGTGGTGTAAAGTAGTTGAATTGGTTTATTGTCCAATGAAGGATCAGATTGCAGAGATTCTCAAAAGGCATCGAGTACAAAGAAGTTTGAGAATTTAAAAGCTTCTTTGTGTGATAGATAATGAACTAAATATTAGGCGTGGGTGTTAGGAATAATGTTTCAATTAATAGCTATGTCTTGTATTAGGAATATTGTCCCTAGCATTTATTTCCTAAATATAGGATATGATATTCTAATTGGGTTTGTGGGTTTTTAATGTATTGTATGCAAATAATTTTGTTCTTTAGGCTCTTTAGTAACTTTACTGTCCATGTGTCCTTCTCTAATAGGTGTCCTTATTTTCTATATTTAGCATTTTATTAGACATGTGAGTAACTCCCACCTTTGAGGTGTCAACGTTATAGGTTTAACTCTTCTCTTCCTTAGATTCTCCACACTTACGTAAGTAGGTTGATTTAATGCATTAGCACATGATAAATATTTGAAGTTTTATTCTCACGCACATTTTGTGAGAACTCGTATGAGTTATTTCTTCATTAGTACTATGAATCTTCTTTGGTGGGAACTTCATTCTATGTGAGTCCGAGATGTAGCTCTTCTCCATTTCAAATTCAAAACAATTTGTAGTCTACATCATCTTAATCTTGCAAGAGCTCTGTACAACTGTTTTTTATCCTAGATGCAAGATATTTTGCACATTTATAATGAGTAAACTAGTAACTTTGTGATTTTTTTGTGTTTAATATTATTTTTGGTATTGCTATGGATTTGCCTAACATTTCAACACACTATCTCAAGCCATGCAATGTTTGCCTATTTGGTTTAGTTGTACAATTGTAAGTGAATAATATGGGGGTTTCTATTTCACATGATCTATATTTTGGGAATCCATCATACATAAGCAGAATTGAGTGAGAAGTGAGCATTTTTGTTTCTTGCAATAGTAACCAACATTGCATTTGTTTTACAAAAAATATTATAGTATAGAGGTGATCTTAGGAAAACACCTTGAAGTAGCCATAAGGACTTACTTTGTCACAATGCCTTAGTCATTAGGTCTAATGGAAAAACATGCAGTTCCTACAAATGTTTGCAAGTGTATATCTTATGTGCCTAGCAACATCATTGTTAGAGCCTAGAGGTATGCCCATATTTGATGAAAAGTAATGCATGCATTTCAAAGAAGAGTGATGCCTTGGAATTCTTTTCCTAATCCACCTTATCCCAAAAATCACATATCCTGCATAATAAGTGTGGATTCCTTCCACTATCTTCTTTTCTTTTTCTCATCTAATTCACTTCCCGTTGATAGGTGAAGAAACAAAAGTGGACTAAACTTAAGTCAAATCCAATTCAACTTAATTCTCCATAGGGTGTCCTTGCATAACTAAACCTTGAACTGGTAGCCTATCGATTTTGAGGGGAATGCAGCTCCATGTGTTGGAGCCTTAGGGAGAGTTCCATCCACCTACTCATAGGAAATCCATTTTTTTTCTTTGCTCTCCTTAAACTTATTCTCAAAATGGATAGTTTCCCTTGTTTATTTTTCCTCCAATATGGGGATGAGTTCTTTATCAACCACCAGTGTTTCATAACTATTTATAACCTCCTCTGGTTTGGCTACCTCTACCCTAATCCATAGTTCAATCTGTGTTTTTTAATTTTATACTCCCACATATCCCTGGCCCTTGCTTCCTCGTGACTCATCCAGTGTACAAGGCTCTTAGCTGAAAATATCCCACATATGGATTGGGAGTCCATATAGTTACAATGCATAATTGTCTTAGCCTCCACGGGCATAATTTTCGAGTGGAGGCGAAGATTGGGCATAATGTTTGATTCTATCAGTTTATCAGTTTGTTGCTCTAAGCAATTAAAAAAAAATAGTCTCCCAAGACAATTAAAGAAGAAGAAGAAGAAGACAACTCTACTAATTGTAGGGAGAAAACTACAAATAGAAACTCAAGTATTAGAGGAAAAAGATGTAAGTAAGAAGAAGAGGCAATTGCTATCATCATTTTATCTATGAATGGAAATATCTACCCCAAGAACCCCTCTGATAATGTTCATCCCTACCATGTCCATGTTGAGCATATCCTAAAATCATTGCATTCCATGAGACCATATGTCACTCTGGCACTTGGTCAAACACTTTATGTCCATCCTCCAAACATCCACATTTAGAATACATGTCTACAAGATCCACTCAGATTTCCTTGGATATTAAGGCATCATTAAGGCCATCCACATTTAGAATACATGTCTACCATTCAAGTATGTTTCATGGAAATTTTCAAGGAACTTCTTCTTGCCATCTAACATGCTTTAAGCAATACAACCAACTTGTTTTATCTACTATTAGTTTCTGTGTTTGGGCCCATTGTCACTTTTGTCCACTCTCATGCTGCAGTCTTTTTCTTGAAACATAAACCATTTTTATTGGATGTCGAACCAATGGTTACATGGATGCCATAAATATAATTCTTAGGGAGAGTCAAAGTATTCTTTAGACCAACCAAACTTATGTGAAAGGATTTCAAACTATGATTCAAAGAGAGATTACATTATACACTTTCCTTCAAATCTTAGTTGAAATAGAGTATGAAAATGGCCTTCTCAAAGCTAACAGTTAAGAAATTGTGTTTCCTCCTTGGAGGTTATAGGTTTAATTTCTGAAGGGGCCAGGCTATATACACCTTTATAGACTAAACAGTCAAATTGCTACGTGGAGGGGTCCTTTGTCCCACAAAAAATGGGGTCATATACACAAATTTGTGTCTTGCAAGCCTACATCTACTAGTTGTACAGGATGTACTCCACCACAATGGCACTCTAAGGTTGATTTCCTTGGTTTTATAGAGGCATTCCTTGATTATCTTGGCATGTACTGTTAAATTTTGGTTTAGGTTAGGGTTTGATGTAGAAAAAACAAAATTTGTATACTTTAATGCAAATATTTATAATCTAGCATTAGAAACAAATAGTACAACTATAATAAGGCAAGATAAATTTAAAACATAATTTTCATTTCTTTCAACTTTAACACTCCCAAGGAGGTCCCCATGTTAAAGTTGAAATATTCAGTAACATGTAATCAACAGTAGTATTATAACTAACAAAGTTTGAACAATAGTAACATATCTATCTCATAATAAAAGGAACAAGTCGGAATACATACTTGGAGTGTTGGACACTTCTTTTTATACTTAGAAAAAACTAAATTTTAGAATAGACTGTGCCTTTAAGAGGAAATTCAATCCATAGGAACAATTTGACCCTTACCTAAGGGTTAGTACAAATCTGAGAGAGATATGTAGTAGGTTGTAGGGTAACCAAGATAGTCAAATACACAGATCAAGGTGGCAGTCCTCAAACAGAGTCTAAGTGGCATCCCTCAAACAAAAACAAAAGAGGTTACTTACAGTAGTAGATCAGACAGTCACCCAATCAAACATATCAGACTTCAAATTTGACCTAAACAATTTTATCACAAGCAGAAACTTCCACAAGTGACTAATAAGAAGCCCTAATCAAATAGGTCTAACCCAAAGCAAGTATCGATAGCTTAAATATGACACATCAACACATAGGTCTGACCCACAGTAAGCATCAACACATAAATATGACCTCAAATAAGTCTGTAAAATTCCACAAGCAGTTTGAAGTTTGAACACAATAGATCTCACCTAGATTAGTCCACAGTGGTAGATCACACCACAGTGGTTATCAAGTGCCTGTGGCTCAACAAACTCCACAACAACAAGTTGGTGTTATAGAATTTATGATGCATCTACAATTAACTGATAGATTTTTTTTTTTTTTAATGTGGCTTGATGTAAATATTTGAGTAATGTTGTTCTTAGTAGTTGGGCCATAAACTGAGTGCAATATGGTATTGACATTGTTTTCTCTATTGATGTAGCCCTGACCATTTTATGTACGGCCACATATAGTACCAACTACTAGCTCTATGGGCCTAGCTTCTACAACAACTGAGCCTATAATGGTTGTAGTTGTTGCATCTGTTAGTGTCTAGGACCCTACTCCGAAAACTTGTGTCTAGACTAAGCATACATCTCCAGAGGGATACAAATACTATTACAATAGTGTTACAGGAGAAAGAAAGGTAAAGTGACTTGTGTAATGTGTTGTTTTACTTTTATTCATTATTTTGATTTGATCTAGTTTTTAGCAGTGGTAGTTTGGGTGAAGTAGATTTGGTTTGGTTTGATTTTTGGACTTAATGTTAATCTCATGTAGGAGTTCAACCAATATTTTCCTACAGTTGATGATAATGGGAAGCCACTTATTGTTCCTCCAAAGACCAATGATTAGGGCGAGCCTACTGCGACTTCTCACTTTGCTTTGAATGTTGATTGTCCCTTACACCAATCTTGTCATGATGAAGCGATTCCCAAAGCAGCCCCTTTACATGAGAAATTGAAAAGTGTTTTCTTTGTTGACCAAGAGTCGTGTTCAGGTCTGTTGATTCTCACCCTTGTTCTTGTGTTGTGCCACCTTTGTAGGGAACCATGATAAATGAAATATTGTTTGATTATCTGCACCCTGAGATTACCACTCACTTTCCATCTGCCCCCAAAACTGCCTAGCCTTCCTTTTGATCACTCAAGATCTACATCACCAACCTCCTATGTTTGATTTGGTTTGTTTTTTTCATATTGATTTGGTTTAGTTTCTGGAGCATACTTATATCTTATATTTGCATCTTTATTTCTACATAAATGGATTTTTCTTGAAGTTGTCCATGGACATTTGATGGTGTCATGGTGTTAATGAGTATCTGATTTATATGGAACAACGATATTTGATTTGGTTATGATTGTAAAAATGGAAGTATTTTAATATTTCATTGTTTAAGTTATTTCCCATTTATTAAACCTGTGTTTATTAAAGTCGTTGGCATAACGAGGAAATAGGAGGGGTAATAATTTTACCTAGGAGTTATAAGGTGGATCCAAGCTCAGTGAGTTGACAATATGTGGTAGTATATACTATATAGCATTTTAAGTGGTGTTGTAGTGGTTTTCCCCTTTTTTGAGTCTCCCTTAAGTCATGAACCTTGGGTATTATCATATTTCCTATTTTAACCTCTTCACCCTAAAAGGTCATTTATATTTTATTTATTCACTATTTTATTTAAAAGTTGATAATTGTTTTTTGTTATAAAATTAGACAAAAAAGGAAAGAAAAGGTTAGCAAGTTAACTTATTATTATACTGGTTAAAAGTTTAAAGGCAAGAAATAAATCCTCTCAACTTTACTACGTACGTAAACAATGAAATTTTTATGTACTAATACATTTTCAAATGAAAAGAATGACTTATTTTTACATATCAGCATTGAAGGGTTCAATATCTCATAGCCCTTCAAAGTGAAATGGGACCCCACCCTTCAAATTTGATCCCTAACACCATAACTACATAGTTTCATAATGACTACTACAATCAAGGTCATCTCCCCTTCCAAAACAAGGTCCTTTCAAAACAAGGTGGTGTATATTCCAAAAAAGATGATGACTCCCGCGTGTTCATCCAAAGCTCCATTTACCATCCAAAGAGCTGAGTGAGCAGAGACCAACGTATAGGAGGGAGGCAAGACCGCTAAGAGAGTCAAGTGAGCATAGATCAGCGTAGAGGAGGGAAGCGAGACTGCCAAGAGAGCCATGACCGCCAAGAACATTGCAGAGGAGGGATTCGAGATTGTTGAGAGAGTCAGTTCTGCCGAGACCATTGTAGAGGAGGGATCCAAGACCACCAAGAGAGATGATACCATTTTGTAGGAGGGAGTCGAGACCACCAAGACAGACGAGACAACCAAGAAAATAGCAGAGGAGGCCGTTGAGACTAGGAGATCAACACCATTGCAGAGGAGGCCGTCGAGATGTTGTTGGTAAGTTTGAAATGCACATTTTGTACACTAGGGTTGGGGGTTTGGAAATGAACTGTTTGTTAATGGGGGTTTGGAAATGAATTGTTTGTTAATGGGGGTTTGGAAATGAACAATTGGTGACTGGAAGGATGCTAAAACTGAAGAGGCACTTACCAAGCGATTTAGCCTAGTTGTTAACTATGGGTTACTGCCACAATTTGATTCTTCCTCTTATTGATATCGATTATGTCAATCAATCCCAAATTCACTCCCACTAGCTCTCTCTATACGCTATAAACCCCCAGGAATATTGAATTACCTCTAGCCCAATGAGTTACCTGTAGATCTGCATCGGGATCTAAAACCTGAGGGCTTTCAGTTATAAACCCCTAAGACAACATTTGGGTTGTGGCCTTTTGACTGGAGAGGGTAGATGGGTCTCTCCAAAGCCTTTTTGCATAGAGAAGAATGATCGGGAGATGTGATAGGGGTTTCAATGAGAGGTTTGGTCAAAGGAAGAGGACATGCCACCTTGCATATACAGAGGTTTATGTTTGGTGCCTCCATTAAGAATAAAAATAGTTCTTTTAACCCCTTGGGGCATGGGACTAGAAAAACTATAGAACCTTCGAGCAAATTGGAGAGGGGTTAGATCTGAAAAAGAGAGGATTACGAAAGAAACTTAGTTATCCATGAAAACCAATCGCGGCAAATTCTAGAAAGAAAAACTCATGATTCCATGTTATCCCAACTAATTGGTGAGTTACACTTTATTCACAAATTAATTATTATTATTATACCTGAATCTCATTATTTATTACTATATTATTATTCACAAATTGGATTTTTTGGATTTTTGAGTCTTGCCATGGAAATCCCTTGACCATTCGGTGGTGAAAAGGTAATATTACACTGTATTTCACCATTGAAGAAGAAGATCAAAGCAAATCATTAAATTGTTGGGATTTTTGGAGTTTTTGGAGGTTTTGAGAAGGCGTACTCGTTTCAGAAGGGCACAGGAAGCATCAAGTACTGCGATCATTATTCTGAGGGCCCGATCCACATGAGAGGGCAGTGATTCTTCCCTTAGAGGATGTGTTTCTTCTGGAGAAGGGCATAAATTGCAGGCCGTGTTATTTTTTGTGCAGCATGTGTGAGTAAATTGGGCGTATTATACGTGCAGAGGCAGCATTCATCTTGGAAGAGAGTCGTGTGTTATCTAGGGTTGAGTATTCATTTTGAAGGCTGTGAGCTGCATTGTGGGGCCTTTTGAAGAAGGGCGCACCACCTTGGAAGGGTGAAATCTCTGTGGCGAGCTTGTGAAGCAAGCTAAGGGTGTACATTGAATCTCTATTCATTTCAAGGAAGGACATGGCTACTACAACATCGCTGGGTCATGGGTGCATTTGCAAGATTTGTCCACTTTCAGTGACCTTCTACATCATTTCCAGGATTTGGAGGAACGTTGCTATAGCCATAAAGATCCTGCTATTTATTGTTGTCACATACCAGGTTATAAATCACTTTGTATTCAAATTTATTGTGGTTTAGTACTGTTGCTACAGTTTAGATTGATCAATTCCATGTCATGTAATTTGGATCTACTTTTTGGTTTTAAAATGCAAATTGGAGGCCAAAATCTTCCCATGAGAAGCTAGGGACAACTTGTCTAAGGGAAATTCTAGGGCCGAACTATGATTAATCAGGTGATATGGAGGGAAGATTAATATAAATTAGTGCGCCATTACTTAGGTTTTGAAGTTTCATTTCATACTCATGAAGTTGCAGCAAATCGATGGCATATTCAGTGCATCAAGACTGAGATCTTTATGGGGTTTTTCACTGAGCAAGGGTTTTGGTTGAAGTTCTGTAGGCTAAATCAACATTCTGGGCATGTCTCAGCCTCCCAACATCAATGAATCTCATATTTGAGCATGTCTAGGCATATTATATCCCTAAATATTCACTCCTGGGCATGTTTCTAGTGGCCGCAAGCCTCATTAGCAAATCTGGGTTAATTCCTGAAGATTATGGGCAACCTATGGAAAAATAGGGCCTGTTCTTCATCCCTTACAGCAGTAAAAAAAAAATGATTCAAATAATTTTGTGAATCATCTCATGATCTCATCCCTTTGTTGAGAAGCATTGCATCTTAAAAAGATGAAAGCTCGTCTTTATGAGAAATTTGAGAATGTAATGAACCCTTGCCCAAATATCTATGAGATCCAATTTGTGAGAGGTTGTTCTAACAACCAATTTTGCACACAATCCTATGGAGATACCCATATCAAGAAGAAAATAATAATATGGAAAAGAAAATGAAAATGGGGGATATGAATGAGTCCTTAGTGCTCACCATGAATTTGGTTAATAAAGAAAATAGGGCCATAGATGAAAAATTTGTAAATTAGATCCCATCTCTATAGAGAAAACCATAAATTGTGCAAGAAGATTTTAGATCTTACCAACATAGGATCCAACCATGATTTAGAAGGATCAATAATCCATGGGAGGAGGGTGGGTAAATTAAATTACGGAGGAAATGCATTACCCATAACCACAACTATTTTTTTCATTACTGAAAAATCACATGTACTTCTTCTTGCTTTACTGTATTGGTGGTATATGTTGCAATTTCGAGCTCCTTGTGAAGTTCATTAACCATGGTGCAATCTTCATTGATATCACAAATTTTCTATTTATTAACACATACCATGTTTTATGCATTAGAATCAACTACCTCAATCTGATAATACTCTTTTTGTTGACATTGTGGTTCAATTTATGCTTCTCCACAATGCCCATGTGCAATGGTAGTCCTTGGCAGCCTTGAAGAATGGCATATTACTCCTTGTGATAATTCTCCTTTATTATTTTAGAGCAAAAAAATTCTCTATAAAGAGGTTTGGAAGAAAATTCTTCCTTACAATCTCTAAGGGTGATAATGTCTTCATATAAATGGTCTTCAGAGGGTTGTTTTCAACCTCTGCTGATATTTTGTTGGTGAAGTTTTTTGAAATAAGTGTAGATTCTTTACCACAATCAACACTTTTTTAGATCAAAACCTGCTCAACAAATTGATGATTCATTCTTTCTCGAGTGTAAGGAAATAACATTTGACTTCTTGAAAATTTTCAATAGATTCTTCTTCATCATTCATAATAGGAGTATCTCTTTAAAATTTAAATACACTGTTGAAAATCATCAATAATTGTTTCATCCTTTTCAAGGTTCTGATCATTGTTTGTTGGTTGTAATCTTGAACCATGACCTAATTTCTCAATATTTATTACATATCCTAATGCTTTATCACTATGAGCTCTGTGTGGAATCTCACCACTTGGCTGGTATTAGAGACTATTTTTATCAAGTTTCCCTATACATTCCTTTGGAGACTATTTTTATCAAGTTTCTTTGTACAAAGGTTATATAAATATTTCTTGGTGGATACCTTTGTGACTCATGAATTGACTCATCAATGTCCTTTATATCTCTAGATATGTAGTCATGAGGAAAACATAAAGATAAACTACCCTTACAGGATGCATCATCCCAAAGGCCACTGTAGACAGACTCCTCAAACAATGATCCTATCCAAACTTTATCCCAAGCTTGATGGAATCTTGATTTAGTCTGTAATAATAGACTATTTAGAAGTTAAAAGGTCATCCTAATGTATGTATATCAATATTCTATGCTCTTCATGGCATGCTCTGATTTATGACACAAATTTTAATGCCTGAAGCAAGCCCAGATCCAACGAAAGTTGTGCAGACTTTACTTCATAATTAAATATGATATATAATAAACCAATAATATACATTTCTGCTATCAGTGCATGAACTGGCATAGAATTGCAGCAATATTTTGAAAAGAAATAACAACATTCGACCAAAATAAATGTCAGCAAAAACAAGAACTCTTGATAAAAAATCCCACAAGGGGTTATTTTTGTGAATTATAAAATTTTAAGCAGACAACCTTAGTTCAATATCATAATATAGAATTCCTAGTGCTTTCATGGGGACTTAGCCTTTAGGAAAAGTATTAGAACTGCAAAGGCTGGTGGGCATATATATGACAAAGGAGCTATCGTGGATATTTCCTTCAAAAAATGAGCCAAAGTTTGGAATATTGGTGAGAATATAAATAATAATAAAAAAGGAAGGTCGTGAATGATTCAAACTCATTCAAGGCTATACCATAATAGTATTCTTGTAGGAAATTACAAGCTAGCATTTTACTGGGTGATTTGATTTGAGAAACTTTAAGGTAATCACTCAATTGCTTATGGAAGAAATAAACCTTTGGGAAAAGAAGTGAAAATTTTGTAATTCACAAAATTTTTTATACATGAACTGAAGTTCTGGTTTAGTCCAATGTAGAAGATTTTGTTATAGCAATTCAAGAGCATGGAACTTTATAGGATGTATTTGAGTGTGCTTGAGAATGAACATTAGAACCTTCAATTATCTGATGAGATATACAACATTGGGCTTGGATGCTTCTTTTTGTCTATCGTCCAATTCAAAACGAAAATTTTCAATCTCAACTTCTCCAACAGTTTGTGAGGATGAAGTTGACAGCCTTTTCACAGGATCAGCTTTAGAGACATTATTACTTGGAGAAGATTGACAAGTATGCTTACCTTACATTGTATCATTACAGGCCTCTTGATCCTGTTTGGCAATGCCTAAGCCACTTAACTTTTTTTGAATCCTTAAGGTCTGAGCTATGAACGTTTGAAAAAGCAGTGACTTCCCTATTATGTACCTGCAAAATGTTTGATGCCACCTTATCAGATACATTATCACATGGACAGGATTGAAAAGTATGCTTACCTTCCACTGTATCATTATAGGCCTCTTGATCTTGTTTGGTAATTCGTAAGACTGTGGATTCTTCCTCAAAAGATTGTCTAGTTAGCAACAGAGTACTAGCTATATCCAATTTTTCTTCCACTATGTTCTAACAGGCTTCACCACTCAACTTTTTTTGAAGTCTTAAGGTCTTGGCTTTCAACGTTTGCAAAAGCAGTGACTTCCCTATTGTGTACCTGCAAAATGTTTGATGCCAGCTTAAAAGAATGGTCAGAGTCATGAACATCTTGATTTTCTTCTCCAGTGTCATCTAAGTCACTTGATATTTCTTCCTCTACATCTTGACAGTATTCACCACTCAATTTTTTCTAAAGCCTTAAGGAATTGGCCTTCACCATTTTCAAAAACAGTGACTTCTCTGTCCTGTAGTTGCACTTGAGAAATGTCAAATACCACGTCAAAGTAGAAGACAGAGGCCTCGGCATTTTTTACTTCAAAACTATCTAATCACAGATCTTAGATTATTTATGTCTAATGACAGAGGTTTTTAAATCAGTTATGGGCTAACCTAGGAATAAAAGAGGCATTCTGAGATGGTTTTGTGGATGAGGACAACAAAGAACAATAGTGGTGAGGAGCATTATTTCTTAATCATGGGCGAGATTTCACATCATAACATAAATAAGGCATTGTTTCATAAAAAATTTGGGCATTGTTTGGAGTCTTGGACTGCTTTGAGCCTCATAAAACACACTAGAGATCATTTTGGGCATACTCCAAGCATATATAGGTATTGTTTGAAGAATTCTGGGCATGTTTTACCTTCCAATAGCCTTGATATTCAGTTCTGGGTCAATTTGGTGGGCAATGATCTACATTCTGGGCACTTTTCACTATGAAAGAGGTATAAATAAAACTAAAACTAGATCTTGGCACATACAACAAATTGTTAAGATTCAATATGATAAGATAGAAAATAGCAGCATTACATTCCATTTCACAATAATAGCATATACAGGATCACTGAAGAAACAACAAGCATAGCATAAACACAAGAGACACAGATTTATCTTGGGAAACCCTCATGGGGTAGAAAACCCAGTAAAGCTTCCTCAATATAGATGACTAGCAATATACAAAGATGCAAACCAAAGACATGATCTCCTCCTCCACCATAGCAGACCTCTCCTCCACAAGTGCGCCTTTCTCAAGTGAGTGTGTGTGTCAAATGAGGAACACACCTCCTCTATTTATACACTACTCTGACATATCTTTTACACAAGTACACGTAGGCTCGTATTTAACCAATGGGTTAAATACCCCACTACAACTGACTGGGCCGACCCCTCTAGGGTGGTCTAATAACCCTTTGACCCACATGACACATACAGGGCCTACCCCAACTAGGGAATTCTAATAACATGAGTTACCACATTCCGACGGAGGAATAAACATCTCCGGATATACAATAAGATCTTCACGAAGGAATGAAACATCTCCGGAATAATAAAGTACAGATATAATATTCTTTGAAGTTACAATATCTCAACACTCCCCCTTAACGAGAAGGATATTATAACAACATCTGCACGAGCAAGGAGTCATCAACATAATACATGATACATCTATAAATCATTGGAAGCTTTCTCAACATCATCAGTAACTCAAGCAGTTACTGGAACATCTTCAATACTGGAACATCAACATCTTCAGTACTGAGTCTTTATCTTCTGCAGCACTCGAACAACTACAGCAACATCAACATCTGGATCCTCACGATCATCAGCATCATCATCTCACGATCATCAGCATCGTCATCACACGATCATCAGCATCACGATCATCAACATCGTCATCACACGATCATCAGCATCGTCATCACACGATCATCAGCATCATCATCACATGATCATCAGCATTGTCATCACACGATCATCAGCATCGTCATCACACGATCATCAGCATCGTCATCACACGATCATCAGCATCGTCATCTAGATCATCACGATCAGCAGCATCATCATCTAGATCATCACGATCAGCAGCATCGTCATCTAGATCATCACGATCAACAGCATCATCATCTAGATCATCATGATCCACAACATCGTCATCTAGATCATCACGATCAACAACATCATCAATACAAGTATACACATCATCAATACAAGTATCCTCATCAATACAAGTATACACATCATCAATACAAGTATCCTCATCAATACAAGTATACACATCATCAATACAAGTATCCTCATCAATACAAGTATACACATCATCAATACAAGTATCCTCATCAATACAAGTATACATATCATCAATACAAGTATCGTCATCAATACAAGTATACACAATAGCAGCATACCCTGCAACACACAAGATCCAATTACGGGATGATCAATCCCTCTCACTTTAGGACATAGGTCCAAGGATGATACAATCCTGATCCGCTTATGGGATGATCAGCCCCTCTCAGTTTAAGACAACTCTCATGTCTATGAATGATGCAATCCAGATCAACTTACAGGATGATCAATCCTTATCACTTTAAGACACCTCACCATGTCCAGGGACGAGGCAATCCCAATCTATTTATAGGATGATTAGTCCTTATCACTTTAAGACATCTCACCATGTCTAGGGACGAGGCAATCCCAATCTATTTACAACATGATTAGTCCTTATCACTTTAAGACATCTCACCATGTCTAGGGACGAGGCAATCCCAATCTATTTACAGGATGATTAGTCCTTATCACTTTAAGACATCTCACCATGTCTAGGGACGAGGCAATCCCAATCTATTTACAGGATGATTAGTCCTTATCACTTTAAGACATCTCACCATGTCTAGGGACGAGGCAATCCCAATCTATTTACAGGATGATTAGTCCTTATCACTTTAAGACATCTCACCATGTCTAGGGATGAGGCAATCCCAATCTATTTACAGGATGATTAGTCCACTCAATCTCATTTAGGACTATCCTTCCTTTCAAATTACTGGATTTACTGTCCAAGGATGATTTAATCCATTCAATTCATTTAGGACTATCCTTCCTTTCGGAATTACTGGATTTACTGTCCAAGGATGATTTAATCCACTCAATTCATTTAGGACTATCCTTCCTTTTGGAATTACTGGATTTACTGTCCAAGGAAGATTTAATCCACTCAATTCATTTAGGACTATCCTTCCTTTCGAACTACTGGATTTACTGTCCAAGGATGATTTAATCCATTCAATTCATTTAGGACTATCCTTCCTTTTGGAATTACTGGATTTACTGTCCAAGGATGATTTAATCCACTCAATTCATTTAGGACTATCCTTCCTTTCGGAATTACTGGATTTATTGTCCAAGGATGATTTAATCCACTCAATTCATTTAGGACTATCCTTCCTTTTGGAATTATTGGATTTACTGTCCAAGGATGATTTAATCCACTCAATTCATTTAGGACCATCCTTCCTTTCGGAATTACTGGATTTACTGTCCAAGGATGATTTAATCCACAACCGTACATTTAGGACCACGTCCAAGGATGACTCAATCCTCAACCGTACATTTAGGACCACGTCCAAGGATGACTCAATCCTCAACCGTACATTTAGGACCACGTCCAAGGATGACTCAATCCTCAACCGTACATTTAGGACCACGTCCAAGGATGACTTAATCCTCCACCGTACATTTAGGACCTACGTCCAAGGATGACTTAATCCTCCACCATACATTTAGGACCTACGTCCAAGGATGAGTTAATCCTCAACCATACATTTAGGACCTACGTCCAAGGATGACTTAATCCTCAACCGTCCACCAAGGACTTCATTCTCGAAGACATACTTCTACAGCTCTTCTTTAGGACTGAAGTCCAGGGATGATCCAATCCCCTCACATGTTCACCAAGAACTTCATTCTCGAAGACATACGTCTACGGCTCTTCTTTAGGACTGAAGTCCAGGGATGATCCAATCCCCTCACATGTTCACCAAAAACTTCATTCTCAAAGACATACGTCTATGGCTCTCTTTAGGACTGAAGTCCAGGGATGATCCAATCCCCTCAAGTCCACCAAGGACTTCATTCTCGAAGACATACGTCTACGGCTCTCTTTAGGACTGAAGTCCAGGGATGATCCAATCCCCTCAAGTCCACCAAGGACTTCATTCTCGAAGACATACGTCTACGGCTCTCTTTAGGATGATGCAATCCTATCATGTCCACCAAGGACTTCATTCTTGAAGACATACGTCTACGGCTCTCTTTAGAACATATGTTTAAGGATGATGCAATCCCCTTGTCACCTTAGACCCTGTCTAAGGACCATCCACCAACCTCTCTGTCGGCATCACTAATATAGGTATCCTCATCATCGACCTCACTGTCGATGCAGGCAATCTCTTCATGAGTTATCACATCACTCCCCCTTTCGAGGAGGGTCCTTCTGAACTATATTAAGCTTGTCTCAGAAAACTTTATTTGAGGTAGAGGTTTGGTTAGTACATCGGGTCAGTAGAAGTTTGGTTAGTACATTGGTAACTTGTTACAAATTCAAACTTTTGGTTCCTTTCTGCACCATATCTTGGAACACTAGATTCTCTGCCATCTTGATACAACTCTGTTTGTCACATAGGATCATAGTTGGGTCTATCTCTAAGTCAAACAATCCTGAAGCCATATTCAATCTTGTAGCAAAGGTTGAGATCCACATCACCCATGATGATCATTAAGCTCATCAATTGATTATCGATCCTGGGTACCCATACAGAACCTGATTCACACTTCTTCTTTAATTACACCATTAAGAGAATGGTCTTATCTATCCACTTGGAGCAAACATCTTGTTATGATTCTCTTCTTCTTTCTAAGAGAATCTTCTAGCCATGAGCCTTCTATATTTTGTTTGATTTGTAAATCTTCTTGTTGAACATCTATCACTTGTTCGGTGTTCATTATTCTTCATGATATTTCCTACAAAACAAAATTAAGTACATGATTAGTAATACTTCATAATCATGAAATCATGTTGTCATGATAACCTATTATGCATACATATATCATTTACATAGTTATGCAACTATCTTGACCAATACTTTGGCACAACACTTTCCCATCTCCTGTATGCATACAGTGGCTATCTAGATGCCTTCCATCTCTACCAGAACATACTATCGAGAGTGTGCACAGCTCTCAGCATGTCAGCAAAGAGGTTTCATTCTAGACAAGCAAGAATGGAATGTTTGTCCAACTTACCAATCATATGCATATTAGCAGTATACTGTTCAATGCTCTATGAATGTTTGCACTCAGCATGATATGTTCTAGGAATACAAATATGCATACAAGAAATATCATTTATTATTTCAAATAACAACTCAAATACTTATCTTTTATGTTTGTGTGGTTTCCTTCCGCTTGATCTTCTATATGTCTTTTGAACTTCTATTCATTCTGTACCACTGTGCATGCTCAAGTGTGCACTAGTGTCATCCTCATGATCTCATACAGAAACATTCATTCATTAGTATATTCTCAAAACATTCTAATTCTAAATAATCTTGAATATGTATAGTCATGATCATTAGTATTTAGGGTTTCAAGGAAGTCTTGTTTTACTCATGCATATTCTTGTTTGATCATAGTACTCTTCTGGTTAGTTAATCAAGATAAGAGATATAATGTGCATAAACCCTTGATTAACTTTATTAATAAGCATAACCAATCATACCAAGTATACTTATATAGGGGATCCTAACACAAGGTAAGATTCTAACTTGACATAGGAAAACATACCTGGATTAGTATACCTGCTTAGTTATGTACAACATACCTAAACAATCTCTTCAATGATTTAGAGATCCTGAGCTAGAACCTGCATGTCTCATAGGTTAAGCATAATATATCAAAGTCATACATACCTCGTAAGTAGAACAAAGATTATGGATGAGTCTTTATCTTCATGTGGAACTTGATTTGTCTTTCGTGATGTACCTGAATCTTGTTAGCAGACAACATCAACCTCACACAACACCATAATGCATTAGTACAATCATATAGCCCTAATCAATGAATGTCTTCAATCATTCACATGCATTCATACTGTTACTAGGGTGATAAGATAAGTCTAACATTAATCAAGATTGTACTAACAAATAATATAAAGACAAGCACATTATGAGTTTAATCAGGAATCAGATTTCAAGACATACCTGATCCTCCTTGAGTCATACCTGTCGAGACTTCTTGTAGTCTTCTTATGTAAGGCCTTAGCCTCAAATCCCCCTGAAACTTGATCTGGAGCTTGATTAGGATTTGCTAGAGAAACTCTAAAAATTCAATTTTTGACTTTCACACTTCCGAATGAATGGAAGGATGTGTCTTTCTAAGCTGATCAAACTAGCATACTTCAATTTTGAAATCTCCAAAATTTGACCCCTCAAAATTGCCTTTGAAATTTCTAGATCCTTCTAGACAGGATCCCGAACTAGGGTTTGATGAAGCCCACCCTTCTGCTCAATCAAAAGGTTTGATCCAAGGCTCTAAACTCTTATTTTTCTGAGGAGCTTCCAGCCGTGGTTACAGACTTCAAAAATTCCAACTTTTGCTGAAGCCCTAATTTTCCATCTTTCTGATCAAAATCCCAAGCTAGGGTTTGATCAAGCCCGGTCTTCTTCCCAACCAAAAAATTCGATCTTGGTCTGTAAATTTTGATTTTCCTGAGTAGCATTAGGCCGTGGATTCCGATTCCAAAAATTCTAACTTTCTCCGAAACCATAAATTCCGGAAGCCATGAATAAAGGTGCTCCAAAAATAATTCTGTTTTGACAGAAATATGTACCTGATTGTTTCTGCTATAACTCCAAAATTTTTGCTCCACAGGGTCTGAAAACTTTTTTTTACAGTAGCCTGACCTGTCATCTTTCCACCCTGCCAGGTCTGACCTCAATTGGATTTCCTGAGAGAGAGTTATGCCAAATGTCGCAATGTGACCTGTTTTGGGATAATACAGGAGAGAAAACTTGTACGGCGTGCCACGTGTCACTGTTTGAACTTCGGTCTCTGAAAACTTTTCCTGAGATATCTCGCCCTGTTATATTTCTATCCTGACAGGTCTGACCTCAATTGGACTCTCTGAGGGAGAGTTATGCCAAGTGTCGCAACGTGACCTGTTTAAGGGATAAAACAGAAGAGCGAACTTTTATGGCGTGCCACGTGTCACTGGTTCACCTTCGGCCTCTGAAAAGTTTCCTGAGATAGTACAGTCTGTGTAATACCTGTCTCTTTTTACGAAATTTCATTTGGAGCTTCCTAGCCCAAGTTATGACCTTTTTTCCAAGGTTACCTGATTTTGACTGAGATCTAGAAGAGGCAGAAACCCTAACTTGTACTGATCATAACTCATAAAGTACAACGAATCTGAGGGTTCCCTTTGGACACAAGGTACCTAGGGATGTTATCTTCAACCTGCAAACTTTTCAGACCCTGAAACTTCGCAAAAATGGATTTATAGCGAAAGTTCCACGATGACTGGTTTTTGCTATGTAAAACCCTAACCTTCAAATTGTCGTAAGTAAAGCAAGTGTCGTAAGTGCCATTCCTTGCCTTCCTTCATGTTAGCTCTGATACCATGTTAAGATTCAATATGATAAAATAGAAAATAGCAGCATTACATTCCATTTCACAATAATAGCATATACAGGATAACTGAAGAAACAACAAGCATAGCATAAACACAAGAGACACAGATTTATCCTGGGAAACCCTCATGGGGTAGAAAACCCAGTAAAGCTTCCTCAATATAGATGACCAGCAATATACAAAGATTCAAACCAAAGACATGATCTCCTCCTCCACCATAGCATACCTCTCCTCCACAAGTGCACCTTTCTCAAGTGAGTGTGTGTGTCAAATGAGGAACACACCTCCTCTATTTATACACTACTCTGACATATCTTTTACACAAGTACACGTAGGCTCGTATTTAACCAATGGGTTAAATACCCCACTACAACTGACTCGGCCGACCCCTCTAGGGTGGTCTAATAACCCTTTGACCCACATGACACATACAGGGCCTACCCCCACTAGGGAAGTCTAATAACCCGATTTACCACATTCCGACGGAGGAATAAACATCTCCGGATATACAATAAGATCTTCACGAAGGAATGAAACATCTCCGGAATAATAAAGTACAGATATAATATTCTTTGAAGTTACAATATCTCAACACAAATGGCCTATGAATCCTATAGAAGCATGAGATGCATATCCAAAATATAATAATATGTTGATGAAAAATTGAAGTCTATCCCAAGGAGATTATGACTAGGTATCAATACCATGAAGGCATCCAAAACCTTATGGATTTGTTTTAGGAGAGGATGATCCACTTTCAATTATTGTTTGGAGGAGGTTTGAGGATAGGACATCACTCATTTACTCCCAAGGTAGTAGTTCTGGGCATCTTTGAACAACCTGTGGTGACATTTCAAGTTACAGAAATCGGAAAATTGTTCTCATATCTAAGTTTCTCTCTGCCCAGCCCTGTGGAGGGATGTCTCAAGGTTGATTTATTAATATGGAGGGTTAGTGCATTTGTGATGCAATCTTTTGATGTCATATTTGTGTTACAAAAATGGGATTTTCATGGAGCTCCCTTTCCTGGCACTTTATGATGATTTACAATAGCAAACACTCATCAGCAAGGGCCCGCAGCCTTTGAGCAACATTTGTAAGGTTTGCTTGGGGTAACAACCAACAAATGTTTGATCAACAACACAAGACTATTGAATGATGAGGTACTTCACAGCGTATAATTATTCCGAATTGACATGTGTTCCCAACATTCACTTCCTATATTATTCCTATATTGCATGACCAAGGGCCATTCATCATCAAAAGTCAATACATAAAGAGGAGGAGATATGAGAACCTTTCCATATGCTTCCAAGAGATAATTTCCATGCTTCTAATTATCCTTACATGTTACACCTATATTGCATGGCTATGATCTATTTTCCATCAAGTGTCGAGGTATAAAGAGGAGGATATAAGAGATCCTTGTCATATACTTCCAGTGATTTTGTGATTCAACTAAATATATTTAGGTTTTCACTACATGAGGCCAAATATAGCTGCCAAATTATGACTTCTAATGCTCTAAATTAGCTAAGAGTAGAGAGAAATAGAAAAATATACCTAAATTTAATAGAATAAAATGAAATGCTAAAGAAAATAACCAAATTTTTCAAAAAATAGTTGAAGCATTTTAAATTGTGTGCAATATAAGAAAATATAGGAGAAGGAAATTGCTTCCAAGTAATGGCCCACACACTACTTGCTCTAACAAGATAAATATTGGGCACCTTGCAAGTTAAAATGAAATTTATGAGGTCATTGTGAACAGTGAACACATCGAATTTGTAATTAGTTGAATGAGTGATTGTGTTCCCCAACCTTTGTGTACGTGAACCTATTTGTCTATGAAGAGGTCCCTATCTTGTGTTGAGTTAACACCACAAATGGAGGCATTCTCATTGAATGATGTGTGACATGTTTCATACCTACATATTTTTTCATCACATTTATAAAATCTATGCTTATTAACTAGGAGTTGAATAAGATCTTCCATGATTTTTTTTATGTTATTGTGCATGTTGTGATTGATATTTATTCTCTTATTTATTAAATTTATGTGTAAACATCATTACATATTGAACTGGCATGTGTGATTAAATCCCCAAAGAATAGGCTAGCCCAGTTACAACCTAGAGGTGTCACCCACTGTTGCTTTGATAACCACCTCTCTACACTTTGATTGGCTCTTCTGCAACTCGAGGGGGACTTCCCTAAGTAGGATTGATAGGGTATGGAAATGAGGAAAAAAGGTAATTTGAAGATTTATCCCTTGCAATAGTTGAATTCTTCTAGTAGTGAAGGTGTTCTTTTGGCACGTAATAGAAAAAACTCTCACTATTTTATCCTTTATTTTTTGGGTATAATGAACTCCTGCTTATGTATGCACACCTCATTCCTGCTACAATTTTAGTTCATGTGTGGGGTTTAAAATGGGTGATGGTCCATAAAAATTGTTTATCTATTTTAATTCAATGTGTGAGTTGTGCATATGTATAGGAATATTATCAACATCGGCCTCAACAGGCTGCAAATAACATGTTCAGGTAGGGGCGTCCTATTTTATTGTTTTAGAGAGTTATTTGTTTGAATCCAAGATTGAGTGGTATATAAACTTTAATCTATTGACAATGGATTTTGACTTTCTATAGTATTCTCAGAATACTTCATACTATCAATAGAAACCCATCCAACATGAACATGTATTGCCAATTTTTAGCCATTGCATTTAATGATATTGCAATTTGATTGATGGATTGTATTGTAGGCAAATAACCTGTTTGTCAATGGCAGTTTTCTAGAAGATATTGATCTTTTTGTTGTTGATGAAAAACAAAACATGGATCTATCCACCTTTTAACAAGGGTTTGCTGCAATGTTAGGCCTGTTGGATATTTTGGCCTGAAGATGACATTTATGTGTTTGTTGAAACATGACATCGAATTTTGAATGCACCACTTGTAGATCCTTCATCATATTACAATATTACAGGGTATATTCAGATCTAGGATGGTGATTTTGATACCTAAAATACTGTTGACCTGTTGCATGCTCTGTGCATTTGGTTAATGATTTGATGGCAACTAGAGGATAATCTTGACAGTCAGCTCATCATCATAAATTTGCATCTATTCAACAAAAAAAAGATCAGCATTTAGACCATCATTATCATGTGTAGGATGGAATTCAGATGAAGGGTTTTGAGACTATCCTATTAGCTATTTCTATTTGTAGTGTGAGGGTCGATCTAGATTGAAGATCCCTGTAGATTTGTAACTACACCTGTGGAGAGATAAGAATCAACGTTTCTCATTCATAACCTCTTAATCCAAGCAATGTTTTCACGTTCATAGCCACTTTGCGCCTCGTTCAAGAACCAATTCTAGTAATTCCTAATGTAATTGTTGTTATCATTCAAGCCAAGGTCTCATTAAGTCATATCATGAACTTTCTTGAAGCTGTTGAATTACAGGATCAGGTGGTTGAGCGAGTATTTCTTCAGAATTTCGACTACTCTATTCTTATCAATTCTGCAACACTAAGTTGGGATTCTAGTTCATCGAATTCGTCATTGAGAAACATAAATATGGAGGTTAAAGATGGCCAAAAATTGGCGATTTGTGGAGAAGTTGGATCAGGAAAATCAACTCTTTTAGTTGCAATAATTGGAGAAGTACCAAAGTTGAGGGGCAGTGTGAGTATGAATTATTTACCCCCTTACCCTAACATTGTCAACCTTTTAAATTGATGGATTCTCTTTCTCATGTTCTCAACCCTGATTCTGCAATTGCAAGTCTGTGGCACTCTTGCATATTTTCTTAGACTGCAGGGATTCAAACTAGAACAGCACGAGACAACATACTATTTGGGCGTCCCATAGATACTATTTGGGCTTGCCCGTGCTTTATATTAAGACTCTGATATTTATCTTTTGGATGATCCTTTCAGTGATGTTGATGCTCATACTGCTAGTAGCTTGTTTAAGGTTAATATGGTGATTTCCTTTTGATATAAAGGTTTTCAAATTATTATGTGCCTAGCACTTTTGTATGTTGCCCCTTTCTATAGCAATGATTTTCGTTTTGATTTAGCTTTCTGATATACTATTAATCACAGATTTTGATGTGTAGGAATACATAATGAGAGCACTGTCGAAAAAGACAGTAATCCTTGTAACACACCATGTTGATTTTCTCCCTACTTCTGATGCTATTCTAGTTAGTAAACAGTTGTCCTAGTCATTGAAATATGTTTGTTTACTTGTATACAACTTTTTGACAATTTTTTTCGATGGATGGAAGATAATTATAATTCCTGTAATCTTGACATATTTATTGCTGATAGTTTTGGAAAATTTTCTTTGAATTTCTACACTAAAATCTCTCTTATGCTGTCGATGTTGGATGGGGAGATTCATCAAGCTTGGAAATACCAGGAACTATTGGTATCAAGCAAGTCATTGAGGGAGCTTGTGAATGCACACAAGAACACTGTTGGTTCTAATGAATCTGCTGTGACAATGCCATCCATAAAAGATGAACCTATAAATGAAGAGAGAGAAATTCAAAGGAGCAATTCACATAAAGAACAACTGATTTCAAATAGAGATCCTAAGGGGGATCAACTAGTGAAAAGGGAAGAGCAAGAAGTTGGGGACCCTGGTTTGAAGCCATATATTGAGTATTTAAAACAGAATAAAGGTTTCTTATATTGTCTTTGTGCTGCTCTTGGTCATTTTATATTTCTGATTTGGAAGATTTCAGGAAATACTTGGATGGATGCTAATGTGAAAAGTCCTCAAGTCAGTGAATTAAGGTTAATAATAGTGTACTCAGCCATTGGGTTCACATCTATATTTTTCTTATTCCTTCGGTCACTGTTTGGTGTTATTTTGGGGCTTGAGGCAACAAAGTCCTTTTCTGAGCTTCTGACTTCTTTATTCCGAGCACCAATGGAATTCTTTGATGCAACTCCAATGGGAAGAGTTATGAGCAGAGTAAGTATTTTAGAAAATAACCATAGGCTTCCTTCTTTTATTTTTGGTAAAAGGTGAAATTTGATGTACCTCAGGGTAATAAACTACAGCCATTCCCCATTTTCCAGATTTCTTCAGATTTCAGTATTCTTGATGCAGACATTCCTTTCAGCTTTATCTTCACCATGTCATCTACCATGAATGCTTATAGCAATCTTGGAGTTGTGAATGTTGTAACATGGCAAGTTTTGTTTACAGCCATTCCAATGATTGTTTTGACCTTTCAAATCCAGGTAAACTGTTACTTAACACAAGTTTCTTGAGAAGACTCTATACTTGACTATACATGTTGTGAGAGAAGTTATAACTGATTTTTTCTTTGTTCAATTTAATCAAAAATAGTATCTTGCTTCTGCTAAAGAACTGATGAGGCTGAACGGTGCAACAAAATCCCCTATTGCAAATCATTTTGGCGAGTCCATAGCAGTTAATTGAATAGAGCATTGATTATGAAATAGGTTATTATCCTTCTTGTGTATAGATTTCTGCATATCTTACCAGTAGGTTTATATAGAACCACTGTCTACGTAGGTTAAGCTTAGCCTGTATGCTTATGAGATTTTCATCAATTCACTCTCCTTTAAGTTGAACCATAAAAATTTGGTGAGAAGCCTATAGAAGAAAATTATTTTCCTTTTGTGTATATGTTGCTTGAGTAGGTTAGGAGGACTACAATAGATTGAGACCATTGAGCTACAGGGGAGCAGATGTTTTTATTTTAGCATTTTCACTTATCAGCAGGTCTAGCTATGAGAATGTGTCCAAAAAGGTTTGTTTTGATCTCACTATATTTTAGTGCGAGTCTCTAAACATTGGATATTTAGCTATATTCTATTTGTGCTTTTCCGAATAGCTAATAAAGCTGATAAGCAATGAGTGTACAGTGGATTCCTAAGCTGAGGCATTATGCTCCTGGAGTTCCAATAATCCTTGTTGGGACAAAATTAGGTTTGTACAACTTTTATCCTCTTACATGATCCCTCTCACTGAGAGGCACATGTTGGATTTTCAAAAGTGGTACTGAAAAACCATCTATTTTGTTAGAATCAACATTTATACATTTGTCATTGGCATTAGAATGCAAAGGTCCTAGATGTATTTGAATATTTCTCATTATGAATCTGAAATTTTATTTTTGTATTTCTTCACTTGGAGAAGACTCGCACTATTATGTTATACGGTTATTTCTCTTTAACACTTCTTGTGTATTACAGCTAAACATTCTAAGTACTTGTACTCATAAACACGTTGAAAACCAAACATAAGATTCTGTAGAATAATTGAGCCTATTTGATTATTCATTCTATGAACATTTTCTCACTTTGTCTCTCATATTTCATTGAGTTCACTCCAAGCCTAAATTAGTAAATTCCTTGCTATGTTATGTGCACTTTTGGCAAAGAATACGTTGTGCCTGTTTGAGTAAAGTATGTTCTTCAATCACCTTATTTTCAGAAGAGACATGACTTCAAGCATAAAACCTAATTGCATTCCAAATACATTGTACAAATCTTTGATTGTGGAATGCACTTTTAGCATGAAGCATCTCCTTTGTTTTTCAAGGGAACCAATAATTCTAACAGAAATATACCTGCAATAAAAAGTGCCAATGTTCACAACATATAAGGTTTAAGAAAAACATCAACAGTTTTACCTTTACTTTTGTGTTTGGTATCACTCTTGGCTTCCTCTTGTTAGTTACAATATTTGTTGGGTAAGTAAATGGCTTCTAGATATCCCTTGGGGATATACTTAGTAGATATTTATATGTGCTTGCCAGTGCAAACCCTTGTAGATGCTTTTGACATTAAATATATTATAGTCAATGTTCATTTTTATTTTTCATCAGGTTCCACTTGATAGAATTGAAGTTTGGATTCTTGCAAGAGGGTTTAGCACCTATTGGTGTATTGGTATAGAGAGACTTAGCTTTGGACTTTGGAGCATCACTGACCTCACTTAATTCAATGATATATGCATCACCCCTCATCTTGGTTCATTTGGTGATATAGGTGTCAAGTTATGGCTCAAACATCATGGTTAATGATTCCATTCTAGCTTGCATTAAGTCACCATATTTGACAGTAGTTTGGGTCTTAGGTCAGCACATCCCTTTAAATTTTAAGCACATGACAACTAAGTTGCATGGAAACAGATCTGGATTTGGATATAGATACGACAGTTTTTTGAATAGCATGGATATGGCATGACCAGGGTACACCATATAAAAAAATAAAAGTATAATATATATTTTTTCCAAGGAAAACCTTATGGGGCAACCCTCGGGCACTTCCTTGCATTTGTATGGAAGGTAAAATCTTGTAAACCTGTTGGCGTTGATGATGGTGCCTGAGTGAGGTACGCAATAGATGCAATCAGCCGGGGCATTGACCTCAAGAACTCCTACATGAGGCTCAAACATTCAACCACTCGAGCTAGCTCACTTGACTAAAAGTTTTTAAATATATATATTCCAAGGAAAACCTCGTGGGGAAACCCAAGGGATGCTTCCTGTTAACACACGATCTACCCCATCACAATTCTCGTTGTAATTAAGGGAGATGGAGATGACGAAAATGAAAAAACAAGGTACAAATCCATTTCGTTTCATCTCAGAACCAGAATTGGGAATCTAATTTGGAGGCACTGTTGTTGTGAAGGTTCCTTTGGGATTTTCATGGGGAGCATGCAATATGTTGGTGATAGGTTGTGATAGGTTGATCAATAAGTTCACAGACATAGCGACGACATAATATAGCAAGTTCCGATGAACTTGCTATACTAGCGACGGACATTTTTGTCACTAGTATAGCAAGTTCGTCGGAACTTGCTATATTGTGTTGTTGCTATTTTTTTTAAAATATGGGACACCGCCACTATAGCCACGAACTTTCTTTGCTAGAGAGACGAATATCAGTTCACTTGTTTCTTTTAAATATGAACATCCATCACTATAGCCACACACTTTCGGTGCTATAGTCACGAACTTTTGTTGCTATAGCCACAAACTTTCGTTACTAGAGAGACAAAGATCGGTTCACTTATTTCTTTTACATATGAACATCCGTCGCGATAGCCACGAAATTTCGGTGCTATAGCCACGAACTTTCGTTGCTAGAGAGACAGAGATCAGTTCACTTATTTCTTTTAAATATGACCATTAGTCTCTCTAGCCATGAACTGTCAGTGCTATAGCCAAGAACATTTGTGGCTAGATAGACGTAGATCGCTTCATTTACTTTATTTTTTTAATATAAACATCCATCACTATAGCCACGAACATTCGGTTTTATAGCCACGAACGTTGGAAAGTGTTGCTACAATGACGAAATTAGAGCCATGAAAACAAGGATTCCTGTTTGTCACTATGGCAATGGAAAAGTGTTGATATGGCAACGATTTTCCATGGGAAAAATGTCCACATGTACTAGTGATTGATATTTGTAGGTTCTGAACTTTGGGAAACTATTTATTTTTAATTGATGAATCTCTTTGGGAAAAATTAGCCAAATGGTAATCCTAGCTGTAAAATGTTTACCTCTTGTGATCAATATCTCCTTTGTGTTAAAATCAAATAGATTTTTGCTTATATTTTTTGAGTAAGGTGGTTGGTTTTGAAGGATCTATTTATTGCACAAATGCTATCCTTAGAGTTTTGAAGTGGTTTTTACCATTAGTTATAGGTTACATTGCATTTTTGGCCACACTTTGATTTCAAAAGTGCTTGCAAGATTTTTTGGATGAAAAACTATTTGAGAATGCTGATTTCAATAGTTCAGCATATTGGTAGAATGTTTTGGAGAGGATGTTAGATATCTGAAACATTCCCTAACATATCGAGTAGAAACTCCACCCATCATTCATGAGCGGAAAAATAGCGTCGAAAGAATTTGAGAAAAGAGATATGTCATGTAATATTCATAAGGTAAGAGGTGAAACAGTTAGCTGTTAGGACTGGAGTTTTCAATCTAAAAATTAATTAAACAGAGGAGACTAGATCTAATTTAAATATTAAAAATAAATTAAATATAAAAGTAATTAATAAGAGGTATAAGATAATTCAAACTCAGTGTTAAAGAATGAATAAATAAAGATAAATATAGAAACTAGAAACCTAAGGTAAGGAACACCATACGGGATAAGGAAACTAGTAATAACAAGAAACAAATAAAAAAGAGTGAGATAAGATAAAAGTAAAATAATATTAAATAGAGGTTGGACAATAAAGATAAAGAAGTAGAATGGTATATTTAATAATACTATGAAGGAATATAAAATACAAAGTAGAGATATAGAGGGTGTGAAATAAGTAAAAGAATAATTTTTTGTAATGCATCATATATAGATATAAATAAAATAAATATTTTATATTTATATGTAAAATCCCTTTGAGGTCAAATATGAGTACATCAATGTGTGGAAAACATCTTTCCACTCAATGCAAAGAACACAATTTCACCATAT
Organism: Larix kaempferi; assembly: GCA_027924585.1. Classification (NCBI taxonomy): domain Eukaryota; kingdom Viridiplantae; phylum Streptophyta; class Pinopsida; order Pinales; family Pinaceae; genus Larix; species Larix kaempferi. Next base: position 2,715,713 of record BSBM01000937.1, read on the forward strand.
AGTTTTGGCTTCCAAATTCGACAGGAAGGATCATACATTCATATATACTTTGAACCTAAAAAGTGGATTGAAAAGGAATGCTACTTGTCATGCGCTAGTCTAGTATATGAATAACAAGTTCTCACTATTCTACAATATGAATAACAAGTTCTTCAATGTATACTAGTGTTTGGAAAGTCAACAAGTTCTCCACCATTTTCTCTAGGTTGTGAACAACTCATCTTTTGAAAGTATTGTCCATTTTCCATGAGTATTTGACTCTAGACTCCTTATCATCATTGTTAGTTGGTATAGGGATTTCCATCACTTTTTACTTGAAATTCATTTGACTTTGAGAAAGCACATGTTCCTTCCCTTCAAATATATTTCTAGGTTGAGTAGTGCATGAAGGATTCATTCGTTGGAAGATTTGCTTCTTGTTATTTTTCCTAGGGAAAGGGTATGGACCTTGAGGACTTGCATGATGAAAGGGTTGACAACATGATAATGTCCACCTTGTGCTTTGATGGTCTTGTGCTCTTTCATAATGGGTTTTCCTCTTCTGTGCCCCTCTTCCTCTATGAACTAAGGATACATCCCCCTTGCTTTGACAATCTTAGGCCTCATAAAAAATATAATCATTTACCCTCTAGAGGGATTATTCAGTATTTGTTGGTCAATATTTTGAAATCTCAAAGACTTTGTGGAGATTGACTTCTTTCTTGTTGGCCATTTTCTCTAATCTCCTCTTTTTCCTTTCCTTTATATTTTATAGAATTTATCTCTCTTGATTTTGCCCCAAGTTTTATTAGGTGAGCAAGATTTTTCCTCAAAAGATCATTTTTTTCCTAGCTTTCCTTAAGAACAAAAAAATAAACACAAGGAGAGGGAATATATTAGTTTTAGAGCATCTAATTTCTAAGAAAAATTTTTCCATTCGAGAATGTATCCTCCATCAAAGGTTGTTGAAGACTTGTATGTCCTAAAAGGATTCATAAAGCTCTCTACTTGTTTTGTCACATCACCATGTAGAAGGATGTGGTTAGAATATTCTTCACTTGGACATCCATTCCATCTAGCTAGCCAAGCATATTTTCCATAGTGCAACGTGGAAGGGAACTTCTTTCCTTCAAGCAAGGAAAAAGTTTTGATACCTTAAGCCAAGCAAAGAGGATCCATGTATGGTGGATTTTTTGAATGTCTTCATCTTTCAAGAGGCTTAAGCTATATCCTTCTTTGACTTAGTAATTACCTCTTCCTTTATGGTGCCAACAACACATTTTTATCTTTCTTATAAGGATTTTTCTTACTATGAATTTCTTTATTACTCAGATGTGGAAGCATACTCTAATTGGTGGTTCAGTCTCATAATGACCAGAACCCTCAACATGAATTTTAGAACCTCGATGCAATTTGATCCCAATTGCAGAGGCATTGAGAATATAAAGGAAGAGTGGTGGCTCGTTATCATGTTCAAAACTGTGATGCGATTCGAACCCAATTATCTTTGTTTTCTTTGTTCAGAACCCCCTGATAGTATGATGTTTTTGTAGAGACTAAATATTACAAACCCTTGAAAGAGGATCGCAAGGGCACAAAGATTAAATATTACAAACCCGAGCATTTTTTTTCTTGAAGAGTTTGATATTTGAAGAAAAGTATCGGGTGACAGTAACAGTTTGTGTGGTGGACAGGCTTAGGTTCGATTTCTTTTCAACCCAGATAGCTTTTGAGAATTTAAAATTTGAAGAATTTGAACAAGTAGTCACAGTCAATTTACAGGTTTTTGACGTTAGGGTTTCCTAGTATCGGGTAAAGGTTTAAAACCATGGATGTGGAAATCTAAGGGAAATATACAGGAAACAAAAGAACCTACAAATGTCTGCCAAGATCTCCCCAAGTGTGCATGTTTTGGCAGGAGGGAAGATGCATTACAGAATCATGCAATTTTCAGCATGTTGGAGAAACTAGGTCAGTCAAAAGGGTTGGAGCATCTAATGGGTTTGATCCAAAGAGATCATATAACAGATCGAATGAGAGGGAAATGCAGGCAACAGGAACTCCCAGAGGATCTAGAAGGAATACTTCAGCCAGATGGGGGAAGGGACGAGGTGGTAGAATCATATCCGATTGAGAGACAAAAGATTGTCGATAACGTATGCGATTTTTGGCTTCTAGGCATGGAGAGGAATGCATTTTTTTGCACTCCTTTGTTCTGGGTTGTTCTTTGTTTTATGACGTAATTTTAGGTTGTTTTGAGTCTTTGACCATTATCTGAGGATAACAATATCGTTTTCTTGCATTCAACAGGCTATTCGAGGGATTGCTTATCCTTTTGATTAAGGTAAACTCTATTCTAGAGGCCAAGACAAGAAGGTTATAGTGTGGGACTGCCAAACATGGGAGGTAATTTGATATTTGAATTAACTCTCCCCTCTCTTCTTCAAAGATGCATATGAATATCTGCTTTATGATTATGTTACTTGAATATTTTCGTAGAAGCTTACTTTACAGCGTGCAATTGTAAACATATTCCACTGGCTTTGTTTGAAACATGTAACAGGGTAGAAATATCCAATTAGATGATTAAGTTGGGCGCATCATGAGTGAAGGTCCATGTATTTTTGTTGGCCTCCCTAATGTCGTCAAGGTGATATTAACAAAATTATGTTTGGAATTGATTCAATATGATTTATCAGGGAACATGATTATTTTATTGCAGTATTCAAGCTAACATAGTGGAAAATTATATTCGCAATCTTCGAATATTCTAACGTCAGTAGAACTAAGTTTAGCTGGCCCCAGGGGACAAGTTCATGCCCTGGCTATTGGTAATGGAATGCTTTGGGCTAGAACACATGTAAGGGTTTTGATGGAATTAGAGTGTTTTAGTTGATTTTGTAATCATACACCTAATGTGTTCTTCCTTTATAATCAAGCACCTGATTTGTTTTCCCTTTACAATCAACATTGATGTTTTTTTTCCTTTCAATCAACCACATAAAGTTTTTTGCCTTTATAATCATCTACCTATTCTGTTTTGACTTAATGAGCAAAATCTATGTGGCGAGGGGTGATCTAAAAAATGCTAGATTATATAGTTGATCTCATTGTGATAAAATAATTACTTTTTCTTCTTCCGTTCTATAGGATGGCAGTATATTGGCATGGAAGTTTAGTCTTATAGAAAATACCTTTGAGCCTGCAGCTTCCCTTGCAGGGAATACACTACGTGTTGTCTCATTAGTCTCAGGAGCAGACAGACTTTACTCTGGTTCCATGGACAAGACAATGAGAGTATGTTTCTTTGATTCCTGACTATTTTTAGTTGATCATGATTTTGGGAAATTTGAAGGAACCATGTTATTCTTGTAATTTCATAAATATTCCTCTCTCTCTCTCTCTCTCTCTCTCTCTCTCTCTCTCTCTCTCTCTCTCTCTCTCTCTCTCTCAATATACTTTACAATTTGAACCTATTTGTATATTTATGTTTGTTTCCTATTTGAAGAGACATTTGTACATATCACCAATCACTCCATCTAAATCACCTTTCAATTGTAAATTTCTTTTCACCCATGTTTTCAGAAATATTCCTCTCTCTCTCTCTCTCTCTCTCTCTCTCAATATAGTTTACAATGTGTAAAGTTGTGTCAATTCCTCACATTTTATTATGTTAGTTCTCTCTCATTGTTGTCTTATCAATTGTTATTAGAGTTTGTGATATTTTGGGAAGTTTTCAATTCTAGATTCATTAGAGTTTCTTCTACCTAGAATTTTCCTTGAACTCTCTTATTCCAACAAAATCTACACATTGCTTGAATGATTTATAGATTTCTAATGCCTTATAATATTTTGATATTGTTGGTATTAGGTGCACAGTAACATTCTATTTCCCAAGCCATGCATCATTTTCTTGTTTTTTTCTTGCAATCACAAAACCAACAGATTCCTTAACCTAGATTTGGGTGATTGTCAATTTTCAACAAAATTATGCCACTTTTATGGTAATGTGGATTCTTGCTATAGATAAAAAAAACTTTATCTCCATGGCTCCATAGCATGTTCCAAAAAAAACTAAACCTTCATAGGATTTCAAATTCATCCTAGATGATCAGTTGCAATAGAAAATACATCAACAACATGAGTTCTGGGCTGAGCGAATTGCAATATAGAAGTAGCAACAAAATGGGTTTTGGGAGAAGATGATTCAACACATGATGTACATGTTCCAACAAATGATGGAAGAATGACAACAATATCAGCAACATCTGTAACAACCAAAAAAAGTGTTATTTTCCATCCCCATTGATATGAGAAGAATTTCTTTCCATTACTAGTAGGAGTACTTAGGGTTGCTACTATAGTTGGCTATAGGGGAGGGAGAATATATAGTTTTATGTAGAGAAAATTTGATGCCATTCATGTAGCATGGGACATATGTTCCTTTATGATCACTTGGAAGGCCTTTAAAGTTTCCAATTTTGGATTTTTCCTTCCTTTCTAGGATTCAACTTCAAGTTTTGTGTCTCTAGTTCACCTAAGATTTCTCTCTATTCAATTCACCCATTAGACATATTGTGCATCTTTTTTTTACTTTTTTCCTAGGAAGCATGGTTCTCAATAATGATTTCATTGACATCTTGGTCAGCATTAACCAGTGGCACCATTTAATACTCAATAAAAGGGGCATTGAAAATGGGACGAAACATAAATATATCATAAAAATAACATACCGGTATGGGATTGAAAGACAAGTTTGAATAGAACCAAAACATACCTATGGATTTCTTTTCTTTCCCATGAACTTCTTGCATGAATTTCATGCTCTCCACGTTTGGTTGGTAACCATGTTGGTTACATGGAATAGAGTATTCATAGTAAGTAATATCACTATGAGAGGGAATGGGAGGGTTCCATAAATGCAAGAAGGAAAAGTAGTCACAAAGTTAGTAGGGTTAGTAGTGATTTCTAGAGTAGAAGAGGAACATTGGTCAATATCAACCATCAATATTTGTTTGTCGGATTCACAAGCATTGATGAAATCTATATTGTTAGAAACTAGATGTGTAATGTCAAGGGGAACAATCATTTATTTCTGAATAGTAATGTTAGTAGGGTTGGTAGTGAGGCTATTGGGAGCAGGGAGTGGAAGTGAAAAACAAATAAAACGTTCATGTTTTGGGAGTGTTTTTTATATAATATAAAGTTTAATAAATTTTGATTCATATATATTAAAAAAACACACATAATGCCAAACTAGCTATAAAAAACATGAAAACATGAAAACATGGATCCAACCATTTAGTACACATAGGTGTAGTGAATGATGAACTATTTTAAAATTTTCGTGCTCTATTGGGAAGTGTGACAACAAATTATCAAGGATTTGAGGAATCCCACAAAACTTTACCTACATTTTATTTTTAGAATTTAGTTCCACATTAAAAGACAAGAATACAAAATTTGAAAGGATAAAGGAAAATGATCAATATTTTCACCAGTTTGAATTTTTGGCAGCTAGGAGGATGAGTTCTTATTTTAATCATCTTCATGTTCTGTTTTGACTTAATGAGCAAAATCTATGTGACGAGGGGTGATGTAAAAAATGCTAGATTATATAGTTGATCTCATTGTGATAAAATAGTTTGCAAAATACTTACTTTTTCTTCTTTCCGTTCCACAGGATGGCCATATATTGCATGGAATTTTAGTCCTATAGCAAGTACCTTTGAGCCTGTAGCTTTCCTTGTAGTGCATACACTACCTATTGTCTCATTAGTCTCAGGAGCAGACAAACTTTACTCTGGTTCCATGGACAAGACAATAAGAGTACGTTTCTTTGCTTACTTACTATTTGTTGAAGTTTTTGTAAAATATTTGTGATAAATATTGATAAATTATGATAAATATTTGTTGAAGTTTTTGTACAATATTTCAAATTATTATTATGTTTATATATGCAGCAAAAAGGTGATAAAATTTTCAAGAAAGTTAATTATAACCTATATAACTCTCGACAACTGTTTATTTTTAATTGATGAATCTCTTTGGGCAAAATTTGCCAAGTGGTAATCCTAGCTATAAAAAGTGTACCTCTTGTGATCAATTTTTCTTTTGTGTTGCCCAATGGTAATCTTAGATGGTAATCTCCATATCCAAATTTCACTGGCTCTATGCTGGTCTGTAAAATTTCAAGATAATTGTTGTTCATAATTGAATTGAGAGATTGTTGGCGGGGATAATTTGATCTCCTTTGTTTAGAGTCTAGACTTGTTCTAACATTGATTATTGCATAATTTATTAAGCTTCTTTTTCTTAGATATCTTCGAGGCTTCTGACGTATTTGGGTACATTTTATTCGAGACATATGTAAAGACATAAAGTTAGAGATAGTATATGTAGGATACTTGCATTGCCCCCTTGGGGGGTTGGGACCCAAGATGGCCTTTTATGCAAATAATTTCTTAGAGATCAAAATGGCCTCATAGTGTGGCCACCTTACACGCTTTGACATGGGATAGCAGGCCCCCTCCCCCAACTAGGTCCCAACTACAAATCACCTCGCCTAAACAAAGAGACATCCCCTAGGCCAAATCCAACATCTCCAACTAGTTTTCTATACTAAGATTCTCCCCTTCAACCTTGGATGGCAAGAGACCTTCCCATTCGACTTCAAAGGAGGACCCCATCTCTCTCTGGTACAATGACATTCCCTTGAAGCTTTGAGGCTCTTTTCCTTGTACTTTTCTCTAAAGTACAATATTTATTCATGGTATTATGATAGTTGTGCCTAAGTAATAGATTAGCTTTTATTTTTTCTTTTTGCTTTTATAGGAGTGATATTTGCACTCCCACTATGAAATTCCACGTACAACCTAAGTAGTCTCGCTGACCTCTTTTTGGTCATTTGTTGGACATTAATAAACTTATCTTATGTTATAAAGCTCAAAAACATCTAGCCTTTGTTTCTTATTCAAGTTATTATTTACCATTTATCATTTCTAACATGGAAGAATAGAAAATGCTTCCAACTTTTACTTAAGCGACAAGCATCCACCACCTATCAAGAATTGGGACATCATTTACACTATATGACACTAGGAAACTTGGTCCAACTTAATGATTAGAATGGATCAACCATAGAACAGTGGCCCCCTTGCAGTCTTGCATCGAACTCTTTGATAGATGACCACATAATGTAAGAGGAATCGAACCCTAGAGGACACTATGACAACACCCCACTTTCACCAACTAGGCTTAGACTCTCATGGCATGTTTAGTGTTTCTAGGAACATAGCCTCAAGACATGTTTTAAGAAACAAGAAAACACGAGAAGCATATATTTGTGCAAACATATGAAACAATATGCCGAACAAGTCAATTTCCAAAATACCCTGACAAATATTTCAAAACTCCCAACATAAACAGAACTATGCATTGAAAGCATACATTACATCCATGGAATCATAGCCAAACAACAATCACCAATAATACCTCTTAAATATTATCAATGCCATAAGTGGTAGAATAAAATTATAAATGTTATATTAATCATCTATTATTGCATCTCCTTTTGAAATATTAGATGTATGATTCCATTCCTTTTGTTTGGCAAGTTAATTGGAAACTGAAAAGCTAAACCATAAAAAAAAGAACCTCTGGTGTCAAATCCATTTACTATGTTTATTAAGAACTCAACTGAAAACTGTACACTATAATTATACATTTTAATATCTGAAGAACAGATAACAGAGAAGGATGAAACAAAAAGGACTATCCATACCTCCATCCATAGAACCTGAAAATATGCTTTTCAAATGACCTGGACTCTTTGACATGGCAGAACTGCCATCAATGTGTCCATTCATTGTTGCCAGAAAGGGTTTTGCAAAAATATGATTACCAAGAAGGCCACAAATAGAAAATAATCAATTGCTCAGAATCCTTAAAGCTCATCCTGGTCACAAAGTGTCCAATTACAATATGGCATAACTGATGAAAGCATTGAATTTTCTAAATTCTAAAGCACAACTCTACCTTGTCTAATTTTGTTGCATTGAGAGCACAGACATATTCTTGAGCTCTTGCCTGAGTATGTAGGTTGGGATTGAAGTTTCTAAAAACCCTTTGTTATACATAAACAAGCATCAAAGAGATATATAAGAATTCAAACTTTTGCCATAAGTAAATTAAGGAAAATTGATTGAACACAAAAATTACAAAGAGAAAATTTATGAAAATATTTCAGCTCTACAGGCACCTATTGGGGATAAACTTTGTATTAGGTCTATTTACATCAACAGTGGCTTCATTGACTTAAAATTATATTCTCGGTCAATTCCATGACCAAATGGTCAAAGCATCCAAAACATAAGCAAATTTGTAGTTATTGATCCTCAATTGGGGCATTAGCTTATGCAGATAATCAAAGTTTTCAAGATTGCAATGAACTGATAGCCAGAGCCAGAAATGCAGATGGATTGCTTTATGTGAATCTCACATCAACTGTAATACTTCACTTTTGGTGCACGTAAAATATCGAATGGGAGAAACATCTAATTTCCATTTTTGTAAAACCATATGCCCATATTCTACAGAATGAAATCCTATTGTAATTCCCCATGGATCATTAGGTGTAGGATGCACCTAACAATATGCTGTAAATGTTTTGAGAATGTTTTTCTTTTTAGATTGGCCAGAAGCCTGGAACTCAAATTTACGTGATAGTTAGAAGTGTACTAGCCAAAAATAAGTAGTCTGGTTACTCTTCGACTGTTAAATTTTCATAATTTACTTCAATCTAATCTAGTATCTTAACTGAGAGAACAACATGTACGGCAAATCTATAGCATATCAATCATGGACACAATAATGCAAGCACACAAGAGACACAGAGTTTACATGGGGAAAACCATAAAGGTGAAAAACCCCAATAACTTCCTCAGAGATAGATAGAGCAATGATACAACCAGAATACAAGAGATAGTCTTCTCCTAGCAGCAGAGCCTCCTCCTCCACAAGTGCGCCACTCTCCCAAGTGTGAGTGAGATAATAGAATGTGTAAAATGAGAGAGACACACTCTCTATTTATACACTAACTTGACTTGACCTTTACTCAACTAGGTCGGCCTCAACTTAACCACTTAACATAATGCTGACTGGGCTGACCCCAACTAGGGTGGTCTAATAACCCTTTGAACCACATGGCCGACCCTCAATAGGGTGTTATAATAACCCTTTGGCCCACATGACTTATACAGGGCCGACCCCAACAAGGTGGTCTAATAACCCATCAAGTATACGTTACGACATTTACAATATAAATGACGACACTTCTGTATAGAGGAATAATAACATCTCTAGATAGGAATATAACCACTTCTGTATAGAGGAATAATAACATCTCTATAGGAATACAATATACATATATGTGAAATACATTCCGAAGTTACATATACATCAACACTCCCTCTTAACTAGGAAGGTATTTCTCGACACAGGTCTTCTAGCACAAGTCATCTTCTCTAGATCATCGTCACTGGATAATCGTCATCGAGTCATCATCATCGCCAGTGCTGCTGCTATCTCAATCAATATCTGAATCTACTCGTCATAGGAAGTTCTACAGAGCCAGTCCTTTTTCATACTGGATGTAGGCCCACCACCTGTAGGTCTTCGTCATCACTGGCCATATTGTGGAAATCTCAGGACTTATTACGTGCGTCACAAAACCTTAAAAGAGTCTCTTGACTAGCAAGAACCCTAAAGAGCATCTGAGGCCTTTTTCATCCTATCCAGATCTCTAGGACTTTTTACATGTGACCCCACCAGAAAACCTCAAAACAGAATCCCGGGACTGATTACGAGCACAAGGCTCAACCTATCGGATCTCCCAGGGCACAAATTACATGTGGTCACCACAAAACCTCGAAAGAGCATCCCAGGACTGATTACGAGCACTAGGCTCAACCTATCAGATCTCCCATGGCACAAATTACATGTGGTCATGGAAAAGCCTCGAAAGAGCATCCCAGGACTGATTACGAGCACAGCTCAACCTATCGGATCTCCCAGGGCACAAATTACATGCCATAGGATAAAACCTCAAAAGAGAATCTGCCAGATATCCCAAGGCACAAATTACATGCCATAGGAAAAACGTCGAAAGACTATCTACAGATCTTCCAGGGCACAAATTATATGTCCTCCCAAACAAAACCTCGAAAGAGCATTTGCCAGATATCCCAGGGTACAAATTACATGCCATAGGCAAAACCTCGAAAGACTATCTGCAAATCTCCTAGGGCACAAATTACATGCTTATCTGCACAACCTGTTCCACGGCCACAGAGTATCAACCTGATACTCACCATACATCATCCTGATGTACACATGATCATCTTGATCATCATCACTGCAACATCCTGCTGCATGTCATCTGGAGCAACATCCTGAAGCTCGTCATCCATGATCATCCTGATCATACAATGCATCTACCTGATGCATACCAAGTATCTACCTGATACATATCATCATACATGATCCACCTAATCATACAGTGTATCCACCTAATACAAATACAAATACATGATACATATCACCATACATGATCCACCTGATCATACAATGTATCCACCTGATACATATACAGATACATGGTCCAAGCATCCAACATGATGCATATACAAAAATACATACAAGTGATCCAACTGATCATATACAGCATCCAACATGACGCGTACATACATATACATATAAATGATCCAACTAATCATATCCAACATTCAACATGATACGTACATACATATACATATAAATTATGCAACTGATCATATCCAGCATCCAACATGATGCATATATAGAGAATTAACTGGAGCATCATCCTGATGCTCATCATCGAGCGCTTATATCCACAGCCATGTGAAGGATCCTCCTTCCAACATGCTTGGAATGGCTTCTGCAAATGTGTCCATGAATTCTTCCTTGAAGTTTCATCAATCTGAAGAACACCAAGCCTCTCCCTGAAGTACTCAAACTTCACCCTGGCTAGTGGCTTCGTCAGTACATCTGGAATCTGCTCATCCATCGCAATGTACAGGAGCTTCACAGCTCTCCTCTCTGCACCATATCCCTGATATAGTGATATTTGATCTCTATGTGCTTCGACTTGTCATGAAACACTGGGTTCTCGGACAGCTTCACAAAACTCTAGTTATCACAAAATATACCAGTAGCATCTAACGAAAGATCAAATAACCCAGACAGTAGCTTCCGTAGCCATACTGCCTCACAACTAGCTGAACAGGCTGCAACTGCCTCAGCTGTACTCAGTACTATGCAAGACTGCTTCCAGCTAAACCAAGAGATCACACCTACTCCCATACTGAAGCAGCATCCAGATGTGCTCTTCCTATCTGCAGCACTGCCAGCCTGATCCGAATCAACATAACCCTGCAGGTTAAACTTTTGATTCGCTTCATACTTGAGCCCATAATCAACTATACCCTTTAGGTACCTCAAAATATTCTTTACAGCAACCAGGTGAACACTCCATGCATCCATCAGGAACTGGCTCAATGTGTTCACCGCAAAGCAAATATCTGGTCTCGTGTTCGTCAAGTACATCAAGGACCCAATCATCTGATGATACATAGTGATATCAACTGGCTCAGATGAAGCATCACACAGACGCTTCAGGTTCAATGCCATAGGTGTGGCCATAGCCTTGTATTCCATCATCCCGAACCTCTTCAGGATCTCTACTACATACTTCCCTTGTCCAAGGAAGATTCCATCACTCTGCCACACCTCCATGCCAAAAAACAAATAGTGCAACATCCCCAAGTTCTTCATCTCGGACTCGGCAGCAAGCTTCTATTGTGTGTCGGCAATCAATCTGTCATCTCCTGTTACAAATAGGTTATCCATATACAGGAGTAGAATCACAGGATTCCCTTCCTCAACCTTGTAGTAAAGGTTGGAATCTGCTTCACCCTTGGTAAATCCCAAACTGGATAGAAAGCTATCTATCCTACCATGTTTTGCACACATATATGACTACACCATTCAAGAAGGCTATCTTGAAATCCATTTGGTGTATCTTCTATTTCATCACTTTTATATTTCTCTATGCTACCATCTGCAGCATGCTTGATCTGATAGTTCCATTTGGAAGTCACAACAGACTTCCCTTCATCTCTTGGGACCGCATCCCAAACATCGTTCTTCATGATCGACGGATCATGGCATTCTTCCCGTATCCTGGGAACTTCAATATCTTCAATAGATAATTTTGTTGCTTGAACAAATGTTGTAGTCCTTCTTTTGTAGGTGATGGTATACGATCTTTCCTACACAACAAGTTAAATTGCATGATTAGAAAACATCTCATAGTTTTCAGAACAAATTCTTACACATAAAGAAATATGTCATACAATCATGCAATTATCTTAGCCAATGCTTCAATACAACATTTATCCATATTCAGTAACTTTCTAGATGCCTTCCAATCTCTACCAGAACATTGTTAAGAGTGTGCACAACTCCTGACATGTCAGCAAAGAGGTTTCATTCTAGATAAGTAGCAATGGAATGTTGTACAATGCCATAGGCCACTTACCCATGTATATTAGTAGTATGCTGTTCATCAATGCAACTATTCTAATATGCATCATACACAACCTAATTCTAGGAACATAAGCATATACATCATTGAATAACATTATGTAAGAAATGACAATTCAAATACTTATGTTTGTTTGGTTGCTGGGTGGACTCCCTCTGAATCTTTGCAACTCCATTCTGGTGTGGATTCTGAGAAGTGGTCAACTCCCTCTGAATATCTTCATCCTTGCAGAAACTACTGAAGTGTGCTCCTTTTCTTTCTTGCAGGAACAACTGGAGTGTGCTCCCTCTTGATCTGTGCTTCCTGGATTACCTGTCCTTGAACTTATATCCATCCTTAACCACTATGCATGCTTATTAGTGTCATCATTTTGTTATCCTTGAGGTCTCTTACATAATCACACATTCATTAGTATAATCTTAATACTATCAAAACACAATAGTCTTAAACATGTATAGTCATGATCATTCACAGATAATAAACATTAGCATTCAAGGTTTCAGGGAAGTCTTCTTTTACTCATGCATATTCTTATTTGATCATAGGATTCTTCTGGTTAGTTAAATCATCAATGCATAAACCTGTGATTACTCAAACCTATACCTTCATGATTCTTTTGGTTAGTCATATCATCAATTATGGTAAGAAACATAATATGCATACAACCATGAATTCATGAATAATCATTATCAACAACACAACAGTATAAGATCCTAACACAAGGTAGGATTCTAGCTTGATATAGGAAAAACATACTTGGATTAGCATGCTAGCTAGTTATGTCTAACATACCCGCATAATGTCTTCTGGTTTTCTTCAATGACTTGTGCTAGTAACCTGCATATCTCATAAGTTAACCATTGTAGAACCAAGTTATACATACCTCGAAAGTAGATCTTCTATGTGATCCATGACAATGGATGAATCTCTGTCTTCATGTCACCATGAGCATATGCTCTTGAAGTAGAACATGATTTGTCTTTCTTGGTGTACATTTTATGTTAGCGTACAACATAAACCTCATACAACACCATAATGCATTAGTACAATCATAAGTATCAACACCCTAATGCATGCATTCATAATTTTGTTAAGGTGATACAGCAAGTCTAAAATCAAGATTGTTCTAACCGTAATAACATGAAGACAAATATATCATAAAGTTAATCATGAAAAAAAAATCTCGAGACATACCTGGATGAGTCATACCTGTCGAGATTGCTTGTAATCTTCTTATGTAAGGCCTTAGCCTCATCTCCCTCTGAAACAGGAACTTCTTCACTTATGCAGGTGACCAATCCATCTTCTTCTAGGATTAACCCAATCCACTTGAGTTGCAAGAACTGGATCTGGAGCTGGATTAGGGTTTGTCAAGGAAACCCCAAAAATTCAAACTTTGAATTTCAAACTTCCAAAAGGATAGAAATATGCGCCTTGATGAGCTGATCAAGTTGGTATATTCAGAATTTGAAAACTGCAAAGTTTCACCCCTCAAAATTGCCTTTTAGATTTATGGATTCATTAGGGAGGACCCTGAATTAGGGTTTGAGTTTCCCGAACCTTCACCCAACCAAAGATTTGATTCAAAGCTCTAAGCTTCGATTTTTCTGAGGAGCTTCCAGCCGTGGTCATAGATTTCCAAAATTCCAAGTTTTGCAGAAGCCCAAATTTTCCATCTTTTCGATCAAAGTCCCGAACTGGGGTTTGATCAAGCCCGGCCTTCTGCACAACCAAAAAATATGATCTTGGTCTCTAAATTTTTATTTTGATGAGTAGCATCCAGCCGTGGTCTCCGATTAGACAAATTCCAAATTTCTCCGAAGCCCTAAATTCCGAAAGCCATGAATGAAGGTGCTCAAGAATAATTCTGTTTTGACATAAATATGTACTTGATTGTTTCTAGTGTAACTCTGAACTTTTTGATCCACGAGGTCTGAAAATTTTTCTTGAGATAGCCTAACCTGTCATATTTCCATCCCAATAGGTTTGAACTCAATTGGATTCTCTGAGAGAGAGTTATTCCAAGTGTCGCAATGTGACCTGTTTATGGGATAATACAGGCGAGCGAACTTGTACGACGTGCCACGTGTCACTGGTTCAACTTCGGCCTCTGAAAATTTTTCTTAAGATAGTACCATCTATGTACTACCTGTCACTATTTACAAAATTTCATTTGGAGCTTCCTATCCCAAGTTATGACCTTTTTCCCAAGGTCACCTGATTTTGACTCAGATCTGGAAGAGGCAGAAACCCTATATTGTACAGATCATAAATCACAAAGTACAACGAATTAGAGGTTTTCCTTTGGACACAAGGTACATGGGGATCTGATCTTTGACTTGTAAAAGTTTCAAATCCGAAAAATTCTCCAAAATGGATTTATAGTGAAAGTGCTACGTTGATTGGTTTTTTCTATATCAAGCCCTAGCATCGTAAGTGCAACAAGTGTCATAGATGCCAAATCATGCCTTCTTTCAGGATAGCTTTGATACCATGTTAAATTTTTAGAATTTACTTCAATATGATCTAAGATATTAACTGAGAGAACAACATGTACAACAAATCTATAGCATATCAATCATGGACACAATAATGCAAGCACACAAGAGACACAGAGTTTACTTGGGGAAAACCAGAAAGGTGAAAAACCCCAATAACTTCCTCAGAGATAAATAGAGCAATGATACAACCAGAATACAAGATATAGTCTTCTCCTAGCATCAGATCCTCCTCCTCCACAAGTGTGCCACTCTCCCAAGTGTGAGTGAGATAATAGAATGTGTAAAATGAGAGAGACACACTCTCTATTTATACACTAACTTGACTTGACCTTTCCTCAACTAGGTCGGCCTCAACTTAACCACTTAACATAATGCTGACTGGGCCAACCCCCACTAGGGTGGTCTAATAACCCATCAAGTATAAGTTACGACATTTACAATATAAATGACGACACTTCTGTATAGAGGAATAATAACATCTCTATAGGAATACAACCACTTCCGTATAGAGGAATAATAACATCTCTATAGGAATACAATATACATATATGTGAAATACATTCCGAAGTTACATATACATCAACATGGACTATGCACAATTGCACATGAGAATTATAAAACCATGATTCAGTGTAAGGAAATCCAAGTGGGTTTTTTGGCATGAACCATAACTATCATAATGTATCCTTTTATCAAAGGAGTAAAAAATTCTTTAAATATAGGCTAACAAATCCCATAGTTTGAAATAACTTCATTGAGAGATGAGCCCCCTCCGCATTGGGTAAATCCAAGATAAACAGAATGGACATCTTGATTCTTCTATCAACTTAAATCAACCTCATTTTGTCATACATCTTTCCACTAGTGAAATACTACCATCTTCCTCCAAACATTATGGCACCTTAAGACGTTATCGAGTCACTAAGATAGGGACTTGACTCTTACATATGCAAGGAGATGTTTTCTACCGCTGGTTCAAGGAAAAGTTCCTAGATTTGACCCAATAGTGCAAGCAAGATATTGTTGTATCTACTTCATTGCTTCCTTCTTCTGGTAGTGGCTAGCATTTTTAGGAATAAACCACAATTGTGAAGCTTTGTGGGTGCAAGTGCAGATGCCGGTACAAGGACACTATTTCTAAAATCCAATTTAGGGTGTGGGGCTGCATCATATGCACATACACATGCAAACACTATAATTTTCCCTGCCTTTTAAAAAGAATAGACTAAGGATTTGGTTAAGATGAAATAGCCAAATGAAGCACAATAAATCTCTATAGGTAGATTCTGCCTTTATCTATGAAGGTGCTATTAACATCACCAGTCTCTGTACATGAAAATATATGTTAGCAATAGTCACATTTGGAATAGTTTTCTTGTAAAATTGCTTGACATATTTGATATGTTCCTCCTTCTAGTGAGGCAATAATATTTTCAGGAAATGAATGAGGCAATAAGTCTAACAACACCCTTCTAACCTGCATATTATAAATTCTTCTAAGCTCATTTTGAAAGTTTATAGAGTTATTAGCTATTGAGCTCCTTATATTCTGTCATCTCCTCTAAAAGGTATGCCATAAATTGATTATGTCATATCGAAATTGCCCAAGCCCCATGGTTAATGGCACCTTATGACATTCTAATACAAAACCCCCATGTTCCACTATTACTTGGAATTCTTGATTGGATATACAAATGAATTTAGTACTGAATCATCTTTTAGATTGACAAAACTACGAGCACTACCATGATTACCATGATTGACTAGTATGTTAAATGGTTTGATACTTAAATTTACTTAAAGTAGTCCTACTTTTTTTTTTGTAAGCTAGAGGTAATATTTGTATTATAGTAAACAAGAAATGAACTGTAAAAATTCTGTGCTGGATGGCCTGCCACTTGGGAAACCAGACCAGCCATAAGGAAAATTCTTATCTATCCGAATTGTCTGAGACATATTACCTGGGATACAAACTCGGATAGCTACAGGAATATTATATTTACTATAATAAAAAAATAATCTAGAAAAACTTGAAAATAAAACTAAATAGGATTATCTGCTTCATGAGGAATTGACATATCTTCCCCTGGATCACAATCTAAAGGTCGATGCTCAAGGGAATTCACCTTCTGCTCTTCAGAACTTTTCCCCTGTTCATAATCAGAAACCTTAAAAACATTCCCACAAGCAGAGTAGGCAATGAGGTCCTATTTGGCATCCACTGTTCTCATTAAAACCAACAGTTAATCTGGTTGTAAGAATATTTCATTTGTGTGTGTTTGAAGGGGTGGAGGAAACAGACTGAATAATTTTTCCTTCAAGTTGCAAAATTAGCCAAATGGTAATCCTAGATGGTAATCTCCACAGCCAAACTATGCTTCTCAATGGGAAAATTCTAGATGTAACTCCTGAGGGTGAGATACATTCTTTAGAGCCAGTGACAATTGATGCTGACAGGCATATTTTTTTAGCACCTCTCTCTATTGCATTTTTGTCTCTTTCAGATGTTCAATTCTCAACATGCAACAATTAGGGGTTGATTATCTAGAAAAACAAAATATCATTCGTTAAGTTGGTTTATGTAAAAAAGCTTTAACAACAACTGAATTGAGTTACCTATTACTGCCGAGACACAGTTTTAATAAATCATTTTCACTATTCAACGAGTAAATTTGTGCTACATTGAGTTGAGATGATTGATTGCTTTAACTTATCTCATTTTTCATGACTTATGTTTTGGAAAATGTTGTGCAAGGAGAGGCTTTGAAATTAAGGTGACCATTTCTTCTGTTAAAATATGCCTTAAGGTGATCATTTCTTTTATTTGTCAAGCACATGCTAATTATTTGTTCGTCACATCATGCAAAATCCTGTAGTAGTGCTATGGAAATTTTTGTAACTTAATGTTTTTGGCTCTTGAACATTTTAGAAGCGGAAAAGAATAATGAAGATGAAGATGATGGCATGGATGGCCGGAAGACTGATGAGGAGGAGGAGGAAGAAGATGATTCAGATAAGGAAATGGGAGTTAATACTGAAGATGGGGATGAAGCTGATAGTCAAAAGCTTCATAGGCTAGTAGCCAAGGTGCTTTAACATTTACTAGAGTTTAGTTTCTTGAGACGGAAAAATTGTCCGACAGGTGTTTAGTTTCTGGTGTTGTATTTGGCTCAAGTGCTGTTAAGTTCTTAAAGAAGTTCGGTGCAAATATTGAATTTTCAGGCCAAAGCTTTCCAAGCACATGCAGATGATTCTGATGATGATTTTAGTGAGAGTGAAGAGTTCCAGACTTTGATTGACAATGTGGATACTTTTGTGTTCTTCAGTGATACCATGAAAGTCTTGGAACCTTCTGTATCTTAACATTTGGAAACAATTTAGAGTGCTTCTATCTGAAAATTTGCTGCTACAATTTTGTTATATTTATAATGCAATAAAATTCATCCATTGCTAGCTGGGTTTAGACATTAAGTATACCTTTAGTTAATAATATTATATTTTATTTCATGGTTCTTCCATTAGCCATGTATGTTTCAGATCCAAGAAGGTTTCAGCATCTAACCCAGTCAATGGACTTCCACAACGAAGCTATTGCAAATGTTGTAGCACATCATGCTGAAGAGAGGAAGGTGGATATTAAAAAGGAAAAGGCAGAGAAAGCTGCAAGTTGTGTGGTGCCACAACAATAGTTCTATAAAATTGCAAAGATTTGTTTCTTTTCGATCCATTTATTATTCATCAAATTTTATTTGTGAGTTTTAGAATAAATATACCAAGGAAATTTAGTCTCATTTTATGACGAAAGCAACATCACGTCCAGAGTTTTCGAGTGTCTTCACATATCCTGTAATGTGTTCGATTGTTCTCGATGCTACCTATGTTGAAGTTCCTTTGTTAGTTAACATGTGGAATCTTTTTTAAAGTTTTGCTTGGATGTATAGATGCCTGAAGTGCCCATGTTGAGTATAAATTTAGTTTTGGCTTTCATGTACTGGATTCAAAATCAACTGTGGAAGGATTTCACCATCTTACCTGCCTAAATTGTTGAATACAAATGTAAGTAGAAATTCTTTTTTTCTATTTAATTAGATTTCTGGGTGGTTGTCGCTAAATCTACAGGAAGATGTAGAGGTCAGTGAAGTCGAATATCCTAGGAATCCATGAATGTAGAACTTCTGAGATTGGTAATGTTATTTTTAATGTGTCCATATAATGTTATTTGGCATTTTTCCAATAATATAGTTATATTTTTGTGGACAAAGAGAGGATATCCAAGATGGAAGTTATATGTAAGTGTTTCACCTGGCTGTGTATTATCAGTAAGGCTCTATAACTGGTTAAATTTATCCTAGCCAATTCGATTGACTCTGAATTCATCATGAGCCAAGTCGTAATGGACTCAGAATATGGATGATTGTTGCGGACATAAAAAATTTCTGTTATTTTTAGTTTCAATGTCATGACCAACCTTCTTGATTTGCTTGACTTTCCCTTTGCAACACATTTGGTCACTGGGCCTGTTTGTAGAAGAATATAATAAGATGCTAAATTTTAAAGAAGCATGCCATGTCCTCTTGTTAACTTTGAAAAATTTCCAACCATGACTGGATCTTGCAGATACAAGCAGTAGTTTGATATCATGGACCTATTTGTTATTAGATTTCACTGTGATTGAGATCTCATTTTTGTAGTGAGGGAGGTGGCTTGGATCACATTGGAGGAAGATGATTTTGGGACACCATTTACTCATCCTTTGCTTCTATATAAACTAAAATTATCCTTTCCATGGCATCATCCACCATTATCTTCAAGTTACCTATGAATTTTCAGTCAAATTCAGACATCTTGGCATGACTCTAGATGACTCAGTAGATAGTTTAACAATGGATGCATGCTTGTCATTGCTATAAATTTCTGGGATTTTTTCATTTTGCATCATTCAAGCATACAAAATAGTGATTACCAAGTTAATATAGAACCATAATAGATTACCTTGTACTAGTCCTTCAAGTCTTTCAACTTCTTTTCTTAAGTTCAAAAATATATTTGCACTTAATAAATGCAGTTGAAAGACTTGAAGGACTAGTACAAGGTAAGCCATTATGGATCTATAGTAACTTGGTAATCATTATTTTGTATGCTTGAATGATGCAAAATTTATTTGAATATGATCATTGTCAAGTAATAACAAATTATTAAAGGGTGCTAGATCAATGGTAGAGCACCTGCCTAATTATAGGCAGGAGATTGGTGGTTCGATTCCTCCGTACCCTATCATAAATTAGTGACTAAGAAAACAACTAAATTCACATATATACAACTATTAGTAGCTAATTTCCAGTATCTTATAGCGTGACTAACGTTTAGTCGTATTTATCTTAGTCATTAATATGTTATCATCTAGTAGTTTATTTAGTTGTATATTTGGTCATTAATTGTGGCAATCAATGACTAAATCAGTGACTATCAATGACTAAATCAGTGACTAAATCAGTGACTATCAGTGACTAATTCAATGGCTAAATCAATGACTAATAAGTCAACCAATTAATGACTAGTGAAATACGACTAGCTATAAGATAGTGGAAATTATGTACTATTAGTCACCAACTAAAAAATAGTCGTTTATAGTCAAATTTCAGTCATTTTTTTAGTCATTAATTTCTCATTTTGTACTAGTGGATAGACAATAACAAGCACTAGGATTCTGGTGCCCTTGATTGTACTAAATGCTCCTGTCTCTATGATAATTTTATTTTTTATGAGGTGTATCAATGGTGCGCTTATGCCACGTCATTGCACCAATATCCGGTGCGCATGAGTGACATAAGCGCACCGTTTACACGATTATTATTACTTTTTTATTGTATAGTTACCGATGCGTGCATTACACTTAAGGGCACCGGAATTTCGGTGCTCTTAAATGTGTAACGCACCAGTGATCGTTTGTGGGATTTTTTTTTTACTTCATGTGGAGTGGTGCATTCGAGTCATTTGGATCGCACCACCCATGATGCACCTTGTAAAATTTTAAAGGGTGCACCGTATAGTGGTGCGAGCTGAGCAACTCGAATGCACCGCGCAATTTTTTTTAAAAATAGATGCATTTCAGTTGAATTTTAAAAAATAAACTGCTAAAAAATTAAATTGTGAACTAAAAAACATTTTACCGATTGAATGGCGCGTCAAGGAGGCATATTGGTGATGTATGGGAGATTTTATTTTTTCCAAAATGGTTTGAAAAAATTCAAATGAACTGCAACAACCAATGGAAGACAAGGATGCATCAATGTGGACCATGGATATTAGGGCGTCTAGGTGTGTGAAGGGAAGTATCAGTGTAGAAGGGCTCGGACGCACTGAAGTGGGTGAAAATGATTTTTCGACCGCAGTAATTTTTTATTATTAAACCCTGCACTGGTGTACTCGACATAAGGACGCACTAGTGCATTCCACAGTTTAGAGAACTGGAAGGAGCCGATGTTAAAATAAACTATTTTTTTAATAAAATAAAATAGTTTTTTTAATAAAATAAAATAATTTTTTTGATAAAATAAAAAATATTAATATTTTTAATAAAATCATTTCTGGTGCGTTTGGTTTATGATCCCACAACAAAGTATTTATAGTCTTTAGCGCACCGAGAATGGTTTTAAAATATTTTGTCAATTATAGAATTATATTTTTTTATTTTCAATAAATGGAATGGCGGTGTGTTATGGTATTCAGAACGCATTGGGGCGTTTAACAATGGATGCACTGTTGTTAGACTTTTGAGATTTTTTTTAAGAAAATAGATTATTATGTTTCATAAAATAATGTTTGGTGTGTTAGGTTTGCTAAGATGCACCAGAGTGGCTATCATTAATGAACGCACTGAGTTTAGTTTTTTACTTAAATATTTTAGTTTTTAAATAAAAGAGTATGTAGTGCGGTGGTTTCTACTAAACGAACTGGTGCGATTGTATGTGATGGAATGCACCACTATGGTTATTTGGAAATTATTATGTTTTGATAATGATGCTTTATGGTCACGGTGTGACAAATTAGGACACCCTGGTGAACTCACCACTGTTATTAGGTTCTAAATGCACCAGTGTGATTAGGTAATAAATGCACCGAAAATAAAAACTTGTGCTAAAACCTTCGATTGCTCACGTCCGCTACTAACCTCCACTATAAACGAACATTTGGGATCTTTTGGGAGGAGCATATGCTATAACCTCCGCTAAAGGGCCTTTTCCTTATAGTGAAAGGATACTCATATTCACCTCCTTCTACATTGACGTGTGGAAAATATTCTCATCGACATTTGAGATTTCATATACCCGTTGGATTGAATATGTGGATAGAAGGTTATTTTTCTTGGCATACTTCTTGTAGTTCTTAGGGTTCAACTCTAAATATAATTTCCAACACTTTTCTTCACTGTGACTATCAATGTTACAATGATTATAGTGGTTTTTTGGATCATTGCACTGATGTGTCATGGTTGTAGTCTTCTTATCTTTTCATTTCCACTTATTCTTCCTCTCCTTACAAGTGTATTGGTTCTCTTTCTTTTTGGAACCATTTGGTTGTCCTTTCTTATGGCATATAGTCTCCAGGTGTTGTGCTTCCACACAGGCCTCATAAATTTCCTTGGACTTGAAGATCATCACTTGCTTCCATAAATGACTATTTAGACCCCCTATATACATGAGGAGTACATCTGGATTCCTGTGTGATATACCTAACATAATAGCCATCTTCATAAATTTGAATGCCAACGAATCCTAAAGTAATTTCAACGAATACATTGGTCCTCCACATATCCAATAGGGTAGAATTAGGAATTTTATGAGGTTTTTAAAATCCTCCCACTTAGTTATTGGTGGAGCACCCTATAGTCGAAGTGCCTCTGTGAGAATTTCCCACTAGGTTAATGCATGGGCCTCTGATTCGGTCTCTAAGTTAGAGGCTCCAAAATCACCAGAAGTTCCAAACTTGCTTTCTAGAGCTACCATGAGAATTGACATGATACATGAGATATCAACGACTTGTATTTCCAACTTTGTAAATCATTGTTCATATTCTACCTCCAATTCTTCTCCGTACTCATCCTCCATGGATATGGTTTGAAGAATTTTTATTTATTCGACCAACTCCTGGTTCCTGCAATTTCCCACAAAGCCAAAAATAAAATTGCTTTGATACCAATATAATCTATAAAATGTCGTGGATATTCATTGTGTTAGCTAAATTACTCAAAATGATAAAGAAACTAGAACTGAAAGGAAAATAACACACCCACTCAAATAACACAAGATACAAAACCCACTATATGGAAAAACCTATCCAGAAGTGATATTTGTGCCTTTTTCTTTTCTTCTTTGATATGCATTGCAAATACAAAGAAAGTGGTACTCACAATGGATTTATCTTTGACACTATGGCCTACATGGCTACTACAAGATGTCCCACTTCATCTCTTCTGGTCTAATTTCCACTCCCTTACTATTGCTCAATTATGGAACAATACAATAACATCATAACGGACTCCCCTTCTCCTCCTAATGGCCCAACAGTGAACATAACATGATATCCATTTAGTGTTAGTTTTAGGGTTTGTAAACGGTTCAACTCCTAATTATAGTTAGGGTTTTGAACCCTCTAGAATTTTCTTTAAACCCACATGTAATTAGCTACACATGTGTGGGTAACGAGAGTTGACATGGAAACCACTCAGTACCATGGTGTTCAACTTGATACATGTCAACTTGTGGGAGGCATAACTTCCTCATGCAAAATCTAATTAAGGTGCTCTTTGCACCATTGGAAAGGTCTTGAAGTGTATAATAACATGAATTCAATTCAAAACCATAGTTTGTGAAGTTTAGACCCCCAAAAGCATTGTTTAATCGCTCAAATATGTCTCGAAAGGTTTTGGACCCCAAATCTACAAAGTAAGACCTAACCCTAAAATGGGCCCTACAATCCAATCCATCCAATATTTCCACACAAAAAACACCAAAATAGATGACAAATTATATATTGATCCAATTTGGATTAGTCAAACATGGTCAAACATAGTCAATCATGGACACTCATGGTCAACAATAGTCAAACATGGATAACCATGCTTAATCATGGACAAACCATAGTCAACCATGCTAAAAACACTCAAATATGGTCAAATATACATATCTACAATACACAACAACTAAAAATGGTTTACCATAGTCAAACATGATTAGCCATTGCGGAGGACCATGGGCATAGATAGTCCACCATGGTTAAACATGGTTAACCATAGTTAAACATGGTCCATCATAGTCAACTAAAGTCAAACATATTCAAGAAAAGTTGATCAAAATCAAACTTGGTAAAACATAGTCAAACATGGTCAACCATGGTTAAACATAAACAACCCTAATCAAATATCATAGATATTTTTATTTTAAAATATAAATATTAATATTCCCATTCACAAATCCATAAATAATCCCATGCATGTTGGGCATCACCTAGCACAACCACATTATTAAAGTTGGTTGATATAAGTCGATAAATGTTGTTTTTCACGAATGGCACCTATCAGCATATACCAACCACCTTTAATAATGTGGTTGTGTTAGTATTATGTCCCTACATGGACATATAAGAATTACACAATTTTATTAATATGCATGTACTTCAAGTTAATTTTGCCGTTGGTTAACTTAAGGTTTAGGTTAAAAAATGATTTAGTTAACATTTTTAATTATGGTGGTTTTTTTAATATGTGGTCAGCCCTCCTACTAGTAATTGGCCTTGAGGATTTCATTAGGAAGCCCAATGTTGGGATAATAAATTCTATATTTATATATCTGATAACATGTTAATGTTGATTGTTGTACACCTTGAGTGGCCTAATGGTTAGAACATGTGTTTCTTTCTAAGAGGTCACAAGTTCAAATCCAAAGGGGCATAGTGCATGTACACATTTGTAGACTTTAGTATTCAATTTTTTGTGCATGGATTTTGGTGTCTAGCTTAGCCATGAACTTAAAATTAGATTATTCTTATTATTATTAATGAAATTTATTCCAGGTTCTAAGATATCTTGATGCATGGCTAGATTTTTTGGGATTTTGAAATTTGGCATGATATATCATTGGTTTCAATGAATTTATCCCTTTAGAGGATGAAGGTGGAGGATTTTTTTGGTTTAAATCAAACAAGCCCTATGCTTGAAAGGGTTTGTACATAAACCTAGTAATGTGATAGACGAGGAGAGGAAAAAACTAGATAGGAAGATAGTTTCTACAATTTGTATTTTCCTAATAGACCTTATCTTGTTTAATATTGGTGAAGAAAAGATTGTGGAAAGCATTTTGGAGAAACTCAAGGAGCTATATGAGATAAAATAAACAACAAATAAGGTTTTATTAAAAAATAATCTTTATCATGTGAGGATAAAGGAGGATTCATATATGGAAAATCATCTAAATTGGTTTAATATACTAATTAGTAAAATGGTCTCTGTTAATGCAAATGTGGAGGATGATGATAAGGAAATATTTTACTCAGTTTCCCACCGAATACCTATGATCATATAGGGGTGACCATCACCAACTCATCACCAAAATCTAAAACTTGATGATGTGGTATTTTATTTCATGGGAGAATATTTTAGGTGAAAATCATCTATCAAACCCTCTAATAGTGGAGCCCTATATGTTAGAGAGTGATCTAGTGAAAGGGGTCAACAAGGTAGGTCACATTCTAAGTTTTATTATAGAGGACCCAAGATGAAAGGGAAGTGTTGGAATTGTGGTAAGCAATACCACTCAAGGAAAGAATGTTGGAATCTATAAAAGGAAAAGTAGGATGAAAAGAAGGGTCAACCATTATCTAAATCTAGTAAAATATATTTAGAAGAGATGGAAATATGTGACTCCTTCCATCTCAATAAAAATAAATATATTTTATACACTTGGGTTTTGAACTCATGTGCATCTTTCCACATGTCTCCACATAAATAATAGTTTTTCAAATATCATCCCTATAGTGGTTGGATGGCCTACTTAGGTCTTGATAACCCTTTAGAGATTGTAAGGATAGGGGGCATTAGGATTATGCTAGATGATGGAAGAAAAAGGGAATTGTGTGATGTGTGACATGTACCATGTTAAATTTTGAGCATTAATTCACAATACTCTAGGATCTTTACTGAGAGAACAACATGTACAATATATCAATGCATATCAAACATAACAATCATGTCAATCATCACAAGAATCAAAAGCATGAGATACAATAGACACACAGAGTTTCCGTGGGGAAAACCCTAAGGTGAAAAACCCCACAACTGCCTCAGAGATAGATAGAGCAATGGCTCAACCAAAGTCCAACCCAAGCAAAGAGATAGTCTTCCTCTAGAAGCTACTCCTCCTCCTCAACTAGTGTGCCACTTTCTGAGTGAAGTAGAGATGAGTAATAAGTGATCTAAATAGAGATATCCCGTTCTCTATTTATACTTGTCTGACCTGCCTAAAAACCTTATGGGGATGACTTGTCTTTTTAGTCTAATAACCCCTAGTTACATTAATCCGGGCCGACACCCACATCAGGTGGTCTAATAACCCATCAGCAAGTTAACACACTTGCGACATTTGTCAATACAAATGATGACACTTCCGTATAGAGGAATAACACATCTCTATAGGAGTACAATAAATATATATGAAATACATAGATGAAATACATTCTGAAGTTACATATACATCAACGCTCCCTCTTAACTAGGAAGGTATTTCTTGACACAGATCATCTAGCACAAGTCTTCTTCTCTGGATCATCGTCATCGATGTATCGACCTCGAATTATCGACATCGTCACTGCTTCTATCTCAACCAATCTCTGAATCTACTCGTCATAGGAATTTCTATAGAGCCAGTCCTTTTTCATACTGGATGTAGGCCCACCACCTGTAGGTCTTCATCATCACTGGCCATACTGTGGAATCCTCAGGACTTATTACGTGTGTCACAAAACCTTGAAAGAGCATCCCAGGATGTTACGGGTACACAACTCCGACCTGTAGGATCTCCCACGGCGCTATTACATGTGACCCCACCACAAAACCTCGAAAGAGCATCCCAGGATGTTACGGGTACACAAATCCAACCTGCAGGATCTCCCAGGGCACTATTACATGTAGTCACCACAAAACCTCGCAAGAGCATCCCAAGATGTTACGGGTACACAACTTCAACCTGCAAGATCTCCCAAGGCACAAATTACATGTGGTCATGGAAAAACCTCGAAAGAGCATCCTAGGATGTTACGGGTACACAACTCCAACCTTAAGGATCTCCCAGGGCACAAATTACATGCCATAGGAAAAAACCTCGCAAGAGCATCCCAGCATGTTAAGTGTACACAACTCCGACCTGAAGGATGTCCCAGGGCACAAATTACATGTCCTCCCAGAGCAATGTCTCGAAAGAGCATCCCAGGCTATTACGGGTATACAACTCCGACCCATAGGATCTCCCAGACATGGTCATCTGCACAACCTGATCCACGGCCACAGAGTATCAACCTGATACTCACCATACATCATCCAGATGTACACATGATCATCCTGATCATCATCACTGCACTGTCTTGATGCATGTCATCTGGAGCAACATCCTGAAGCTCGTCATCCATGATCATCTTGATCATACACTGCACCCACTTGATGCATACCAAGTATCTACCTGATACATATCATCATGATCCACCTAATCATACAATGTATCCACCTAATACATACATAGATACATGATCCTCCTAACCACACACTGTATCTACCTAATACATATCAATATGCATGATCTACCTGATCACACAACGTATCCACCTAATACATATACAGATACATGGTCCAAGCATCCAACATGCTGCATACATACATAAATGATCCAACTGATCATATCCAGCATCCAACATGATGCGTATATACATAAATGATACAACTGATCATATCCAGCATCCAACATGATGCGTATATACATAAATGATCCAACTGATCATATCCAGCATCCAACATGATGCGTATATACATAAATGATCCACTTGATCATATCCAGCATCCAACATGATGCGTACATACATAAATGATCCAACTGATCATATCCAGCATCCAACATGATGCGTACATACCTAAATGATCCAACTAATCATATCCAGCATCCAATATGATGCATACATACATAAATGATCCAACTGATCATACTAAGCAGAAACTCGAACATCGTCTTGATGCTCATCATCTAGCACTTACATCCACAGCCATGTGAAGTATCCTCCTTCCAACATGCTTGGAATGGCTTCAGCAAATGTCTCCATCACTTCTTCCTCGAAGTGTCATCGATCTAAAGAACACCAAGCCTCTCTCTGAAGTACTTGAACTTCACTCTCGCTAGTGGCTTTGTCAGCACATCTGCAATCTACTCGTCCATCGCAACATACAAGAGCTTCATTGCTCCCCTCTGCACCATATCCCTGATATAGTGATATTTGATCTCTATGTGTTTCGACCTGTCATGAAACACTAGATTCCCAGATAGCTTCACACAACTCTGGTTGTCACAAAAAATACCAGTAGCTTCCAGCGGGAGATCAAATAACTCAAAGAGTAGCTTCCAGAGCCATACTACCTCACAACTAGCTGAACATGCTGCAACATATTCTACCTCGGCTGTACTCAGTGCTACGCAAGACTGCTTCTTGCTAAACCAAGATATCACACCTAATCCCATACTGAAGCAGCACCCAGAAGTGATCTTCCTATCTGCAACACTGCCTTCCCAATCTGAATCAACATCACCCTGGAGGTTAAAATTTTGATTCGCATCATACTTGATCCCATAATACTCTTTACCCTTCAGGTACCTCAGAATATGCTTTACATCAACCAAGTGAACACTCCTCGGATCTGGCTCAATGTGTTCACCGCAAAGCAAATATCTGGTCTCATGTTCATCATGTACATCAAGGACCCAATCATCTGACGATACATAGTGACATCAACCGGTTTAGATGAAGCATCACACAGAAGCTTCAGGTTTGATGCCATAGGTGTGGCCATAGCCTTGCAGTCCATCATCCCGAACCTCTTCAGAATATCTACTACATACTTCCCTTGTCCAAAGAAGATTCCATCTGCACTCTGCCACACCTCCATACCAAGAAAATAGTGCATCATCCCCAAGTCCTTCATCTCGAACTCGGCTGCAAGATTCCACTGTGTGTCGGTAATCAATCTATCATCTCTTATTACAAACAGGTCATCCACATACAATAAGAGTATCCTTGGATTGCCTTCCTCAACCTTGTAGTAAAGGTTGGAACCTGCTTTACTCTTGGTAAATCCCAAACTGGATAGAAAGCTACCTATCCTACCATACCAAGTTTTGCACATATATGATTTCCTATCATGTGTCTCAGAACCAAGTGGCAGCTCCACATACACTTCTTCTTCAACTACACCATTCAAGAAAGCTGTCTTGAAATCCATCTGGTGTATCTTCTATTTCATCACTTTTATATTTCTCTATGCTGCCATTTGCAGCATGCTTGATCTAATAGATCCATATGGAATTCATAACAAACTTCCATTCAGGTCTTGGGACTACATCCCAAACATTATTCTTCATGATCGACGGATCATGGCATTCTTCCCATATCTTGGGAACTTTATTATCTTCAATAGATAATTTTGTTGTTGAACAAATGTTGTAGTTCTTCTTTTGTAGGTGATGGCATACGATATTTCCTACAAGACAAGTTAAATTGCATGATTAGAAACATCTCATAGTTTTCAAAACAAATTCTTATACATAAAAAAATATGTCATTCAGTCATGCAATTATTTTAGCCAATGCTTCAATACAACATTCATCCATATCATGTAACTTTCTAGATGCCTTCCAATCTCTACCAGAACATTGTTAAGAGTTTGCACTACTCCCAACATGTCAACAAAGAGGTTTCATTATAGATAAGTAGCAATGGAATGTTGTACAGTGCCATAGGCCACTTACACATCACATGCATATTAGTAGTATACTGTTCATTAATGCAATCATTCTAATATGCACAATACATATCCTAAGTCTAGGAACATAAGCATATACATCATTGAACAATTTTATTTAAATAAACAAAATATGTAAGAAATGGTAATTAAAATACTTATCTTTGTTTGTCTATTGGGTGGACTCCCTCTGATTCTTTGCTTCCTTGTAGGAGCTGTTGAAGTAGCTTCTTCTACACCTTTCTGATGTGGAATGTAGAAAGATGGTCAACTCCCTCGGAATATCTGCATCCTTGCAGAAACTACTGGAGTGTGCTTCTTATTGATCTTTGCTTACTTGCAGGGGCAACTGGAGTGTGCTCCCTCTTGATCTTTGCTTCTTGGATTACCTGTCCTTGAACTTATATTCATCCTTGGTCTCTATGCATGCTTATTAGTATCACTATTGTGTTATCCTCGAGGTCTCATACATAATCACACATTCATTAGTATAATCTCGATACTATCAAAACACAATAATCTTAAACATGTATAGTCATGATCATTTCAAACATAAATAATAAGTATTAGTATTCAAGGATTCTTATGGTTAGTCATAATATACCTAAATCCATGATTACTCAACCCTATGACTCTTCTGGTTAGTCATATCATCAATTAAGGTAAGAAACATAATATGCATACACCCATGATTATTCAAACCTATGACTTCATGAATAATCATTATCAATCATGTCATGCATACTTATATAAGAGATCCTATTATATAAGAAACACATACCTGGTCACCATATTTGCTAGTTATGTCTAGCAATGTTTTCTTGTTCTCTTTAATGACCTACATAACTCACAAGTTAACCTTTGCAAAAACAATTTATACATACCTCTATGTGATTCATGACTATGGATGAATCTTTGTCTTCATGTCACCATGGCATGTTCAGGTTGTCCCTTCAATTTGTACAGTCCTTCCTCTTGCTCTCCAATAACCACTGCATCATCAATAGTTTTACCCTTTGGCCACATTAGGACTTGGCCATCTACAAATGCAACCCTCATGCCTTTTGCATCCAATGTATAGATGGAGAGAAGGTTCTTCTTGAGCCCAGGTACATAACGGACTTCTTTCATCTTCAAAGATTTTCCAGAATCTAGGTTGTAGGAGGCTTCGCCACTTCCTTTGATGGGGTATTGATAGTCATCCCCAAGTTTTACTTTATGGGGTGATTCAAGTTCATATAGATTTACAAAAGATTCTTTAAACCCAGTCATGTGTTTGGAAGTCCCCCTGTCAATAAGCCAATCATTACAACCATGAGAGATAGTACCTGTGAGAGGAAAGATTAGAACATACTCTTCTTCACTTGATGAGTCATCATCACTTTCTTCCCTAGCCTTCTTCTTTGGAGGTTCATCATCTTCGGTAGCATGAGCATGGAACTTTCTTTTGCTTCCCTTATTCTTCTTGCTGGAGTTGTTGTTGTCGTTGTTATCCATTTTGTTCTTGGGACATTCTAAAGCAAAGTGACCCTTCTCATTTCATGTGAAGCACCTTAGGTCCTTCTTATTCTTTTGTTGATAGTGAGTGGATCTCTTTTGCTGAGAGTGCTCCCTCTTAGGCTTGCTTCTTTTGGTGTGAGCTACAAGAGTTTGATCTTCACTTCCCATCTTTTCTTCTTGAGCTACAAGCCTAGCTTCTACTTGTGAGCACTCCTCCCATAGTCTACTGAAGGGGATCAATTTATTTCTTGCACAAATTCCTTGGATAAAGGAATCCCATGACCTAGGTAGGCCATTCAGAGTGGTCATCACAATTTCTCCATTTTCCACCACTTCATCTACTGCTTCAAGTTGTTCCTTGATCTGAGAGACTTTGGAGAAATAAGATTGAATGGTTTCTCCATTCAGTAGTTTGACCCCTTTCAATTGATTCCGCAGAGTCATCTTCCGATTTATGTTCTTCCCTTCAAATAGCTTGGTTAAAGAGTCAAACATCTCCTTGGGTGTCTTCAAAGATGATACATGTGGTATGAGATGGTCTTTGATAGAATCAACAATGATTCTCTTTTCCTTGACCAAGTTCTTCTTATGCAATACCTTAGCCTCTTCATGCTCTGGGATAGGGATCTCTTCTTTTATGTATGAGTCCAACTCATTCTCTTCTAGGATTAACCCAATCCTATACTTCCAGGCTCAGAAGTTATCAGCCCCTTCAAGCTTATCCTCAAGCTTGGTGTGGTGAGACATCTTTAAAGAGTAATTCAAATGGAAATAGAAAAGATTTAGATCTTACCACTTGATTTGCTGAAAACTGGATCTCGTCCTGGATTAGGGTTTGTCGAAAAAACCCTAAAAATTCAAAATGTGAATTTCAACTTTCTGAAAGGATAGAAAGATGCGCCTTAATGATCTGATCAGCCTGGTGTATTCGGAATTTGAGATCTGAAAAACTTTATCCTTCATAAATGCCTTTTTGTCTTCCCGGGTTCACTCGGGAGGGCCCTGAATTAGGGTTTGAGTTTCCCGGAGATCTACCCTACCAAAAATATCGATCCAAAGCTCTAAACTTCGATTTTTCAAAGGAGCTTCCAGCTATGTCTTCAGATTTGAGAAATTCCTATTTTTGTGGAAACCTTCATTTTTAGGGCCAAATCTGAAAATGCTCAAAATTGAATTCTCATTGGACAGATAGATTCTCCTTGATGAGTAGAGTCAATCTACTATACTGCTTTTCCAAAATCTATGGAGAGAAACCCAATAAACAAGAAACCCTAGTTTTCGTCATTGCACAATGTCTTCTTCTCAGGTTAGCTCTGATACCATGTTAAATTTTCAGCATTAATTCACAATACTATAGGATATTTACTGAGAGAACAACATGTACAGTATATCAATGCATATCAAACATAACAAGAATGTCAATCCTCACAAGAATCAAAAGCATTAGAGACAATATACACATAGAGTTTCCATGGGGAAAACCCTAAGGTGAAAAACCCCACAACTTCCTCAGAGATAGATAGAGCAATGTCCCAACTAAAGTACAACCCAAGCAAATATATAGTCTTCCTCTAGTAGCTACTCCTCTTCAACTAGTGCGCCACTTTCTGAGTGAAGTAGAGATGAGTAATAAGTGATCTAAATAGAGAGATCCCGATCTCTATTTATACTTGTCTAACCTGCCTAAAAACTTTATGGGGTTGACTTGTCTCTTTTAGTCTAATAACCCCTAGTTACATTAATCCGGGCCGACACCCACATCAGGTGGTCTAATAACCCATCGGCAAGTTAACACACTTGCGACACTTTTCAATACAAATGACGACACTTCCGTATAGAGGAATAACACATCTCTATAGGAGTACAATAAATATATATGAAATACATAGATGAAATACATTCTGAAGTTACATATACATCAACATACTATCTATAGAAGGATTTTCTCACAATAAAGATGATGGATAAGCTAGGGTATCTTACAAACTTTGGTCACAATTGTTTCAAAATTACCAAAGTATCCCTAGTGGTAGAAAAAGGAGAATCTCGTTGGACCTTGTATCATTTGTGTGGTGATACAATGACATGCCATGTGGGAACAACAAACTCAATTAATGCTTAGGATGCAATGACGTTGTAACATCAACTCCTTGGATATATTAGTGGAAAAGCATTGAAAATTTCCATGATCAAGGTATTCTTTATGGGGTTAAGTTTTATAATTTAGACTTGTGTGAGCACTATATTTTTGGTAAACAAAAGAGGGCTTGGTTTGTTGCAAGCTCTGGTAAAAGTTCTTATTTTTTGGAACTTATTAAGTGTGATATAATTGTACTAGTACCCACTCAATCTCTAAATGGTGCTAGGTATTTTCAAACTTTTATAGATGACTTTTTTAGAAGAGTGTGGGTGTATTTTATGAAAAATAAGTCAGGAGCCTTTGATAAATTTAGAGAGTTCAAGGCATGAGCAAAGAAATTATGCTTGGGTAAGTCTATTTTAGTTTTTAGGTTAAATAATGGATGGGACTATTTCTCCTAGGAATTTTATAAGTTTTGTATGCAAGAAGGAATTAATCACTAGAAGACTGCTCCATATACTATGCAAAAAAATGGCATGGTTGAATGGATGAATTGCACAATCATAGAACATGGAAGAAGCATAGTTAACACATATGACTCTTAATATGACTACTTATATTATTAACAAATATCCTATAGTTTCATTGGGTGGTTATATTATAGAGGAGGTTTGAGGTGGTAATCTAGTTTGTTAGTCTCATTTGTGCACCTTTGGCTATGATGCAAGTTATCATGTGCCTAAAGAAAAAGGCCCAAACATGACCTAGAATCAAGGAATGTGTGTCTCTCAGCTAAGAGAATACAATAAAATGGTATATAATATAGGATCCTACTAACCACGAGGTAACTGTTAGCCTAATATTTTTACTGAAAAAACCATACAAGGGAAGGACATCCAAAAAACACCTAAGGTTGTACCTATTGAAGTAGAAATGAGTGAAGATGAAAATTAAAATGAAGAGTAGCATGTTTAATGACCATAACTTAGAAGACCTGCACGTCCCAAAAGGCATCTAGAAAGGTATTGTCCTAATTTCCAGTCCTCTTTTTCTTTGTTAACTGATGAGGGAGAACCCAATTCATTTCAGGAAGATAGAGAATATGATAATGTAGATAAACAGATGAAATCCATGGATGAGGAAATGAAAATGCCGCACAAGAATGAAATGTGGGAACTTATTTATATTCCACCTAGAAAAAAGGTTGTTGGAAACATGTGGGTGTACAAATAAAGGAAGAATAATAAAAAGTTGATGGAACACTATAAAGCTCATTTGGCCCGGGAAAAGGTTATGGGTAGAAGTCAAGTGTATATTTTAATGAATTATTGTCTCCAGTTGTGAATCTCACTACTGTGAGATTTTACTTGCACTTGTATTAGCACAAGATTTAGAACTGGAGCAACTTGATGGAAAAAACAACTTTCCTACATGGTAATCTCGAGGAATAGATTTATGTGGATCATATTGAGGGATATAAAGAAAGACTAAAAGAACATTTTGTTTATAGAATTAAGAAATCTCTATATGGTTGAAACAAGTGCAAAAGCTTTTGTACAGTGATTTTGACATGTTCATGAAGTGCCAACATTTCAGTAGGAGTGACACTAACCATTGTGCATATTATAAGAGGTTTTATGATGGTAGTTTTATTATATTTCAATTGTATGTAGATGATATGTTGGTTGCAGGCCTCAACATGAAGAATTTCATTGATCTTAAGGATCAAATGGTAAGGAAATGAAGGACTCAGGAGTAGAAAACCAATTTCTAGGGATGAAGAGACATAGGGACAGCAAAGGTATGAATATTTAGTTATGTCAAAAGTCATATATAGAAAATATTTTATAATTCCTCAATATGAAAAATGCAAAACCAGTTAGAACCCCACTTCATGCATAATTTAAATTTCCTTTTGACCATTTTCCTCGCATATAAGTAGAGAATACAAGCATGTCTTATGTACTATATTCATCAGTAGAAGGGAGCCCCATGTTATCCATAGTGAGCACCAAATAAGATATTGCCCAAGTAGTGGGTGTTTTTAGCTATTTAATGATGAATCTTGGTAAGGAGCATTAGACTATTGTGAAGTGGATATTCAAATATTAAGGGGCACTTTAGATGTTTATATTTGCTACGTATTAACAAATTTACAAATTAAAGGTTTTCCATATTTTGATTTTAGTAGAGATAGAAATGGATGAAAGTCTACTATATGATATATTTTGAATCTTACTAGTACATATATAAGATGAACATCTAAGTTGCAACCAACGGTGAACATTTAAACTGTTGAAGTGGAATATGAGGTACCAATTAAGGCAAGCAAAGTGATAATGTTAATAGAGCGACTATTGGATGAATTCAAGATGATGTAGGAGAAGGTTAATTTTCATTGTGATAGTAAAAGTGCTATTCACTTAGTGAAGAATCTAACATTCTATGATAGCACAAAACGTATTGATATCAAGTACCATTTCATAAGAAAAGTGGTGGAAAAAGCTAAGATCTTGTTGGAGAAAATTGATACTGATGTGAATATTTCATATATGCTTACAAATTTAGTGAGGATAGAGAAGATTGAATGGTGCAAAAATTCTCTAATCTTTCTAAAAATGTGATGAAGGTAGCATTGGGAAATGGCACATGAACCAAAAACATAAGCAAGGAACTTCATGTATATTGATTTTAAGTGGGAGAATGTTAGGAGGTGTAGTGAATATCTAGATATTTGATATTTGATTCAAAGTGGTACATGGTTAAATCCACATGTGATTCGTATGCATCGGGGGGTATCCAAACTCTCCCTACTCAGGGGTGTGGGGATGAAGCCCACAAGATAAAAATTTCTAGAACCTTCGAGTGTATTTTAATTCCTTATGGAAGCTTTGATGCATTGTGTAAAAAGGAATTACCCCTAACATTTTTGTACAAGAAATCATTGTAAGTTCTTTGCCAAGTAATAATAAAATTCTAAGTTGGCACAATTGTCCATGGCTTACCTGTGCACAGTAGGTTTCCCACATAAATCTCATGTATTATTATTATTGGTGTTTGCTATTTTTTATATTCTAATAGGATGATCATTATCCCTACAAGAATAGTCCCCACAAACCTTTTTATAGTGGGTAATGTTTTAACTTGTCTATATACTAGCATAGATCCATCTTAAACATGGATCTATCAAAGCACTAAGAGGGATCCAATTCCTTGAGGTGTAATTTTTTTAAAAAAAAATTTTAAACATCCAAAAAAAATACAACTCTAGAAATTTGATCCCTCTTGGTGGTTGATAGATCTAGTTTTAAGATCTATCTATGTTGCTTTTCATTTTTATTTTATTTTATGATCCGAAATTGATTTTTAATTCCTTTTCAATTGGCTTTAATTTTTTTATTTTATTAACCGACATGAATTTTTTATTTAATTTTTATTTTTGATAGCATAATGCTATGTTACATGACAATATCTCCACCATACTAGGCTATAGAGTACCTTGCTCCTCTCAGTGTGAAAATCCAAAAAAATTGGAAACACAAGACATCATTACTTCACCCCTATATTACAAATAATTTCTCATTAGTTCTATATTTTGAAATGAATCTCTCTTACAACCTTTTTGCTTCAATGCATCCAATATCTTAGTAATATTCTCAATTAAATAAGACACTATAAATGATTGACTTATTTTCAACACTATTCTACTATAACCCTCCAAATAACTAAATGATTTTAAATTAGAGTGATAGCTTAGAAAATGGAAGTGCACTTTAACTTTCCTATCATGATGAATTTCTAACCACGTATCATACAAATTAATCTTCTAATAACAAGTATCTTATATATGTTTATAAACATCTTAATTTTTAGTTACTTGAAATTAAGTATTAATTTTAATGTATGATGATTAATATTAAAATCACTTACATAAATATAATGTGTTGAGTGTATTTACAGTGTTTCAAACACTAATAACCAAAAGGTATTTAGCATAAATTAAAGAATTTTATTTGTGGAAACCGCGTGGAAACACCAATAAGAAAAAAGCATTTACAACATCAATGAAACATCGTAATGTGTTTGTGGTAATATATTAATTTGTCGATGTAGATACTTAGTCTATAAACATCATGAGCATAGAAGAAATTCTTAGCGTACACCTAAATGATAAAGAGTTATGGTTTGTTTGCTTATTTAAAGGAACAATAAGGTAAATATATGATGATTTGGATTATAATGATAAAGAGTTATTGTTTTTTCATATTAAAGGTTATATATTAAAAGTTACAATGTAGTAAAAAAAAAATTCACAAGACAAAAAAATCGTAACTTTATTGAGTAAAAGTTATATTTCTCAGTCATCACAGAAATTGTCAAAATATAAGCAACATTACATTGTAACAAGAATTGAAAATATATTTTCGGAGAGAAAACATCTAAAATGGGTTTATAATCAAATTTCTTAGATCCAACCTGTACTTCAAATCTCCTGCAATTCCAATAACTATATTTTGTTGTACTATTCATAACATAAACCAGAAATCAAATATATCCAAAATTTCAAAAGGTGCATCTTAGGAAACAAAAAAAAGGTACATCACCTTTTATTCCTCTTATGAATAAACACCAACAGTATTTATAAGAATGTCATATGATAATAATCAATTGATGCTCATTCGAATTCTTCAATAATATGTCACTGCCCCATGTCCATGTTTACTCCATGCATTGAAATCACTTCAGCTTTAGAATTCCTTTCTTTGTAGACATGATAAAACAAAATTTCCTCCATCCACTGCTTTAATATTTTGATTCCTCCAGCAAAGGCCCAAGAATAATATTGTG
Source organism: Larix kaempferi (assembly GCA_027924585.1). Taxonomy (NCBI): domain Eukaryota; kingdom Viridiplantae; phylum Streptophyta; class Pinopsida; order Pinales; family Pinaceae; genus Larix; species Larix kaempferi. The sequence goes on from BSBM01000937.1 coordinate 2,754,295, forward strand.
GCATCTTTTCCTATCAGTGATCTAATCAATTACTAGTTTTGCATCACTAAACACCTGCAAACTTTTTATATTATTTTCTATAGCTAGGATTAATAAAAGCTTAAGGGAAAAATCCTTTACAAAGTCATTTGAACCCTACCCAGGCCTACCTTGAATTGAAATTTAATTGACTTTGACAAATATATAACCTTACCAGCTCCATTAAGACTTGGGTTCCTCTTTGTCGCTCCATCAAAAAATGACCATGGAATGCACTAGTTAATAAGTTCTTCTTTCACGTGGTGAATGATTACTACCTTGCTGATATGAGGAAAACTATGGAGAATAGCTACACTTCTTCTTACACAGGTAAAAGCAGTATATGAATATTCAAAAAGACAATAATTTCTGGCAATCCAAATTTTCCACCTCATAATAAAAGGTAGTCCTCAGATCAATCATAAATCGATATTTATACGCCAAATCCTAATACATTCAATAAATGTGGCTCCTACTGAGGGACATATGATTTATAATAAGTTTTATATCTCCGTCAGAACCAATAAAACATACTTGCACTCCACAATTAGATGTTGATTAGTCTCCTCTGCATTTTTTCATAAGTAGCATTTTCCAGGCCCATCTCTATTCCTTCGTTACATATGATCTCAAGTCAACACCTTATTACATAGGAAGAACCACACCACTAATATTTTGGCCTTTGAAGGACAATTGAATTTACATACTGCATGCCACCACCAGTCTAGTTCAACCCTTTGATTCATCAACATGCCATAAGCCATTTTAGGATTATGATTTATACCATGTGGATCACTTACCCAAACCAAAGAATCCTTTTGGTTATTTAATCTCACATGAGTTCTCATTAAATGGTTCGTATAATGCTTCCATATAACAACTTATTCATCCCCCAAACCAAGCAAATCTACATTCTTCCATCCTTGATCATATAACAAATTTTCCTCATGATCAACCAATTGGCACATTGTATATAGACCTCTGCACTTGAGTTCCATCACCATTTGGAATGACAAAGTATTCCTAGATCAACTCCCTATCCAAGGATCCTCCCCCACCCTAACACTCTTCCCATCACCCACCTTCCAAGTAAGAGCATTGCCAATTACATTAAATGCTAAAACAATTGCTTTACATATAATTGAAACATTTAGGATTGATTTTATGGGCCTCCTAATCCACCTAATAAGAGAAGCAGGTTCAATGTATTTCTTAATGATAGCCTCTGTCCAATTCCATGTACGATTAATCATGCTCCAGACACTCTTTATCACCAAATCCTTTGAAAAAATACCAAGGTTTTTAATGCACTATTTTCCCTGAGATTTAGGGATCGCTATATCTTTCCATTCGATCCATATTGTTCCTTTTCGATTTGAATTACTGGCCCAAAAAATTGAAATATTAACTTTCTAAAAGAGTCGATGACACCCCAAGGAATCCAAGAAAGGGTCATCGAATAGACTAGTGTAGCCTCCAAAACTACTGTTTCTAGAACTAATTGCCTAGCGTTTGAAATCCACTGATAGCTCTAGTTAGAGATTTTTTTTCACACTTTGCTATTAACCACTCCCAATCCTTTTTAACATAAGAAACGGGCTTAAGACAAAACCGAATATAGTTCAAGCCACTATCTAAATCAAACTTCTTGCACTAAAAAAATTGCTTATATCTTAGAAAATCCTCCTCCTTTAAGCCTTCTCCTACAGTGGAATTTTTCCCTTCATATGCCCTCATACCCGAAGTTTTATAGTATAAATATAGAACTGAAGAAATATTTTCCAAATCCAAGATAGAACCATCACAAACAAACTAATATGTCACCAACAAATATGATATGTGAAAGCCAAAATTGCCTTTCAATATTAAGTCCTTTGAAGCTACCTGATATTTTTGATGAAATCAAATCCCTACTAATTCCATCTGTGACAAGGAGAAATACTAATTGTGCTAAAGTACATCCTTTCCTAATTCTCATTTCAAGTCTAAAAAGCTCGAAGCAGGTCCATTAACCAAAACAAAAAAAGAGACAAAAGTAATGCAACCCATGACTCACTTAATAAACATAACACAAAACCCGAGTTGTGTCATTACCATCCTCAAATAAATCTAATTTACCTTGTCATAAGCCCTAGATAGATCGATTTTAGTAACAAAAACCTTCATATTTTTTTATCTAATAAAATGTAAGCCATCCTGGGCTACTCCAATATGATCATGAATTTGTCTACCTGGTAAGAATCCAAACTATTCCGCAAATATAATTGTAGAAAGCAATGGTTTAATCTTCTTGCAATTATTTTGGATACTTTTTTATTAATAGTATTACATAACGATATAGGCTATAATTGATCAAAGGTGCAAGGAATATCAGACTTCATAATCAAAGCAATAAATGTGGCATTAAAAGATGCTAACATCCTCCCATTCCTTTTGGTCTCTTCAACAACTCTTAACAGTGTTGAATATTGTGTAACTTCAGAAGATATTCTTATTGTATTCTTATTGTACTTCCTTCAGGAAATAGTCATATTATATTTTATCATGTAAAAACCCTAAAAGAAATCAAGTAAAATAGACATGTCGGCCCCACAAAAATCAATGGGTAAACTAACCCAAACAATGGGAAGTCTGCCCCAAACAATCGGAAGAACTGGCCTAGTGAAGTCAACCCTATAGTAGAAAATTCAGAAAAACATGTGTATAAATAAAGGGGTCAAATTACTCATTTGGAATATCACAATTTCGCTCAAGCAAGTGAATAAGTGCACATGGGAGAGTAGATGTAGCTGGAGGAATATTATGTTTGGGTTTTATATCTTATCTTATTCTCGGGATATTTGTGTAAGATCCTTTAGCTCTTGATGTACTAGATTGACATTGTACTTGTGACGAATCTATACTGAAGAAGTTTTGTTGGGTTTTTCCCATGAGAGGATTTTCCTAGGGTAAATCTTTGTGTCTCTTTTGTATGTTGTGCTTGTCTATATTTCAGTGATCCTATTGCATATGTTTATTGTGATAAGATATATAATTTTTTAAAGATATAACATAACCATCCTTGAAGTATAAATTCTAACATGGTCTCGGAGCTAGTATGGACGAAGACTTTGTGAAGCAGAAACTGCCAGAAGTGAAAACTAGGGTTTCTTGTTCCGAAGGGTTTTCACCATAGATTGCCCTGAAAAGAAGGACAAAGAAACTCACCCTAGGAGGGTGCATTTTTCTGTGGAGGAAATTTCTAGATCCAAGAACTTTGAATTTTGACCCTGTCACTACTGCTCGGGAAAACTAGGGCATCATATTTTGCATACTTTTGTCCACATAGTTGGCTAAAGGAGGGGTTTGCTCAACTCACTTTAGGGAGGTGCATATTTCTCTCCATTTAGAATTGCAATATTCTGAAGTTGAAAATTTAGGGTTTCTCTAGCAAAGCCTAGGTCAACCAAGGAGCATATTTCATAAGACATCAAAGCAAGCACTTGGTTAGAGGATCTTGATTAGTCAGTACTATTATATTTATTTCCATTTGAGTTTATTATTTTATCGAGATGACAAACAATACCAAGCTCGAGGATAAGCTTGAAGGAGTCGATAACTTCTGATCCTGGAAGTATAGAGTACTACTCATTCTAGAAGAGAATGATTTGGAAAACTATGTTAAGGAGGAAGTTGCGGAGCTAGAGGGAGATGAATACAAGGATAAACATAAGAAGAATTTGATTAGGGCTAAGAGGATCATTGCTGACTCCATCAAGGATCACTTGATCCCCCATGTTTCATCATTGAATACTCTCAAGGAGATGTTTGATGCATTGAAGAGACTATATGAAGGAAAGAACATTAATAGGAAGATGAACTTGCGAACTCAACTCAAGGGTATGAAGATGTAGAACTCATAAAGTATCCAATCCTACTCCACAAGGGTCTCCCAAATCAAATAACAACTAGAAGCTATTGGAGACAAGGTTGAAGAATAATAATTGGTGATGACTACTTTAAATGGTCTCCCAAGATCATGGGAATCATTCATTCAAGGGATTTTTTCAAGAAGAAATATAACCAAATTCAGTAGGCTATAGGGAAATTGTACACAAGAGGAATCCAAAATTGAAGCCATAGAAGAAAATATCGGTGAAGATGACAATCAAGCCTTAGCAGCTCATGCAAAGAATGAAAAGAGCAAGAAAGAAGAACATGCTCACAAGAAGCCTAGAAGATTACAAAAGAATCATAGACCTCTTAAGGACTACCTAAACTACAGATGCTACACTTGTGATGAAAAGGGACATATTGCAAGAGATTGACCCAAAATAAAAGACCATAGCAAGAAAGGAAATAAGAAGATGCATCATTCTCATGCTACAGAAGATGATGAACCAATTAAGAAGCGAGCAAGCAGAGATTCCTCAAGTGATGAATAATATGTCTTGAAGTTTTGATGATACAATAGTAATTGGAGAGCAAGAGGAATGATTGTACAAATTAAAAGGCCAACCAGATCAAGCATTGGTTCATGACACTATGGAACCAAGCGAACTATGACACAGAAAGGCCTGTATATATATACACTACAAGGCTTTACTTATTGTAAGAAAAATGGTGATTGGTCTACTCAATATCCAGACAAAACATGATGGTGTAGGTAAAGGATGTGAAGAATGTGTTTCCAAGAAAAAGGAATCCATTACATGAGGATCAAGGATGAATATTTCAGAAAATTCCATACTAGACAAAGAAGAATATCAAGGTCTTTAGAATAAGATAATGGAGCAGAGTACGCTTCCAGAAAATCTAGTGACTTTTGCAATGAGGCGGAAAATAAGAGGGAGCCTACAAAACACATGAAAGATAAGTATTTACTGTCATTTGAATTCCTGAGTATTTTGAAGGATATTGCTAATAATAAATACATGTAGATTTGTGATACAATTTTATTTTATGCATTTATATATGACCAATATTGACTAGTAGTAGGCTCATTCGGTGCATGTTATGGGTAAGTGGCCTATAATGATGCACAACATCCCATGAGCCCTTGATGAAGATAGTCTAGGATGAAACCTCTTTGATAACATGTTAAGTGAAGTGCATGCTCTTAATAGTATGTTCAGGTAGAGATGAAAGGCATATAGATAGTTACCGTGTGTATACATGATATGGATCATTGAGGGTTGTGCTGAGGCATTGGCTAAAATGCATTGTTGCTATAATATCCCAAAATTTGGACTAACTATCTCGTTGTTATATTGGGCCATGGCCCCAGCACTTATGTTTTATTTTGAGTATTGGGCATGAGTCCTAGCATCTGTGATTTATTCTTTTATATATATATCGACATATCGGGCATGGTCCCTGATTGACTTCTTTATTTGAGTATATACTGGGCGAGAAGGCCGCAATGTTTTTAATGATGTTCTTCAGCTTTGATAAGGGTACAAACCCTAATATACTAATATGATCTTTTGTTACTTATTGTGCAGAGCTATGATTTTACATGATTTGACTTATGAGTGTGTTGAGCGTGGACTCAGAAACACACATGTAACCTAAGTACTCGGCATAAGTCACTATGTACCTAGAAGAATGTTTATGTACTACGAGTAAGCCCTGAGGTACATTGAGTGTTGGGTGTAATCCCTGGAGCACTCCAAGCTTGATAAACGAATGCAAGATCCGAGGCAACTTAAATATTCTAGATGTGCCTCACAACGACATTCTAGCACTAGCGTTGAGCAGAGGCTCTGGAATTGCACTAGCGTAACGCCCATGTGAGAGTGTTGAGTTAAAATGATCTGAAGAGCACTTGGGGTTACTGGATCTCAAAGTGTTGAGTCAGAAGGACTCTGAATATCACTTTTACTTTCATCACACTTATCTTATTTGATTAAATGATTCATCTTTTATCTGTCATCAAGTATTGTGGGAACTACCATGTTAAACGAGGGAATCTGACATGCAAGAGAGAGACTAGAGGTACCTTACCAAGCTGACCGAGACCATCCAAAGAATTGGACCTTGTCCTTAAAAGTTAAAAGAAGTGTCATGTGATGACACATAACTGAATAAAATATAATTACCAGTAGTATTTTATGACTAACATGTATAAAGGCCTCAATGCTAATATTATTATTAAGAGCTTTAATAATAATGGTGCCATTATTTAATTATGGAATATAATTAGTATATATGATTTATGCATTATTTTATATTATAAAATGGTGTAGTAATAGTTAAGTGAAATATAATTATTGTTAGTATAATTGTTTTTATTATAATTATTGTTATTATAATTATTATTAAGAGCATAAATCAAAATCACTTATAGTTAAATACTTGGAAAAGTCCTAGTTCAAGAGGACTAGATATTTAATTAAATAATATATTTTAATTATTAATTATTTAATTTAAGGAAACTAATTATTTCAACAGTCCTAATTAAAAGACTTCCCTACTTAAAGACAGCAGATCCCAGGTTTGGGGATCATCTATCATTCTTGGTTATTATCATTCTCTTATGGTAATCCAAGAAAAGTATTATGCTCCAAGAAGCTGAAGCAGCCTCGCCTAATAATTCTCAGATCTGAACCAGCAGTGGACCTAGGGCCTCTATCTCTCATTGCATGTTGGAACCAAGCTTGGGGGGATCCAGATAGAACCAGGAAATGGTTCAAGGGTCAATGTTGGGAGGAACATGGTAGTCCCAAAGTTATCCAGCTAAGGAGTCTTTCTAACAGGTCAGTTAAGCTCAGAAGTCTCTACACTAATTATTGTTTGAGTATGCAGGTTACTACAGGAAGGGAGCAAGTTACAAAGTAACCAGTTACGAATCCTAAATCTTCCATTTCAATTTATAATAGAGGTCAAATAATTAACACAAGATGTTACCCCAGCACCTTTGGTCCTTTTTATTTTATCATGAATTGTTTAAATATAGATTTTTGATAGGAACAGAAACATTGTAAACTAGGATTACATAACTTTAGAAGCTATGATCAACAAAATGTCTTGTAGGTCTAGCCAAGCTATCCTGTGCTAGACATCCTAGCAAATCCACAACCTAGAAATCTGTTCTTGATATTTTAAGTAAACTTAGATCGCTCCTTCAGGGCAAAATTATTATATCTACATATATATTCTCCCATTTCTGAAACAGTGTTTGGTTTTTTGTGTTTTCTTCTCTTAATATTCATATAGCTAGAATAGGAATGATCTTTATATTAATGTTTATATTTATTTCTACTAAAACCCTCTCTCAGGTCTAAAACATCAACGTATCTCAAAAATGGCTAAGATTATTTTGAAACTACTAACCCTTACAGGAAAACAAGTTCAGACTTCAAAAATATCAAGTAATTCATGCATCAAGTTTTGGAGATTCAAGTTAAACACAATTTTTACCTTGTACCATTATGATCAAAATGTAGAACTTACACATCATCAATTTGACCAACAGATACCCAAAACTAATATCGAAATTATAGTACCAAGCAGTAAAAACAAGTTACAGTATGCTCTCAGAGATTTTTCAATATCAATGCATTAGTCAACCACTACAACGAAATCACCACAGTCAACAAAGTATCTACATGGTACGAGCCATCTTTCTTTTATTAAATTGAAAACGTGGGTCAGGAGAACAATTCTCATCAACATAACATTGAAAGTCCAATCGCCACATCATAACCAAGACCACATAGAACCCAGTCCATTGAAATACACAACTAGGGTCTCACATCTTTCTTTGAAAACCTAGAGGTCATTACTATGGCTTAGCAAACCAAAATGCATTTTAGGGCATACATTTTGCAGAACCAAACCCACTATCCAGCAAACATTTCGAATAGTATTATCAATAATATACAGACGAGACTCAAACACAAATGCAGGTCATGGGATCGAATCCCTACATTTTACTTCTTTAAAAACTTGTCAAGCTTTTGCAAAAACCTAGAGACACAGAGCTAGAATATTTTCCATCTCGGGTTCATAACTAAAGTTCTCATGAGGGTTACGATTCTCTTTACATCATTACATTCACACATTAAGACAGCTAAATCATAACAATAACAACGAAAGCCATTACAAAGAATACACAGAGATTAGCCGTAGGTTCAAGATCTCACAGAAGTTCATAGAAACCACACCTCTTAGTCAGAGGGGACCTCTCCCTACAGAAACTGCAAGTAAAATAAGAGTACAATTTCTTTTCCTCTTTTATAATCATACAACCAACAAATTACCAGGATAGAGGCGATGATAGAAAACACCAAAATCAAGAACTACCATTACTATAAAATAAAATGTAGAGATTAAATAGGGTGCCAAACCCTTATAAATTTACACAGAAAGACATTCCAGATCCCATCCAAACTAATGACGCAGACATAGGTCTCTAATGTAAAACCCATTTCCTTTTGGGTATCACAGTTATCATCAAGTGTTCAACAAAATTTAGTCATAGAGCCGGATGGCCAAAAACCTCCCACTAAGACCCTCTAGGGCCTGTAAAAGTAAATAGATACATCTTATTTCAACAGTCCAGCAAATGACGACTTCTAGGAACTCAAAACGTATTACAGCAAACGCAACCGAGTTCACAAGGTTCCTCATAGAAAATGCAAATCACTCCACAGAGGTGAGAGGAAGAGACAAGTAAATGTGGACAATGAACTTACCAATTGCCAATGCCTCCAAGTCTAAGCCTTGATCATCAACCAGTAACCACGCAGATGAAGCAGGCCCAACAACTTACCTGTCAAGCAAGAAAACATACCAGTCAGAATCGAGTTCATTATCGTTTCTATAAATTTAAAGTTTGCAAGGAAAACGAGGATGATATTACCTTCATCTATCACCATTGTTGTATACGAAACCTTCGTGGTGGGATGACCATGAGCCAAGTTCAGGTCAGAACACTAAACCCTTAGATGCTTCCAACATATAGACAGAGGCAAACGAACTATGAAAATTGAAACCCTCGATAATGTAGAACCCAAGAACAAACCCCTTGCTTAGATGGCAACATGGCCATGTGATATCGTAGAGTTGCTTTAAATGCCACCACCAACCCCATATATTCGATACAAATCTCGATCTCTATAGTAGTGGGGGCATTCATGATCCATGAATTAATTTAAAACGCAATGCATGTTACAAGGACCCCAAATAGTGTGTAAGGACAACAAATAATGGCAAGGGAAATATGTTTTAAGAACCTCAACACTGACCTTAACCCCCAACAAAGAATATCAAGGTGATAACCTCCAACGTTACAAAATTTAGTATTAACTAAGTGTGGGACTTGAGAACTGAACACCATAGGTAAGCACCCCCATAAGTACACCTGCAAACCAGGAATAAAGTGGATGCATTAGCGAAATCGCTAAGTAAGTCAAGTGTCTCCATTTTCTTACCCCTACCTCTCGGCAACCCTGCCAGGGCACCTTGCCCTTTGAAAAGACCAAGCATCACACTATGGGCATCAACCGCCACCAATAAAGGTTCCATTCCACCTGAATTACCAGTTAAATTTTAATACATATGCATACAAACCCTTACAGTCGTAAGAAGGAGATTCACATTATTACATTCAATACATTCGTACACATGCGACATTTCATACATCAAATCATTTTAAAACACTTCCGCAAAGCTGTAGAATTTATAATCAGCAAACCATGATACTTATGAAACTAAGACACTTCAAAGAGTAGAAATCAAATACCGGTATAGTAGGTACTTATCAGTGCTGAAGTTAATTTACTATTCTTTATATCTTTACCAGTTTAATTTAGTATCAGAAAATTTTTAAATTTTTACTATTTTTAGGGACATTACAGTTGCCTAATTTTGTGAATTATGAATTTTTCATTAAAATGTAAATATGATTTGATGACTATGAAATGTTACTAATCATACCATTGAATTTGACTTGTAGGATAAAATCGTGTGTTATGACCTACAAGAGAATGGTGATTTGCAAAATCAAGCATACTAAATAAGTACAAGGCAAGGTTCATACTTTCTCTCATAAAGAGGGAGTAGATTATGAGGAGACGTTTTCTCCTGTGGCTAGATACACTTCAATCATATCTATACTTGCTATAAATGTAGTAATGAAATGGAAGGTACACCAAATGGATTTGAAGACTACCTTCCTGAATGACATAGTAGAGGAGGAAGTGTATGTGGAGCAGCCACTAGGATTTGAGACACATGATGTATAGACACATGTGCGCAAATTGAAGAAGGCCTTTTATGGTTTGAAACAAGAACCCAGGATGTGGTATGTCAGGATTGATGGATTTTGACAAGCTTGGGATTTACCAAGAGTAAAGCAGAATCCAACCTTTACTTCAAGGTTGAGGATGGAAAAACAGTGATACTTCTTTTGTATGTAGATGATATGTTCTGGACAGGTTGCAAGAATCTCATTGTAGAAACGAAGAGGGTTTAACTTGCTATAGAATTCGAGATGAAAGAACTGGGTATGATGCACTACTTCTTAGGTGTTGAGGTGTGGTATAATATAGAAGAGATTTTCCTCAGCCAAGGAAAATATGCAAGAAATATCCTGAAGAGATTTGGGATGATGGATTGCAATGCCATGGCCACACCAATGGCATCAAATTTGATTTTTTTGTGTCATACTTCTTCAGAGACAGTGGATGCCACAATATATAGACAGATGATTGGTTCATTGATGTACTTGATGAACACAAGGTAGGATATATGATTTGCAATTAACACATTGAGTCAGTACATGCTAGAGATGAGACATGTTCCTAATTGCAGAAAATCATGTGTTGAGGTACCTGAAGGGTATGATTGATTATGGGATTAGCTATCCGACAGATAAGAAGATTAACATGTAGGGTTATGTTGATGCAGATTGGGTCAGTAGTGTTGCAGACAAGAAGAACACTTAGGATGCTACTTTGGTTTGGGATCAAGTATGATCTCTTGGTTTAGTAGGAAGCAGATGAGTGTGGCACTCAGTACAGCTGAAGTAGAGTACATGGTAGCTTTTTTAGCTAGCTACGAGGTAGTATGGCTTCGGAATTTACTTATTGGATTGTTTGATCTCGAGTTAGAGGTGACTTGTATTTTTTGCGACAACCAGAGTTGTGTGAAGTTGTTCGATAATCTATTGTTTCATGAGTCACAATTTGAAGCACATTGATATCATGTATCACTATATCCCGGATATGGTGCAGAGAGGAGCAATGAGGATCCACTATGTGGAAAAAAATGAGTAGATAGTCGATGTGTTGACCAAGCCTCTATCGAGAGTGAAGTTTGAGTACTTCAGGGGCAATCTTCGAGTGGTCCAAATCGATGTTCCTTGAAAGAGGTGGTAGCGAATGCCATAGCACATGTGCGAAGACGTAGGTTACGGAGCTGGGATGATCTCCACATGATGTGATGTGTGAGCGGGTATTCAATGTGTGTGACCTAATGTATATTCCTAGAATACACTCACTAGGATTCTATGGCGGGAATACACTCAAGTGCGAAGACACAGGTTGTGGACCTGGGTTGATCTCCACAAGAGGTGATGTGGTAGTAGGTAGTCAGTGTGTGTGACGTAATGTATATTACTAGGCTACACTCACAGCTTCGTGTTTCCCTGATGTGCGAAGAAATAAGTTTTGAACCTATCCTGTTCTCCACATGATGTGACGTGTTAGCGGGTAGTCACTATGTGTGACGTCATGTGTATTACTAGGCTACAATCACGAGATGATATGGATGTGACGTGATGGTGGGTAGTCACTTGGTGATGTACTTTGTGCTCCTAGGCCTCACTCATGAGATGATAGTGTGGTAACGCAAGTAGTCACCTAGTGACGTAATTTGTGTTCCTGGGTTGTACCCACTGGATGGCTTGCTCATAGAGAGAACTTATTATGATGTATAGATTCGAGAGAGATGTCACAAGTAAATGGTTAGAGTACAAATTTGCACCAGCAGTGATGATGATGATGATGGTGATGATGATGATGATGATGACGAATACAATGATGACGATGATGACCGTGTCCGAAAAATACCTTCCTTGTTAAGAAGGAGTGTTGAATATTGTGTAACTTCAGGAGATATTATTATTGTATTCTTATTATACTTCCTTCGGGAAATAGTCATATTATATTTGATCATGTAAAAACCCTAAAAGAAATCAATTAAAATAGACAAGTAGGCCTGACAAAAATCAGTGGGTAAACTGCCCCAAACAATGGGAAGTGTGGCCCAAACAATGGGCAGAACATCCCCAGTGAATTCAGCCCTATAGTAGAAAAGTCAGCCAGACATGTGTATACAAAAGGGGGTCCAATTGCTCATTTGGAATATCACAATTTTGCTTAAGCAAGTGAGAAAATGTGCATGAGAGAGTAGCTACAGCTGGAGGAAGCTTGTGTTTTGGTTTTCTAGCTTATATTATTCTTGGGATATTTGAGTAAGAGCCTTTAGCTCTTTATGTACTAGATTGGCATTGTACTTGTGACGAATCTATAGTACTGAAGAAGTTTGCTAGATTTTTCCCATGAGAGGGTTTTCCCAGGGTAAATCTTTGAGTCTCTTTTGTATGCTATGCTTGTTTATCTTTCAGTGATCCTATTGCATATGGTTATTGTGATAATATATACAAATTGTTTGAGGATACAGCATAACCATCCTTGAAGTACAAATTCTAACAAACAAATCCTTCCCCAATACATCGTACGACCCTATAAAAAATTTAACGGAAAAGCCATCCGGTCTAGGAATTTAAAATATTTTTTGAACATATGGAGAATCTCCTCTATCTCTGAGATGGTAACCTCCTTCATTAGATTGCAGTTTTCCTCTTCTTCAACAATTTTTGGGAAAGATTGAGCAATTCTTATCACATCTGCAACATTATCTGCTCCTTGTGATTTGAAAAGGATGTCAAAATGATTGACAGATGCTTTTTCTATCTCCTCAAAACTATTAGCTTCATAACCATAATTTTTTATTTATTTTTCGAGATGGTATTATAATTCTTCCTAAAATTTACATACTGATGAAAAAAATGTTATCCAACCATAATGCTATGCTTTTGGTTCTCCATTCAACCTCCCAAAAATTCAAAATCTCCCTATGTTTCTTCTCAAGCTCTAACACAACTGCTTTTGTCTCTTTCGTTAAGAATCCTACCCCTTCCTCACCATTCCAAGTGTTCAATCAAGTCTCAAATGCTAACAATTCATTGTCTTTCTATTGCCTTGTATTATAAGACCATTCTAATGAAAAATCCTTTGATCGTTTCATATTTTTTGAGAATTGAATACTAGTCGATTCCCTACTATTTTGACCAAAATGAACCCAAGTATTCTTTAAAAGGTTAACGAAAGCTTAAACTTCCAACCAAAGAGAACTAAATTTGAAGGGAGTTGAGGGTTTTGAACCTACCACAAAAATTTCCATAATTATAGGATGATGATCTGATTCTCCCTCAACCCCCACCCATTTCCTGAATCTAAAGGGAAGCTCCATGATACCTTCTCCTACTAAGAATCAGTCCAATTTTTTAGCAATATTAGCCTCCCCCACTCTCTGATTTCCCCAGGTAGTTTTGAGTTTAATAGGAGCAATATATATTAACCCACTACTCACTAACTTACTAAGTAAATAATCTAACAATACATCCTTCTGGGCAATAGGACACCAAATTTAAGAACAACCCAATGTAAAATTTAGGTCCCCCCCCCCCCACAGCTAAATTCTTATGATGGAAAATCTACTTCAACAACATATTATCACATAATAGCCGTATGTTTGAATAAGGACCATATATATTTGCAAACATAAATTCCTTACCCAATTCTGAAGATAACACTTGATTGTACCTAACGCTGAATCCATAGACCAAGAATATATCAACATCTTACCTTGACTTCTCCGACCAGTAATCAATTCTCCATATTGACCTTTGGTATCATTGTAACTAAATTCCCATCATCCAATACTTTGCTTTAACTTCTTAACGATTCCCCCCCTTCACTCATAATTTCCTGGATAAATAACAGATCTAGCTTCACCACATCTATTAAATGTGTGATGGCTAATTTTTTTGAGGGATTAACCAACCCTCTACTGTTCAAAGAACACAAGATCATCAAGATCATTGAGAAACATCAACAAAGACCTCCATTTCTCTAAGCATCCCAAGTATGTGATGAATAGTATAAATATGTGATTGATAGTGTAAATATGTGAGGATTTAGATTTTTTTTAAGTGTATTTTTGGGATTATTTTCATTCAAAATTAGGTTAAAAATTAAGAATGATTAAAATTATAAATATAAGTTATTCAAATTATATAATTAGGTTATATATATTCAAAATTATAATTGTAACAATAAAAATTACACTTTAATAAAACAAATATAAACAAAATTATTAAATATATATATATTAAATTATTAATATATTTTTTATTATAAATATTGTTTATAAAAATTAATTTAATGTAAATGTTTGATTGAATCCTCTTATTATTAATTTATTTCAAAATTTGATTTTTCTACTTGACAAATGCCATATCGTAAGGCGTCCTTTAAATGTTTGATTGAATCCTCTTATTATTAATTTATTTTAAAATTTCAATTTTCTAATTGACAAATGTTATATGGTAATATAGTAAGGTGTCATTTAAATTTCCTATTGATGTTCAATGAAAAGATTATTTCACAGAGAGTAGTAAGGTGCTTACAACTCAGTATGGGGGAGATGTGTAAGGTTATGTAATGATGTCACATTATATAATAAAAAGTAATCGAAAAAAAAATGTGTGTCGACTCATAATATAAAAATTTAAATCCAAATAAAAAAACATAAAAAAATAACACATCAAGAAATTTGATGCATCTCGATGCTTGATAGATCCGCATTTAGAATGGATGTATGCTGATATTAACAATGTGAATTGTGTACATTCACATTTTAACATTCTATATACATTAGACACAATATTAATTCACAACCAAAGCACATGGAAATCTCCATTTTTCATCCTGTTATTGCTAAATATCTTCCATTATCACCTTAGTATATACACAACACGACACACAATGTCAAATCACAACCAGAACACATGGAAATCCCCATTGTTCACACCCACTCGTAAGGAATATCTTCCATTATTGTCTCCTTAGTTCGTTTGAAACACTCACCTTTTCATCCGTTCACAATGAATTAGTTCAAGAGTCTATTATATCGATAGGTGTTAATTACATCGATAGATGTTTATATCTTAGAATTTAGGGTGGACTAACATCTATGCTTTTCCTAGATTGCATGAGGATGAGGTAAGTGTACTGTCTAAATTGATTTTATGGGTTGAAGCATAGACAACGGGTGATTACAACTACGCATGGAGAGCAAGTAACATATAACTTATTACGTATTTGTGGCACTTAACTTTTGGTCGTATCTTAGAATTTGGGGTGGACTACCATCTATGCTTTTCCTAGATTGAATTTATGTAAGGTTATGTAACGATGTCACATTATGTAATAAAAAGTAATCGAAAAAAAATGTGTGTCGGCTCATAAAATAAAAATTTAAATCCAAATAAAAAATCATAAAAAAATAACACATCAAGAAATTTGATGCATCTCGATGCTTGATAGATCCGCATTTAGAATGGATGTATGCTGATATTAACAATGTGAATCGTGTACATTCACATTTTAACATTCTATATACATTAGACACAATATTAATTCACAATTAAAGCACATGGAAATCTCCATTTTTCATCTCGTTATTACTAAATATCTTCCATTATCACCTTAGTATATACACAACACGACACACAATGTCAAATCACAACCAGAACACATGGAAATCTCCATTGTTCACACCCACTCGTAAGGAATATCTTCCATTATTGTCTCCTTAGATCATTTGAAACAGTCACCTTTTCATCCGTTCACAATGAATTAGTTCAAGAATTTATTATATCGATAGGTGTTAATTACATCGATAGGTGTTTATATCTTAGAATTTGGGGTGGACTAACATCTATGCTTTTCCTAGATTGCAAGAGGATGAGGTAATTGTACTGTCCAGATTGATTTTATGGGTTGAAGCATAGACAACGGATGATTACAACTACGCATGGATAACAAGTAACATATAACTTATTACGTATTTGTGGCACTTAACTTGTGGTCGTATCTTAGAATTTGGGGTGGACTACCATCTATGCTTTTCCTAGATTGAAGGAGGATGGGAAAGTGTATTGTCCAAATTGATTTTATGGTAGTTGTGCAAAATTCAAAATAAACAATTATAAAAATAGATATAAAAAATAACTGGTATTTGATGCATAGATAACTTCTCGCTCACAATGGGTGATTACAACTAAACATGGAGAACAAGTAACACATAACTTGCTCATAACAATTAATTTATATCCTATTGCATTGTGGGTATACCAGCATAGATCCATCTTAAACCCATATCTATCAAGCACCGAGAGGGATCCAATTTCTTGAGGTGTATTTCTTTTATAAACAAACATCTATTTTTTAATTACTTTTCATAATATTTTATTTTATGAGCGGACATGGATTTTTTTAAAATATTTTCCATAATTTTACTTTTTTTTACATTTTAATTAATGGCCCACAATAATAAAGACAAACATTTATAGCCTATGATTTAATTCAAACTAAAATACACATCCATTGTATTATATAGCCTAGGATTTAATTCAAATCAAAATGCAAGTCATTTTATTACTCACCGACATAATATTAATTTATTATGGCCTACTATAAAGACAAACATGGACAAACTTTAAAGATCTCCCCCATATGGACTATAGAGCACCTCGTTTCACGGGATACAATAATTCTAACACACCATTTTCCACATCATCCCATACCGATATTCAATATTTCCTGCTACGATATCATTGGCACGTTACAACTCTTCGTCACGATGATTGAGATAGTGGCTTTTGTCGTTCATAGCGGTTTCCAATATTTCCTGCTTCGATGATTGAGATAGTGGTTTTTGGCACGTTACAACTCTTCGATGATTGAGATAGTGGTTTTTGTCGTTCAGTAGTTCCTGCTTCGATATCATTGGCATGTTAACGTCACAATTCCTTGGATCCGATCCCATACTCCATATAATGTGGGATTCCTTTCCCAGCATCCCCTGACAAAATGTGGAAAAGTGTGGAGCCATAAGTAAAGGAACAGGGCGGTGTGAAAATAGAATAGAATTATAGAAGAAAGGTTCATTGGAGTTTGTAGACGGCAAAAGAGTCAAAAGCTTTCTCGCTATAAGAAAGCGAAGGCCACAGAGAACATTTACATCCATACGAATTTACTGGCGTTACTGATACCTTTTCACATTTACATCCATACGAATTTAGAATCGTTAGCTTGACAGCATTTTATAATTGACACCCCGTTTTCACATTAGCGACATCACATCCCGTGGAACATAGCAGTTTTCAGAAACTCCTGCGATGTGAAAAGATTCAATGGAATTTCTAGGAGAGTCAAAAGCTTTTTTCGCTTTAAAAAGGCAAAGGCTACGGAGAACACAGGTCTTAAATTTAATTATTGGAGTTGAGTACTAATTTCAATGCAAGTTGCAACTAAGCTCATGGTTGGTTCGGAGAAAGTAAAAATATCGATTGGATGTTAGCATGCATAGACGCATCCGATTAAAGCGCACCTTTTAACCCTATTGTAGGCGATGTAATCGTTCGGAAATGCATTGCACCCGTAGGGTCGGGTAAAAGAAAAAAAAGCCTACACTCATTGCCAAGAATCGTTTAAACAGGATTATACAAACCCCTGCGCCCCAACCAATAGACTTATCAATTCAGTGAAGAATTCGGGTTCCACATGTGAACCCATGTCAATGGGATCCTACATCAATGGAATCCCAGCTGTCGCTTGACCGCCTAATAAACCAGGCTTTTGACTGAAACATACTCCTTTCACATAGCACCAAACAAACCAGGCTTTGGCCTAAAACGTACTCCTTTCACACTTACTCTTTTATTGCCCATTAAACAGTTGAAACTTTTGCGTTGGCTATTAAGATTTGTCCGACGAGGAGAAGGACTTTGCCGCTAATAAATACCGTGCACCCCAGCATTACAGCACAATCTTCCTTCAACCTCTTGTTAGTTATTCTTCCCGAGTCCCGAGTCCCGAGTCCCGACCTTAGGAAACATATCTATCTAGGGACTTGTAAACGAGAGATGGCTGGACAATCAGCTAGATCTCCGGCAGCCTGCAAATGCCTGCTTATCACTTTGACGTTGTTGCTCTCCTTATTCCGTTTGATGCAATGCAGGCATGTAACTAACTTTGCAGTACATAAAGAATCCCTTACTGGATTGAGAATAGATCTTGTGCGTAGAGATTCACCTCTCTCTCCATTCTCTCCAGGAAATATTACATCCACTGAGCGTTTGAAACGAGCAATCAATCGCAGTCAAGACAGGCTACAAAAGCTGCAGATGTCTGTTGATGAAGTGAAAGAAGTCGAGGCTCCACTAAGTGCAGGCACTGGAGAATTTCTCATGAAGGTGGCGATTGGCACGCCATCTTTATCGTTTTCTGCAGTCCTGGACACTGGCAGTGACCTGACATGGACCCAGTGCAAGCCTTGCACTGATTGCTTTAAGCAGTCAACTCCAATATATGATCCGTCCCAGTCCTCCACTTACAGTAAGGTCCCCTGCACAAGCTCTCTTTGCCAAGCTCTCCCGCATTCTTCATGCACTAGTGCTAATTGCGAGTACGTGTATTCTTATGGTGACCAGTCCTCCACGAAGGGGATCCTTTCTTACGAGAGCTTTACCGTTTCTTCTCAATCACTTCCCAATATTGCGTTTGGTTGCGGGCAGGACAATGAAGGAAGTGGCTTCGGCCAAGGAGCTGGATTAGTAGGCTTCGGACGGGGTCCTCTATCCTTCACCTCACAGCTTGGCCAGTCTGTGGGTAATAAGTTTTCTTACTGTCTCGTCTCTGTTAATGATTCTCCTTCCAAAACTAGCACTCTGTTTATAGGGCAGACTGCTACTTTGAATGCCAAGACTGTCAGTTCGACTCCTATTCTTCAAAGCAGATCGCAGCCTACTTTCTATTATCTTTCATTGGAGGGAATCAGCGTTGGCGGTCAATTATTGGATATCCCTGACGGTACTTTTGATCTTCAAGTCGATGGAAGTGGCGGACTTGTCATAGACTCCGGAACAACCGTAACATATCTGCAACAGAGTGGATATGATGTTGTAAAAGAAGCAGTGAGCTCAGCGATTAATCTCCCGCAGGTGGATGGGTCTAGCACTGGACTGGACCTCTGTTTTGGCCAACAATCTGGTTCTTCAACTGCAGACTTCCCGACTATAACTTTCCACTTCAAAGGAGCAGACTTCAATCTGCCAAAAGAGAACTACATATACACTGATAGCAGCGGCGTAGCCTGCCTTGCAATGTTACCGAGTAGTACTATGTCAATATTTGGTAATATTCAACAGCAGAACTACCAAATACTTTATGACAACGGAAGGAACGTGCTGTCCTTTGCTCCTACTGTTTGTGATACCTTGTAAGTTCTGTGCAAGAAGATATGTAACTAGGGTTTGGGTGCTTAGTATATTTTGTCAAGGGTATCTGTTTTGTCTCTCTCAATATATTGTAGTTTCCTTCTACTGCTTAGCTGTTGGACGTAATGTCGAATGTATCTTTATATATAAATAAAGGAAGTTAGTTAGAGCCAATTTTTAAGGATTGGTGTATATGTATGGAATATTTGATAAAAGAAAAATCAAGTGGATGTGATCATGGTGTGATCCAAAAATATTGTGGTCATGTAAAATCGATTATGAAAGTAACAAGAGTTTATGACAATCGAAGTCTTAATACCATAGAACATGAATATGAAACAGTAAAATTTTATACATTAAAAAAATGGATTGAATTTGTTGATTAATATTAAAAGTTATGATCATTTTATATAATTCTTATTTTAGTTAAATAAATCTTAAAAAATAAGATTGAAAAAGTTATAATTTTATATTATTTTAAAAATAATTAAAATCAAAATGCTTAATTAAAAATATAGATTTAAGTAATATATCACGTTGAATTTATAAACAAAACAAATACATAATCATATTTAAAACATTAAAGTTAAAATCTTATTAACATAAAAGAAAAATTATAATTTTTACAAGTTTTTTATAAATTGTAAAATCTTTTATAAATTAAATAAAAATAATTCTATTAGAATTTAAAAAAAAATTAAATTGTGTTTTAATTAATATTTTTATTATTTATTTTTAAATATGAATATCTCTCATAATGGAACTCAACCTAATTGCTTTGATTATGTATTCACTCATATTCAATAAATCAATTTTTTTTATTAAAAATATAATTTAAACAATAAAAATTAATGATTCAAACAAAAGTTTATGAGTGTCAAATAATAAGTAAAATTATTCAAAAACATAAAACTTTTAATCAACTTCTTAAATCTTCTCAAACAGTGCCTTGCCCTTGCCCTAGGCACCCCTAGCAAGCGAGAGAGACCATAACATGAGGTATGCTAAGAAATTGAAGTTTTAAAATTTATGTTCACACAACTCGTGCAATGTGGTGTCAAACGGGAATAGATGCCTATAATATATTACAAAGTCTCCACTTAGATATTATCATTTGAAATAAGAAAACTTAGATATTATCATTTGAAATTTTCTTATTATATTACAAACTTTCAACTTAGATATTATCATTTGAAATTTTCTTTCACTCTATTAGGTTAACAGTTAATTTGGCACACGAAAGTAAGTGAGGGATGATTTTAACGCTGAAATTTCCCTTTTTAAAAGTTCACTTGGGCGATTTTTTCAATTAAAATTTAATTTTCGTACTATACTTTAGCCCCAATTTTATATAATATATTAAAAAAATTGATTTAATCGCCAAAATATATATAAAGGAATGGTACATAACCGCGCTACTTCGCTTGTTTTTTTTAACATGAAACCCTACCTTCGCCCGCACACAACGAATTCCCTGCAATTTTTGGTCCATATTCGCCATGTTTTACACTATTGTGGGCAATGGAGGCTAATATTCGCCATGGTTTCCTGATCACTTGGAAATATTGGAAATTCGCGGTAACTTCGCCGTAACTTCGCCATGGTTTCCTGAACACTTGGAAATATTGGAAATTCGCGGTAACTTCGCCGTAACTTCGCCATGGTTTCCTGATCACTAGGAAATATTGGAAATTCACTGTAACTTCCTTCTTGATTGAAGAAAATGAGAATAGTTTCAATGTTTCAGGGAAATGGGCTCATAATAATTATCATAATCTATACATTGGGCTAAGTAGCCTAGTAAATATTATCTCTGCTATGTAGTCCTTGCTATTTGCAGCGGGCTTGTGGCCAACTCCAGCGCAGGCTACAGTTGTGAGCTGGGTATGTACAACCCTTGTTATGGTGGTGAAGATTGTAGTTTATTAGAAGGGTTCATGGTCATTTGAAACTTTCCTTGCAAATAATTTCATATCGAACTAGTATTGAGAAATTTACTGGGGTTCCATATCTGTAGGTTCTGAAAGATGGAATGTAGAATATCGGGAAATTAATTTGTAGTAACATGGGTGCAAGAATCGATTCTGAACAAAAGCGGTGGAGGATCTTAGGTTGTGTGCTACAGCTTTAGTATATGAAAATAATTTGTATGAAATGCCCTTTTAGCTTCATTTCAAAGCCAATAACTTTTAGTTATTTTTCAGGAAACACGGTTACTTTGTACTCATTAATTATCTTCATTAATTATTTTCCTATATTAAGCTGATGTCTTGTACGACTTGGGGACTGGTCTGGAAGTACTTTCTCCGGTTTGTCCACAACTTTTTCTTGAGATGGCTGGCTTGGGTAATTTCGCTAAGATATTTATTTGGTTGATTTTGGTTCTTTCTTTCGAGATAGATTTTTGTGGTTTATTTTTCTTTCATCAATTAGATTAAGGTGTTGAATTTTTTATCCTTCTTTTCTATAAATGTTTTTACCTCCGTTAATTGTTCTATAAGAATTAAGAACTTGTTTTGGCCACTTGATATTTTTAGTTGAAGGTCTTTCTTTAAGCATAATTGTAGCTATCTACTAAAGGGGTTTTGGTTTGTAAGGTGTTTTTATTTTCCCACTTTAATTCCTTTCTTTCTTCATTGGAAAAATTACAAGGGATGGCAGTGGTTGCAGCCAGGGAAACAAGACTGCCAATATATTCTTCTTTTTCCAAAGAAAGCAATCTGAGTGATCTTTATGGAAAAGGGGAGGCTATCTCTACTCTCTTCAATATCGTGGGACTAGAGTAGGCATCCAGTTGGCATCTACTGTATGCTCATCAATAGAATGTAAGGTAATAATCTACATGGTAGTTTCTGTGTAAGCATTGGTTCATATCTATTTTTCATATTACTAGACTGGATATTTTGGAAACTCGAAATTGTAGTTTTTACATAGCTTCATTGTAAATTTCTGCAAACTGCTCTATTAGTAGCATTATTTAAGAGAAGTAACAATTTTTTGGTTTTGGAAAAATTTACTCAGTCTTCTAAAGCATCATATTCATAAATACACAAACAATCCAAGCCATATATATCCACAATAGAGAAAGGAAGAGGTAACAAATGCAGCAGAGGACTGAATTCACAGCTAAATATGCAGCTCGGAGAAGCATGTTGGAAGTATTTGAAGTTTTAACAATACAACATTTTCATACATAAGAATTTTCTTCACAATAAATCATTTTTTATTTTACCCTTTTTCTAAAGAAATAGTGGATTTCCTTTTCATCCATTTGCATTTCCATGTCTTTCTATTGGACATCTTTTGAAGAATAACTTAAGTCCCTTGTAATGCATAACATGATGCATTTTCAAAAAAACAAAACAAAACCTTAATTCCCTTTCTTCCAATTCTAGTTATATATACTAGTCCCTTTCTTCCAATTCTAGTTATATATACTAGTCCCTTTCTTCCAATTCTAGTTATATATACTAGAAAGAAACTGCAAAATGAGGCTTGAAATGGTCCAACTAAAGATAGGAGAGAAAGCTTACTTGCCATAGTGAATTTTGGTTCGTTATCCTTGAATGAGTGAAAACTTACGAACTGGAATTCAGTTTGGTTCATCATCCTTAATTATGAATCTGGTTTAACTTTGTTTCTTCCAATTCTAGTTATACATACTAGAAAGAAACTGCAAAATGAGGCTTGAGATGGTCCAACTAGAGATAGGAGAGAAAGCTTACTTGCCAGAGTGAATTTTGGTTCGTTAGCCTTGATTGAGTGAAAGCTTATGAATTGGAATTCGTTTTGGTTAATCAGCCTTAATTATGAATCTCGTTTAAAATTATCCTTGCTGATTGGATATCTTCTCTTATTGGCCGACCTCCAATACGACTATACTTTCTTAACATGCAATCATGTGGCATAGTTAGAATGAAAGAAATGACCATAAAGAAAGTTTGTTAAGAATTTTTGCTTCAATTACATTTTGTGTTTCATCCATATTTTCATGAATAGAACTGTAATGTATAGACTTGTAATGTATTCAAGTGTCTACTGATATTGTTGAAATGATTTTCTTATCATTGTATCCAAGATTAAATTTTCCTCTTGTTAACTGGGTTGTGTGAATAGTGTAAGGCAAAACATATCTGCCAAAACAATAAACTTAATGAGTCAATCATCTCCAAGCTTTTCATCTGATAGGCTCATTGCTCCCTTATCCATCAAGATTGGGTGTTTTTTTCCACCTCAGTTCTGAGCTTAGGTAAATGTACTTAAGTGGTGAGTCTTGCTGCAGGATAGTATTTCCTTGTCAAAATATGGAGAAAAAGGGGTTCATCTCTTCAAAATTGCCTTTGAAGTTAGAATTATGCTTGTCTGACAAAAGGGTGGCACGCACGTGTGTATAAATCTATCCATTTTTCTGTGGTGTCTTATGTTCTGTTTTTTGCGGATGTGTCTTGTTTTATTATATGGAAATGAATTTCATTATACAAATAATATAATTGAATTTCCAGTATTTTCTTCATTTCCTTTAAATTGAAGAAAATACCTTGCACCAGAGATGGAAGTTATCTTCATGGTCTTGCAAAGATCACTATGGACCAAATCCAACACTCTAGTTCTCCATGCCTTTTCTTCATCAAAGGCCTTCTAGATCGTTTGTTGGACAAGCATGTTGAGAACACATCCTTCTCTCCTATGCTAAAAGCAATCCATATACCATCGTTAGTTTCTGCAAATGAGAAAGGTATTGGAACTTAAATGTATATAAATTTGATACCATAAAGAGTTACTGTTCTATCAACATATTGAACCATGATTTTATGCTATATTAACTTCCACAATTATGTACAACCCATGCTCGTTTATTCTTATGTAATTATTGTATCACTCCTTTTTTCATTTACAAATATTTATTACCTTTAAATCGGACCTCCTAATGAGGGTTTCAAAGAATCACTTAGTGCTAATGATTTTCCAAGATGCACAAACAAGGATTATGCTTCTCTAGACCAATCTTGCAATATTTGTTTTTGAGTAGGGTGCAAATCTCTTCCAAATTTTTGTTTGATTTTACTTAACCTTGATGAGCATACTCTATGGATGATCAATATGTATGCATAGAATGATTCTTCCAAGTGTGTTTCCTTTTGGTGCTTGATGGTAGATGAGATTCAGAGGTCAATTGGTTGGTTTGTGGTGGTTTCAACATTGTTTAATCAGAAGAGGAATAGTAAGTCCTCCTCCCTCATTGGTGTTGCACCAAGGAAAGACAAGTGTGTTATAACACATTTTTATGTTTAGGGTTGAATGACCTAAATTTTTATAGAAGGTATGTTCCTTCAAATTATTTTTTATCTAGTCAAATTCTAGGAAAGGAAAGGAACGTGTATTAAAGTGGAACTACATAACTTTGATCAAGATGTTTTCGCTGTTGTTTGGGCTCAAGGCATGCTCATGTTCTGATAGAGTCCACTTTGTTTATCCTCTAGTCAATATATTTTGACATACTTTGGGGAGTCTACAAACTACTTACATTGAGGTATATTTACCTTATGAATGTCTTTCATCTTTAAACATTCGTCTTTACAACATTCATTGAGTCATGAAATTAATTTCTTGACCTCGCAATGATATAGGGTGGATCCAATGGGGGAATGACGTGGTGCTAGGATAACTTCCTTCCTACACAATTTTGTGAGAAGTTCAAAACTATTAGCAAGAGGTTCTAGTTGAGCCCATATGATAAATGGCTTCAAAGATGAGCAACCAAGTTCTGACATATCCTTAAAAACTATGACAATTAGGAGAGGCAAGAGGGCTCAAGTTTGAGCTTGCTTGCATATGATTAGAACTGGAGATAAGTTGGCCAAAGCTTTTTTGCGTCCTTGGCGGCTTGGCCACTGAGGAGATTTCCAAGAAGATCTATGTGATGAAGGTGGAGAGGGAGAATTGTTGACTAACCTAGACCCGGGAAATGACCAAGGAAAGAAAGATGGTCATGGGAACTTGCATTTATGGTTTTCTTCTTAGGGTTGTTGGATTCTCAAAAATCTATATATGATCTACCTTTCCCTTGGATGGTTTTCACACTACCTTGATATAGATCGCTAATACTAAAGTCCTAGGCATATGACACTTCTGATGTGAGTTCTGTTAGCCCCCATTTTGGATGGGTGTCCACGTGTGATTTTGATAAAACTCTTGAAGAGGGGGATGGCATCATTTTTTATTACAATTTGATGACATCATTTTTTATGGCAATTTGATGATGCCCTAACTACTGTTGGTGGACTAGTGAATCATCATTCCATTCCTATACAAACTAGCAGAAGCCATTCTAGGCACATTCAATTAGGATAACTTTCCATCATTTCTTATCTTAACTTGGCTAGTGTTCAACCCTATTTTGGAAGAAATAATCATTTGAAGTATGTTTATATTCTTTTACATTTCATTTCATTGGAGGTTGCTTATATTGAGCCTTTAGAAGCCTCCTTGGTCTTTTGTGGGTGAGAACGTCCCCCTCATAGGGACCTCCTTTGGACATGTTGTTTACTTCGAAATAATTGTTTGGCATCTTAGAGCTATGTTGATTGGCACGTGGATATGTTGAAGGTTGATTTGGCATTAAGTGGTTATTACTTTCTACTTGGAGGATTTCTAGGCCTTTTTTGGTTGTCTTGTAGACACCATTGGATGGTTTTGTGGACATCTCTTGGTTGCATGAGGGCTTCTATCTTCCTTGTGGACATGACTTGTGGGGAAATTGACCTTTGGCAAATCCTATGGAGGCTAGTAGTGGATATCGCTTGGTTTCTATGTGGACACTTTTGATTGATTTGGATTCTATGTGGACACTTTTGATTGATTGGGATTCTATGTGGACATCAATTGGTTGGTTAAAATTCGTAGTGGACATAGCTTGTTGACGAAATCTTCTTTGAAGGGGCCTTCAGAGGCCACTTGGCATTATCACTTGGTATTTGATCATGTTTGATGGAGACATTCCTCTTTGTTTACGACCTCATCTATATTGTGTATTGTATAAGTGGCATTGATCACCTATTCTTATTGTAACTTGTTAGAAGCTAACCAAAACAATTTGAGGGGTCATAGCCCCAACCCAAAGATAACAACTAATAGTTTTCTAGGCATGTATTGTGTCTTATGAGTCTAGTCAATGTTTGAATGTGGGATTAGTTAGAGTGTGACCACACACTTTGATACCCAGCATTGATGTTAGTATTGGGGAGCATTAACTATCATGTTTCATTAGGTACACATTTAATTTGACATATCCTATGCATATATAAAGTGAATGATAGCTCTGAAGGCAGTGATATTAATAGTGAGCGTGGTAGTTCATTAACTGGAGCAGAGCTTGTAGTTCACTTTATACAATTTCATACAAGCTATATGTTGTCAATTTTGTTTCTTTTCTCAAGTGTACTCCCTCACATAAAAGAAAACAACTACAACATGGTTCAACATGGTTTACTTGATGGTTTTGGTAGAGCATTTTCATTATGGATCATTATGGCTGTGACAGAGACTAGTTCTAGAATGTTGGCAATCAGTAAGTACACCAAAACAAAAAGGACATTTTCTGCCTATATATAAAAGCAGTTACAGGCCTTAAAAAGCGACTCAACCTATTTTTTGCTCCACCTATGTAGGAGCGCCAAGCTTCCATGTAATGCATGCATTGGGAACCTAGTTATATTAGGTAACTTCATGAAGTGTACCCTCACCCTTAACTTCGGATCAGTGCCTCCCCTCACTAATTCTGGAAATTACTCATTCCAAAAAAGCCAAACTAAATTTAGAAATAAAACTGAGTTGAACTTGAAGTCTTGAACCTAGAAACCGGAACTCTCTAAATTTGGAACAACACTAAACTAGACATAAGTGAAGGTAGCACATGCATGTGCTCTATATAAAACAATAGTCTGTAATTCTGTCCACTACACACTTATTAATCTTGTGCACCACTGCTGTAAGGAGATGCTGAAAGAAACCCATCTGTTGTGCCATTACTGGGAGTATAACTAGCTGAGCAATAGGTTGGAATTCTAAAATGGACTATATTTGTAATGTAGTTGGAGAGAACCACCTTTATCTATCAAGTGATACCCAATGTAGTCATTCATATTAAGATAATAGGTACTTTCCTTGGATTCTACACAATGGCAATTATTTGTTGTATTCCTTATCTGAGTAATGCTAAACACAATGTTTCATTTATGAAATAGTTCGATTCGAACCAAACAGTTATAAATTATAATCTCTTGCAATATGTCTGTAGGCAATATAAAAGTTTAAATTCCCCTTGAGTACTACTGCAATTATCTATGTTATGTATTCAACTTAGACAATGAATGAGAATTCCTTCATAAGCTTGATTGGAAATCAAGGGCCAGAAAAGAATCCTTTTCAGCAGCAATTATAAATAAATGTGGAACTCCACATGCGAAAAAGTTCTTTGTTGAAGAACAATTTGAAATGATTATAATGTGGCTTTAGTGTAAACATAACAAGGAAATCAAGATGGTCAAACAGTTTCTTAGACTGCTTGTAAATTGCAATATACAACAAAGTGACATGATGCATTTTTATGAAAATAATTTAAGCAGCTGAGATCACTGAGAATAACTGTGTATATATTGCTTGAAAGAAACCCATATATCAGTTAGAGTTTTATTTTCACTATGAGATAGCCCATCTAGTCATATTTAATAAGGAATATTTAACATTTCATGGATGTATAAAAGGAAAAAAAAAATGAAAATATTTAGCATGGTTGGTTTTGAAAGGGAATACATGCTTTTGGATGGTGAAATTTCCTTGTTTTGAGCTAGCTTATCTTACAACTGCGAGTTTAGGTTCATTTTTATTATGCCCTATTAACTATTTTCTTTGCAGCAATATAACTAAAGTGTTACATGTTGATAGAGTGAATTCAGTTGCAAGAACTTATTTTACAAATAGTTGAGTAAAGAATTTAAGGCTATTAGTGGCTTGATGACAAACAAATTGCATATTAGACATTTCAAGTAGATTGAAAGGAAATGATTAACATAATGATAAAATGAATTATGCAGAAAGAGAAAGGCAATGTGTTACTGCCTAAGCTATATTATTCCTTAAACTTGAATGTCATGATGTCCCAAAGGTCACTAGATCATTCTTCCAAAGTAAAAATTATGATTTTCACTTTATATTAAGCTATGCCGCAAGATTGCACATTAAGATTGCTGCTTAATTGGAGATATTGTAACTTGCATAAACCACGGTAGATTTTAAAACAGTAAATGAACATGTTCATTTCATTGATGTAGATTGAGATGTTTGTTTCTCTATACGAGATAAAAGTAAAAAATATGTCTCTTAGAATGTTATCCCACTTAGATTGTTATCCCATTTTCAAAACCTTAGCAAGTAGTGTGCCTTGTGAATTATTCATTCAAAGCTATATTCTCTTTATTTAAGTATGTGGGGAGCTTCTTCATATAGTGGATATTCCAAGCCTTCAAAAATATCCATCAATTTCATTTGAGTTGAGTGATCATGCATAATAATTTTAAAGGTAGTTTGGAGGCCATAAGTTGATTACTTACACAGTTGGATGTCAAATAAAAATGTTGAACTTTGCAACTGTTTTGCGAATATTATTTAACAGTTTAATGGAACAGTTAGGTGGTAGACAAGGTACGTGACATTGCTGACAGTGGATGAACTGGAGGATTGTCTAGACTTGGACATATTTCTTCTCAAGGTATGGTTGGTTATATAGACATGGATAATTTTGAAGGTGTTGCAGGGATTGTTTGTAGTGTGGACTATGATCATCCTAGTCCAGTATCCATATTAGAAGCTTCTTTCTTAAATGAAAGTTATAACTCAACAGAGAGCTTGGGTGGTACACATGGTAAGCAACTTTGACATTTTTCAAATTTGTTGTTTACCCAATTATATATCTAATTGAATTTACAATCATGGTAATTTCATCTAGGATATTGGCCAAATGTAGCCTCTCTTTTCTTGACAGATTAGATTATCATCTGATTAAACAAGTATTGTACTTATTGCAATTTCTCTCTAAGTCATGGGTCCAAATAGATTGTGTTCATGGGTCCAAATAGATTGTGTTCATGGGTCCAAAGAGTCACTGTGCACACGTTCAACTTGTCTTTAGTACTTCCATGCGATGTACTTTTCATTTCCCATACTGATTGATTAGTATTCATTTCCCATTTTCCATACTATTCATTTCCCAGTTGATTGCTATCTGCACCGAGAGCTGCTACAACCCAGGCCATTCTAAGAACAAAATTTAGTGATTCCCATAAGAAGTCCTTAACAAAAATTAATTGTAAAATGCAATCAAGAAAGCTTGACAATATAATGTTGGGCATATTTTGAAAGCCTAATGTGTAGTCGTCCGCTATTACTCGTATGTTCCATATTTAAAGTTAGCATTTGATCATGTATGTGACTTATCTAGATGAAAGAGTGCTTGCTAACTTGGGTAGATAATTTTCACTGCAACAGTTTTTGTCTCCTAGTAAATTGGGCCTTCCATTCCACATTCTTTTGGCCATTCTGCATACTTGTTTTCTGTTGATGTATTTGTAACTTCGGAATGTATTTCATATATGTATATTGTATTCCTATAGATATGTTATTATTCCTCTATATGGAAGTGTTTGTATTCCTATAGAGATGTTATTATTCCTTTATACGGATGTGTCGTCATTTATATTGTAAGTTTCGTAACTTATACTTGATGGGTTATTAGACAACCTTGTTGGGGTCAGCCCTGTATAAGTCATGTGGGTTAAAGGGTTATTAGACCACCCTATTGGGGGTCAACCCTGTCAGCATTATGTTATGTGGTTAAGTTAAGGCCGACCTAGTAAAGGTTATTAGGCAAGCCAAGTCAAGTATAAATAGAGTGCGGGAGGCACTCTATTTGATCATTCACTTTCTCACTCATACTCTCATTGGAGAGTGGCGCACTTGTGGAGGAGGAGAAGTTACTGCTAGGAGAAGACTATCTCTTATTCTTGGGTTGTATCATTGCTCTATCTATCTCTGAGGAAGTTGTGGGGTTTTTCACCATTATGGTTTTCCCCAGTGAAACTCTGTGTGTCTATTGTCTATTGTGTGCTTGCATTATTATGTCCATGATTGATATTATGTAGATATGTTATACATGTTGTTCTCTCAGTTAAGATCCTAGATCAGATTGAAGTAAATTCTTAAAAACTAACATGGTATCAGAGCTAGCCTGAAAGAAGGCATGGTATGGCATTTATGACACTTGTTGCACTTGCGAAGCTAAGGCTTGATATAGCAAAAACCCATCATCGTAGCAATTTCGCTATAAATCCAATTTGGAGAAGTTTCGGGATATGAAACTTTTACAGGTCGAAGATAAGATCCCAATGTACCTTTTTTATAGAGCACAACTTCTAATTCGTTGTACTTTGTGTTTTATGATCTGTACAATCTAGGGTTTCTGTCTTTTCCAGATCTCAGTCATAAACAGGTGACCTAGGAAAAAGGGTCACAACTTGGGATAGGAAGCTCCAAATGAAATTTTGTAAAAAGTGATAGGTAGGGCATGGATTGAAGTTTCTCAGGTAAGGTTTTCAGAGGCCGAAATTGAACTAGTGACACGTGGCACTCCGTACAAGTTCGCTCTCCTGGTTTATCCCATAAAAGGGTCACGTTGCGACACTTGGAATAACTCCCTCTCAGAGAATCCATTTTAGGCCAGAACTGTGGGGTTGGAAATTCAATAGGTCAAGATACCATAGGTAGAATTTTCAGACCCTATAGATCTGAAATTTCTAAGTTACACTAGAAAAAATCAGGTGCATATTTCTGTCAAAACGGAATTGAATTTTGAGCACCTTCATTCATGGCTCCGAGAATTTAGGGTTTCGAAGAATGTTGGAATTTTTTGTATCAGAGACCACGGCTAGATAATCCTCATCAAAATCGAAATTTAGGGACCAAGATCAAATTTTTTGGTTGGGTAGAAGGCCAGGCTTGATCAAACCCTAGTTAAGGACTTTGATCGAAAAAGTAAAAAATTAGGGCTTCTGCAAAAATGGGAATTTTTTGAAATCTGTGACCATAGCTGGAAGCTACTTGGAAAAATCAAAGTTTAGAGCTTTGTATCAAACTATTTGGTTGGTTGAAGTCTGGGAAACTCAAACCCTAATTCAGGGTCCTCCCTAGTGAATATGAAAATCTAAAAGGCAATTTTAAGGGGTGAAACTTTGCAGTTTTCAAATTCTAAGTATACTAGCTTGACCAGCTCAGAAAGGCACATCTTTCTATCCTTTCAGAAGTTTGAAATTCAAAGTTTGAATTTTTAGGGTTTCTCTGACAAACCCTAATCCAGCTCCAGATCCAGTTTCTGCAAATCAAAGTGGATTGGGTTAATCCTAGAAGAGAATGGATTGGTCACTTGCATAAGTGAATAAGTTCCTATTTTCAGAGGGAGATGAGACTAAGACCTTACATAAGAATATTACAAGCAATCTCGACATGTATGACTTATCCAAGTATGTTTCGAGATCTGTTCATGATTAAGTTTATGGTATGTTTGTCTTCATTGAGGTTAGTACAATCTTGATTAAATTTAGACTTGTTGTATCACCTTAATAAAATTATGAATGCAGATATTCATTGATTACGTTTTTGACACTTATGATTGTATTAATGCATTGTGGTGTTGTATGAGGTTGATGTTGTCCGCTAACATTAAAGGTACATCAAGAACGACAAATCATGTTCTAGTTCAAGAACATATGACCATGGTGACATGAAGACAAAGATTCATCCATTATCATGGATCACATAGAAGCTCTACTTACGAGGTATGCATAATTTGGTTCTACAATGCTTAACCTATGATATATGCAGGTTGCTAGCACAAGTCATTGAGGAAACAAGAAGACATCATGTGGTTATGTTAGACATAACTAATTAACACATTAATCCAGGTATGTTTTTCCTATATCAAGTTAGAATCCTACCTTGTGATAGGATCTCTTATATAAGCATACTTGGTATGACTGATAATGATTATTCATGAAGCTATAGGTTTGAGTAATCATGGGTTTAGGTATATTATGTTTCTTACTTTAATTAATGATATGACTAACCAGAAGAGTCCTATGGTCAAATAAGAATTTGCATGAGTAAAGGAAGTACTCCACGAAACCTTGAATACTAGTGCTTATCTGTGTATGAAATGATCTTGACCATACATGTTTAAGATTACTTAGAATCATAATGTTTTATAGTATTGAGATTATACTAATGAATGTATGATTGCGTATGAGACCTCGAGGATAACACAATGATGATACTAGTAAGTATGTATAATGATCGAGGATGGATATAAGGACAAGTAATCTAGGAAGCAAAGATCAAGAGGGAGCACACTCAGTAGTTCATGCAAGGAAGCAAATATTGAGAGGGAGTCCACCCTACAACCAAACAAAGATAAGTATTTGAATGGTCATTTCTTGCATACTTGTTTGTTTAAATAATATTGTTCAATGATGTATATTCTTATGTTCCTAGACTTAGGGTGTGTATTATGCATATTAGAATAATTGCATTAATGAATAGTATACTACTAATATGCATGTGATGGGTAAGTGGGCTATGGCACTGTACAACATTCCAT
The DNA here is from genome assembly GCA_027924585.1 of Larix kaempferi. Taxonomy (NCBI): domain Eukaryota; kingdom Viridiplantae; phylum Streptophyta; class Pinopsida; order Pinales; family Pinaceae; genus Larix; species Larix kaempferi. Next base: position 2,787,630 of record BSBM01000937.1, read on the forward strand.
TGCTACTTATCTAGAATGAAACCTCTTTGCTGACATGTTGGGAGTTGTGCACACTCTTAACAATGTTCTGGTAGAGATTGGAAGGCATCTAGAAAGTTACGGGATATGGATAAATGTTGTATTGAAGCATTGGCTAAAATAATTGCATGATTGTATGACATATTTCTTTATGTGTAAGAATTTGTTCTGAAAACTATGAGATGTTTCTAATCATGCAATTTAACTTGCTTTGTAGGAAATATCATATACCATCACCTACAAAATAATGACTACAACATTTGTTCCAGCAACAAAGCTATCTATTGAAGATATTGAAGTTCCTAGAATGCGAGATGAAGTAATGGAAGAATACCATGATTTGTCAATCATGAAGAAATATGTTTGGGATGTGGTCCCAAGACCTGAAGGGAAGTTTGTTGTGACTTCCAAGTGGATCTATAAGATCAAGCATGCTGCAGATGGTAGAATGGAGAAATACAAAGAGAGGTTGTAGCTCGTGGCTCCTCCCAAAAAGAGGAATTGACTATGAAGAGACTTTTGCACCTGTAGCCAGATACACTTCCATTAGATCAGTACTTGCTCTGGCTACAGTGATGAAATGGAAGGTACACCAGATGGATGTCAAGACAGCTTTCTTGAATGGTGTAGTTGAAGAGGAAGTGTATGTGGAGCAGCCACTCGGGTTTGAGACACATGCCCAAGAGTCACATGTGTGCAAACTGAAGAAATCCTTGTATGGCTTGAAGCAAGATCCTAGAACTTGGTATGGTAGGATAGACATCTTTCTATCCAGTTTGGGCTTTGCTAAGAGTAAAGGAGATTCCAACCTTTACTACAAGGTTGAGGAAGTAAATCTTGTGATACTACTCGTGTATGTGGATGACCTGTTTGTAACAGATGAGGATAGATTGATTGTCGACATGAAGAGGAAGCTTGCTGTTGAGTTCGAGATGAAGGACTTGGGGATGATGCACTATTTTCTAGGCATGGAGGTGTGGCAGAGTGCAGATGGAATCTTCATTGGACAAGGGAAGTATGCAGTAGAGATCCTAAAGAGGTTCAGGATGATGGACTGCAAGGCCATGGCCACACCTATGGCATCGAACTTGAAGCTTCTGTGTGATGTTTCATCTGATATGGTTGATGTCATTGTGTATCGTCAAATGATTGGGTCCTTGATGTACCTGATGAACACATTGAGCCAATTCCCGGCAAATCCCAGAATTGTTCACCTGGTTGCTGTAAAGCATATTCTGAGGTACCTGAAGGGTACAATTGATTATGAGCTCAAGTATGATGCGAATCAAAAGTTTAACCTGCAGGGTTATGTTGATTCAGACTGGGCAGGCAGTGTTGTAGATAGGAAGAGCACTTCAGGGTGTTGCTTCAGCATGGGATCAGGTGTGATATCTTGGTTTAGTAGGAAGCAGTCCTACGTAGCACTGAGTATAGCAGAAGTTGAGTATGTTGTAGCTTGTTCGGCTAGTTGTGAGGCAGTATGGCTGAGGAAGCTACTGTGTGAGTTATTTGATCTTCCGTTGGATGCTACTAGTATCTTTTGTGACAACTAGAGTTGTGTGAAGCTGTCCAAGAACCTGGTGTTCCATGATCGGTCGAAGCACATAGAGATCAAATATCACTATATTAGGGATATGGTGCAGAGAGGACTAGTGAAGCTCCTATATATTGCGACGGATGAGTAGGTTGCAGATGTGCTGACGAAGCCACTAGCCAGATTGAAGTTCGAGTACTTCAGAGAGAGGCTTGGTGTTCTTCAGATTGATGACACTTCGAGGAAGAAGTGATGGACACATTCGTAGGAGCCATTCCAAGCATGGTTAGGGGAGGATCCTTCCCATGGCTGTGGATGTAAGTGTTGGATGATAAGCACCAGGACGATGCTCCAATTACTACTCTATATATGCAGCATGTTGGATACTTGTGATGATCAGTTGGATCATGTATATGTATATGAATCATGTTGGATGCTTATTATGATCAGTTGGATCATGTATATGTATATGCATCATGTTGGATGCTTGTTATGATCAGTTGGATCATGTATATGTATATGCATCATGTTGGATGCTTGTTATGATTAGTTGGATCATATATATGTATATGCATCATGTTGGATGCTTGTGATGATTAGTTGGATCATATATTTGTATTTGTATTAGGTGGATACATTATATGATCAGGTAGATCATGGATGATGATATGTATTAGGTATGCATCAGGTGGATGCATTGTATGATCAAGGTGATCATGGTTGATGTGTTAAATTTTGAGCATTAATTCACAATACTCTAGGATCTTCACTGGGAGAATAACATATACAGTATATCAATGCATAACAATCACAATAGGCATCACAAGCATCACAAGAATCAAAAGCATGAGAGACAAGAGACACAGAGTTTCCGTGGGGAAAACCCTAAGGTGAAAAACCCCACAACTTCCTCAGAGATAGAGAGAGCAATGGCTCAACCAAAGTAAAACCAAAATACACTTGAGATAGTCTCCTAGAAGTAGTTGATCCTCCTCCTCACTAGTGCACCACTTTCTGAGTGAGAGAGAGATGACTTTCCGAAAATGATCTAAATAGATATCTCCTGATCTCTATTTATACTAACCTATTTTCCCAGTGACCTTATGGGGCCGACTTGTCTAGATAGGTACATCCACAATATAATATATATATATTTCAGGGCCAACCCCACACATGGTGGTCTAATAACCTATCGAAAAGTACACACACTTGCGACACTTGTCAATCCACATGATGACACTTCCTTATAGAGGAATAACACATCTCTAATAAGGGTACAATAAATATATATGAAATACATAGATGAAATACATCCGAAGTTACATATACATCAACACTCCCTCTTAACTAGGAACGTATTTCTCGACACAAATCTACTAGACAAGTCTTCTTCTCGGGATCACCGTCATCATCATCATCACTACTGCTGCTATCTCAACCAATCTATGACTCTACTCGTCATAGGAAGTTCTACAGAGCCAGTCCTTTTTCATACTAGATGTAGGCCCACCACCTACAGGTCTTCATCATCACTGGCCATACTGTGGAAATCTCAGGACTTATTATGTGCATCAAAAAACCTTAAAAGAGTCTCTTGACAAGCAAGAACCCTAAAGAGCATCTAAGGCCTTTTTCATCCTGTCCAGATCTCCAGGACTTACTACATGTGACCCCACCACAAAACCTCGAAAGAGAATCCCAGGACTGATTACGAGCACAAGGCTCAACCTATCGGATCTCCCAGGGCACAAGTTACATGCCATAGGACAAAACCTCGAAAGAGCATCTGCTAGATATCCCAGGGCACAAATTACATGCCATAGGAAAAACCTCGAAAGACTATCTGTAGATCTCCCGGGGCACAAATTATATGTCCTCCCAAGCAAAACCTCGAAAGAGCATTCGCTAGATATCCCAAGGTACAAATTACATGCCATAGGAAAAGCCTCGAAAGACTATCTGCAAATCTCCCACGGCACAAATTACATGCTTATCTGCACAACCTGTTCCACGGCCACAGAGTATCAACCTGATACTCACCATACATCATCCTGATGTACACATGATCATCCTGATCATCATCACTGCAACATCCTGCTGCATGTCATCTGGAGCAACATCTTGAAGCTCGTCATCCATGATCATCCTGATCATACAATGCATCTACCTGATGCATACCAAGTATCTACCTGATACATATCATCATACATGATCCACCTGATCACACAGCATATCCACCCAATACAAATATAAATACATGATACATATCAACATACATGATCTACTTGATCATACAATGTATACACCTAATACATATATAGATACGTGGTCCAAGCATCCAACATGATGCTTATACAAAATACATACACATGATCCAACCGATCATATCCAACATCCAACATGATGCGTACATACATATGAATGATCCAACTGATCATATCCAACATCCAACATTATGCGTACATACATATGAATGATCCAACTGATCATATCCAGCATCCAACATGATGCGTACATACATATACATATAAACGATCCAACTAATCATATCCAGCATCCAACATGATGCATACAAAGCAGAAACCGGAACATCATCCTGATGCTCATCATCCAGCGCTTACATCCACAGCCATGTGAAGGATCCTCCTTCCAACATGATTGGAATGGCTTCAGCAAATGTGTCCATCACTTCTTCCTCGAAGTGTCATCAATCCGAAGAACACCAAGCCTCTCTCTGAAGTACTCGAACTTCACCCTATCTAGTGGCTTCGTCAGCACATCTGCAATTTGCTCGTCCGTTGCAACATATAGGAGCTTCACAGCTCCTCTCTGCACCATATCCCTGATATAGTGATATTTGATCTCTATCTGTTTCGACCTGTCATGAAACACTGGGTTCTCGGACAGCTTCACACAACTCTGGTTATCACAGAAGATACCAGTAGCATCCAACGGGAGATCAATTAATTCAGACAGTAGCTTCCATAGCCATATTGCCTCACAACTAGCTGAATGGGCTGCAACATACTCCGCCTCAGCTGTACTCAGTGCTACACAGGATTGCTTCCTACTAAACCAAGAGATCACACCTGATCCCATACTGAAGCAACACCTAGATATGCTCTTCCTATCTACAACACTGCCAACCAAATTTGAATCAACATAGCTCTGCAGGTTAAACTTTTGATTCACCTCATACTTGAGCCCATAATCCACTGTACCCTTCAGGTACCTCAGAACATGCTTTACAGCAACCAGATGAACACTCCTTGGATCTGTCAGGAACTGACTCAATGTGTTCACCGCAAAGCAAATATCTGGTCTCGTGTTCGTCAGGTACATCAAGGACCCAATCATCTGACGATACATAGAGACATCAACCGACTCAGATGAATCATCACATAGAAGCTTCAAATTCAATGCAATAGGTGTGGCCATGGCCTTGTAATCCATCATCCTGAATCTCTTCAGGATATCTACTATGTACTTCCCTTGACCAAGGAAGATCCCACCTACACTTTGCCACACCTCCATACCTAGGAAATAATGCATCATTCCCAAAGTTCTTCATATCGAATTCGGTAGCAAGCTTCCTCTTTGTATCACACCAAGTTCTGGGAGCTTGTTACAAGCGATACAAGGATTTCTTCAATCTGCACACATGTGACTCCCTGTCAGTTCTTGGGACTACATCCCAAACATCTTCTTCATGATCGACGGATCATGGCATTCCATTTCTTCATCCCAGATCCTGGGAACTTGAATATCTTCAATATCTTTAATATCTTCAATATCTTCAATAGATATCTTTGTTGTTGGAACAAATGTTGTAATCCTTTTGTAGGTGAAGATATACAGTCTTTCCTACAAAACAAGTTAAATTGCATGATTAGAAACATCTCATAATTTTCAGAACAAATTCTTTACACATAAAGAAATATGTCATGCAGTCATGCAATTATCTTAGCCAATGCTTCAATACAACATTTATCCATGTTCCACAACTTTCTAGATGCCTTCCAATCTCTACCAAAACATTGTTAAGAGTTTGCACTACTCCCAACATGTCAGCAAAGAGGTTTCATTCTAGATAAGTAGCACTGGAAGGTTGTACAGTGCCATAGGTCACTTACCCATCACATGCATATTAGTAGTATACTGTTCATTGATGCAATCATTCTAATATGCACAATACGTCTCCTAAGTCTAGGAACATAAGCATAATATTATTTAAACAAACAAAATAGGCAAGAAATGATAATTGAAATACTTATCTTTGTTTGTTTGTTGGGTGGACTCCCTCTGAGTCTTTGCTTCCTCGTAGGAGCTGCTGAAGTAGCTTCTTCTACACCTTTATGTTGTGGAATGAACGAAGATGGTCAACTCCCTCTGAAAATATGCATCCTTGCAGGAGCTGCTAGATTGTGCTCCCTCTTGATCTTTGCCTCCTGGATTACCTATCCTTGAACTTATATTCACCCTTGCTGACATCAATCTTCTTGAACCCTGGAAAGTATATTCTATAAGCCTTCGAGCTTTCACTGTAACCCACAAAGATACCCTTCTTTCCTGAAGGATCTAGTTTAGTCCTCTTTTCCTTTAAGACATGAGTGTATACTGGACAACCAAATATTTTGAGATGGCTGACTTCAAGTTTCTTACCAGAAAAGATCTCTTCTGGTGTCTTGTTGTCCAATATCTTGTGGGGAGTTCTGTTCTGCACATATACAGCTGTTCTAGCTGCTTCTGCCCATAGATGCATAGGTAGATCCTGGTCATGTAGCATTTCCCTTTCTACTTCCATGATTGTTCTGTTCTTCCTTTCTGCAAAGGAGCAGTCAACTCCCTCTTAATCCCCGAATCACTACAAAGCTTCTTGAAGTCACCTGAGGTGAATTCTCCACCATTGTCGGATCTGAATGTTTTTATCTTCTTGTCAGTTTGATTCTCCATCAAGGTTTTGAATTCCTTGAATTTATCAAACACCTCATCTTTGTTCTTCAAGAAGTATACCCAAGTCTTCCTTGACAAGTCATCAATAAATGAGACATAGTAACATACCCACTTAGAGAACTGGATGACATAGGACCACATACATCTGAGTGGATGATTTCCAGGATGTCTTTTGCCTTGCTTTCATTGCTTGGGAAAGCCTTATTAATGTTCTTACCTTTTTGCACATCCTTTGCAAACACCTTCATGTTTGGTCTTGATTTCAGGAAGACCCTCTACAGCCTTGCTTGCAATTGGAAGTTCCCTATAGTGCATATGAGCAAGTCTTCTATGCCAAAGTTCACTTGGCTCCATGGATTCATATACCATGGCATGTTCAAGTTGTCCCTTCAATTTATACAAACCTCCCTCTTGCTCTCCAATCACTACTGCATCATTTATGTTCTTTCCCTTTGGTCACATTAGGATTTGGCCATCCACAAATGCAACCCTCATACCTTTTGCATCCAATGCATAGATGGTGAGTAGGTTCTTCTTGAGCCCAGGTACATAAAGGACTTCTTTCATCTTCAAGGATTTTCCAGAATCTAGGTTGTAGGATGTTTCACTACTTCCTTTGATTGGGTATTGATAATCATCCCCAAGTTTCACCTTATGGGGTGATTCATGTTCAGCTAGATTCACAAAAGATTCCTTAAACCCAGTCATGTGTTTGGAAGCCCCACTGTCAATAAACCAATCATTACAACCATGGGAGATAGTACCTGTGAGAGCAGAAATTAGAACATATTCTTCTTCACTTGATGAGTCATCATCACTATCACTTTCTGCCTTAGCCTTCTTCTTTGGGGGTTCATCATCTTCAGCAGCATGAGCATGATATCTTCTTTTGTTATTCTTCTTCTTCTTATTGAAGCTGTTGTTGTTGTCTTTCTTCTTCTTGGGACAATCTGAAGCAAAGTGTCCCTTCTCATTGCAATTGAAGCATTTGAGATCTTTCTTATCTTTATGATAATGGTGGTGTGAGAATATCCTGTTATGAGATGATTCCTTCTTGGACTTTCCTTTCCTGGCATGTGCTATGAGAGCTTGATCTTCATTCCCCATCTTTTCTTCTTGGGCCACAAGCCTAGCTTCTTCTTGAGAGAATTCTTCCCGCAATCTGTTGAAGGAGATCAACTTCTTCCTTGCACAAATTCCTTGAATAAAGGAATCCCATGACCTAGGTAGGCCATTTAGAGTGGTCATCACCACTTCACCATTCTCTACCATTTCATCCACTGCTTCTAGTTGTTTGTTGATCTGGGAGACCCTTGAAAAATAAGATTGAATGGTTTCTCCATTCTGAAACTTTACTCCTTTCAATTGGTTCCCCAGGGTCATCTTTCAATTTATGTTCTTCCCTTCAAATAACTTGGTCAAAGAGTCAAACATCTCCTTGGGTGTCTTTAGAGAAGACACATGGGGTATGAGATGGTCATTGATAGAATCAGCAATGATTCTCTTTGCCTTGACCAAGTTTTTCTTATGCAATACCTTAGCCTCTTCATCCTCTGGGATAGGGATGTCTTCTTTTACATATGAGTTCAACTCATTCTCTTCCAGGATTAACCCAATCCTATACTTCCAAGATCGGAAATTATCAGCTACTTCAAGCTTATCCTCAAGCTTGGTGTGGTGAGACATCTTAAAGAGTACTTCAAATGGAAATAGAAAAGATTTAGGTCTTACCACTTGAAATGCTGAAAACTGGATCTGGTCCCATATTAGGGTTTGTCGAAAAAACCCTAAAAATTCAAAATGTGAATTTCAATTTTATGAAAGGATAGAAAGATGTGCCGTGATGAGCTGATCAGCCTGGTGTATTCAGAATTTGAGATCAGCAAAGCTTTACCCTTTATATTTGCCTTTTTGTCCTCCTGGGCTCACTAGGGAGAGCCCTGAATTAGGGTTTGAGTTTCCAGGAGATATACCCAGCCAAAAATCTTGATCCAAAGCTCTAAACTTCGATTTTTGAAAGGCGCTTCTAGTTATGTCTTCAGATTTCATAAATTCCTATTTTTGTGGAAACCCTAATTTGTAGGGCCAAATCTGAAAATGCTCAGAATTGAATTCTGATGGGACAGATAGATTCTCCTTGATGAGTAGAGTCAATATACTATACTCCTTTTCCAAACTATTTGGAGAGAAACCCAATAAACAAGAAACTCAAGTCTCTGTCACTGCAAAATGTTTTCTTCTCAAGTTAGCTCTGATACCATGTTAAATTTTGAGCATTAATTCACAATACTCTAGGATCTTCATTGAGAGAATAACATATACAGTATATCAATGCATAACAATCACAATAAGCATCACAAGCATCACAAGAATCAAAAGCATGAGAGACAAGAAACATAGAGTTTCCACGGGGAAAACCCTAAGGTGAAAAATCCCACAACTTCCTCAGAGATAGAGAGAGCAATGGATCAACCAAAGTACAACCAAAATACACTTGAGATAGTCTCCTAGAAGCAGATGATCCTCCTCCTCACTAGTGTACCACTTTTTGGGTGAGAGAGAGATGACTTTCCGAAAATGATCTAAATAGAGATCTCCTTATCTCTATTTATACTAACATGTTTTCCCAATGACGTTATGAGGCCGACTTGTCTATCTAGGTACGTCCACAATATAATATATACATTTCAGGGCCGACCCCACACATGGTGGTCTAATAACCCATCGGCAAGTACACACACTTGTGACACTTGTCAACCCACATGATGACACTTCCTTATAGAGGAATAACACATCTCTAATAAGGGTACAATAAATATATATGAAATACATAGATGAAATACATCAGAAGTTACATATACATCAACATGATGAGCTTTAGGATGTTGCTTCAGATGATATGTATCAGGTGGATACATTGTATGATCAGGATGATCATGGATGATGAGCTTCAGGATGTTGCTCCAGACGATATGCATCAGGATGATGCTATGACGATGATCAAGACGATCATGCAATGATGACATGCATTAGGATGATGCAGTGATGATGATCAGGATGATCATGTACATCAGGATTATGTATGGTGAGTATCAGGTTGATACTCTATGGATGTGGACAGGTTGTGCATACAAGCATATAATATGGCCCTGAGAGGTTTGCAGATACTCTTTCGAGGTTTTTCCTATGGAAAATAATATGGCCCTGGGATATCTGGAAAATGCTCTTTCGAGATTTTTCTTGGGAGGACATGTAATATGGCCCTAGGAGATTCGATAGGTTGGGCTGTGTGCCCATAATAAGTCCTGGGATTCTCTTGCGAAGGTTTGTCCTATGGCATGTAATATGTCCCTAGGAGATCCGATAGGTTGGGATGTGTGCTCGTAATAAGTCCTGGGATGCTCTTGCGAGGTTTTGCCATGACCACATGTAATATGTCCCTAGGAGATCCGATAGGTTGGGTTGTGTGCCCGTAATAAGTCTTGGGGTGCCCTTGCGAGGTTTTTCCATGACCACATGTAATATGGCCCTGGGAGATCCAATAGGTTTGGCTATGTGCCCGTAATAATTCCTGGGGTGCTCCTACGAGGTTTTGTGGTGACCACATGTAATATGTCCCTGGGAGATCCTATAGGTAGAGTTGTGTTCTCATAACAGCCTGGGATTCTCTTGCGAGGTTTTGTGGTGAGGCCACATACAATATGTCCCTGGGAGATCCTACAAGTAGAGTTGTGTGCTCATAACATCCTGGGATGCTCTTGCAAGGTTTTGTGACGCACATAATAAGTCCTGAGGATTCCACAGGCTGACCAGTGATGAAGACCTGTAGGTGGTGGGCCTACATCCAGTATGAAAAAGTACTGGCTCCGTAGAACTTCCTATGACGAGTACATTGGATATTGATTGAGATAGCAGTAGCCATGATGATGATGATGATTCGATGACGATGATCCAAAGAAGAAGACTTGTGCTAGCAGATCTATGTTGAGAAATACCTTCCTAGTTAAGAGGGAGTGTTGATGTATTTGTAACTTCGGAATGTATTTCATATATTGTATATATGTATGTTATTATTCCTCTAGACGGAAGTGTTTGTATTCCTATAGAGATGTTATTATTCCTCTATACGGAAGTGTCCTCATTTATATTGTAAGTGTCGTAACTTATACTTGATGGGTTATTAGACCACCTTGTTGGGGTCGGCCCTGTATAAGTCATGTGGGTTAAAGGGTTATTAGACCACCCTATTGGGGGTAGACCCTGTCAGCATTATGTTATGTGGTTAAATTAAGTCCGACCTAGTAAATTTTATTAGGAAAGTCAATTCAAGAATAAATAGAGTGCAGAAGGCACTCTATTTGATCATTCACTTTCTCACTCATACTCTCATTGGAGAGTGGTGCACTTGTGGAGGAGGAGAAGCTACTGCTAGGAGAAGACTATCTCTTATTCTTGGGTTGTATCATTGCTCTATCTATCTCTGAGGAAGTTGTGGGTTTTTTCACCTTTATGGTTTTCCCTAGTGAAACTCTGTGTGTCTATTGTCTCTTGTGCGCTTGCATTATTATGTCCATGATTGATATGCTATAGATATGCTATACATGTTGTTCTCTCCATTAAGATCCTAGATCAGATTGAAGTAAATTCTGAAAAACTAACATTTTCACTGCAAGTAAACAATGCACAAAACTGTAGTGTTGCACTTAATAGAGTAGGCTTCTATTTCGCAACTATTCCCCATTCCCCATACTTGTGGTAGAAAATATTAAATCCTAAAGGGAAGGATATAGATAGATGAATGGATTGATCAATATTAATTTCCCATACTGATTGATCAGTGTTCATTTCCCATTTCCCATACTGTTCATTTCCCAGTTGATTGTTGTCTGTACCAAGAGCTGATACAACCCAGGCCATTCTAAGAAGAAAATTTAGTGATTCCCATAAAAAGTCCTTACCAAAATTTTATTGTAAAATGCAATCAAGTAAGCTTGACAATATAACCTTGGGCATATTTTGAAAGCCTAATGTGTAGTCGTCCGCTATTACTTGTATGTTTAATATTTAAAGTTAGCATTTGATCATGTAAGTGACTTATATAGATGAAAGAGTGCTTACTATTACTAACTTGGGCAGATAATTTTCACTGCAACAGTTTTTGTCTCCTAGTAAGTTGGGCCTTCCATTCCATGTTCTTTTTTCCATTCCCCATACTTGTTTTCACTGCAAGTAAACAATGCACAAAAATGTAGTGTTACACTTAACAAAGTAGGATTCTATTTCGCAACTCTTGCATGTATGAACCATAAATGTTTCTAGTAGGACTCTTAAGCATATTATTGCTTAGAATATTTTAAAGCACTCTTTTTCCATATTGTTACATCACTACATGGATTTTCGACATTTGGAAGAGCTGGATGATGATTACCTTGTAATCTTCACATTAGTGGATTCCACCCCCCTTTGGAAAGATTTATATTTCCTTTCTGTATTTCCTTGTCAATCCCTTGAAACAATGCTGGATAATCTAGGTCACCATTTATACAGTCTATATTTAATAGCTCACCCATTGGTCATGATTTAATGATTCTCCTAATAATTCGTAGAGCGGCAAGTCACCCTCCATAACTAACCCTTTCTATGACATGTCTGAGAATCCATCCATTTGTGTAATGAACCTTCAACCACTTCCTTTCTCGATACATGCTATAGCAATTCTGTCAATGCCATCAACCTCCAAATCTACTTAATGCTTGTGAAAAGTCTAAGTGCGAAAATGCACTCCATGCATGCAAAAAGGGATGCCATTACCTTTGAATACACACCTGAAGAGGTCTAATGAAAGGTTCACGCATAAATCTCATGAAAATCCATCTCCCATCACTATAATGCAAATTAAGTGCTAAGAATCTCCATTGTTCGCTTAAGAAAAATCCAATTCTGGGCCCAAAAACAAAGTATTGAACCAGCCTGAGTTGGATTTTCAAAATGCTTACACATACATATTAAATGCACATGTATTTGAATACAAAGTCACATTCCTGTATAATTTTACATGGTTCACAACCCTATAGCTTCATAATTCATCAATTATGTTCTCTGATGAGATTTATAGAATGCCAAAATGGCATTAGTTGTTTCATCATCTTCAGCATATATGAATTAATCTTGACAAAAAATCAGCCCAGCTCAAATTATGAACTCAAACGATGAAATTAATCATGGATATGAAATATTCAACCATTCATGATGTTCCATTTATGATGTTCCAATAAATGACTTATGTTGCAAGATGAGATAAAATACGTATTCATCTATTTTTGTATGGCTTATCTATGTTTTTTAATTTTATCAACTAATTCCTTATTGACATGAAATTAATTTAATGTAGTGGGTAGAATGGTGAGAGTTTTATTAATAAGCATGTTTATGAGTGATGGATCAATTTCTCCATACAATTTTAGTGTATGAAATGTATTTCCATTGTGAGAGTTTTCCAGAATTTTCCTAGTATTCAATATTCTTCTCAATGTCTCAAACTTTCCTCACAATTCATCCTCAAGGAAATGAATCAATTTTGAAAGAGGAGCCAACCATTTTATAAATAGTAGTGTATCCACTTCAAACATTCATTGTGGGATAATCAAATACTAAACTTATATGGTGTTAGTTTGATGCTCTGTTTGCAAGTTATTTGTTGATGGAATTTGAGAGCCCATTTTTCACTTACTTCTAGACCTCCATCTTTGTTCATAGTCTTTGGATTCTTAACTATTTTTAGGGCCTTGCCTAACACATGTGTAAAATTATGCTCTTCTTTCACAACAATTTGAAAATTCTCCAAACAAAAGTGGTACTTGGTCATTGAGAGTGTGGATTGTGAAGAAAGAATTACACTTGCGGCTAAGATAACTATCATCGAAATGTTAATTAATCTTGCATCTCAATTTGGTTTGGAATTGTAACAAATGTAGGTAAAGGGTGATTTTCTTACTGACATATTAGATGAGGAGGTCAACATGGAGCAACATGAAGGCTTTATTAAAGTTGGAAAGGAGCATCTTGTCTTCAAGTTTAAGAAATTTTTCTATAGGTTGAACTTTGAAGCAAGCACCAAGGGCATTGTATTCCTGCATTTATAACTAGATGTGAATTTGAGCACGATTTGTATGTAAAGCATGAGGATGATGAAATTCTTGTAATTGTACGTGTTGACAATCTCAGCATTACAGATAGTGATACTTCAAAGATCAACTCTCATAAAAGGCAACTTTGTGAATCTTTTGAGATGTCAAATTTTTGTCTTCATTAATATAGTAAATATAGTATTGGTATGGAGATGTGGCAAAAGAGTAGCAAAATTTTTGTATCATAATCTAAGTATGCATATGATTGCTTGAAAAAACTTTCATATAGAGGATTGTAAGCCGATGGATTACTCTCATGGAAGAAAGTATCAAATTTTCTAAGGAGATGGATGGAAATATTTCTGATGCTACTTTCTATAGGCAGTTTGTGGAAAATCTGATTTTTTTGACTCCTACTAGTCTTGATGTTGGTTATGTCATTGGTATGGTGTCTGCATGTATGGGTGCTCCTCTCATGTCTTATTGCAAACCTTCGAGGTGTAATTGAGCAATGTTATCAAAACCTTAAAAAAATTGGTTGAACCTGTTGATCGGACTGGTTTTGGGGTGTTTATGGTGGAACTTTCCATTCAAATTGAAAATTATTGGTGTCTTACGGAGTTGGATGGTTCCATACAGTGCCATATGGGTGTTCATGAGCCCACTAAGTTCACCTATCCACTGGATTGTTCTCCATAACAACTTAGCATACAAATCCCTCTTCTTGTTCGAGATCGGACTTGTAAAGATAATTTGTAATGATATTGACAAAAACATGCTTGATTTCTTATTCTTTAATGTGCATCAAGTCAAAAACCAATTGCCTCCATGGTTCCTAATATTATGCTCACTCTTGGATCATAAAATGCTCAACAAAAATCTTCTTCCACTTTCAAATGTGTAGCAACCTTTAAGAAGGACTTCTTCTTATCTAGTCCTTTTGAATTAGGTGACTTCCAAGCATCCTCAGGTATGACATAAATGTTTGAAACCTGCATCCAATCACTTCCCCAAACTTTTCAGTAGCTGTAATATCCACGTCTATGAAGCTTTTGACAAAAGTCGTTGTTCTTTGTACATAGTAAATGATTTGCCTCTAGCGAAATAGGATTCAATAAACACATATGACCAGGTGTTGTATACCAACGAAACTAGGGATAACTCCAAATTAAAGTTTAGGTCACCCAAGTTTAGCCTGTGATGCAACTTATGTGTTTATGAAAAACCATTATAACCTCAAGTCCACCATCGACACACAATGGAAACCCATTTTGATAATTATCAAAGTCTCTTTTCATCACAAATAGCAAGAGCTTAGAGAATCAAACATTAAAATCGAGCCCATGCATGCCAATTTCCATATCAAGATAGCTAGAAGCGAATACAGACCTGGACGCCCTGCTATACCTGTATTTAGGTTCACTATCACTTGGCATTGTTTATACCATTGTATTTGATGAAGACAAATATAACACTCTGTAAATTTGATTATGAAACTCATGACTTTGTGACTGTATCTGAAAAAGTATTCATGAATATGCTAGTATCTATCTTATGGAGTGTAACATTGATGTTGTCTTGAAAGAAACTTCTTGTTTTTCAGCTAATGTCCAAAATTACACAATCAAATCCCCGCTACCAAAACCTTTTAATAAATAATTTTCCCATTGTGAGACTCTGCAAAATCTTTCATCTTTGAATGGCTCATCATTGATCACACTTCCATCTACATTTTAAGGTGAAAAGGAGGTGACTTGGTGTTTAAATTTGGCGTTTTTCTCTGTATTCTCACCACCTGAGTGATCTTACCTCCTTCACACACCTATGGATGCAATCAATAGCTATTAGCACATCCTTTAGACACTTGCTAGCACACTGTTGCTTCTACTATGATTGGATGGTGATTTCAGATTTTAATGCAATGGGATATATTATACCACATACATGAGGACAAACATACTTCATATGTTTATATACAACGATGTTTCCAGGTTCCGATGCATTTTGCATTACTAATGCTTCACTTGTGCTCTCCTTCTAGGCGCTTTCCTTGGTGCTTGCATGCTCAACTTGACAATTGGTTGATATGGTAAGAGCTTGACTTATGACTTGAACATGACATGAAACGTGGATTTGGAATTTGACTTGGAGATTGGGCTCTAAGCTCAATTTTATGTATTTGGAAAAGCTTTTTAATAAAACAAATTAATAAATATTAAAAAAAAATCAATTATAAAAATGAATTTATTACAATACTTTTAACTATTTTTCCTTTTAATAACAAGAACAATTGGCAAAGTATTTTAATAAAACAAATTAAAAATTATTAAAACAAAATTTATTATAAAAATGTTTTTATTATAATAATTTTAACTATTTTACATTTTAATAACAATAACAATTTAGCTCTCTGAATACAATAAAAAAGACCATAGGTATGAGAGAGCAAAAAAAGACCATAGGTATGACAGAGCAAGACTATATTGCGAGATAAGCCAATTTGTAAACTTGACATAACAATGGTAAATTTTGATGCAAAAGGTTTTAAAATGACAACAAGTTGGTGAATTTGGTGCTTTTAGAGAAAAATGGATAGAACTCGACTCCTTGATGGACATGTACACTTATGACATTCACCCTATTGCGATTTAGCAAGACAAGAGACTTTATGGGAAACTTTTATGAAATCTGATCCTAAGAAGGATTCTTGGTCATTTTTGGCTTCCACTGGATGTTCCCATTGTTAACACCCAAAAAGTGCTCACTAGCTCATTTACCACATTATATGGCTCATTTGTCCATTTTCCTACCATATTTCCATTAAAAATCCCATTAAAAAGCCTCCAAAAGGCCTAAAATGCCTCCAAAAGGCCATAAAACCCTCAAAATAGCCTAAAAAAGGCTAAAAAACCCCCAATTCCTCCAAAAATAGCAAAAATCCCCTAAAAAGGGAATAAAAAATATAAAATAATGAGGAAAAGGAGGAAAAAACCCTATACAGCTGCCCAAAACTATGTGTTTCCTAAAACCATGGGTCAGCACTCCACCACCAAAAAACTATAAATAGGTGATGGAGATCCCTTATTCCATATCCACAATCACAAGCACCCTTACTCTGCCAAAATCTCTCTCGAAACCCTAGTTCACCTTTGAACTATTTTCACCTTGAGAGCCACCTTTGGCCCATCCCCCAACATTGGAGAAGGAGAAGGAGCATTCAGAAGCTTGGAGCATCCTCTTGGACACTGCAAAGGGCTTCACCAACCTTGACACTCAAGGTAACATCAATACAAAGTCATTCTTTCATTTTGGTGTTTAATGCTTCATGCTTGTCTTAGAAATAATTTCATTTTTGTTTTTTGCATAATTAGTTTAATATACTGAACTGCTACTAAGGAGTCCATTCTCCTTAGTAGGTGCTCATTGGCACAAGCTAGGGGTAAAACCCTAGCTACAGTTTTGGCGACTCCCCTAGTTTTCGAATTTCTGGTTTCCGTTTTAAATTTTTTCTTTCGGCTGTCCCTTTCGGCCGCTGCATACCGCGTCTTTTTCCTCTACAGTCGCGTCCCGACCGCGCCTTTCAGGCCTTTACCCGCGATCCGACCGTGGCTCTCAGACTGCTTCCGACGCTCAGTCGGCGGATTCAAGTCTGTTACCTGCGATCTGACCGTGGCTAACCAGCCTGTTTGCCGCGATCTGACTGCGCCGATCGGCCTTGTTCACGCGTCTCGACTGCGGCTTTCTGCCTCTTTCGGGCGTCCCGACTGCGCTTGTCAGCCTTTTAGCCGCGACCCGACTGTCTGTTTTTCCTGTGTTCCTGCGTCTCGACTGCCACTGTTGGCCCGATAGCCGCGACCCGACTGTGCCTTTTCCCCTGTTTCCTGCGTCCCGACTGCAACTATTGGCCCGATAGCCGCGACCTGACCGCCGCTGTTTCCCTCAAACCCGCGGTCGGCCTGTTCTGACCCGCCACAGACCCGCGGTCTGATTTCTGCTCTTTTTCTGTTTTTGAGCCCAGCCCCTCTTGCTGCAATATTTTCTGCATTTGAACAGCCCTCTGTCCCACCTGCAGCCTACTTCCTTACAGCCTTTCTGCAACATAATTTCTGTTCCTTTTACAGAATCTTTTTAAAATTTCAGTATTTTTATTTTCAGAAAATTTTGCCAATTAAAAGAATCAATTTCAGCATTATTGATAGATTGGAAGTTGCCCTCCCTTGTGGCACTTCTGTTTTTGGGTTCAACACCTCACGAGCACACACTCTGTCACATTAAATCAAGTGAGCCTTAAAAAGTACCTAACTAAACCAACATTCTAACCCCACTTGGGGAACACTAAAGAATCATTGTAGTTAGGTAGGATCAGGGGGATAGGCTTCCAATAACACCCCTTGGTCATTTCACTTGAGACATAGTTGTTGTCCAACTAGGGAACCAAAATCCCCTAGTACTTTTTGGCACGGTCACGACCAGTTTATCAGAGGGCCTCTCCCTTAGGAGGGTTGAAGTCGGGAGACTGGTTCCGGAGGCCTGAGTGGAATACCGCACTCCATTCAGTAACCGAAGGGCTACCTTTCGCGGTTCGCGGGATATCCCTGTATAGGGGTATTGCGGTCAACGAACTAAACGGCAGATTCACCTTTCTGGACGTGTCATGAACGGGGTATCTTAGTTGCCATTCTTCTAGGATTGACTACCCGGTATCCCTCCCGGTAGGGGGATATCATAGCCACTTGGCTTTCCTACTCATATTGTCTGACTTGGATTTCATCACCTTGCAGAGGATATGTTTAGTTAAGTCAGAATACTTTTAGCTAGGTGTTTGCATGCTCCTTTACCTCCCTTGGTCTAGTGAGTCCACCATTTTTCTTTTCTAGGAAGCCTGCTGCTTGTTGGTATTCTGACCATCTTTGTTGTTACTCCACCTATTGTAGCACAGCTGTTGCAGTGGGTGTTTTGAGTTGGTTGTTGGCCTGAGTGCCTTGCTTTTAAGCTCTCCTTCTGCACACTCGGTTGCATTAGGATTTTTGAGCTGTTTTCATACTCACCTCAACCCACAGAGATTTAGACACCATCTGTCACCATTGAGTCCCCGAGACATTCTCGGCGCCTCAGGGGCGAGCCCCCACAGCACGGTTCTCTCGACACCACTCGTCATAGATTCCGATCATTGTCCGTTGATACCACTCATCACAGATCTAGAGCCTTGTCACTTGACTCCACCCGTCAGCGACGTAGGTCTCCGTCACCAGATAGTGACGCACCTTACTTTACCTCTGATTCTGACGAAGAGTCTGAGAACCCTATTTATACTGCCCCTACTAGCCCCATGGCTGGCACGACTTCCACTCCATTTGTCATAGGGACCATTGGTGGCATATCCACCACTACTACACCAGTTACTACACCTGTTTTTGGTATGCCCTCCATGGGGCAACCATCTACCGTTCCCCTCACGGTACCTATTCCCACAGCAGGAATACCTATCCCCACTACATCAGTGGCTCACACTACCCATGGTGGTGCTGGACCATCCTCCACTACCTCAGTTCCCCCACTTGGGGGCACCACCCTAAATCTTGTCCCTCCACTTGGGGGCACTGGCCCCAACTTGGTCCATAGCACTACTGTGTCGCAGCCTTCTTCCAGTTTGCCATTCATGGCTAGCCTCAACCTACCTGACCTGGCCAGATTGACCAACGATCCTATTCGACACGACCCTATGTGGCCTCATATGCCTACCAAACTACCCTCTGACATCCCTAAATTCGAGGGTAAGGCCGGTGAGGACCCACAGAACCACATCATGTCTTTCCACCTATGGTGTTCCTCTAACTCCATTGTGGATGACTCTGTTCGCCTCCGTCTCTTACAACGCACCTTTACTGGCTCTGCAGCCAAGTGGTATATTGAGCAGCCTCATGGGACTCACGCCACATTTTCTTCCCTGGCCTCGACCTTCCTGCAGTTCTTCCAGTTGCCAGTCCGCTATGACGCGGGCGTTGAGATCCTTCTATCTTGTAGACAAAACACGGCTACCCATATCACGGACCACATCCATGAGTGGCGTAGACGCCGTAGCTTATGCAAGATTAAACTAGATGACCGTATCTTCCTCGATTGGTTCCTCAAGTCCCTGCTTCCTGTCATCGCTAAGGATGTAGCTTCAGAAAGACCCCAGTCTGAAGAAGAGGCCATCCTTAAGGCACAGCAGTTCGACCTCATTTACGCCCAGTCGGGTTACCTTTATACCATTATACCTGACGCCCCTCGCGGCGAGTCCTCCCATCATGATGCGCCGGGGGCATCCCACGCTGCAGATGGTATCATTGGCCGCGTTTCTTCGCATCCCCAACCATTTTCTATAGCACGTCCTACCCCTGGCCCCGACCTATCGCGGGCTACTTCACAGTCTGGAGCAACCAACTCGTATGCTCCCATGACACATCACCATTCCCATGGGCCCTCATGTCCACCACAGTGCTTCGGGTATGCGACTCCTACTTATGCTCCTCCAGTCGCCCCTCAGCCTTACTACCATCAGCAGGCTGCCCCAGCTCCTGCGCCTTCACCAGCCCCACCAGCTTATTATCCGCCCCAGGCAGCCCCTGCGGCACATCCACAACCGGCTCCGCAGTCCTATCAACAACCCCCTCAAGTTGCTGCACCTGCTCAGCCTCAACCTGCATATCATCCTCCGCAGCCTGCTCCAGCACCTGCACAACCTCAAAATCCACCTGCTGCCCAAGGACAGGTTTACGCCCAACATAACCCGCAGCAAAACCAGAATAACCAACGTAACCAGGGCCAACAGAACCGCGGCAAGGGCCGTAATCGGGGAAACAACCAACCTGCAGACCAAGCTGGTCAACCGGCTAATCCCCCTGACAATAACAATGCGGCACCCGCTAATCAAAACCCTGATCGCCCGCCCAAGCAGGCCAAAAACCCCAATCTCCGAACAAATCACCCTTGTTCTATTTGCGGGGTCTATGGACATTACACCCATGCTTGCCCACACTTGGAGCGAGCTCGGCAGCTTTGGGTTGACGAGGCCCATCGCCAAGGGCATGCGGCTCCCCAAGCACCGCCCAACCCCCCCCCAACCTCAGCAACCCCCTTTGGTGCTGCAAAACCCCTTACCGACCCAAGGCGTGGTGAACACTCAGCCGTTGGCCCCTCAAGCTAACGTGCAACCCCAACAACAACAGATCACCTACGCTGCCCCTGATCAACCCATGTTTGACTCAGGTACCCACCACTTACTGATGATGTCATCAGCTGACGTCAACCTACAGACCCGTCGGAACCAATATGGCTCCACCTCTGAAGCCACTCCCACGGATAAAACTACTAACGCCCACCCCACCGATCAGGCGTTACGTATCCCTCCGCCTCCCACAGACGGCGCTGCGAAAGCACCTCGTTTCCCACTGCGCCGACTCAATAATAACCCTAATGCACGTGCTGCGTCAAACTACAACATTGTAGACGACCTAGCCCAATCTCCCGCAGCCATGTCTGCGTTAGAAGTCTTGAAGAACTGCCCTTCCCAGCGCAAGACTTTACTTTCCGCCATCGGGGGGATTGACCCAACTGATTCACATTTGATGGCGTTTGATTTAGACCAGTCTGAACCACGCCTACCTTCCAGCTTAGCCTTCCAAGTTACAGTCTCCGTTAGGAATCTTGTTATCCATCGGTGCATCATTGACGAGGGTGCTTCCACATGCGTTATGTCTACATTTGTATGGCAGAAACTAGGATCCCCTCCTCTCCAGCAGTCCACCACTGCGTTACGTGCCTATGACGGTCGTTCGGCCCAGCCCCAAGGCCTCCTGCCCAACGTTCCTGTCCAGTTAGGTGGTAAAACAGTTCTTATTGACATAGAGGTAATCAATGCCCAATTGGATTACAACCTTCTACTTGGCCGCAGCTACATGTATGCCATGCGGGCGGTTGCCTCTTCTGTCTTTCGCACCATGATGTTCCCCCATGAAGGACGCGTGGTTAAGATTGACCAGCTCACCTACTATGATCCCAGTGCTCCCGCGGCACCGGAAAATGTTCTCCCCATGGTTGAACAACCTGTTTCTCCTGCCTCCACCTCGTTCGTTTCCTCTACGGGGCCTGGAGTCTACTCAGACGCGCCGATGACCTCCACCTTTCAATCCATTCCTCCGCCATCATCTACGCCCGAAATGTCTGACTTATGTACCTTGTCCCATGACATCCTCCCACCTAACCATCAGCCATCTTTGTTGCCTAAACCACCCTTGGTACCTAGTGATATTGGTGTTACACCGATCCATACGATCCCCTTCCTAGTTCCTCCAGCAGGAGTAGTAAGCGCCCCGGTCATGGCTACCCTTAGCCTCCCTGGGTTAACCTTGGGATTACCTGTATGGTACCTTTCGCCTCCCGTTCGCCCGCCGACACCTGATGTCATCCTCCAGCCGGTGCAACCCATGGCTACTACCACTCAGCCACCTCCCGGTGTCTCTACCCCTTCGTCCTCCACGACAACTCCTCTTCCTCCTCAACCCACTGGGGGCAGAGGTCCACAACCTTACACTGCTGTCCCACCTCCCAAGACAGTCAAGAACCCTCCAGTGTTTCGTGCTCCTCCCAAATGCTCGCTGTGTGACGAGTTGGGCCATGCGACCCACCAATGCCCACAGTTACCCGCATTGCAGAAGCACATGCAAATGCTCGATGATGACCCCAACATCCCAACTGTCGAACTAAACCCCACTCCTAAGCCTAAAGATAAGTCCCTACGTACCAACCACTCATGCGCCATCTGCGGTATTTACGGGCATTATTCACATCATTGTCCTGATCTCCCGGATTACAGAGCAGCTCTTTATGAGATGAACAATCTGGACCTTGAGACGGCACCACCTACCATTGAAGAGATCTACCCCCCAGACTCTTCACCTTCCGGAGAGGTTAACACCATCTACATGATCTCTTCAACCAATACTTCCACTACCCCCTCGTCAACCGATTTGACGACCCAGACTTTCCATACTGATGAGGAGATTCTTGAGGCCCTAACTGCCCCGGATTATCCTTGGGATGATATGCACCACCGTTCCTATTTCATCCCAGAAGCGTCTTCCTCTAGCACCGCTACCCAATACGCGGTCGAATCCAAAGACTTCCTCCCCACCAAGGTTGACTGGTTCAAGGACCCTATCCCTGCTCCTGATGCCTTCGAGGAGGGCAACATGGCCAACATCTCACCTGTCATCCAAGTTGATATTGCTGTTCCAGGTCGTGCCCCTGAACTCATTACTTTAGGAGCATTCTGCAGTAAACAAGAGATTGAGGAGTACCGACAACTCTTCCAAGAATTCCGTGATGTCTTTGCCTGGTCCTATACAGAGATGTCCGGTCTAGACCTTGCCATCATAGAGCACCACCTTGACACCTCTGAGTCAAGGGGCATAATAGATTCCCTTGACCCTGGGATAGGGGGCATGATCAATCATTTTGAACCTTCCCCATCACATCTATCTCAGCACATCGATGAACCCATTGTTCAAACCAACACATATGTGATCCACAATCACAAACCCCATGCACATAGCGTGGGGGCAGGTCATTAACCCTGCTCACTTTTTCACATTTGTGATCTCAACCATTTTTGAGGTCACATATCACTTGTAGATTTGATTTGATACGCATAGTTCTTTCCTTTGACCATTCCGGAGTCCTTATGACCTCCGTTTTTCGCACCATTTGCACTGCCGGATTCATTTTTCCGAGCTGGTGATGATGCTTGAGATCATTTCTCGCTCTCACCCCCCAGATTTTTCGGGCATTTTTCCAAAATGCCCCGTCACCTCGGTTTGCGTGCCACATCGGCCGTTACCCGTTTTTCACATGTTTTATATCATCGGATTCAGTTTTCCGAGCTGGTGATGATGCTTGAGATCATTTCTCGCTCTCACCTCCAGATTTTCTGGGCATTTTTTAAAATGCCCCCGTCACCTCGGTTTGCGTGCCCCATCGGCCGTCACCCGTTTTTGACATCCTTTATATCGCCGGATTCATTTTTCCGAGCTCGTGATGACGCTTGAGATCATTTCTCGCTCTCACTTGGTACAATTTCAACATTGTGTCCCAACACCTTGCTGCCTCGGTTCGCGTACCACATCGGTCGCTATCGGATTGTTCCACATTTTGTACATGACCCATTCACTCCTGTCATACTGCAAATGTTTCGTTATTTTGCCACCATTTCATCTACCCTGCAAGGAGGTCCATCAGTGTTCCCACCTACCCTCGTTCTTGGTCATCATTCCTAAACCTTGATTGAACACTTCCTCCTTGCCTGGCCATTCCTTTTGTTCGGTATAATTTTTTCCCTTTTTCGGGCCGGACAAGTCCTTTACGAAAAAGGCACTTAGGGAGTTTCCGTTAAGCTCTTTTCTGACTCCTAAAAGAATGAAAAGATCGCCGAGCAATCTTGCTTCCTTTCATGCTCGTTAAAGTACCTGAAAGGGCGTCTATCTGGTATAAGTTTAACCCTTTTCCGGACCTGGTAGACTAATTACGAAAAAGGAATACTCTAGTCACACCGGCTAGAAGAGTTCTTCATTGCATCCTTTTATGCTTCTTTGGGCCTTGGAGACTAAATCTACGAAAAAGCAACCCCCTGGAGTCTTCTTACTTGCTTTCAGACTCTCTAAAATTGAAAGCAACCACGAGCATGCACTGTCCTGGGCTCGTAAAATCCACACGACAGTACCATTCCACTACCTCAGAGTCTTCTTATCGCTTTCAGACTCCTTAAAATTGAAAGCAACCACGAGCATGAACTGTCCTGGGCTCGTAAAATCCACACGACAGTACCATTTTACACACACTTCTTCTAGTTCCTTAACCCATGAAGAAGTTTTCCCCCGTGCCTCTTGGCACTTTGATCTATCATCTCGGCAGCACCCCCAATTAGGTCGCCTTTGTTCAGAGTATTCTGCAGTCTCCTGCCATGTTACACCAGCTTGAGTCTCCCTCAGCCAGTTATTCACCCAGATCCATTACAGCTATGATCCCTTTCCCCTGAGTCAGTTTCATATGCTGCCAGATCATTCCCATTATCATACTCTGAACAAAGGAAGTTTGAGTCCACCCACTCTACTTGCCCAGTTGTCCCCCCACAGTTTATCAGTCCTGCCATCAGCACTATCACATTTCGGTCTTGTACCTCGCGCTCCTGTCAAGGAAACATCATTGCCTTGCTAGGGGCAGGTCTCCCTCTGTCGACGACAGCTCCTCTATTCCAGAGGATAGGCCCAGAGGTCCCTACGCCTTGGACTTATCACCATCTGTGGTAAGTGCCTACGGATCATTCTGAGAGGAGACATCATTGCCTCTCCGAGTGGTTGTTCCTCACATGCTCGACTTCAGCACCTTGATCGCATCGTTGAGGATCGCGTCGGATTATATTCCATCAGTTTTTTGTCGAAGACCCCGGATTTCCCCCGACTCTAGCACATTGGTGAGTCACTTCGGAACGCCCAGTTGTATGTTCCCGTGGATGTCCGGGCTGCGTTGGCGTTTGTATTCGGAAGCCATCCAGTTTCATGCTTCCTTGAGTACCCAGTTTCAGTTCCAGATCAGTTCCAGTTCAGTGTACCATGGAGAGTATGACCCCAGTCACTATGATCCAGCAGCTCATCAGTTCCTTTGGTACCAAACTCAGTAGCACTGTTGATTGTTCCGGTGCACCAGTTCTGCAGTTCACACATGATCCGCTCAGCAGTATGTCCCAGATTTGTGTCCCCTCTGGACTCTTATGATGTACACAGTGGTCATGTATCTTACAGGTCCCCCTTTTCGGGCCTCACAGTTATGTTTATATATCTTGATACGAGCATGGGTATGCCCGCCTCGTCCATATATTGAGATTATTCCTCAGTCAGTATTTGAGGTCATGTATATTTCAGGTCCCCATTTTTGGACCCCATTGTTGTTATTATGTTATATCCTGATACGAGCATGGGAATGCCCGCCTCGTCCATATGATCAGATGATTCCTCATCCTTTATTGAGGTTATGTACTTTTAGTTCTTGCAGTTGTTCGGGATCATTGTTCCGGGCTTCAGTTTGTTTCTTCTCTTCTCTCCACATCCCAGGAAAACCATTCATGACTTATGATGTCCATCGGCCATACGATGAGCTCCTGCCCTCGCACATCAGGGGGCAATCTGTTAACACCCAAAAAGTGCTCACTAGCTCATTTACCACATTATATGGCTCATTTGTCCATTTTCCTACCATATTTCCATTAAAAATCCCATTAAAAAGCCTCCAAAAGGCCTAAAATGCCTCCAAAAGGCCATAAAACCCTCAAAATAGCCTAAAAAAGGCTAAAAAACCCCCTTTTCCTCCAAAAATAGCAAAAATCCCCTAAAAAGGGAATAAAAAATATAAAATAATGAGGAAAAGGAGGAAAAAACCCTATACAGCTGCCCAAAACTATGTGTTTCCTAAAACCATGGGTCAGCACTCCACCACCAAAAAACTATAAATAGGTGATGGAGATCCCTTATTCCATATCCACAATCACAAGCACCCTTACTCTGCCAAAATCTCTCTCGAAACCCTAGTTCATCATTTGAACTATTTTCACCTTGAGAGCCACCTTTGGCCCATCCCCCAACATTGGAGAAGGAGAAGGAGCATTCAGAAGCTTGGAGCATCCTCTTGGACACTGCAAAGGGCTTCACCAACCTTGACACTCAAGGTAACATCAATACAAAGTCATTCTTTCATTTTGGTGTTTATGCTTCATGCTTGTCTTAGAAATAATTTAATTTTTTGTTTTTGCATAATTAGTTTAATATACTGAACTGCTACTAAGGAGTCCATTCTCCTTAGTAGGTGCTCATTGGCACAAGCTAGGGGTAAAACCCTAGCTACACCCATACAAATTGTTTTGGGATTATCAAAGTGCAATTCAAGTTTCAAACTAGCCACTGTTTCATGAACCATGTGGATCAGATGTGGTGTAAAGTAGTTGAATTGGTTTATTGTCCAATGAAGGATCAGATTGCAGAGATTCTCAAAAGGCATCGAGTACAAAGAAGTTTGAGAATTTCAAAGCTTCTTTGTGTGATAGATAATGAACTAAATATTAGGCGTGGGTGTTAGGAATAATGTTTCAATTAATAGCTATGTCTTGTATTAGGAATATTGTCCCTAGCATTTATTTTCTAAATATAGGATATGATATTCTAATTAGGTTTGTGGGTTTTTAATGTATTGTATGCAAATAATTTTGTTCTTTAGGCTCTTTAGTAACTTTACTGTCCATGTGTCCTTCTCTAATAGGTGTCCTTATTTTCTATATTTAGCATTTTATTAGACATGTGAGTAACTCCCCCCTTTGAGGTGTCAACGTTATAGGTTTAACTCTTCTCTTCCTTAGATTCTCCACACTTACGTAAGTAGGTTGATTTAATGCATTACCACATGATAAATATTTGAAGTTTTCTGCTCACGCACATTTCGTGAGAACTTGTATGAGTTATTTCTTCATTAGTACTATAAATATTCTTTGGTGGGAACTTCATTCTATGTGAGTCCGAGATGTAGCTCTTCTCCATTTCAAATTCAAAACAATTTGTAGTCTACATCATCTTAATCTTGCAAGAGCTCTGTACAACTATTTTTTATCCTAGATGCAAGATATTTTGCACATTTATAATGAGTAAACTAGTAACTTTGTGATTTTTTTGTGTTTAATATTACTTTTGGTATTGCTATGGATTTGCCTAACATTTCAACACACTATCTCAAGCCATGCAATGTTTGTCTATTTGGTTTAGTTGTACAATTGTAAGTGAATAATATGGGGGTTTCTATTTCACATGATCTATATTTTGGGAATCCATCATACATAAGCAGAATTGAGTGAGAAGTGAGCATTTTTGTTTCTTGCAATAGTAACCAACATTGCATTTGTTTTACAAAAAATATTATAGTATAGAGGTGATCTTAGGAAAACACCCTGAAGTAGCCATAAGGACTTACTTTGTCACAATGCCTTAGTCATTAGGTCTAATGGAAAAACATGCAGTTCCTACAAATGTTTGCAAGTGTATATCTTATGTGCCTAGCAACATCATTGTTAGAGCCTAGAGGTATGCCCAGATTTGATGAAAAGTAATGCATGCATTTCAAAGAAGAGTGATGCCTTGGCATTCTTTTCCTAATCCACCTTATCCCAAAAATCACATATCTTGCATAATAAGTGTGGATTCCTTCCACTATCTTCTTTTCTTTTTCTCATCTAATTCACTTCCCGTTGATAGGTGAAGAAACAAAAGTGGACTAAACTTAAGTCAAATCCAATTCAACTTAATTCTCCTTAGGGTGTCCTTGCATATTTACACCTTGAACTGGTAACCTATCGATTTTGAGGGGAATGTAGCTCCATGTGTTGGATCCTTAGGGAGAGTTCCATCCACCTACTCATAGGCCATCCATTTTTTTTCTTTGCTCTCCTTAAACTTATTCTCAAAATGGATAGTTTCCCTTGTTTATTTTTCCTCCAATATGGGGATGAGTTCTTTATCAACCACCAGTGTTTCATAACTATTTATAACCTCCTCTAGTTTGGCTACCTCTACCCTAATCCATAGTTCAATCTGTGTTTTTTCATTTTATACTCCCACATATCCCTGGCCCTTGCTTCCTCATGACTCATCCAGTGCACAAGGCTCTTAGCTGAAAATATCCCACATATGGATTGGGAGTCCATATAGTTACAATGCATAATTGTCTTATCCTCCACGGGCATAATTTTCGAGTGGAGGCGAAGATGGGGCATAATGTCTGATTCTATCAGTTTATCAGTTTGTTGCTCTAAGCAATTAAAAAAAAATAGTCTCCCAAGACAATTAAAGAAGAAGAAGAAGAAGACAACTCTACTAATTGTAGGGAGAAAACTACAAATAGAAACTCAAGTATTAGAGGAAAAAGATGTAAGTAAGAAGAAGAGGCAATTGCTATCATCATTTTAGCTATGAATGGAAATATCCACCCCAAGAACCCCTCTGATAATGTTCATCCCTACCATGTCCATGTTGAGGATATCCTAAAATCATTGCATTCCATGAGACCATATGTCACTCTGGCACTTGGTCAAACACTTTATGTCCATCCTCCAAACATCCACATTTAGAATACATGTCTACAAGATCCACTCGGATTTCCTTGGATATTAAGGCATCATTAAGGCCATCCACATTTAGAATACATGTCTACCATGTCAAGTATGTTTCATGGAAATTTTCAAGGAACTTCTTCTTGCCATCTAACATGCTTTGAGTAATACAACAAACTTGTTTTATCTACTATTAGTTTCTGTGTTTGGGCCCGTTGTCACTTTTGTCCACTCTCATGCTGCAGTCTTTTTCTTGAAACATAAACCATTTTTATTGGATGTCGAACCAATGGTTACATGGATGCCATAAATATAATTCTTAGGGAGAGTCAAAGTATTCTTTAGACCAACCAAACTTATGTGAAAGGCTTTCAAACTATGATTCAAAGAGAGATTACATTATACACTTTCCTTCAAATCTTAGTTGAAACAGAGTATGAAAATGGCCTTCTCAAAGCTAACAGTTAAGAAATTTTTTTTCCTCCTAGGAGGTTATAGGTTTAATTTCTGAAGGGGCCAGGCTATATACACCTCTATAGACTAAACAGTCAAATTGCTATGTGGAGGGGTCCTTTGTCCCACAAAAAATGGGGTCATATACATAAATTTGTGTCTTTCAAGCCTACATCTACTAGTTGTATAGGATGTAGTCCACCACAATGGCACTCTAAGGTTGATTTCCTTGGTTTGATAGAGGCATTCCTTGATTATCTTGGCATGTACTGTTAAATTTTGGTTTAGGTTAGGGTTTGATGTAGAAAAAACAAAATTTGTATACTTTAATGCAAATATTTATAATCTAGCATTAGAAACAAATAGTACAACTATAATAAGGCAAGATAAATTTAAAACATAATTTTCATTTCTTTCAACTTTAACACTCCCAAGGAGGTCCCCATGTTAAAGTTGAAATATTCAGTAACACGTAATCAACAGTAGTATTATAACTAACAAAGTTTGAACATCAGTAACATATCTATCTCATAATAAAAGGAACAAGTCGGAATACATACTTGGAGTGTTGGACACTTCTTTTTATACTTAGAAAAAACTAAATTTTAGAATAGACTGTGCCTTTAAGAGGCAATTCAATCCATAGGAACAATTTGACCCTTACCTAAGGGTTAGTACAAATCTGAGAGAGATATGTAGTAGGTTGTAGGGTAACCAAGATAGTCAAATACACAGATCAAGGTGGCAGTCCTCAAACAGAGTCTAAGTGGCATCCCTCAAACAAAAACAAAAGAGGTTACTTACAGTAGTAGATCAGACAGTCACCCAATCAAACATATCAAACTTCAAATTTTACCTAAACAATTTTATCACAAGCAGAAACTTCCACAAGTGACTAATAAGAAGCCCTAATCAAATAGGTCTAACCCAAAGCAAGTATCGATAGCTTAAATATGACTCATCAACACATAGGTCTGACCCACAGTAAGCATCAACACATAAATATGACCTCAAATAAGTCTATAAAATTCCACAAGCAGTTTGAAGTTTGAACACAATAGATCTAACCTAGATTAGTCCACAATAGTAGATCACACCACAGTGGTTATCAAGTGCATGTGGCTCAACAAACTCCACAACAACAAGTTGGTGTTATAGAATTTATGATGCATCTACAATTAACTGATAGGCTTAAATCTTTTTTTAATGTGGCTTGATGTAAATATTTGAGTAAAGTTGTTCTTAGTAGTTGGGCCATAAACTGGGTGGAATATGGTATTGACATTGTTTTCTCTGTTGATGTAGCCCTGACCATTTTCTGTACGGCCACATATAGTACCAAGTACTAGCTCTATGGGCCTAGCTTATACAACAACTGAGCCTATAATGGTTGTAGTTGTTGCAACTGTTAGTGTTACAGGAGAAAGAAAGGTAAAGTGACTTGTGTAATGTGTTGTTTTACTTTTATTCATTATTTTGATTTGATCTAGTCTTTAGCAGTGGTAGTTTGGGTGAAGTAGATTTGGTTTGGTTTGATTTTTGGACTTAATGTTAATCTCATGTAGGAGTTCAACCAATATTTTCCTACAGTTGATGATAATGGCAAGCCACTTATTGTTCCTCCAAAGACCAATGATTAGGGCAAGCCTACTGAGACTTCTCACTCTGCTTTGAATGTTGATTGTCCCTTACACCAATCTTGTCATGATGAAGCGATTCCCAAAGCAGCCCCTTTACATGAGAAATTGAATTGTGTTTTCTTTGTTGACCAAGAGTCGTGTTCAGGTCTGTTGATTCTCACCCTTGTTCTTGTGTTGTGCCACCTTTCTAGGGAACCATGATAAATGAAATATTGTTTGATGATCTGCACCCTGAGATTACCACTCACTTTCCATCTGCCCCCAAAACTGCCTAGCCTTCCTTCTGATCACTCAAGATCTACATCACCAACCTCCTATGTTTGATTTGGTTTGTTTTTTGCATATTGATTTGGTTTAGTTTCTGGAGCATACTTATATCTTATATTTGCATCTTTATTTCTACATAAATGGATTTTTCTTGAAGTTGTCCATGGACATTTGATGGTGTCATGGTGTTAATGAGTATCTGATTTACATGGAACAACGATATTTGATTTGGTTATGATTGTAAAAATGGAAGTATTTTAATATTTCATTGTTTAAGTTATTTCCCATTTATTAAACCTGTGTTTATTAAAGTCGTTGGCATAACGAGTAAATAGGAGGGGTAATAATTTTACCTAGGAGTTATAAGGCGGATCCAAGCTCAGTGAGTTGACAATCTGTGGTAGTATATACTATATAGCACTTTAAGTGGTGTTGTAGTGGCTGTCCCCTTTGTTGAGTCTCCCTTAAGTCATGAACCTTGGGTATTATCATATTTCCTATTTTAACCTCTTCACCCTAAAAGGTCATTTATATTTTATTTATTCACTATTTTATTTAAAAGTTGATAATTGTTTTTTGTTATAAAATTAGACAAAAAAGGCAAGAAAAGGTTAGCAAGTTAACTTATTATTATACTGGTTAAAAGTTTAAAGGCAAGAAATAAATCCTCTCAACTTTACTACATACGTAAACAATGAAATTTTGATGTACTAATACATTTTCAAATGAAAAGAATGACTTATTTTTACATATCAGCATTGAAGGGTTCAATATCTCATAGCCCTTCAAAGTGAAATGGGACCCCACCCTTCAAATTTGATCCCTAACACCATAACTACATAGTTTCATAATGACTACTACAATCAAGGTCATCTCCCCTTCCAAAACAAGGTCCTTTCAAAACAAGGTGGTGTATATTCAAAAAAAGATGATGACTCCCGCGTGTTCATCCAAAGCTCCATTTACCATCCAAAGAGCTGAGTGAGCAAAGACCAATGTATAGGAGGGAGGCAAGACCGCTGAGAGAGTCGAGTGAGCATAGACCAGCGTAGAGGAGGGAAGCGAGACTGCCAAGAGAGCCATGACCGCCAAGAACATTGCAGAGGAGGGATTCGAGATTGTTGACAGAGTCGGTTCTGCCAAGACCATTGTAGAGGAGGGATCCAAGACCACCAAGAGAGATGATACCATTTCATAGGAGGGAGTCGAGACCACCGAGACAGATGAGACAACCAAGATCATAGCAGAGGAGGCCGTTGAGACTAGGAGATCAACACCATTGCAGAGGAGGCCGTCGAGATGTCGTCAGTAAGTTTGAAATGCACATTTTGTACACTAGGGTTGGGGGTTTTGAAATGAACTGTTTTTTAATGGGGGTTTGGAAATGAATTGTTTGTTAATGGGGGTTTGGAAATGAACAATTGGTGACCGGAAGGATGCTAAAACTGAAGAGGCACTTACCAAGTGATTTAGCCTAGTTGTTAACTATGGGTTACTTCCACAATTGGATTCTTCCTCTTATTGATATCGATTCTGTCAATCAATCCTAGAACCACTCCCACTAGCTCTCTCTATATGCTATAAACCCCCAGGAATATTGAATTACCTCTAGCC
Source organism: Larix kaempferi (assembly GCA_027924585.1). Classification (NCBI taxonomy): domain Eukaryota; kingdom Viridiplantae; phylum Streptophyta; class Pinopsida; order Pinales; family Pinaceae; genus Larix; species Larix kaempferi. The sequence continues at coordinate 2,820,417 of BSBM01000937.1, forward strand.
TAATGAGTTACCTGTAGATCTGCATCGGGATCTAAAACCTAAGGGCTTTCGGTTATAAACCCCTAAGACAACATTTGGGTTGTGGCCTTTTGACTGGAGAGGGCAGATGGGTCTCTCCAAAGCCTTTTTGCATAGAGAAGAATGACCGGGAGATGTGATAGGGGTTTCGATGAGAGGTTTAGTTGAAGGAAGAGGACATGCCACCTTGCATATACAGAGGTTTATGTTTGGTGCCTCCATTAAGAATAAAAATAGTTCTTTTAACCCCTTGGGGCATGGGCCTAGAAAAACTATAGAACCTTCGAGCAAATTGGAGAGGGGTTAGATCTGAAAAAGAGAGGATTACGAAAGAAACCTAGTTATCCATGAAAACCAATCACGGCAAATTCTAGAAAGAAAAACTCATGATTCCATGTTATCCCAACTAATTGGTGAATTACACTTTATTCACAAATTAATTATTATTATTATACCTGAATCTCATTATTTATTACTATATTATTATTCACAAATTAGATTTTTTGGATTTTTGAGTCTTGCCATGGAAATCCCTTGACCATTCAGTGGTGAAAAGGTAAGATCACACTGTATTTCACCATTGAAGAAGAAGATCAAATTGTTGGTATTTTTTGAGTTTCTGGAGGTTTTGAGAAGGCGTACTCGTTTCAGAAGGGCACAGGAAGCATCAAGTACTGCGATCATTATTCTGAGGGCCCGATCCACATGAGAGGGCAGCGATTCTTCCCTTAGAGGATGTGTTTCTTCTGGAGAAGGGCATAAATTGTAGGCCGTGTTTTTTTTTGTGCAGCACGTGTGAGTAAATTGGGCGTATTATATGTGCAGAGGCAGCATTCATCTTGGAAGAGAGTCGTGTGTTATCTAGGGTTGAGTATTCATTTTGAAGGCTGTGAGCTGCATTGTGGGGCCTTTTGAAGAAGGGTGCACCACCTTGTAAGGGTGAAATCTCTGTGGTGAGCTTGTGAAGCAACCTAAGGGTGTACATTGAATCTCTATTCATTTCAAGGAAGGACATGGCTACTACAACATCACTGGGTCACGGGTGCATTTGCAAGATTTGTCCACTTTCAGTGACCTTCTACATCATTTCCAGGCTTTGGAAGAACGTTGTTATAGCCATAAAGATCCTGCTATTTATTGTTGTCACATACCAGGTCATAAATCACTTTGTATTCAAATTTATTGTGGTTTAGTACTGTTGCTACAGTTTAGATTGATCAATGCCATGTCATGTAATTTGGATCTACTTTTTGGTTTTAAAATGAAAATTGGAGGCCAAAATCTTCCCATTAGAAGCTAGGGCTGACTTATCTAAGGGAAATTCTAGGGCCGAACTATGATTAATCAGGTGATATGGAGGGAAGATTAATATAAATTAGTGTGCCATTACTTAGGTTTTGAAGTTTCATTTCATACTCATGAAGTTGCAGCAAATCGATGGCATATTCAGTGCATCAAGACTGAGATCTTTATGGGGTTTTCCACTGAGCAAGGGTTTTGGTTGAAGTTCTGTAGGCTAAATCAACATTCTTGGCATGTCTCAGCCTCCCAACATCAATGAATCTCATATTTGAGCATGTCTAGGCATATTATATCCCTAAATATTCACTCCTGGGCATGTTTCTGGTGGCAGCAAGCCGCATTAGCAAATCTGGGTTAATTCCTGAAGATTATGGGCAACCTATGGCAAAATAGGGCCTGTTCTTCATCCCTTACAGCAGTAAAAAAAAAAATGATTCAAATAATTTTGTGAATCATCTCATGATCTCATCCCTTTGTTGAGAAGCATTGCATCTTAAAAAGATGAAAGCTCGTCTTTATGAGAAATTTGAGAATGTAATGAACCCTTGCCCAAATATCTATGAGATCCAATTTGTGAGAGGTTGTTCTAACAACCAATTTTGCACACAATCCTATGGAGATACCCATATCAAGAAGAAAATAATAATATGGAAAAGAAAATGAAAATGGGGGATATGAATGAGTCCTCAGTGCTCACCATGAATTTGGTTAATAAAGAAAATAGGGCCATAGATGAAAAATTTGTAAATCAGATCCCATCTCTATAGAGAAAACCATAAATTGTGCAAGAAGATTTTAGATCTTACCAACATAGGATCCAACCATGATTTAGAAGGATCAATAATTCATGGGAGGAGGGTGGGTAAATTAAATTACGGAGGAAATGCATTACCCATAACCACAACTATTTTTTTCATTACGGAAAAATCACATGTACTTCTTATTGCTTTACTGTATTGGTGGTATATGTTGCAATTGCGAGCTCCTTGTGAAGTTCATTAACCATGGTGCAATATTCATTGATATCACAAATTTGCTATTTATTAACACATACCATGTTTTATGCATTAGAATCAACTACCTCAATCTGATAATACTCTTTTTGTTGACATTGTGGTTCAATTTATGCTTCTCCACAATGCCCATGTGCAATGGTAGTCCTTGGCAGCCTTGAAGAATGGCCTATTACTCCTTGTGATAATTCTCCTTTATTATTTTAGAGCAAAAAAATTCTCTATAAAGAGGTTTGGAAGAAAATTCTTCCTTACAATCTCTAAGGGCGATAATGTCTTCATATAAATGGTCATTCAGAGGGTTGTTTTCAACCTCTGCTGATATTTTGTTGGTGAAGTTTTTTGAAATCAGTGTAGATTCTTTACCACAATCAACACTTTTTTAGATCAAAACCTGCTCAACAAATTGATGATTCATTCTTTCTCGAGTGTAAGGAAATAACACTTGACTTCTTGAAAATTTTCAGTAGATTCTTCTTCATCATTCATAATAGGAGTATCTCTTTAAAATTTAAATAGACTGTTGAAAATCATCAATAATTGTTTCATTCTTTTCAAGGTTCTGATCATTGTTTGTTGGTTGTAATCTTGAACCATGACCTAATTTCTCAATATTTATTACATATCCTAATGCTTTATCACTATGAGCTCTGTGTGGAATCTCACCACTTGGATGGTATTAGAGATTATTTTTATCAAGTTTCCCTATACATTCCTTTGGAGACTATTTTTATCAAGTTTCTTTGTACAAAGGTTATATAAATATTTCTTGGTGGCTACCTTTGTGACTCATGAATTGACTCATCAATGTCCTTTATATCTCTATATATGTAGTCATGAGGAAAACATAAAGATAAACTACCCTTACAGGATGCATCATCCCAAAGGCCACTGTAGACAGACTCCTCAAACAATGATCCTATCCAAACTTTATCCCAGGCTTGATGGAATCTTGATTTAGTCTGTAATAATAGACTATTTAGAAGTTAAAAGGTCATCCTAATGTATGTATATCAATATTCTATGCTCTTCATGGCATGCTCTGATTTATGACACAAATTTTAATGCCTAAAGCAAGCCCAGATCCAACGAAAGTTGTGCAGACTTTACTTCATAATTAAATATGATATATAATAAACCAATAATATACATTTCTGCTATCAGTTCATGAACTGGCATAGAATTGCAGCAATATTTTGAAAAGAAATAACAACATTCGACCAAAATAAATGTCAGCAAAAACAAGAACTCTTGATAAAAAATCCCACAAGGGGTTATTTTTGTGAATTATAAAATTTTAAGCAGACAACCTTAGTTCAATATCATAATATAGAATTCCTAGTGCTTTCATGGGGACTTAGCCTTTAGGAAAAGTATTAGAACTGCAAAGGCTGGTGGGCATATATATGACAAAGGAGGTATCGTGGATATTTCCTTCAAAAAATGAGCCAAAGTTTGGAATATTGGTGAGAATATAAATAATAATAAAAAAGAAAGGCCATGAATGATTCAAACTCATTCAAGGCTATACCATAATAGTATTCTTGTAGGCAATTACAAGCTAGCATTTTACTGGGTGATTTGATTTAAGAATCTTTAAGGTAATCACTCAATTGCTTATGGAAGAAATAAACCTTTGGGAAAAGAAGTGAAAATTTTGTAATTCACAAAATTTTTTATACATGAACTGAAGTTCTAGTTTAGTCCAATGTAGAAGATTTTGTTATAGCAATTCAAGAGCATGGAACTTTATAGGATGTATTTGAGTGTGCTTGAGAATGAACATTAGAACCTTCAATTATCTGATGAGATATACAACATTGGGCTTGGATGCTTCTTTTTGTCTACCGTCCAATTCAAAACGAAAATTTTCAATCTCAACTTCTCCAACAGTTTGTGAGGATGAAGTTGATAGCCTTTTCACAGGATCAGCTTCAGAGACATTATTACTTGGAGAAGATTGACAAGTATGCTTACCTTACATTGTATCATTACAGGCCTCTTGATCATGTTTGGTAATGCCTAAGCCTATGGATTCTTCCTCAAAATATTGTCTAGGTTGCAGCATAGTACTAGCTATATCCAATTTTTATTCCTCTGTGTTCCGACAGGCTTTGCCACTCAACTTTTTTTGAATCCTTAAGGTCTCAGTTGTGAACGTTTGAAAAAGCAGTGACTTCCCTGTTATGTACCTGCAAAATGTTTGATGCCACCTTATCAGATAAATTATCACATGGAGAGGATTGAAAAGTATGCTTACCTTCCACTGTATCATTATAGGCCTCTTGATCTTGTTTGGTAATTCGTAAGACTGTGGATTCTTCCTCAAAAGATTGTCTGGTTAGCAACAGAGTACTAGCTATATCCAATTTTCCTTCCACTATGTTCTGACAGGCTTCACCACTCAACTTTTTTTGAAGTCTTAAGGTCTTGGCTTTCAACGTTTGCAAAAGCAGTGACTTCCCTATTGTGTACCTGTAAAATGTTTGATGCCAGCTTAAAAGAATGGTCAGAGTCATGAACATCCTGATTTTCTTCTCCAGTGTCGTCTAAGTCACTTGATATTTCTTCCTCTACATCTTGACAATATTCACCACTCAATTTTTTCTAAAGCCTTAAGGAATTGGCCTTCACCATTTGCAAAAATAGTGACTTCTCTGTCCTGTAGTTGCACTTGAGAAATGTCAAATACCACGTCAAAGTAGAAGACAGAGGCCTCGGCATTTTTTACTTCAAAACTGTCTAATCACAGATCTTAGATTATTTATGTCTAATGACTGAGGTTTTGAAATCAGTGATGGGCTGACCTGGGAATAAAAGAGGCATTCTGAGATGGTTTTGTGGATGAGGACAACAAAGAACAACAGTGGTGAGGAGCATTATTTCTTAATCCTGGGCGAGATTTCACATCATAACATAAATAAGGCATTGTTTCATAAAACATTTGGGCATTGTTTGGAGTCTTGGACTGCTTTGAGCCTCATAAAACACACTAGAGATCATTTTGGGCATACTCCAAGCATATATAGGTATTGTTTGAAGAATTCTTGGCATGTTTTACCTTCCAATAGCCTTGATATTCAGTTTTGGGTCAATTTGGTGGGCAATGATCTACATTCTGGGCACTTTTCACCATGAAAGAGGTATAAATAAAACTAAAACTAGATCTTGGCACATACAACAAATGGCCTATGAATCCTATAGAATCATGAGATGCATATCCAAAATATAATAATATGTTGATGAAAAATTGAAGTCTATCCCAAGGAGATTATGACTAGGTATCGATACCATGAAGGCATCCAAAACCTTATGGATTTGTTTTAGGAGAGGATGATGCACTTTCAATTATTGTTTGGAGGAGGTTTGAGGATAGGAAATCACTCATTTACTCCCAAGGTAGTAGTTCTGGGCATCTTTGAACAACCTGTGGTGACATTTCATGTTACAGAAACCGGAAAATTGTTCTCATATCTAAGTTTCTCTCTGCCCAGCCCTGTGGAGGGATGTCTCAAGGTTGATTTTTGAATATGGAGGGTTAGTGCATTTGTGATGCAATCTTTTGATGTCATATTTGTGTTACAAAAATGGGATTTTCATGGAGCTCCCTTTCCTGGCACTTTATGATGACTTACAACAGCAAACACCCATCAGCAAGGGCCCGCAGCCTTTGAGCAACATTTGTAAGGTTTGCTTGGGGTAACAACCAACAAATGTTTGATCAACAACACAAGACTATTGAATGATGAGGTACTTCACAGCTTATAATTATTCCGAATTGACATGTGTTCCCAACATTCACTTCCTATATTATTCCTATATTGCATGACCAAGGGCCATTCATCATCAAAAGTCAATACATAAAGAGGAGGAGATATGAGAACCTTTCCATATGCTTCCAAGAGATGATTTCCATGCTTCTAATTATCCTTACATGTTACACCTATATTGCATGGATATGATCTATTTTCCATCAAGTGTTGAGGTATAAAGAGGAGGATATAAGAGAACCTTGTCATATACTTCCAGTGATTTCATGATTCAACTAAATATATTTAGGTTTTCACTACATGAGGCCAAATATAGCTGCCAAATTATGACTTCTAATGCTCTAAATTAGCTAAGAGTAGAGAGAAATAGAAAAATATACCTAAATTTAATAGAATAAAATGAAATGCTAAAGAAAATAACCAAATTTTTCGAAAAATAGTTGAAGCATTTTAAATTGTGTGCAAGATAAGAAAATATAGGAGAAGGAAATTGCTTCCAAGTAATGGCCCACACACTGCTTGCTCTAACAAGATAAATATTGGGCACCTTGCAAGTTAAAATGAAATTTATGAGGTCATTGTGAACAGTGAACACATCGAATTTGTAATTAGTTGAATGACTGATTGTGTTCCCCAACCTTTGTGTACGTGAACCTATTTGTCTATGAAGAGGTCTCTATCTTGTGTTGAGTTAACACCACAAATGGAGGCATTCTCATTGAATGATGTGTGACATGTTTCATACCTACATATTTTTTCATCACATTTATAAAATCTATGCTTATTAACTAGGAGTTGAATAAGAGCTTCCATGATTGTTTTTATGTTCTTGTGCATGTTGTGATTGATATTTCTTCTCTTATTTATTAAATTTATGTGTAAACATCATTACATATTGAACTGGCATGTTTGATTAAATCCCCAAAGAATAGGCTAGCCCAGTTACAACCTAGAGGTGTCACCCACTGTTGCTTTGATAACCACCTATCTACACTTTGATTGGCTCTTCTACAACTCGAGGGGGACTTCCCTAAGTAGGATTGATAGGGTATGGAAATGAGGAAAAAAGGTAATTTGAAGATTTATCCCTAGCAATCGTTGAAGTCTTCTAGTAGTAAAGGTGTTCTTTTGGCATGTAATAGAAAAAACTCTCACTATTTTATCCTTTATTTTTTGGGTATAATGAACTCCTGCTTATGTATGCACACCTCATTCCTGCTACAATTTTAGTTCATGTGTGGGGTTTAAAATGGGTGATGGTCCATAAAAATTGTTTATCTATTTTAATTCAATGTGTGAGTTGTGCATATGTATAGGAATATTATCAACATCGGCCTCAACAGGCTGCAAATAACATGTTCAGGCAGGGGGATCCTATTTTATTGTTTTAGAGAGTTATTTGTTTGAATACAAGATTGAGTGGTATATAAACTTTAATCTATTGACAATGGATTTTGACTTTCTACAGTATTCTCAGAATACTTCATACTATCAATAGAAACCCATCCAACATGAACATGTATTGCCAATTTTTAGCCATTGCATATAATGATATTGCAATCTGATTGATGGATTGTATTGTAGGCAAATAACCTGTTTGTCAATGGCAGTTTTCTAGAAGATATTGATCTTTTTGTTGTTGATACAATTGGAACAAAAATAAGAAAAACATTCACATGATGTTTTATGAAATCAAGTTTTTTATTTTTCCCATACATAATTTCTATTTGATAACTTTTTTGTGAATGTTTGAATCCTATTGCATAGTTGTTTTTATTGGTCCATTTTCACTTCCACTCTATGCAAATTGATGTTTTCTATTTTTTCCCACTATAGTTGTATTTGAAAAGACAAATATCCATTAAACCAATGCTTGTGAGCTCCTAGTTCTCATGTGAAGAGACCTGAGTTTGAGATGTGATTGTTATATTTAGACACTTAGAGCACACTATCCTAGGGTCCATCTTTTATTGAGTTGACCATGGCCCTAAGCACATGATGTCAGGATGCTTTCTCAAGCTTGTAAGTGACTTCCATTACTATTATTTATGTCCTAGGTGAATGTTTCCTACATGAACATGGCATGCTATCGTTGAGCTCTAGTTCCACTCTAGTTGACTCAAACTCATGATGCGCTACTATTTTGGGAGCAATTCTATGTATAGAGTTTGTATCATTGGAGCTAAGGAACACTTTATGATGAACCTTACCTTTCCCTAATTTTGGTCTTCTTCCATCTGATGAAAAACAAAACATGGATCTATCCACCTTTTAACAAGGGTTTGCTGCAATGTTAGGCCTGTTGGATATTTTGGCCTAAAGATGACATTTATGTGTTTGTAGAAACATGACATCGAATTTTGAATGCACCACTTGTAGATCCTTCATCATATTACAATATTACAGGGAATATTCAGATCTAGGATGGTGATTTTGACACCTAAAATATTGTTGACCTGTTGCATGCTCTGTGCATTTGGTTAATGATCTGATGGCAACTAGAGGATAATCTTGACAGTCAGCTCATCATCATAAATTTGCATCTATTCAACAAAAAAAAGATCAGCATTTAGACCATCATTATCATGTGTAGGATGGAATTCAGATGAAGGGTTTTGAGACTAGCCTATTAGCTATTTCTATTTGTAGTGTGAGGGTCGATCTAGATTGAAGATCCCTATAGATTTGTAACTACACCTGTGGAGAGATAAGAATCAACTTTTCTCATTCATAGCCTCTTAATCCAAGCAATGTTTTCACGTTCATAGCCACTTTGCGCCTCGTTCAAGAACCAATTCGAGTAATTCCTGATGTAATTGTTGTTATCATTCAAGCCAAGGTCTCCTTAAGTCATATCATGAACTTTCTTGAAGCTGTTGAATTACAGGATCGGGTGGTTGAGCGAGTATTTCTTCAGAATTTCGACTACTCTATTCTTATCAATTCTGCAACCCTAAGTTGGGATTCCAGTTCATCGAATTCGTCATTGAGAAACATAAATATGGAGGTTAAACATGGCCAAAAATTGGCAATTTGTGGAGAAGTTGGATCAGGAAAAATCAACTCTTTTAGTTGCAATACTTGGAGAAGTACCAAAGTTGAGGGGCAGTGTGAGTATGAATTATTTACCCCCTTACCCTAACATTGTCAACCTTTTAAATTGATGGATTCTCTTTCTCATGTTCTCAACCCTGATTCTGCAGTTGCAAATCTGTGGCACTCTTGCATATTTTCTTAGGCTGCAGGGATTCAAACTAGAACAATACGAGACAACATACTATTTGGGCGTCCCATAGATACTATTTGGGCTTGCCTGTGCTTTATATTAAGACTTTGATATTTATCTTTTGGATGATCCTTTCAGTGATGTTGATGCTCATACTGCTAGTAGCTTGTTTAAGGTTAATATGGTGATTTCCTTTTGATATAAAGGTTTTCAAATTATTATGTGCCTAGCACTTTTGTATCTTGCCCCTTTCTATAGCAATGATTTTCGTTTTGACTTAGCTTTCTGATATACTATTAATCACAGATTTTGATGTGTAGGAATACATAATGAGAGCACTATCAAAAAAGACAGTAATCCTTGTAACACACCATGTTGATTTTCTCCCTACTTCTGATGCTATTCTAGTTAGTAAACAGTTGTCCTAGTCATTGAAATATGTTTGTTTACTTGTATACAACTTTTTGACAATTTTTTTCAATGGATGGAAGATAATTATAATTCCTGTAATCTTGACATATTTATTGCTGATAGTTTTGGAAAATTTTCTTTGAATTTCTACACTAAAATCTCTCTTATGCTGTCGATGTTGGATGGGGAGATTCATCAAGCTCGGAAATACCAGGAACTATTGGTATCAAGCAAGTCATTGAGGGAGCTTGTGAATGCACACAAGAACACTGTTGGTTCTAATGAATCTGCTGTGACAATGCCATCCATAAAAGATGAACCTATAAATGAAGAGAGAGAAATTCAAAGGAGCAATTCACATAAAGAACAACTGATTTCAAATAGAGATCCTAAGGGGGATCAACTAGTGAAAAGGGAAGAGCAAGAAGTTGGGGACCCTGGTTTGAAGCCATATATTGAGTATTTAAAACAGAATAAAGGTTTCTTATATTGTCTTTGTGCTGCTCTTGGTCATTTTATATTTCTGATTTGGAAGATTTCAGGAAATACTTGGATGGCTGCTAATGTGAAAAGTCCTCAAGTCAGTGAATTAAGGTTAATAATAGTGTACTCAGCCATTGGGTTCACATCTATATTTTTCTTATTCCTTCGGTCACTGTTTGGTGTTATTTTGGGGCTTGAGGCAACAAAGTCCTTTTCTGAGCTTCTGACTTCTTTATTCCGAGCACCAATGGAATTCTTTGATGCAACTCCAATGGGAAGAGTTATGAGCAGAGTAAGTATTTTAGAAAATAACCATAGGCTTCCTTCTTTTATTTTTTGTAAAAGGTGAAATTTGATGTACCTCAGGGTAATAAACTACAGCCATTCCCCATTTTCCAGATTTCTTCAGATTTTAGCATTCTTGCTGCAGACATTCCTTTCAGCTTTATCTTCACCATGTCATCTACCATGAATGCTTATAGCAATCTTGGAGTTGTGAATGTTGTAACATGGCAAGTTTTGTTTACAGCCATTCCAATGATTTTTTTGACCTTTCAAATCCAGGTAAACTGCTACTTAACACAAGTTTCTTGAGAAGACTCTATACTTGACTATACATGTTGTGAGAGAAGTTATAACTGATTTTTTCTTTGTTCAATTTAATCAAAAATATTATTTTGCTTCTGCTAAAGAACTGATGAGGTTGAACGGTGCAACAAAATCCCCTATTGCAAATCATTTTGGAGAGTCCATAGCAGTTAATTGAATAGAGCATTGATTATGAAATAGGTTATTATCCTTCTTGTGTATAGATTTCTGCATATCTTACCAGTAGGTTTATATAGAACCACTGTCTACGTAGGTTAAGCTTAGCCTGTATGCTTATGAGATTTTCATCAATTCACTCTCCTTTAAGTTGAACCATAAAAATTTGGTGAGAAGCCTCTAGAAGAAGATTATTTGCCTTTTGTGTATATGTTGCTTGAGTAGGTTAGGAGGACTGCAATAGATTGAGACCATTGAGCTACAGGGGAGCAGATGTTTTTATTTTAGCATTTTCACTTATCAGCAGGTCGAGCTATGAGAATGTGTCCAAACAGGTTTGTTTTGATCTCACTATATTTTAGTGTGAGTCTCTAAACGTTGGATATTTAGCTATATTCTATTTGTGGTTTTCCGAATAGCTAATAAAGCTGATATGCAATGAGTGTACAGTGGATTCCTAAGCTGAGGCATTATGCTCCTGGAGTTCCAATAATCCTTGTTGGGACAAAATTAGGTTTGTACAACTTTTATCCTCTTACATTATCCCTCTCACTGAGAGGCACATGTTGGCTTTTCAAAAGTGGTACTGAAAAACCATCTATTTTGTTAGAATCAACATTTATACATTTGTCATTGGCATTAGAATGCAAAGGTCCTAGATGTATTTGAATATTTCTCATTATGAATCTGAAATTTTCTTTTTGTATTTCTTCACTTGGAGAAGACTCGCACTATTATGTTATACGGTTATTTCTCTTTCACAGTTCTTGTGTATTACAGCTAAACATTCTAAGTACTTGTACTCATAAACACGTTGAAAACCAAACGTAAGCTTCAGTAGAATAATTGAGCCTATTTGATTATTCATTCTATGAAAATTTTCTCACTTTGTCTCTCATATTTCATTGAGTTCACTCCAAGCCTAAATTAGTAAATTCCTTGCTATGTTATGTGCACTTTTGGCAAAGAATACGTTGTGCCTGTTTGAGTAAAGTATGTTCTTCAATCACCTTATTTTTAGAAGAGACATGACTTCAAGCATAAAACCTAATTGCATTCCAAATACATTGTGCAAATCTTTGATTGTGGAATGCACTTTTAGCATGAAGCATCTCCTTTGTTTTTCAAGGGAACCAATAATTCTAACAGAAATATACCTGCAATAAAAAGTGCCAATGTTCACAACATATAAGGTTTAAGAAAAACATCAACAGTTTTACCTTTACTTTTGTGTTTGGTATCACTCTTGGATTCCTCTTGTTAGTTACAGTATTTGTTGGGTAAGTAAATGGCTTCTAGATATCCCTTGGGGATATACTTAGTAGATATTTATATGTGCTTGCCAGTGCAAACCCTTGTAGATGCTTTTGACATTAAATATATTATAGTCAATGTTCATTTTTATTTTTCATCAGGTTCCACTTGATAGAATTGAAGTTTGGATTCTTGCAAGAGGGTTTAACACCTATTGGTGTATTGGTATAGAGAGACTTAGCTTTGGACTTTGGAGCATCACTGACCTCACTTCATTCAATGATATATGCATCACCCCTCATCTTGGTTCATTTGGTGATCTAGGTGTCAAGTTATGGCTCAAACATCATGGTTAACGATTCCATTCTAGCTTGCATTAAGTCACCATATTTGACAGTAGTTTGGGTCTCAGGTCAGCACATCCCTTTAAATTTTAAGCACATGAAAACTAAGTTGCATGGAAACAGATCTGGATTTGGATATAGATACAACATTTTTTTGAATAGCATGGATATGGCATGACCAAGGTACACCATATAAAAAAATAAAAGTATAATATATATTTTTTCCAAGGAAAACCTTATGGGGCAACCCTTGGGCACTTCCTTGCATTTGTATGGAAGGTAAAATTTTGTAAACCTGTTGGCGTTGATGATGGTGCCTGAGTGAGGTATGCAATAGATGCAATCAGCCGAGGTATTGACCTCAAGAACTCCTACATGAGGCTCAAACATTCAACCACTCGAGCTAGCTCACTTGACTAAAAGTTTTTAAATATATATATTCCAAGGAAAACCTCGTGGGGAAACCCAAGGGATGCTTCCTGTGAACACACAATCTGCCCCATCACAATTCTCGTTGTAATTAAGGGAGATGGAGATGACGAAAATGAAAAAACAAGGTACAAATCTATTTCGTTTCATCTCAGAACCAGAATTGGGAATCTAATTTGGAGGCACTGTTGTTGTGAAGGTTCCTTTGGGATTTTCATGGGGAGCATGCAATATGTTGGTGATAGGTTGTGATAGGTTGATGAATAAGTTCACAGACATAGCGACGACATAATATAGCAAGTTCCGATGAACTTGCTATACTAGCGACGGACATTTTTGTCACTAGTATAGCAAGTTCGTCGGAACTTGCTATACTGTGTTGTTGCTATTTTTTTTAAAATATGGGACACCGCCGCTATAGCCATGAACTTTCTTTGCTAGAGAGATGAATATCAGTTCACTTGTTTCTTTTAAATATGAACATCCATCACTATAGCCACACACTTTCGGTGCTATAGTCACGAACTTTTGTTTCTATAGCCACAAACTTTCGTTACTAGAGAGACAGAGATCGGTTCACTTATTTCTTTACATATGAACATCCGTCGCGATAGCCACGAAATTTCGGTGCTATAGCCACGAACTTTCGTTGCTGGAGAGACAGAGATCAGTTCACTTATTTCTTTTAAATATGACCATTAGTCTCTCTAGCCATGAACTGTCAGTGCTATAGCCAAGAACATTTGTGGCTAGATAGATGTAGATCGCTTCATTTACTTTATTTTTTTAATATAAATATCCGTCACTATAGCCACGAACATTCGGTTCTATAGCCACGAACGTTGGAAAGTGTTGCTACAATGACGAAATTAGAGCCACTAAAACAAGGATTCCTATTTGTCACTATGGCAATGGAAAAGTGTTGCAATAGCAACGATTTTCCATGGGAAAAATGTCCACATGTACTAGTGATTGATATTTGTAGGTTCTGAACTCTGGGAAACTATTTATTTTTAATTGATGAATCTCTTTGGGAAAAATAGCCAAATGGTAATCCTAGCTGTAAAATGTTTACCTCTTGTGATCAATATCTCCTTTGTGTTAAAATCAAATAGATTTTTGCTTATATTTTTTGAGTAAGGTGGTTGGTTTTGAAGGATCTATTTATTGCACAAATGCTATCCTTAGAGTTTTGAAGTGGTTTTTACCATTAGTTATAGGTTACATTGCATTTTTGGCCACACTTTGATTTCAAAAGTGCTTGCAAGATTTTTTGGACGAAAAAATATTTGAGAATGCTGATTTCAATAGTTCAGCATATTGGTAGAATCTTTTGGAGAGGATGTTAGATATCTGAAACATTCCCTAACATATCGAGTAGAAACTCCACCCATCATTCATGAGGGGAAAAATAGCGTCGGAAGAATTTGAGAAAAGAGATATGTCATGTAATATTCATAAGGTAAGAGGTGAAACAGTTAGCTGTTAGGACTGGAGTTTTCAATCTAAAAATTAATTAAACAGAGGAGACTAGATCTAATTTAAATATTAAAAATAAATTAAATATAAAAGTAATTAATAAGAGGTATAAGATAATTCAAACTCAGTGTTAAAGAATGAATAAATAAAGATAAATATAGAAACTAGAAACCTAAGGTAAGGAACACCATACGGGATAAGGAAACTAGTAATAACAAGAAACAAATAGAAAAGAGTGAGATAAGATCAAAGTAAAATAATATTAAATAGAGGTTGGACAATAAAGATAAAGAAGTAGAATGGTATATTTAATAATACTATGAAGGAATATAAAATACAAAGTAGAGATATAGAGGGTGTGAAATAAGTAAAAGAATAATTTTTTGTAATGCATCATATATAGATATAAATAAAATAAATATTTTATATTTATATGTAAAATCCCTTTGAGGTCAAATCTGAGTACATCAATGTGTGGAAAACATCTTTCCACTCAATGCAAAGAACACAATTTCACCATATAGTTTTGGCTTCCAAATTCGACAGGAAGGATCTTACATTCATATATACTTTGAACCTAAAAAGTGGATTGAAAAGGAATGCTACTTGTCATGCGATAGTCTAGTATATGAATAACAAGTTCTCACTATTCTACAATACGAATAACAAGTTCTTCAATGTATACTAGTGTTTGGAAAGTCAACAAGTTGTCCACCATTTTCTCTAGGTTGTGAACAACTCATCTTTTGAAAGTATTGTCCATTTTCCATGAGTATTTGACTCTAGACTCCTTATCATCGTTGTTAGTTGGTATAGGGATTTCCATCACTTTTTACTTGAAATTCATTTGACTTTGAGAAAGCACATGTTCCTTCCCTTCAAATAGATTTCTAGGTTGAGTAGTGCATGAAGGATTCATTTGCTGGAAGATTTGCTTCTTGTTATTTTTCCTAGGGAAAGGGTATGGACCTTGAGGACTTGCATGATGAAAGGGTTGACAACATGATAATGTCCACCTTGTGCTTTGATGGTCTTGTGCTCTTTCATAATGGGTTTTCCTCCTCTGTGCCCCTCTTCCTCTATGAACTAAGGATACATCCCCCTTGCTTTGACAATCTTAGGCCTCATAAAAAATATAATCATTTACCCTCTAGAGGGATTATTCAGTATTTGTTGGTCAATCTTTTGAAATCTCAAAGACTTTGTGGAGATTGACTTCTTTCTTGTTGGCCATTTTCTCTAATCTCCTCTTTTTCCTTTCCTTTATATTTTATAGAATTTATCTCTCTTGATTTTGCCCCAAGTTTTACTAGGTGAGCAAGATTTTTCCTCAAAAGATCATTTTTTTCCTAGCTTTCCTTAAGAACAAAAAAATAAACACAAGGAGAGGGAATATATTAGTTTTAGAGCATCTAATTTCTAAGAAAATTTTTTCCATTCGAGAATGTATCCTCCATCAAAGGTTGTTGAAGACTTGTATGTCCTAAAAAGGATTCATAAAGCTCCCTACTTGTTTTGTCACATCACAATGTAGAAGGATGTGGTTAGAATATTCTTCACTTGGACATCCATTCCATCTAGCTAGCCAAGCATATTTTCCATAGTGCAACTTGGAAGGGAACTTCTTTGCTTCAAGCAAGGAAAAATTTTTGATACCTTAAGCCAAGCAAAGAGGATCCATGTATGGTGGATTTTTTGAATGTCTTCATCTTTCAAGAGGCTTAAGCTATATCCTTCTTTGACTTAGTAATTACCTGTTCCTTTATGGTGCCAACAACACATTTTTATCTTTCTTATAAGGATTTTCTTTACTATGAATTTCTTTATTACTCAGATGTGGCAGCATATTCTAATTGGTGGTTCAGTCTCATAATGACCAGAACCCTCAACATGAATTTTAGAACCTCGATGCAATTTGATCCCAATTGCAGAGGCATTGGGAATATAGAGGAAGAGTGGTGGCTCGTTATCATGTTCAAAACTGTGATGCGATTCGAACCCAATTATCTTTGTTTTCTTTGTTCAGAACCCCCTGATAGTATGATGTTTTTGTAGAGATTAAATATTACAAACCCTTGAAAGAGGATCGCAAGGGCACAAAGATTAAATATTACAAACCCGAGCATTTTTTTTCTTGAAGAGTTTGATATTTGAAGAAAAGTATCGGGTGACAGTAATAGTTTGTGTGGTGGACAGGATTAGGTTCGATTTCTTTTCAACCCAGATAGCTTTCGAGAATTTAAAATTTGAAGAATTTGAACAAGTAGTCACAGTCAATTTACAGGTTTTTGACGTTAGGGTTTCCTAGTATCGGGTAAAGGTTTAAAACCATGGATGTGGAAATCTAAGGGAAATATACAGGAAACAAAAGAACCTACAAATGTCTGCCAATATATCCCCAAGTGTGCATGTTTTGGCAGGAGGGAAGATGCATTAGAGAATCATGCAATTTTCAGCATGTTGGAGAAACTAGGTCAGTCAAAAGGGTTGGAGCATCTAATGGGTTTGATCCAAAGAGATCATATAATAGATCGGATGAGAGGGAAATGCAGGCAACAGGAACTCCCAGAGGATCTAGAAGGAATACTTCAGCCAGATGGGGGAAGGGACAAGGTGGTAGAATCATATCCGATTGAGAGACAAAAGATTGTCGATAAAGTATGCAATTTTTGGCTTCTAGGCATGGAGAGGAATGCATTTTTTTGCACTCCTTTGTTTTGGGTTGTTCTTTGTTTTATGACATAATTTTAGGTTGTTTTGAGTCTTTGACCATTATCTGAGGATAACAATATCGTTTGCTTGCATTCAACAGGCTATTCGAGGGATTGCTTATCCTTTTGATTAAGGTAAACTCTATTCTAGAGGCCAAAACAAGAAGGTTATAGTGTGGGACTGCCAAACATGGGAGGTACTTTGATATTTGAATTAACTCTCCCCTCTCTACTTCAAAGATGCATATGAATATCTGCTTTATGATTATGTTACTTGAATATTTTCGTAGAAGCTTACTTTACAGCGTGCAATTGTAAACATATTCCACTGGCTTTGTTTGAAACATGTAACAGGGTAGAAATATCCAATTAGATGATTAAGTTGGGCGCATCATGAGTGAAGGTCCATGTATTTTTGTTGGCCTCCCTAATGTCGTCAAGGTGATATTAACAAACTTATGTTTGGAATTGATTCAATCTGATTTATCAGGGAACATGATTATTTTATTGCAGTATTCAAGCTAACATAGAGGAAAATTATATTCGCAATCTTCGAATATTCTAACGTCAGTAGAACTAAGTTTAGTTGGCCCCAGGGGACAAGTTCATGCCCTGGCTATTGGTAATGGAATGCTTTGGGCTAGAACACATGTAAGGGTTTCGATGGAATTAGAGTGTTTTAGTTGATTTTGTAATCATACACCTAATGTGTTCTTCCTTTATAATCAAGCACCTGATTTGTTTTCCCTTTACAATCAACATTGATGTTTTTTTTCCTTTCAATCAACCACATGATGTTTTTTGCCTTTATAATCATCTACCTATTCTGTTTTGACTTAATGAGCAAAATCTATGTGGCGAGGGGTGATCTAAAAAATGCTACATTATATAGTTGATCTCATTGTGATAAAATAATTACTTTTTCTTCTTTTCGTTCTATAGGATGGCAGTATATTGGCATGGAAGTTTAGTCTTATAGAAAATACCTTTGAGCCTGCAGCTTCCCTTGCAGGGAATACACTACGTGTTGTCTCATTAGTCTCAGGAGCAGAGAGACTTTACTCTGGTTCCATGGACAAGACAATGAGAGTATGTTTCTTTGATTGCTGACTATTTTTAGTTGATCATGATTTTGGGAAATTTGAAGGAACCATGTTATTCTTGTAATTTCATAAATATTCTCTCTCTCTCTCTCTCTCTCTCTCTCTCTCTCTCTCTCTCTCTCTCTCTCAATATACTTTACAATTTGAACCTATTTGTATATTTATGTTTGTTTCCTATTTGAAGAGACATTTGTACATATCACCAATCACTCCATCTAAATCACCTTTCAATTGTAAATTTCTTTTCACCCATGTTTTCAGAAATATTCCTCTCTCTCTCTGTCTCTCTCTCAATATAGTTTACAATGTGTAAAGTTGTGTCAATTCCTCACATTTTATTATGTTAGTTCTCTCTCATTGTTGTCTTATCAATTGTTATTAGAGTTTGTGATATTTTGGGAAGTTTTCAATTCTATATTCATTAGAGTTTCTTCTACCTAGAATTTTCCTTGAACTCTCTTATTTTAACAAAATCTACACATTGCTTGAGTGATTTATAGATTTCTAATGCCTTATAATATTTTGATATTGTTGGTATTAGGTGCACAGTAACATTCTATTTCCCAAGCCATGCATCATTTTCTTGTTTTTTTCTTGCAATCACAAAACCAACAGATTCCTTAACCTAGATTTGGGTGATTGTCAATTTTCAACAAAATTATGCCACTTTTATGGTAATGTGGATTCTTGCTATAGATAAAAAAAACTTTATCTCCATGGATCCCTAGCATGTTCCAAAAAAAACTAAACCTTCATAGGATTTCAAATTCATCCTAGATGATCAGTTGCAATAGAAAATACATCAACAACATGAGTTCTGGGCTGAGCGAATTGCAATATAGAAGTAGCAACAAAATGGGTTTTGGGAGAAGATGATTCAGCACATGATGTCCATGTTCCAACAAATGATGGAAGAATGACAACAACATCAGCAACATCTGTAACAACCAAAAAATGTGTTATTTTCCATCCCCATTGATATGAGAAGAATTTCTTTCCATTACTAGTAGGAGTACTTAGGGTTTCTACTATAGTTGGCTATAGGGGAGGGAGAATATATAGTTTTGTGTAGAGAAAATTTGATGCCATTCATGTAGCATGGGACATATGTTCCTTTATGATCACTTGGAAGGCCTTTAAAGTTTCCAATTTTGGATTTTTCCTTCCTTTCTAGGATTCAACTTCAAGTTTTGTGTCTCTAGTTCACCTAAGATTTCTCTCTATTCAATTCACCCATTAGACATATTGTGCATTTTTTTTAACTTTTTTCCTAGGAAGCATGGTTCTCAATAATGATTTCATTGACATCTTGGTCAGCATTAACCAGTGGCACCATTTAATACTCGATAAAAGGGGCATTGAAAATGGGACAAAACATAAATATATCATAAAAATAACATACCGATATGGGATTGAAAGACAAGTTTGAATAGAACCAAAACATACCTATGGATTTCTTTGCTTGCCCATGAACTTCTTGCATGAATTTCATGCTCTCCACGTTTGGTTGGTAACCATGTTGGTTACATGGAATAGAGTATTCATAGTAAGTAATATCACTATGAGAGGGAATGGGAGGGTTCCATAAATGCAAGAAGGAAAAGTAGTCACAAAGTTAGTAGGGTAAGTAGTGATTTCTAGAGTAGAAGAGGAACATTGGTCAATATCAACCATCAATATTTGTTTGTCGGATTCACAAGCATTGATGAAATCTATATTGTTAGAAACTAGATGTGTAATGTCAAGGGGAACAATCATTTATTTCCGAATAGTAATGTTAGTAGGGTTGGTAGTGAGGCTATTGGGAGCAGGGAGTGGAAGTGAAAAACAAATAAAACGATTATGTTTTGGGAGTGTTTTTTATATAATATATATTTTAATAAATTTTGATTCATATATATTAAAAAAACACACATAATGCCAAACTAGCTATAAAAAACATGAAAACATGAAAACATGGATCCAACCATTTAGTACACTTATAGTACACATAGGTGTAGTGAATGATGAACTATTTTAAAATTTTCGTGCTCTATTGGGAAGTGTGACAACAAATTATCAAGGATTTGAGGAATCCCACAAAACTTTACCTACATTTTATTTTTAGAATTTAGTTCCACATTAAAAGACAAGAATACAAAATTTGAAAGGATAAAGGAAAATGATCAATATTTTCACCAGTTTGAATTTTTGGCAGCCAGGAGGATGAGTTCTTCTTTTAATCATCTTCGTGTTCTGTTTTGACTTAATGAGCAAAATCTATGTGACGAGGGGTGATGTAAAAAATGCTATATTATATAGTTGATCTCATTGTGATAAAATAGTTTGCAAAATACTTACTTTTTCTTCTTTCCATTCCACAGGATGGCTGTATATTGCATGGAATTTTAGTCCTATAGTAAGTACCTTTGAGCCTGTAGCTTTCCTTGTAGTGCATACACTACCTATTGTCTCATTAGTCTCAGGAGCAGACAAACTTTTCTCTAGTTCCATGGACAAGACAATAAGAGTACGTTTCTTTGCTTGCTTACTATGTTTAGTTGATTATGATTTTGGGAAATTTGAAGGAACCATGTTATTCTTGTAAGTTCAGAAACTTCTGGCAAATTTTGACCACTCATAAAAAAATTATGATAAATATTTGTTGAAGTTTTTGTACAATATTTCAAATTATTATTATGTTTATATATGCAGCAAAAAGGTGATAAAATTTTCAAGAAAGTTAATTATAACCTATATAACTCTCAACAACTGTTTATTTTTAATTGATGAATCTCTTTGGGCAAAATTTTCCAAGTGGTAATCCTAGCTATAAAAAGTGTACCACTTGTGATAAATTTTTCTTTTGTGTTGCCCAATGGTAATCCTAGATGGTAATCTCCATATCCAAATTTCACTGGCTCTATGCTGGTCTGTAAAATTTCAAGATAATTGTTGTTCATAATTGAATTGAGAGATTGTTGGCGGGGATAATTTGATCTCCTTTGTTTAGAGTCTAGACTTGTTCTAACATTGATTATTGCATAATTTATTAAGCTTCTTTTTCTTAGATATCTTCGAGGCTTCTGACGTATTTGGGTACATTTTATTCGAGACATATGTAAAGACATAAAGTTAGAGACAATATATGTAGGATACTTGCATTGCCCCCTTGGGGGGTTGGGACCCAAGATGGCCTTTTATGCAAATAATTTCTTGGAGATCAAAATGGCCTCATAGTGCGGCCACCTTACACGCTTTGACATGGGATAGCAGGCCCCCTCCCCCAACTAGGTCCCAACAACAAATCACCTCGCCTAAACAAAGAGACATCCCCTAGGCCAAATCCAACATCTCCAACTAGTTTTCTATACTAAGATTCTCCCCTTCAACCTTGGATGGAAAGAGACCTTCCCATTCGACTTCAAAGGAGGACCCCATCTCTCTTTGGTACAATGACAATCCCTTGAAGCTTTGAGGCTCTTTTCCTTGTACTTTTCTCTAAAGTACAATATTTATTCATGGCATTATGATAGTTGTGCCTAAGTAATAGATTAGCTTTTATTTTTGCTTTTTGCTTTTATAGGAGTGATATTTGCACTCCCACTATGAAATTCCACGTACAACCTAAGTAGTCTCGTTGACCTCTTTTTGGTCATTTGTTGGACATTAATAAACTTATCTTATGTTATAAACCTCAAAAACATCTAGCCTTTGTTTCTTATTCAAGTTATTATTTACCATTTATCATTTCTAACATGGAAGAATAGAAAATGCTTCCAAATTTTACTTAAGCGACAAGCATCCACCACCTATCAAGAGTTGGGACATCATTTACACTATAGGACACTAGGAAACTTGGCCCAACCTAATGATTAGAATGGATCAACTATAGAAAAGTGGCCCCCTTGCAGTCTTGCATAGAACTCTTTGATAGATGACCACATAATGTAAGAGGAATCGAACCCTAGAGGACACTATGACAACACCCCACTTTCACCAACCAGGCTCAGACTCTCATGGCATGTTTAGTGTTTCTAGGAACATAGCCTCAAGACATGTTTTAAGAAACAAGAAAATAGGAGAAGCATATATTTGTGCAAACATATGAAACAATATGCCGAACAAGTCAATTTCCAAAATACCCTGACAAATATTTCAAAACTCCCAACATAAACAGAACTATGCATTGAAAGCATACATTACATCCATGGAATCATAACCAAACAACAATCACCAATAATAGCTCTTAAATATTATCAATGCCATCAGTGGTAGAATAAAATTATAAATGTTATATTAATCATCTATTATTGCATCTCCTTTCGAAATATTAGATGTATGATTCCATTCCTTTTGTCTGGCAGGTTAATTGGAAACTGAAAAGCTAAACCATAAAAAAAAGAACCTCTGGTGTCAAATCCATTTACTATGTTTATTAAGAACTCAACTGAAAATTGTACACTATAATTATACATTTTAATATCTGAAGAACAGATAACAGAGAAGGATGAAACAAAAAGGACTATCCATACCTCCATCCATAGAACCTGAAAATATGCTTTTCAAATGACCTGGACTCTTTGACATGGCAGAACTGCCATCAATGTGTCCACTCATTGTTGCCAGAAAGGGTTTTGCAAAAATATGATTACCAAGAAGGCCACAAATAGAAAATAATCAATTTCTCAGAATCCTTAAAGCTCATCCTGGTCACAAAGTGTCCAATTACAATATTGCATAACTGATGAAAGCATTGAATTTTGTAAATTCTAAAGCACAACTCTACCTTGTCTAATTTTGTTGCATTAAGAGCACGGACATATTCTTGAGCTCTTTCCTGAGTATGTAGGTTGGGATTGAAGTTTCTAAAAACCCTTTGTTATACATAAACAAGCATCAAAGAGATATATAAGAATTCAAACTTTTGCCATAAGTAAATTAAGGAAAATTGATTGAACACAAAAATTACAAAGAGAAAATTTATGAAAATATTTCACCTCTACAGGCACCTATTGGGGATAAACTTTGTATTAGGTCTATTTACATCAACAGTGGCTTCATTGACTTAAAATTATATTCTCGGTCAATTCCATGACCAAATGGTCAAAGCATCCAAAACATAAGCAAATTTGTAGTTATTGATCCTCAATTGGGCCATTAGCTTATGCAGATAATCAAAGTCTTCAAGATTGCAATGAACTGATAGCCAGAGCCAGAAATGCAGATGGATTGCTTTATGTGAATCTCACATCAACTGTAATACTTCACTTTTGGTACACGTAAAATATCGAATGGGAGAAACATCTAATTTCCATTTTTGTAAAACCATATGCCCATATTCTACAGAACGAAATCCTATTGTAATTCCCCATGGATCATTAGGTGTAGGATGCACCTAACAATATGCTGTAAATGTTTTGAGAATGTTTTTCTTTTTAGATTGGCCAGAAGCCTGGAACTCATATTTACGTGATAGTTAGAAGTGTACTAGCCAAAAATAAGTAGTCTGGTTACTCTTCGACTGTTAAATTTTCATAATTTACTTCAATCTAATCTAGTATCTTAACTGAGAGAAAAACATGTACAAAAAATCTACAGCATATCAATCATGGACACAATAATGAAAGCACACAAGAGACACAAAGTTTACTTGGGGAAAACCATAAAGGTGAAAGACCCCAATAACTTCCTCAGAGATAGATAGAGCAATGATACAACCAGAATACAAGAGATAGTCTTCTCCTAGCAGCATAGCCTCGTCCTCCACAAGTGTGCCACTCTCCCAAGTGTGAGTGAGATAATAGAATGTGTAAAATGAGAGAGAGACACTCTCTATTTATACACTAACTTGACTTGACCTTTACTCAACTAGGTCGGCCTCAACTTAACCACTTAACATAATGTTGACTGGGCTGACCCCCACTAGGGTGGTCTAATAACCCTTTGACCCACATGGCCGACCCTCAATAGGGTGGTATAATAACCCTTTGGCCCACATGAATTATACAGGGCCGACCCCAACAAGGTGGTCTAATAACCCATCAAGTATAAGTTACGACATTTACAATATAAATGACGACACTTCTGTATAGAGGAATAATAACATCTCTATAGGAATATAACCACTTCTGTATAGAGGAATAATAACATCTCTATAGGAATACAATATACATATATGTGAAATACATTCCGAAGTTACATATACATCAACACTCCCTCTTAACTAGGAAGGTATTTCTCGACACAGGTCTTCTAGCACAAGTCATCTTCTCTAGATCATCGTCACTGGATAATCGTCATCGAGTCATCATCATCGCCATTGCTGCTGCTATCTCAATCAATATCTGAATCTACTCGTCATAGGAAGTTCTACGGAGCCAGTCCTTTTTCATACTGGATGTAGGCCCACCACCTGCAGGTCTTCGTCATCACTTGCCATATTGTGGAAATCTCAGGACTTATTACGTGCATCACAAAACCTTAAAAGAGTCTCTTGACTAGTAAGAACCCTAAAGAGCATCTGAGGCCTTTTTCATCCTATCCAGATCTCCAAGACTTATTACATGTGACCCCACCACAAAACCTCAAAACAGAATCCCAGGACTGATTACGAGCACAAGGCTCAACCTATCGGATCTCCCAGGGCACAAATTAAATGTGGTCACCACAAAACCTCGAAAGAGCATCCCAGGACTGATTACGAGCACTAGGCTCAACCTATCAGATCTCCCATGGCACAAATTACATGTGGTCATGGAAAAGCCTCGAAAGAGCATCCCAGGACTGATTACGAGCACGGCTCAACCTATCGGATCTCCCAGGGCACAAATTACATGCCATAGGATAAAACCTCAAAAGAGCATCTACCAGATATCCCAAGGCACAAATTACATGCCATAGGAAAAACGTCGAAAGACTATCTGCAGATCTCCCAGGGCACAAATTATATGTCCTCCCAAGCAAAACCTTGAAAGAGCATTTGCTAGATATCCCAGGGTACAAATTACATGCCATAGGCAAAACCTCGAAAGACTATCTGCAAATCTCCTAGGGCACAAATTACATGCTTATCTGCACAACCTGTTCCACGGCCACAGAGTATCAACCTGATACTCACCATACATCATCCTGATGTACACATGATCATCCTGATCATCATCACTGCAACATCCTGCTGCATGTCATCTGGAGCAACATCCTGAAGCTCGTCATCCATGATCATCCTGATCATACAATGCATCTACCTGATGCATACCAAGTATCTACCTGATACATATCATCATACATGATCCACCTGATCATACAGTGTATCCACCTGATACAAATACAAATACATGATACATATCACCATACATGATCCACCTGATCATACAATGTATCCACCTGATACATATACAGATACATGTTCCAAGCATCCAACATGATGCATATACAAAAATACATACAAGTGATCCAACTGATCATATCCAGCATCCAACATGACGCGTACATACATATACATATAAATGATCCAACTGATCATATCCAACATCCAACATGACGCGTACATACATATACATATAAATTATCCAACTGATCCTATCCAGCATCCAACATGATGCATATATAGAGAATTAACTGGAGCATCATCCTGATGCTCATCATCCATCACTTATATCCACAGCCATGTGAAGGATCCTCCTTCCAACATGCTTGGAATGGCTTCTACAAATGTGTCCATGAATTCTTCCTTGAAGTTTCATCAATCTGAAGAACACCAAGCCTCTCCCTGAAGTACTCCAACTTCACCCTGGCTAGCGGCTTCATCAGTACATCTGCAATCTGCTCATCCATCGCAATGTACAGGAGCCTCACAGCTCTCCTCTCTGCACCATATCCCTGATATAGTGATATTTGATCTCTATGTGCTTCGACCTGTCATGAAACACTGGGTTCTCGGACAGCTTCACACAACTCTAGTTATCACAAAAGATACCAGTAGCATCCAACGGAAGATCAAATTACTCAGACAGTAGCTTCTGTAGCCATACTGCCTCACAACTAGCTGAACAGGCTGCAGCTGCCTCAGCTGTACTCAGTACTACGCAGCACTGCTTCCTGCTAAACCAAGAGATCACACCTACTCCCATACTAAAGCAGCATCCAGATGTGCTCTTCCTATCTGCAGCACTGCCAGCCCGATCCAAATCAACATAACCCTGCAGGTTAAACTTTTGATTCGCTTCATACTTGAGCTCATAATCAACTATACCCTTTAGGTACCTCAGAATATTTTTTACAGCAACCAGGTGAACACTCCACGTATCCATCAGGAACTGGCTCAATGTGTTCACCACAAATAAAATATCTGGTCTCGTGTTCGTCAAGTACATCAAGGACCCAATCATTTGATGATACATAGTGATATCAACTGGCTCAGATGAAGCATCACACAGATGCTTCAGGTTCAATGCCATAGGTGTGGCCATAGCCTTGTATTCCATCATCCCGAACCTCTTTAGGATCTCTACTACATACTTCCCTTGTCCAAGGAAGATTCCATCACTCTGCCACACCTCCATGCCAAAAAACAAATAGTGCAACATCTCCAAGTTCTTTATCTCGAACTCGGCAGCAAGCTTCTATTGTGTGTCGACAATCAATCTGTCATCTCCTATTACAAATAGGTCATCCATATATAGGAGTAGAATCACAGGATTCCCTTCCTCAACCTTGTAGTAAAGGTTGGAATCTGCTTCACCCTTGGTAAATCCCAAACTGGATATAAAGCTATCTATCCTACCAAGTTTTGCACACATATATGACTACACCATTCAAGAAGGCTATCTTGAAATCCATTTGGTGTATCTTCTATTTAATCACTTTTATATTTCTCTATGTTACCATCTGCAGCATGCTTGATCTGATAGTTCCATTTGGAAGTGACAACAGACTTCCCTTCATCTCTTGGGACCGCATCCCAAACATCGTTCTTCATGATCGACGGATCATGGCATTCTTCCCATATCCTAGGAACTTCAATATCTTCAATAGATAATTTTGTTGTTTGAACAAATGTTGTAGTCCTTCTTTTGTAGGTGATGGTATACGATCTTTCCTGCACAACAAGTTAAATTGCATGATTAGAAAACATCTCATAGTTTTCAGAACAAATTCTTACACATAAAGAAATATGTCATACAGTCATGCAATTATCTTAGCCAATGCTTCAATACAACATTTATCCATATTCCGTAACTTTCTAGATGCCTTCCAATCTCTACCAGAACATTGTTAAGAGTGTGCACAACTCCTAACATGTCAGCAAAGAGGTTTCATTCTAGATAAGTAGCAATGGAATGTTGTACAATGCCATAGGCCACTTACCCATGTATATTAGTAGTATACTGTTCATCAATGCAACTATTCTAATATGCATCATACACAACCT
This sequence comes from Larix kaempferi, assembly GCA_027924585.1. NCBI lineage: Eukaryota > Viridiplantae > Streptophyta > Pinopsida > Pinales > Pinaceae > Larix > Larix kaempferi. The sequence goes on from BSBM01000937.1 coordinate 2,848,137, forward strand.
AATTCTAGGAACATAAGCATATACATCATTGAATAACATTATGTAAGAAATGACAATTCAAATACTTATCTTTGTTTGGTTGTTGGGTGGACTCCCTCTGAATCTTTGCAACTCCATTCTGATGTGGATTGTGAGAAGTGGTCAACTCCCTCTGAATATCTGCATCCTTGCAGAAACTACTGAAGTGTGCTCCTTTGCTTTCTTGCATGAACAACTGGAGTGTGCTCCCTCTTGATCGTTGCTTCCTGGATTACCTGTCCTTGAACTTATATCCATCCTTAACCACTATGCATGCTTATTAGTGTCATCATTGTGTTATCCTTGAGGTCTCTTACATAATCACACATTCATTAGTATAATCTTAATACTATCAAAACACAATAGTCTTAAACATGTATAGTCATGATCATTCACAGATAATAAACATTAGTATTCAAGGTTTCAGGGAAGTCTTCTTTTACTCATGCATATTCTTATTTGATCATAGGATTCTTCTGGTTAGCTAAATCATCAATGCATAAACCCGTGATTACTCAAACCTATACCTTCATGATTCTTTTGGTTAGTCATATCATCAATTATGGTAAGAAACATAATATGCATACAACCATGACTTCATGAATAATCATTATCAACAACACAACAGTATAAGATCCTAACACAAGGTAGGATTCTAGCTTGATATAGGAAAAACATACCTGGATTAGCATGCTAGCTAGTTATGTCTAACATACCCGCATAATAACTTTTGGTTTTCTTCAATGACTTGTGCTAGTAACCTACATATCTCATAAGTTAACCATTGTAGAACCAAGTTATACATACCTCGAAAGTAGATCTTCTATGTGATCCATGACAATGGATGAATCTTTGTCTTCATGTCACCATGAGCATATGCTCTTGAAGTAGAACATGATTTGTCTTTCTTGGTGTACATTTTATGTTAGCGGACAACATAAACCTCATACAACACCATAATGCATTAGTACAATCATAAGTGTCAACACCCTAATGCATGCATTCATAATTTTTTTAAGGTGATACAGCAAGTCTAAAATCAAGATTGTTCTAACCGTAATAACATGAAGACAAACATATCATAAAGTTAATCATGAAAAAAAAATCTCGAGACATACCTGGATGAGTCATACCTGTCGAGATTGCTTGTAATCTTCTTATGTAAGGCCTTAGCCTCATCTCCCTCTGAAACAGGAACTTCTTCACTTATGCAGGTGACCAATCCATCTTCTTCTAGGATTAACCCAATCCACTTGAGTTGCAAGAACTGGATCTGGAGCTGGATTAGGGTTTGTCAAGGAAACCCCAAAAATTCAAACATTGAATTTCAAACTTCCGAAAGGATAGAAAATGCACCTTGATGAGCTGATCAAGTTGGTATATTCAGAATTTGAAAACTGCAAAGTTTCACCCCTCGAAATTGCCTTTTAGATTTATGGATTCACTAGGGAGGACCCTGAATTAGGGTTTGAGTTTCCCGAACCTTCACCCAACCAAAGATTTGATTCAAAGCTCTAAGCTTCGATTTTTCTGAGGAGCTTCCAGCAATGGTCATAGATTTCCAAAATTCCAAGTTTTGCAGAAGCCCAAATTTTCCATCTTTTCGATCAAAGTCCCGAACTGGGGTTTGATCAAGCCCGGACTTCTGCATAACCAAAAAATCTGATCTTGGTCTCTAAATTTTTATTTTGATGAGTATCATCTAGCTGTGGTCTCCAATTAGACAAATTCCAACTTTCTCTGAAGCCCTAAATTCTGGAAGCCATGAATGAAGGTGCTCAAAAATAATTCTGTTTTGACAGAAATATGTACCTGATTGTTTCTAGTGTAACTCTGAACTTTTCGATCCACAGGGTCTGAAAATTTTTCTTGAGATAGCCTGACCTGTCATCTTTCCATCCCGATAGGTCTGACCTCAATTGGATTCTCTGAGAGAGAGTTATTCCAAGTGTCACAATGTGGCCTGTTTATGGGATAATACAGGCGAGCAAACTTATACGACGTGCCACGTGTCACTGGTTCAACTTTGGCCTTTGAAAATTTTTCTTAAGATAGTACCATCTATGTACTACCTGTCACTATTTACAAAATTTCATTTGGAGCTTCCTAGCCCAAGTTATGACCTTTTTCCCAAGGTCACCTAATTTTGACTCAGATCTAGAAGACGCAGAAACCCTATATTGTACAGATCATAAATCACAAAGTACAACGAATTAGAGGTTTTCCTTTGGACACAAGGTACATGGGGATATGATATTTGACTTGTAAAAGTTTCAAATCCGAAAACTTCTCCAAAATGGATTTATAGTGAAAGTGCTACATTGATTGGTTTTTTCTATATCAAGCCCTAGCATCGTAAGTGCAACAAGTGTCATAGATGCCAAATCATGCCTTCTTTCAGGATAGATCTGATACCATGTTAAATTTTTAGAATTTACTTCAATATGATCTAGGATATTAACTGAGAGAACAACATGTACAGCAAATCTACAGCATATCAATCATGGACACAATAATCCAAGCACACAAGAGACACAGAGTTTACTTGGGGAAAACTAGAAAGGTGAAAAACCCCAATAACTTACTCAAAGATAAATAGAGCAATGATACAACTAAAATACAAGATATAGTCTTCTCCTAGCATCAGAGCCTCCTCCTCCACAAGTGTGCCACTCTCCCAAGTGTGAGTGAGATAATAGAATGTGTAAAATGAGAGAGACACACTCTCTATTTATACACTAACTTGACTTGACCTTTCCTCAACTAGGTCGGCCTCAACTTAACCACTTAACATAATGCTGACTGGGCCAACCCCCACTAGGGTGGTCTAATAACCCTTTGACCCACATGGCCGACCCCCAATAGGGTTGTCTAATAACCCTTTGACCCACATGACTTATACAGGGCCGACCCCAACAAGGTGGTCTAATAACCCATCAAGTATAAGTTACGACATTTACAATATAAATGACGACACTTCTGTATAGAGGAATAATAACATCTCTATAGGAATACAACCACTTCCATATAGAGGAATAATAACATCTCTATAGGAATACAATATACATATATGTGAAATACATTCCGAAGTTACATATACATCAACATGGACTATGCACAATTGGACATGAGAATTATAAAACCATGATTCAGTGTAAGGAAATCCAAGTGGGTTTTTTGGCATGAACCATAACTATCATAATGTATCCTTTTATCAAAGGAGTAAAAAATTCTTTAAATATAGGCTAACAAATCCCATAGTTTGAAATAACTTCATTGAGAGATGAGCCCCTCCGCATTGGGTAAATCCAAGATAAACACAATGGACATCTTGATTCTTCTATCAACTTAAATCAACCTCATTTTGTCATACATCTTTCCACTAGTGAAATACTACCATCTTCCTCCAAACATTATGGCACCTTAAGACGTTATCGAGTCACTAAGATAGGTACTTGACTCTTACATATGCAAGGAGATGTTTTCTACCGCTGGTTCAAGGAAAAGTTCCTAGATTTGACCCAATAGTGCAAGCAAGATATTGTTGTATCTACTTCATTGCTTCCTTCTTCTGGTAGTGGCTAGCATTTTTAGGAATAAACCACAATTGTGAAGCTTTGTGGGTGCAAGTGCAGATGCCGGTACAACGACACTATTTCTAAAATCCAATTTAGGGTGTGGGGCTGCATCATATGCACATACACATGCAAACACTATAATTTTCCTTGCCTTTTAAAAAGAATAGACTGAGGATTTGGTTAAGATGCAATAGCCAAATGAAGCACAATAAATCTCTGCAGGTAGATTCTGCCTTTATCTATGAAGGTGCTATTAACATCACCAGTCTCTGTACATGAAAATATATGTTAGCAATAGTCACATTTGGAATAGTTTTCTTCTAAAATTGCTTGACATATTTGATATGCTCCTCCTTCTAGTGAGGCAATAATATTTTTAGGAAATGAATGAGGCAATAAGTCTAACAACACCCTTCCAACCTGCATATTATAAATTCTTCTAAGCTCATTTTGAAAGTTTATAGAGTTATTAGCTATTGAGCTCCTTATATTCTGTCATCTCCTCTAAGAGGTATGCCATAAACTGATTATGTCATATCGAAATTGCCCAGGCGCCATGGTTAATGGCACCTTATGACATTCTAATACAAAACCCCCATGTTCCACTATTACTTGAAATTCTTGATTGGATATACAAATGAATTTAGTACTGAATCATCTTTTAGATTGAAAAAACTACGAGCACTACCATGATTACCATGATTGACTAGTATGTTAAGTGGTTTGATACTTAAATTTACTTAAAGTAGTCCTACTTTTTTTTTGTAAGCTAGAGGTAATATTTGTATTATAGTAAACAAGAAATGAACTTTAAAAATTCTGTGCTAGATGGCTTGCCACTTGGGAAACCATACCAGCCATAAGGAAAATTCTTATCTATCCGAATTGTCTGAGACATATTACCTGGGATACAAACTAGGATAGCTACATGAATATTATATTTACTGTAATAAAAAAACATTCTAGAAAAACTTGAAAATAAAACTAAACAGGATTATCTGCTTCATGAGGAATTGACATATCTGCCCCTGGATCACAATCTAAAGGTCGATGCTCAAAGGAATTCACCTTCTGCTCTTCAGAACTTTTCCCCTGTTCATAATCAGAAACCTTAAAAACATTCCCACAAGCAGAGTAGGCGATGAGGTCCTATTTGGCATCCACTGTTCTCATTAAAACCAACAGTTAATCTGGTTGTAAGAATATTTCATTTGTGTGTGTTTGAAGGGGTGGAGGAAACAGACTGAATAATTTTTCCTTCAAGTTGCAAAATTAGCCAAATGGTAATCCTAGATGGTAATCTCCACAGCCAAACTATGCTTCTCAATGGGAAAATTCTAGATGTAACTCCTGAGGGTGAGATACATTCTTTAGAGCCAGTGACAATTGATGCTGATAGGCGTATTTTTTTAGCACCTCTCTCTATTGCATTTTTGTCTCTTTCAGATGTTCAATTCTCAACATGCAACAATTAGGGGTTGATTATCTGGAAAAACAAAATATCATTCGTTAAGTTGGTTTATGTAAAAAAGCTTTAACAACAGCTGAATTGAGTTAGCTATTACTGCCGAGACATAGTTTTAATAAATCATTTTCACTATTCAACGAGTAAATTTGTGCTACATTGAGTTGAGATGATTGATTGCTTTAACTTATCTCATTTTTCATGACTTATGTTTTGGAAAATGTTGTGCAAGGAGAGGCTTTGAAATTAAGGTGATCATTTCTTCTGTTAAAATATGCCTTAAGGTGATCATTTCTTTTATTTGTCAAGCACATGCTAATTATTTGTTCGTCACATCATGCAAAATCCTGCAGTAGTGCAATGGAAATTTTTGTAACTTAATGTTTTTGGCTCTTGAACATTTTAGAAGTGGAAAAGAATAATGAAGATGAAGATGATGGCATGGATGGCTGGAAGACTGATGAGGAGGAAGAGGAAGAAGATGATTCAGATAAGGAAATGGGAGTTAATACTGAAGATGGGGATGAAGCTGATAGTCAAAAGCTTCATAGGCTAGCAGCGAAGGTGCTTTAACATTTACTAGAGTTTAGTTTCTTGAGAAGGAAAAATTGTCCGACAGGTGTTTAGTTTTTGGTGTTGTATTTGGCTCAAGTGTTGTTAAGTTCTTAAAGAAGTTTGGTGCAAATATTGAATTTTCAGGCCAAAGCTTTCCAAGCACATGCAGATGATTCTGATGGTGATTTCAGTGACAGTGAAGAGTTCCAGTCTTTGATTGACAATGTGGATACTTTTGTGTTCTTCAGTGATACCATGAAAGTCTTGGCACCTTCTGTATCTTAACATTTGGAAACAATTTAGAGTGCTTCTATCTGAAAATTTGCTGCTACAATTTTGTTATATTTATAATGCAATAAAATTCATCCATTGCTAGCTGGGTTTAGACATTAAGTATACCTTTAGTTACTAATATTATATTTTATTTCATGGTTCTTCCATCAGCCATGTATGTTTCAGATCCAAGAAGGTTTCAGCATCTAACCCAGTCAATGGACTTCCACAATGAAGCTGTTGCAAATGTTGTAGCACATCATGCTGAAGAGAGGAAGGTGGATATTAAAAAGGAAAAGGCAGAGAAAGATGCAAGTTGTGTGGTGCCACAACAATAGTTCTATAAAATTGCAAAGATTTGTTTCTTTTCGATCCATTTATTATTCATCAAATTTTATTAGTGAGTTTTAGAATAAATATACCAAGGAAATTTAGTCTCATTTTGTGACGGAAGCAACATCACGTCCAGAGTTTTCGAGTGTCTTCACCTATCCTGTAATGTGTTCGATTGTTCTCGATGCTACCTATGTTGAAGTTCCTTTTTTAGTTAACATGTGGAATCTTTTTAAAATTTTTGCTTGGATGTATAGATGCCTGAAGTCCCCATGTTGAGTATAAATTTAGTTTTGGCTTTCATGTACTGGATTCAAAATAAACTGTGGAAGGATTTCCCCATCTTACCTGCCTAAATTGTTGAATACAAATGTAAGTAGAAATTCTTTTTTTTCTATTTAATTAGATTTCTGGGTGGTTGTCTCTAAATCTACAGGAAGATGTAGAGGTCAGTGAAGTCGAATATCCCAGGAATCCATGAATGTAGAACTTCTGAGATTGGTAATGTTATTTTTAATGTGTCCATATAATGTTATTTGGGATTTTTCCAATAATATAGTTATATTTTTGTGGACAAAGAGAGGATATCCAAGATGGAAGTTATATGTAAGTGTTTCACCTGGCTGTGTATTATCAGCAAGGCTCTATAACTAGTTAAATTTATCCTAGCCAATTCGACTGACTCTGAATTCATCATGAGCCAAGTCGTAATGGACTCGGAATATGGATGATTGTTGCGGACATAAAAAATTTCTGTTATTTTGAGTTTCAATGTCATGACCAACCTTCTTGATTTGCTTGACTTTCCATTTGCAACACATTTGGTCACTGGGCCTGTTTGTAGAAGAATATAATAAGATGCTAAATTTTAAAGAAGCATGCCATGTTCTCTTGTTAGCTTTGACAAATTGCCAACCATGACTGGATCTTGCAGATACAAGCAGTAGTTTGATATCATGGACCTATTTGTTATTAGATTTCACTGTGATTGAGATCTCATTTTTGTAGCGAGGGAGGTGGCTTGGATCACATTGGAGGAAGATGATTTTGGGACACCATTTTCTCATCCTTTGCTTCTATATAAACTAAAATTATCCTTTCCATGGCATCATCCACCATTATCTTCAAGTTACCTATGAATTTTCAGTCAAATTCAGACATCTTGGCATGACTCTAGATGACTCAGTAGATAGTTTAACAATGGATGCATGCTTGTCATTCCTATAAATTTCTGGGATTTTTTCATTTTGCATCATTCAAGCATACAAAATAGTGATTACCAAGTTAATATAGATCCATAATGGATTACCTTGTACTAGTCCTTCAAGTCTTTCAACTTCTTTTCTTATGTTCAAAAATATATTTGCACTTAATAGATGCAGTTGAAAGACTTGAAGGACTAGTACAAGGTAAGCCATTATGGATCTATAGTAACTTGGTAATCATTATTTTGTATGCTTGAATGATGCAAAATTTATTTGAATATGATCATTGTCAAGTAATAACAAATTATTAAAGGGTGCTAGCTCAATGGTAGAGCACCTGCCTAATTATAGGCAGGAGATTGGTGGTTCGATTCCTCCGTACCCTATCATAAATTAGTGACTAAGAAAACAACTAAATTCACATATATACAACTATTAGTAGCTAATTTCCAATATCTTATAGCGTGACTAACGTTTAGTCATATTTATCTTAGTCATTAATATGTTATCATCTAGTAGTTTATTTAGTTGTATATTTGGTCATTAATTGTGGCAATCAATGACTAAATCAGTGACTATCAATGACTAAATCAGTGACTATCAGTGACTAATTCAATGGCTAAATCAATGACTAATAAGTCAACCAATTAATGACTAGTGAAATACAACTAGCTATAAGATAGTGGAAATTATGTACTATTAGTCACCAACTAAAAAAAGTCGTTTATCGTCAAATTTCAGTCATTTTTTTAGTCATTAATTTCTCATTTTGTACTAGTGGATAGACAATAACAAGCACTAGGATTCTGGTGCCCTTGATTGTACTAAATGCTCATGTCTCTATGATAATTTTATTTTTTATGAGGTGTATCAATGGTGCGCTTATGCCACGTCATTGCACCAATATCCGGTGCGCATGAGTGACATAAGCGCACCGTTTACACGATTATTATTACTTTTTTATTGTATAGTTACCGATGCGTACATTACACTTAAGGTCACCAGAATTTCGCTGCTCTTAAATGTGTAACGCACCAGTGATCGTTTGTGAGATTTTTTTTTTACTTCATGTGGAGTGGTGCATTTGAGTCATTTGGATCGCATCACCCATGATGCACCTTGTAAAATTTTAAAGGGTGCACCGTATAGTGGTGCGAGCTGAGCAACTGGAATGCACCACGCAATTTTTTAAAAAAATAGGTGCATTTCAAGTTGAATTTTAAAAAATAAACCGCTAAAAAATTAAATTGTGAACTAAAAAACATTTTACCGATTGAATGGCGCGTCAAGGAGGCATATTGGTGATGTATGGGAGATTTTATTTTTTCCGAAATGGTTTGAAAAAATTCAAATGAACTGCAACAACCAATGGAAGAAAAGGATGCATCCATGTGGACCATGGATATTAGGGCGTCTAGGTGTGTGAAGGGAAGTATCGGTGCAGAAGGGCTCGGACGCACTGAAGTGGGTGAAAATGATTTTTCAACCGCGGTAATTTTTTATTATTAAACCCTGCACTGGTGTACTTGACATAAGGACGCACCAGTGCATTCCATAGTTTAGAGCACTGGAATGAGCCGATGTTAAAATAAACTATTTTTTTAATAAAATAAAATAGTTTTTTTAATAAAATAAAATAATTTTTTTGATAAAATAAAAAATATTAATATTTTTAATAAAATCATTTCTGGTGCATTTGGTTTATGATCCCACAACGGAGCATCTATAGTCTTTAGCGCACCTAGAATGGTTTTAAAATATTTTGTCAATTATAGAATTATATTTTTTTATTTTCAATAAATGGAATGGCGGTGTGTTATGGTATTCAGAACGCACTGGGGCGTTTAACAATGGATGCACCGTTGTTAGACTTTTGAGATTTTTTTTAAGAAAATAGATTATTATGTTTCATAAAATAATGTTCGGTGTGTTAGGTTTGCTAAGATGCACCAGAGCGGTTATCGTTAATGAACGCACTGAGTTTAGTTTTTTACTTAAATATTTTAGTTTTTAAATAAAAGAGTATGTAGTGCAGTGGTTTCTACTAAACAAACTGGTGCGATTGTATGTGATGGAATGCACCACTATGGTTATTTGGAAATTATTATGTTTTGATAATGATGCTTTATGGTCACGGTGCGACAAATTGGGACACCCTGGTGAACTCACCACTGTTATTAGGTTCTAAATGCACCAGTGTGATTAGGTAATAAATGCACTGAAAATAAAAACTTGTGCTAAAACCTTCGATTGCTCACGTCCGCTACTAACCTCCACTATAAACGGACATTTGGGCTCTTTTGGGAGGAGCATATGCTATAACCTCCGCTAAAGGGCCTTTTCCTTATAGTGAAAGGATACTCATATTCACCTCCTTCTACATTGACGTGTGGAAAATATTCTCATCCACATTTGAGATTTCATCTACCCGTTGGATTGAATATGTGGATAGAAGGTTATTTTTCTTGGCATACTTCTTGTAGTTCTTAGGGTTCAACTCTAAATATAATTTCCAACACTTTTCTTCACTGTGACCATCAATGTTACAATGATTATAGTGGTTTTTTGGATCATTGCACTGATGTGTCATGGTTGTAGTCTTCTTATCTTTTCATTTCCACTTATTCTTCCTCTCCTTACAAGTGTATTGGTTCTCTTTCTATTTGGAACCACTTGGTTGTCCTTTCTTATGGCATATAGTCTCCAGGTGTTGTGCTTCCACACAGGCCTCATCAATTTCCTTGGACTTGAAGATCATCACTTGCTTACATAAATGACTATTTAGACCCCCTATATACATGAGGAGTACATCTGGATTCCTGTGTGATATACCTAACATAATAGCCATCTTCATAAATTCGAATGCCAACGAATCCTAAAGTAATTTCAACGAATACATTGGTCCTCTACATATCCAATAGGGTAGAATTAGGAATTTTATGAGGGTTTTAAAATCCTCCCACTTAGTTATTGGTGGAGCACCCTATAGTCGAAGTGCCTCTGTGAGAATTTCCCACTAGGTTAATGCATGGGCCTCTGATTCGATCTCTAAGTTAGAGGCTCCAAAATCACCAGAAGTTCCAAACTTGCTTTCTAGAGCTACCATGAGAATTGACATGATACACGAGATATCAACGACTTGTATTTCCAACTTTGTAAATCATTGTTCATATTCTGCCTCCAATTCTTCTCCGTACTCATCCTCCATGGATATGGTTTGAAGAATTTTTATTTATTCGACCAACTCCTGGTTCCTGCAATTTCCCACAAAGCCAAAAATAAAATTGCTTTGATACCAATATAATCTATAAAATGTCGTGGATATTCATTGTGTTAGCTAAATTACTCAAAATGATAAAGAAACTAGAATTGAAAGGAAAATAACACACCCACTCAAATAACACAAGATACAAAACCCACTATATGGAAAAACCTATCCAGAAGTGATATTTGTGCCTTTCTCTTTTCTTCTTTGATATGCATTGCAAATACAAAGAAAGTGGTACTCACAATGGATTTATCTTTGACACTATGGCCTACATGGCTACTACAAGATGTGCCACTTCATCTCTTCTGGTCTAATTTCCACTCCCTTACTATTGCTCAATTATGGAACAATACAATAACATCATAACGGACTCCCCTTCTCCTCCTAATGGCCCAACAGTTAACATAACATGATATCCATTTAGTGTTAGTTTTAGGGTTTGTAAACGGTTCAACTCCTAATTATAGTTAAGGTTTTGAACCCTCTAGAATTTTCTTTAAACCCACATGTAATTAGCTACACATGTGTGGGTAACGAGAGTTGACATTGAAACCACTCAGTACCATGGTGTTCAACTTGATACATGTCAACTTGTGGGAGGCATAACTTCCTCATGCAAATCTAATTAAGGTGCTCTTTGCACCATTGGAAAGGTCTTGAAGTGTATAATAACATGAATTCAATTCAAAACCATAGTTTGTGAAGTTTAGACCCCAAAAAGCATTGTTTAATCGCTCAAATATGTCTCGAAAGGTTTTGGACCCCAAATCTACAAAGTAAGACCTAACCCTAAAATGGGCCCTACAATCCAATCCATCCAATATTTCCACACAAAAAACACCAAAATAGATGGCAAATTATATATTGATCCAATTTGGATTAGTCAAACATGGTCAAACATAGTCAATCATGGACACTCATGGTCAACAATAGTCAAACATGGATAACCATGCTTAATCATGGACAAACCATAGTCAACCATGCTAAAAACACTCAAATATGGTCAAATATACATATCTACAATACACAACAACTAAAAATGGTTTACCATAGTCAAACATGATTAGACATTGTGGAGGACCATGGGCATAGATAGTCCACCATGGTTAAACATCGTTAACCATAGTTAAACATGGTCCATCATAGTCAACTAAAGTCGAACATATTCAAGAAAAGTTGATCAAAATCAAACTTGGTAAAACATAGTCAAACATGGTCAACCATGGTTAAACATAAACAACCCTAGTCAAATATCATAGATATTTTTATTTTAAAATATAAATATAAATATTCCCATTCACAAATCCATAAATAATCCCATGCATGTTGGCCATCACCTAGCACAACCACATTATTAAAGTTGGTTGATATAAGTCGATAAATGTTTTTTTTCACGAATGGCACCTATCAGCATATACCAACCACCTTTAATAATGTGGTTTTGTTAGTATTATGTCCCTACATGGACATATAAGAATTACACAATTTTATTAATATGCATGTACTTCAAGTTAATTTTGCAGTTGGTTAACTTAAGGTTTAGGTTAAAAAATGATTTAGTTAACATTTTTAATTATGGTGGTTTTTTTAATATGTGGTCAGCCCTCCTACTAGTAATTGCCCTTGAGGATTTCATTAGGAAGCCCAATGTTGGGATAATAAATTATATATTTATATATCTGTTAACATGTTAATGTCGATTGTTGTACACCTTGAGTGGCCTAATGGTTAGAACATGTGTTTCTTTCTAAGAGGTCACAAGTTCAAATCCAAAGGGACATAGTGCATGTACACATTTGTAGACTTTAGAATTCAATTTTTTGTGCATAGATTTTGGTGTCTAGCTTAGCCATGAACTTAAAATTAGATTATTCTTATTATTATTAATGAAATTTATTCCAGGTTCTAAGATATCTTGATGCATGGCTAGATTTTTTGGGATTTTGAAATTTGGCATGATATATCATTGGTTTCAATGAATTTATCCCTTTGGAGGATGAAGGTGGAGGATTTTTTTGGTTTAAATCAAACAAGCCCTATGCTTGAAAGGGTTTTTACATAAACCTAGTAATGTGATCGACGAGGAGAGGAAAAACTAGATAGGAAGATAGTTTCTACAATTTGTATTTTCCTAATAGACCTTATCTTGTTTACTATTGGTGAAGAAAAGATTGTGGAAAGCATTTTGGAGAAACTCAAGGAGCTATATGAGATAAAATAAACAACAAATAAGGTTTTCTTCAAAAATAATCTTTATCATGTGAGGATAAAGGAGGATTCATATATGGAAAATCATCTAAATTGGTTTAATATACTAATTAGTAAAATGGTCTCTGTTAATGCAAATGTGGAGGATGATGATAAGGAAATATTTTACTCAGTTTCCCACCGAATACCTATGATCATTTAGGGGTGACCATCACTAACTCATCACCGAAATCTAAAAATTGATGATGTGGTATTTTATTTCATGGGAGAATATTTGAGGTGAAAATCATCTATCAAACCCTCTAATAGTGGAGCCCTATATGTTAGAGAGTGATCTAGTGAAAGGGGTCAACAAGGTAGGTCACATTCTAAGTTTTATTATAGAGGACCCAAGATGAAAGGGAAGTGTTGGAATTGTGGGAAGCAATACCACTCAAGGAAATAATGTTGGAATCTATAAAAGGAAAAGTAGGATGAAAAGAAGGGTCAACCATTATCTAAATCTAGTAAAATATATTTAGAAGAGATGGAAATATGTGACTCCTTCTATCTCAATAAAAATAAATATATTTTATACACTTGGGTTTTGAACTCATGTGCATCTTTCCACATGTCTCCACATAAATAATAGTTTTTCAAATATCATCCCTATAGTGGTTGGATGGCCTACTTAGGTCTTGATAACCCTTTAGAGATTGTAAGGATAGGGGGCATTAGGATTATGCTAGATGATGGAAGAAAAAGGGAATTGTGTGATGTGTGACATCTACTATGTTAAATTTTGAGCATTAATTCACAATACTCTAGGATCTTTACTGAGAGAACAACATGTAAAATATATCAATGCATATCAAACATAACAAGCATGTCAATCATCACAAGAATCAAAAGCATGAGAGACAATGGACACACAGAGTTTCCGTGAGGAAAACCCTAAGGTGAAAAACCCCACAACTGCCTCAGAGATAGATAGAGCAATGGCTCAACCAAAGTACAACCCAAGCAAAGAGATAGTCTTCCTCCAGTAGCTACTCCTCCTCCTCAACTAGTGTGCCACTTTCTGAGTGAAGTAGAGATGAGTAATAAGTGATCTAAAAAGAGATATCCTATTCTCTATTTATACTTGTCTGACCTGCCTAAAAACCTTATGGGGATGACTTGTCTTTTTAGTCTAATAACCCCTAGTTACATTAATCCGGGCCGACACCCACATCAGGTGGTCTAATAAACCATCAGCAAGTTAACACACTTGCAACACTTGTCAATACAAATGATGACACTTCCGTATAGAGGAATAACACATCTCTATAGGAGTACAATAAATATAGATGAAATACATAGATGAAATACATTCTGAAGTTACATATACATCAACGCTCCCTCTTAACTAGGAAGGTATTTCTTGACACAGATCATCTAGCACAAGTCTTCTTCTCTGGATCATCGTCATCAATGTATCGACCTCGAATTATCGACATTGTCACTGCTGCTATCTCAACCAATCTCTGAATCTACTCGTCATAGGAATTTCTACAGAGCCAGTCCTTTTCATACTGGATGTAGGCCCACCACCTGTAGGTCTTCATCATCACTGGCCATATTGTGGAATCCTCAGGACTTATTACGTGTGTCACAAAACCTTGAAAGAGCATCCCAGGATGTTACGGGTACACAACTCCGACCTATAGGATCTCCTAGGGCGCTATTACATGTGACCCCACCACAAAACCTTGAAAGAGCATCCCAGGATGTTACGGGTACACAAATCCAAGCTGCAGGATCTCCCAGGGCACTATTACATGTGGTCACTACAAAACCTCGCAAGAGCATCCCAAGATGTTACGGGTACACAACTTCAACCTGCAAGATCTCCCAAGGCACAAATTACATGTGGTCATGGAAAAACCTCGAAAGAGCATCCTAGGATGTTACGGGCACACAACTCCAACCTTCAGGATCTCCCAGGGCACAAATTACATGCCATAGGAAAAAACCTCGCAAGAGCATCCCAGGATGTTAAGTGTACACAACTCCGACCTGAAGGATCTCCCAGGGCACAAATTACATTTCCTCCCAGAGCAATGTCTCGAAAGAGCATCCCAGGCTATTACGGGTATACAACTCCGACCCATAGGATCTCCCAGACATGCTCATCTGCACAACCTGATCCACGGCCACATAGTATCAACCTAATACTCACCATACATCATCCAGATGTACACATGATCATCCTGATCATCATCACTGCACTGTCTTGATGCATGTCATCTGGAGCAACATCCTGAAGCTCGTCATCCATTATCATCTTGATCATACACTGCATCCACTTGATGCATACCAAGTATCTACCTGATACATATCATCATGATCCACCTAATCATACAATGTATCCACCTAATACATACATAGATACATGATCCTCCTAACCACACACTATATCTACCTAATACATATCAATATACATGATCTATCTGATCACACAATGTATCCACCTAATAGATATACAGATACATGGTCCAAGCATCCAACATGCTGCATACATACATAAATGATCCAACTGATCATATCCAGCATCCAACATGATGCGTATATACATAAATGATCCAACTGATCATATCCAGCATCCAACATGATGCGTATATACATAAATGATCCAACTGATCATATCCAGCATCCAACATGATGCGTATATACATAAATGATCCAGTTGATCATATCCAGCATCCAACATGATGCGTACATACATAAATGATCCAACTGATCATATCCAGCATCCAACATGATGCGTACATACCTAAATGATCCAACTAATCATATCCAGCATCCAATATGATGCGTACATACATAAATGATCCAACTGATCATACTAAGCAGAAACTCGAACATCGTCTTGATGCTCATCATCCAGTGCTTACATCCACAGCCATGTGAAGTATCCTCCTTCCAACATGCTTGGAATGGCTTCAGCAAATGTCTCCATCACTTCTTCCTCGAAGTGTCATCGATCTAAAGAACACCAAGCCTCTCTCTGAAGTACTTGAACTTCACTCTGGCTAGTGGCTTTGTCAGCACATTTTCAATTTGCTCGTCCATCGCAACATACAGGAGCTTCATTGCTCCCCTCTACACCATATCCCTGATATAGTGATATTTGATCTCTATGTGTTTCGACCTATCATGAAACACTAGATTCCCAGATAGCTTCACACAACTCTGGTTGTCACAAAAAATACCAGTAGCTTCCAGCGGGAGATCAAATAACTCAAAGAGTAGCTTCCGGAACCATACTGCCTTACAAATAGCTAAACATGCTGCAACATATTCTACCTTGGCTGTACTCAGTGCTACGCAAGACTGCTTCTTGCTAAACCAAGAGATCACACCTGATCCCATACTGAAGCAGCACCCAGAAGTGATCTTCCTATCTGCAACACTGCCTACCCAATCTGAATCAACATCACCCTGGAGGTTAAACTTTTGATTCGCATCATACTTGATCCCATAATCAACTTTACCCTTCAAGTACCTCAGAATATGATTTACATCAACCAGGTGAACACTCCTCAGATCTGGCTCAATGTGTTCACCGCAAAGCAAATATCTAGTCTCATGTTCGTCATGTACATCAAGGACCCAATCATCTGACGATACATAGTGACATCAACCGGTTTAGATGAAGCATCACACAGAAGCTTCAGGTTTGATGCCATAGGTGTGGCCATAGCCTTGCATTCCATCATCCCAAACCTCTTCAGAATATCTACTACATACTTCCCTTGTCCAAGGAAGATTCCATCTGCACTCTGCCACACCTCCATACAAAGAAAATAGTGCATCATCCCCAAGTCCTTCATCTCAAACTCGGCTGCAAGATTCCGCTGCGTGTCGGTAATCAATCTATCATCTCTTATTACAAACAGGTCATCCACATACAATAAGAGTATCCTTGGATTGCCTTCCTCGACCTTGTAGTAAAGGTTGGAACCTGCTTTACTCTTGGTAAATCCCAAACTGGATAGAAATCTACCTATCCTACCATACCAAGTTTTGCACATATATGATTTTCTGTCATGTGTCTCAGAACCAAGTGGCATCTCCACATACACTTCTTCTTCAACTACACCATTCAAGAAAGTTGTCTTGAAATCCATCTGGTGTATCTTCTATTTCATCACTTTTATATTTCTCTATGCTGCCATCTGCAGCATGCTTGATCTAATAGATCCATATGGAAGTCATAACAAACTTCCATTCAGGTCTTGGGACTACATCCCAAACATTATTCTTCATGATCGATGGATCATGGCATTCTTCCCATATCTTGGGAACTTCATTATCTTCAATAGATAATTTTTTTGTTGAACAAATGTTGTAGTTCTTCTTTTGTAGGTGATGGCATACGATCTTTCCTACAAGACAAGTTAAATTGGATGATTAGAAACATCTCATAGTTTTCAAAACAAATTCTTATACATAAAGAAATATGTCATTCAGTCATGCAATTATTTTAGCCAATGCTTCAATACAACATTCATCCATATCATGTAACTTTCTAGATGCCTTCCAATCTCTACCAGAACATTGTTACGAGTTTGCACTACTCCCAACATGTAAACAAAGAGGTTTCATTCTAGATAAGTAGCAATGGAATGTTGTACAATGCCATAGGCCACTTACACATCACATGCATATTAGTAGTATACTGTTCATTAATGCAATCATTCTAATATGCACAGTACATATCCTAAGTCTAGGAACATAAGCATATACATCATTGAACAATTTTATTTAAATAAACAAAATATGTAAGAAATGGTAATTAAAATACTTATCTTTGTTTGTCTATTGGGTGGACTCCCTCTGATTCTTTGCTTCCTTGTAGGAGCTGTTGAAGTAGCTTCTTCTACACCTTTCTGATGTGGAATGTAGAAATATGGTGAACTCCCTCTGAATATCTGCATCCTTGCAGAAACTACTAGAGTGTGCTTCTTCTTGATCTTTGCTTCCTTGCAGGGGCAACTGGAGTGTGCTCCCTCTTGATCTTTGCTTCCTGGATTACCTATCCTTGAACTTATATTCATCCTTGGTCTCTATGCATGCTTATTAGTATCACTATTGTGTTATCCTCGAGGTCTCATACATAATCACACATTCATTAGTATAATCTTGATACTATCAAAACACAATAATCTTAAACATGTATAGTCATGATCATTTCAAACAGAAATAATAAGTATTACTATTCAAGGATTCTTATGGTTAGTCATAATAAACCTAAATCCATGATTACTCAACCCTATGACTCTTCTGGTTAGTCATATCATCAATTAAGGTAAGAAACATAATATGCATACACCCATGATTATTCAAACCTATGACTTCATGAATAATCATTATCAATCATGTCATGCATACTTATATAAGATATCCTATTATATAAGAAACACATACCTGGTCACCATATTTGCTAGTTATGTCTAGCAATGTTTTCTTGTTCTCTTTAATGACCTACATAACTCACAAGTTTACCTTTGCAAAAACAATTTATACATACCTCTATGTGATTCATGGCTATGGATGAATCTTTGTCTTCATGTCACCATGGCATGTTCAGGTTGTCCCTTCAATTTGTACAGTCCTTCCTCTTGCTCTCCAATAACCACTGCATCATCAATAGTTTTACCCTTTGGCCACATTAGGACTTGGCCATCTACAAATGCAACCCTCATGCCTTTTGCATCCAATGTATAGATGGAGAGAAGGTTCTTCTTGAGCCCAAGTACATAAAGGACTTCTTTCATCTTCAAATATTTTCCAGAATCTAGGTTGTAGGAGGCTTCACCACTTCCTTTGATGGGGTATTGATAGTCATCCCCAAGTTTTACTTTATGGGGTGATTCGAGTTCATATAGATTTACAAAAGATTCTTTAAACCCAGTCATGTGTTTGGAAGTCCCCCTGTCAATAAGCCAATCATTACAACCATGAGAGATAGTACCTGTGAGAGCAGAGATTAGAACATACTCTTCTTCACTTGATGAGTCATCATCACTTTCTGCCCTAGCCTTCTTCTTTGGAGGTTCATCATCTTCGGCAGCATGAGCATGGAACTCTCTTTTGCTTCCCTTATTCTTCTTGCTGGAGTTGTTGTTGTCATTGTTATCCATTTTGTTCTTGGGACATTCTGAAGCAAAGTGACCCTTCTCATTGCATGTGAAGCACCTTAGGTCCTTCTTATTCTTTTGGTGATAGTGAGTGGATCTCTTTTGCTAAGAGTGCTCCCTCTTAGGCTTGCTTCTTTTGGTGTGAGCTACAAGAGCTTGATCTTCACTTCCCATTTTTTCTTCTTGAGCTACAAGCCTAGCTTCTACTTGTGAGCACTCCTCCCATAGTCTACTGAAGGGGATCAATTTCTTTCTTGCACAAATTCCTTGGATAAAGGAATCCCATGACCTAGGTAGGCCATTCAGAGTGGTCATCACAATTTCTCCATTTTCCACCACTTCATCTACTGCTTCAAGTTGTTCCTTGATCTGAGAGACTTTGGAGAAATAAGATTGAATGGTTTCTCCATTCAGTAGTTTGACCCCTTTCAATTGATTCCACAGAGTCATCTTCCGATTTATGTTCTTCCCTTCAAATAGCTTGGTCAAAGAGTCAAACATCTCCTTGGGTGTCTTCAAAGATGACACATGTGGTATGAAATGGTCTTTGATAGAATCAACAATGATTCTCTTTTCCTTGACCAAGTTCTTCTTATGCAATACCTTAGCTTCTTCATTCTCTAGGATAGGGATCTCTTCTTTTATGTATGAGTCCAACTCATTCTCTTCTAGGATTAACCCAATCCTATACTTCCAGGCTCGGAAGTTATCAGCCCCTTCAAGCTTATCCTCAAGCTTGGTGTGGTGAGACATCTTTAAAGAGTAATTCAAATGGAAATAGAAAAGATTTAGATCTTACCACTTGATTTGCTGAAAACTGGATCTAGTCCCGGATTGGGGTTTGTCGAAAAAACCCTAAAAATTCAAAATGTGAATTTCAACTTTCTGAAAGGATAGAAAGATGCGCCTTAATGATCTGATCAGCCTGGTGTATTCATAATTTGAGATCTGCAAAACTTTATCCTTCATAAATGCCTTTTTGTCTTCCCGGGTTCACTTGGGAGGGCCCTGAATTAGGGTTTGAGTTTCCCAGAGATCTACCCAACCAAAAATATCGATCCAAAGCTCTAAACTTCGATTTTTCAAAGGAGCTTCCAGCTATGTCTTCAGATTTCAGAAATTCCTATTTTTTGTGGAAACCTTAATTTTTAGGGCCAAATCTAAAAATGCTCAAAATTGAATTCTCATTGGACAGATAGATTCTCCTTGATGAGTAGAGTCAATATACTATACTGCTTTTCCAAAATCTATGGAGAGAAACCCAATAAACAAGAAACCCTAGTTTTCGTCACTCCACAATGTCTTCTTCTCAGGTTAGCTATGATACCATGTTAAATTTTGAGCATTAATTCACAATACTATAGGATATTTACTTAGAGAACAACATGTACAGTATATAAATGCATATCAAACATAACAAGAATGTTAATCCTCACAAGAATCAAAAGCATTAGAGACAATATACACATAGAGTTTCCATGGGGAAAACCCTAAGGTGAAAAACCCCACAACTTCCTCAGAGATAGATAGAGCAATGTCTCAACTAAAGTACAACCCAAGCAAATATATAGTCTTCCTCTAGTAGCTACTCCTCCTCCTCAACTAGTGCGCCACTTTTTGAGTGAAGTAGAGATGAGTAATAAGTGATCTAAATAGAGATATCCCGATCTCTATTTATACTTGTCTAATCTGCCTAAAAACTTTATGTGGCTGACTTGTCTCTTTTAGTCTAATAACCCCTAGTTACATTAATCAAGGCCGACACCCACATCAAGTGGTCTAATAACCCATCGGCAAGTTAACACACTTGCGACACTTTTCAATACAAATGATGACACTTCCGTATAGAGGAATAACACATCTCTATAGGAGTACAATAAATATATATGAAATACATAGATGAAATACATTCCGAAGTTACATATACATCAACATACTATCTATAGAAGGATTTTCTCACAATAAAGATGATGGATAAGCTAGGTTATCTTACAACCTTTGGTCACAATTGTTTCAAAATTACCAAAGTATCCCTAGTGGTAGAAAAAGGAGAATCTCGTTGGACCTTGTATCATTTGTGTGGTGATACAATGACATGCCATGTGGGAACAACAAACTCAATTAATGCTTAGGATGCAATGATGTTGTAACATCAACTCCTTGGATATATTAGTGGAAAAGGATTGAAAATTTCCATGATCAAGGTATTCTTTATGGGGTTAAGTTTTATAATTTAGACTTGTGTGAGCACTATATTTTTGGTAAACAAAAGAGGGTTTGGTTTGTTGCAAGCTCTGGTAAAAGTTCTTATTTTTTGGAACTTATTAAGTGTGATATAATTGTACCAGTACCCACTCAATCTCTAAATGGTGCTAGGTATTTTAAAACTTTTATAGATGACTATTTTAGAAGAGTGTGGGTGTATTTTATGAAAAATAAGTTAGGAGCCTTTGATAAATTTAGAGAGTTCAAGGCATGAGCAAAGAAATTATGCTTGGGTAAGTCTATTTTAGTTTTTAGGTTAAATAATGGATGGGACTATTTCTCTTAGGAATTTTATAAGTTTTGTATGCAAGAAGGAATTAATCACTAGAAGACTGCTCCATATACTATGCAAAAAAATGGCATGGTTGAATGGATGAATTGCACAATCATAGAACATGGAAGAAGCACAGTTAACACATATGGGTTATATAATGGATTCTAGGTAGAGACTCTTAATATGACTACTTATATTATTAACAAATATCCTATAGTTTCATTGGGTGGTTACATTATAGAGGAGGTTTGAGGTGGTAATCTAGTTTGTTACTCTCATTTGTGCACCTTTGGCTATGATGCAAGTTCTCATGTGCCTAAAGAAAAAGGCCCAAACATGACCTAGAATCAAGGAATGTGTGTCTCTCAGCTACGAGAATAAAATAAAATGGTATATAATATAGGATCCTACTAACCACGAGGTAAATGTTAGCCTAGTATTTTTACTGAAAAAACCATACAAGGGAAGGACATCCAAAAAACACCTAAGGTTGTACCTATTGAAGTAGAAATGAGTGAAGATGAAAATTAACATGAAGAGTAGCATGTTTAATGACCATAACTTAGAAGACCTGCACGTCCCAAAAGGCATCTAGAAAGGTATTGTCCTAATTTCAAGTCCTCTTTTTCTTTGTTAACTGATGAGGGAGAACCCAATTCATTTCAGGAAGATAGAGAATATGATAATGTAGATAAACAGATGAAATCCATGGATGAGGAAATGAAAATGCCGCACAAGAATGAATTGTGGGAACTTATTTATATTCCACCTAGAAAAAAGGTTGTTGGAAACATGTGGGTGTACAAATAAAGGAAGAATAATAACAAGTTGATGGAACACTATAAAGCTCATTTGGCCCGGGAAAAGGTTATGGGTAGAAGTCAAGTGTATATTTTAATGAATTATTTTCTCCAGTTGTGAATCTCACTACTGTAAGAGTTTACTTGCACTTGTATTAGCACAAGATTTAGAACTGGAGCAACTTGATGGAAAAAACAACTTTCCTACATGGTAATCTCGAGGAATAGATTTATGTGGATCATATTGAGGGATATAAAGAAAGACTAAAAGAACATTTTGTTTATAGAATTAAGAAATCTCTATATGGTTGGAACAAGTGCAAAAGCTTTTGTACAGTGATTTTGACATGTTCATGAAGTGCCAACATTTTAGTAGGAGTGACACTAACCATTGTGGATATTATAAGAGGTTTTATGATGGTAGTTTTATTATATTTCAATTGTATGTAGATGATATGTTGGTTGCAGGCCTCAACATGAAGAATTTCATTGATCTTAAGGATCAAATGGTAAGGAAATGAAGGACTTAGGAGTAGAAAACCAATTTCTATGGATGAAGAGACATAGGGATAGCAAAGGTATGAATATTTAGTTATGTCAAAAGCCATATATAGAAAATATTTTATAGTTCCTCAATATGAAAAATGCAAAACCAGTTAGAACCCCACTTCATGCGTAATTTAAATTTCCTTTTGACCATTTTCCTCGCATATAAGTAGAGAATACAAGCATGTCTTATGTACTATATTCATCAGTAGAAGGGAGCCCCATGTTATCCATAGTGAGCACCAAATAAGATATTGCCCAAGTAGTGGGTGTTTTTAGCTATTTAATGATGAATCTTGGTAAGGAGCATTAGACTATTGTGAAGTGGATATTCAAATATTAAGGGGCACTTTAGATGTTTATATTTGCTACGTATTAACAAATTTACAAATTAAAGGTTTTCCATATTTTGATTTTAGTAGAGATAGAAATGGATGAAAGTCTACTATATGATATAATTTGAATCTTACTAGTACATATATAAGATGAACATCTAAGTTGCAACGAATGGTGAACATTTAAACTGTTGAAGTGGAATATGAGGTACCAATTAAGGCAAGCAAAGTGATAATGTTAATAGAGCGACTATTGGATGAATTCAGGATGATGTAGGAGAAGGTTAATTTTCATTGTGATAGTAAAAGTGCTATTCACTTAGTGAAGAATCTAACATTCTATGATAGCACAAAACGTATTGATATCAAGTACCATTTCATAAGAAAAGTGGTGGAAAAAGCTAAGATCATGTTGGAGAAAATTGATACTGATGTGAATATTTCATATATGCTTACAAATTTAGTCAGGATAGAGAAGATTGAATGATGCAAAAATTCTCTAATCTTTCTAAAAATGTGATGAAGGTAGCATTGGGAAATGGCACATGAACCAAAAACATAAGCAAGGAACTTCATGTATATTGATTTTAAGTGGGAGATGTTAGGAGGTGTAGTGAATATCTCGATATTTGATATTTGATTCAGAGTGGTACATGGTTAAATCCACATGTGATTCGTATGCGTCGGGGTGTATCCAAACTCTCCCCACTCAGGGGTGTGGGGATGAAGCCCACAAGATAAAAATTTCTAGAACCTTCGAGTGTATTTTAATTCCTTATGGAAGCTTTGATGCATTGTGTAAAAAGGAATTACCCCTAACATTTTTGTACAAGAAATCATTGTAAGTTCTTTGCCAAGTAATAATAAAATTCTAAGTTGGCACAATTGTACATGGCTTAACCTGTGCACAGTAGGTTTCCCACATAAATCTCATGTATTATTATTATTGGTGTTTGCTATTTTTTATATTCTAATAGGATGATCATTATCCCTACAAGAATAGTCCCCACAAACCTTTTTATAGTGGGTAATGTTTAAACTTGTCTATATACTAGCATAGATCCATCTTAAACATGGATCTATCCAAGCACTGAAAGGGATCCAATTCCTTGAGGTGTAATTTTTTAAACATCCAAAAAAAATACAACTCCAGAAATTTGATCCCTCTTGGTGGTTGATAGATCTAGTTTTAAGATCTATCTATGTTGCTTTTCATTTTTATTTTATTTTATGATCCGAAATTGATTTTTAATTACTTTTCAATTGGCTTTAATTTTTTTATTTTATTAGCCGACATGAATTTTTTATTTAATTTTTATTTTTGATAGCATAATGCTATGTTACATGACAATATCTCCACCATACTAAGCTATAGAGTACCTTGCTCCTCTCGGTGTGAAAATCCAAAAAAAATTGAAAACACAAGACATCATTACTTAACCCCTATATTACAAATAATTTTCTTTATAAAAAATCCTCATTAGTTCTATATTTTGAAATGAATCTCTCTTACAACCTTTTTGCTTCAATGCATCCAATATCTTAGTAATATTCTCAATTAAATAAGACACTATAAATGATCTACTTATTTTCAACACTATTCTACTATAACCCTCCAAATAACTAAATGATTTTAAATTAGAGTGATAGCTTAGAAAATGGAAGTGCACTTTAAATTTCCTATCATGATGAATTTCTAACCACGTATCATACAAATTAATCTTCTAATAACAAGTATCTTATATATGTTTATAAACATCTTAATTTTTAGTTACTTGAAATTAAGTATTAATTTTAATGTATGATGATTAATATTAAAATCACTTACATAAATATATTAATGTGTTGAGTGTATTTAGAGTATTTCAAACACTAATAACCAAAAGGTATTTAGCATAAATTAAAGAATTTTATTTGTGGAAACCGCGTGGAAACACCAATAAGAAAAAAGCATTTACAACATCAATGAAACATCGTAATGTGTTTGTGGTAATATATTAATTTGTCGATGTAGATACTTAGTCTATAAACATCATGATCGTAGAAGAAATTCTTAGCGTACACCTAAATGATAAAGAGTTATGGTTTGTTTGCTTATTTAAAGGAACAATAAGGTAAATAGATGATGATTTGGATTATAATGATAAAGAGTTATTGTTTTTTCATATTAAAGGTTATATATTAAAAGTTACAATGTAGTAAAAAAAAAATTCACAAGACAAAAAAATCATAATTTTATTGAGTAAAAGTTATATTTCTCAGTCATCACAGAAATTGTCAAAATATAAGCAACATTACATTGTAACAAGAATTGAAAATATATTCTCAGAGAGAAAACATTTAAAATGGGTTTATAATCAAATTTCTTAGATCCAACCTGTACTTCAAATCTCCTGCAATTCCAATAACTATATTTTGTTGTACTATTCATAACATAAACCAGAAATCAAATATATCCAAAATTTCAAAAGGTGCATCCTAGGAAACAAAAAAAAGGTACATCACCTTTTATTCGTCTTATGAATAAACACCAACAATATTTATAAGAATGTCATATGATAATAATCAATTGATGCTCATTCGAATTCTTCAATAATATGTCACTGCCCCATGTCCATGTTTACTCCATGCATTGAAATCACTTCAGCTTTAGAATTCCTTTCTTTGTAGACATGACAAAACAAAATTGCCTCCATCCACTGCTTTAGTATTTTGATTCCTCCAGCAAAGGCCAAAGAATAATATTGTGGCATCTTTTCCTATCAGTGATCTAATCAATTACTAGTTTTGCATCACTAAACACCTGCAAACTTTTTATATTATTTTCTATAGCTAGGATTAATAAAAGCTTGAGGGGAAAATCCTTTACAAAGTCATTTGAACCCTACCCAGGCCTACCTTGAATTGAAATTTAATTGACTTTGACAAATATATAACCTTACCAGCTCCATTAAGACTTGGGTTCCTCTTTGTCGCTCCATCAAAAAATGACCATGGAATGCGCTAGTTAATAACTTCTTCTTTCACGTGGTGAATGATTACTACCTTGCTGATATGAGGAAAACTATGGAGAATAGCTACACTTCTTCTTACACAGGTAAAAGCAGTATATGAATATTCAAAAAGACAATAATTTCTGGCAATCCAAATTTTCCACCTCATAATAAAAGGTAGTCCTCAGATCAATCATAAATCGATATTTATACGCCAAATCCTAAT
The DNA here is from genome assembly GCA_027924585.1 of Larix kaempferi. NCBI lineage: Eukaryota > Viridiplantae > Streptophyta > Pinopsida > Pinales > Pinaceae > Larix > Larix kaempferi. The sequence continues at coordinate 2,874,643 of BSBM01000937.1, forward strand.
ACATTCAATAAATGTGGCTCCTACTGAGGGACATATGATTTATAATAAGTTTTATATCTCCGTCAGAACCAATAAAACATACTTGCACTTCACAATTAGATGTTGATTAGTCTCCTCTGCATTTTTTCATAAGTAGCATTTTCCAGGCCCATCTCTATTCCTTCGTTACATATGATCTCAAGTCAACACCTTATTACATAGGAAGAACCACACCATTAATATTTTGTTCTTTGAAGGACAATTGAATTTACATACTGCATGCCACCACCAGTCTAGTTCAACCCTTTGATTCATCAACATGCCATAACCCATTTTAGGATTATGATTTATACCATGTGGATCACTTACCCAAACCAAAGAATCCTTTTGGTTATTTAATCTCACATGAGTTCTCATTAAATGGTTCGTATAATGCTTCCATATAACAACTTATTCATCCCCCAAACCAAGCAAATCTACATTCTTCCATCCTTGATCATATAAAAAATTTTCCTCATGATCAACCAATTGGAACATTGTATATAGACCTCTGCACTTGAGTTCCATCACCATTTGGAATGACAAAGTATTCCTAGATCAACTCCCTATCCAAGGATCCTCCCCCACACTAACACTCTTCCCATCACCCACCTTCCAAGTAAGAGCATTGCCAATTACATTAAATGCTAAAACAATTGCTTTACAGATAATTGAAACATTTAGGATTGATTTTATGGGCCTCCTAATCCACCTAATAAGAGAAGCAGGTTCAATGTATTTCTTAATGATAGCCTCTGTCCAATTCCATGTACGATTAATCATGCTCCAGACACTCTTTATCACCAAATCCTTTGAAAAAATACCAAGGTTTTTAATGCACTATTTTCCCTGAGATTTAGGGATCACTATATCTTTCCATTCGATCCATATTGTGCCTTTTCGATTTGAATTACTGGCCCAAAAAATTGAAATATTAACTTTCTAAAAGAGTCGATGACACCCCAAGGAATCCAAGAAAGGGTCATCGAATAGACTAGTGTAGCCTCCAAAACTACTGTTTCTAGAACTAATTGCCTAGCCTTTGAAATCCAGTGATAGCTCTAGTTAGAGATTTTTTTTCACACTTTGCTATTAACCACTCCCAATCCTTTTTAACATAAGAAACTGGCTTAAGACAAAACCGAATATAGTTCAAGCCACTATCTAAATCAAACTTCTTGTACTAAAAAAACTGCTTATATCTTAGAAAATCCTCCTCCTTTAAGCCTTCTCCTACAGTGGAATTTTTACCTTCATATGCCCTCATACCCGAAGTTTTATAGTATAAATATAGAACTGAAGAAAGATTTTCCAAATCCAAGATAGAACCATCACAAGCAAACTAATATGTCACCAACAAACATGATATGTGAAAGCCAAAATTGCCCTTCAATATTAAGTCCTTTGAAGCTACCTGATATTTTTGATGAAATCAAATCCCTACTAATTCCATCTGCGACAAGGAGAAATAATAATTGTGCTAAAGTACATCCTTTCCTAATTCTCATTTCAAGTCTAAAAAGCTCGAAGCAGGTCCATTAACCAAAACAGAAAAAGAGACAAAAGTAATGCAACCCATGACTCACTTAATAAACATAACACAAAACCCGATTTGTGTCATTACCATCCTCAAATAAATCTAATTTACCTTGTCATAATCCCTAGATAGATCGATTTTAATAACAAAAACCTTCATATTTTTTTATCTAATAAAATGTAAGCCATCCTGGGCTACTCCAATATGATCATGAATTTGTCTACCTGGTAAGAATCCAAACTATTCCGCAAATATAATTGTAGAAAGTAATGGTTTAATCTTCTTGCAATTATTTTGGATACTTTTTTATTAATAGTATTACATAACGACATAGGCTATAATTGATCAAAGGTGCAAGGAATATCAGACTTCATAATCAAAGCAATAAATGTGGCATTAAAAGATGCTAACATCCTCCCATTCCTTCTGGTCTCTTCAACAACTCTTAACTGTGTTGAATATTGTGTAACTTCAGAAGATATTCTTATTGTATTCTTATTGTACTTCCTTCAGGAAATAGTCATATTATATTTTATCATGTAAAAACCCTAAAAGAAATCGAGTAAAATAGACAAGTCGGCCCCACAAAAATCAGTGGGTAAACTACCCCAAACAATGGGAAGTCTGCCCCAAACAATGGGAAGAACTGGCCTAGTGAAGTCAACCCTATAGTAGAAAATTCAGAAAAACATGTGTATAAATAAAGGGGTCAAATTACTCATTTGGAATATCACAATTTCGCTCAAGCAAGTGAATAAGTGCACATGGGAGAGTAGATGTAGCTGGAGGAATCTTATGTTTGGGTTTTATATCTTATCTTATTCTCGGGATATTTGTGTAAGATCCTTTAGCTCTTGATGTACTAGATTGACATTGTACTTGTGACGAATCTATACTGAAGAAGTTTTGTTGGGTTTTTCCCATGAGAGGATTTTCCTAGGGTAAATCTTTGTGTCTCTTTTGTATGTTGTGCTTGTTTATATTTCAGTGATCCTATTGCATATGTTTATTGCGATAAGATATATAATTTTTTAAAGATATAACATAACCATCCTTGAAGTATAAATTCTAACATGGTCTCGGAGCTAGTATGGACGAAGATTTTGTGAAGCAGAAACTGCGAGAAGTGAAAACTAGGGTTTCTTGTTCCGAAGGGTTTTCACCATAGATTGCCCTGAAAAAAAGGACAAAGAAACTCGCCCTAGGAGGGTGCATTTTTCTGTGGAGGAAATTTCTAGATCCAAGAACTTTGAATTTTGACCCTGTCACTACTCCTCGGGAAAACTAGGGCATCATATTTTTCATACTTTTGTCCACATAGTTGGCTGAAGGAGGGGTTTGCTCAACTCACTTTAGGGAGGTGCATATTTCTCTCCATTTAGAATTGCAATATTTTGAAGTTGAAAATTTAGGGTTTCTCTAGCAAAGCCTAGGTCAACCAAGGAGCATATTTCATAAGACATCAAAGCAAGCACTTGGTTAGAGGATCTTGATTAGTCAGTACTATTATATTTATTTCCATTTGAGTTTATTATTTTATCGAGATGACAAACAATACCAAGCTCGAGGATAAGCTTGAAGGAGTCGATAACTTCTGATCCTGGAAGTATAGAGTACTACTCATTCTAGAAGAGAATGATTTGGAAAACTATGTTAAGGAGGAAGTTGAGGAGCTAGAGGGAGATGAATACAAGGATAAACATAAGAAGAATTTGATTAGGGCTAAGAGGATCATTGTTGACTCCATCAAGGATCACTTGATCCCCCATGTTTCATCATTGAATACTCTCAAGGAGATGTTTGATGCATTGAAGAGACTATATGAAGGAAAGAACATTAATAGGAAGATGAACTTGCGAACTCAACTCAAGGGTATGAAGATGTAGAACTCATAAAGAATCCAATCCTATTCCACAAGGGTCTCCCAAATCAAATAACAACTAGAAGCTATTGGAGACAAGGTTGAAGAATAATAATTGGTGATGACTACTTTAAATGGTCTCCCAAGATCATGGGAATCATTCATTCAAGGGATTTTTTCAAGAAGAAATATAACCAAATTCAGTAGGCTATGGGGAAATTGTACACAAGAGGAATCCAAAATTGAATCCATGGAAGAAAATATCGGTGAAGATGACAATCAAGCCTTAGCAGCTCATGCAAAGAATGAAAAGAGCAAGAAAGAAGAACATGCTCACAAGAAGCCCAGAAGATTACAAAAGAATCATAGACCTCTTAAGGACTACTCAAACTACAGATGCTACACTTGTGATGAAAAGGGACATATTGCAAGAGATTGACCCAAAATAAAAGACCATAGCAAGAAAGGAAAGAAGAAGATGCATCATTCTCATGCTACAGAAGATGATGAACCAATTAAGAAGAGAGCAAGCAGAGATTCCTCAAGTGATGAATAATATGTCTTGAAGTTTTGATGATACAATAGTAATTGGAGAGCAAGAGGAATGATTGTACAAATTAAAAGGCCAACCAGATCAAGCATTGGTTCATGACACTATGGAACCAAGCGAACTATGACACAGAAAGGCTTGTATATATATACACTACAAGGCTTTACTGATTGTAAGAAAAATGGTGATTGTTCTACTCAATATCCAGACAAAACATGATAGTGTAGGTAAAGGATGTGAAGAATGTGTTTCCAAGAAAAAGGAATCCATTACATGAGGACCAAGGATGAATATTTCAGAAAGTTCCATACTAGACGAAGAAGAATATCAAGGTCTTTAGAATAAGATAATGGAGCAGAGTACGCTTCCAGAAAATCCAGTGACTTTTGCAATGAGGCAGAAAATAAGAGGGAGCCTACAAAACACATAAAAGATAAGTATTTACTGTCATTTGAATTCCTGAGTATTTTGAAGGATATTGCTAATAATAAATACATGTAGATTTGTGATACAATTTTATTTTATGCATTTATATATGACCAATATTGACTAGTAGTAGGCTCATTCAGTGCATGTTATGGGTAAGCGGCCTATAATGCTGCACAACATCCCATGAGCCCTTGATGAAGCTAGTCTAGGATAAAACCTCTTTAATAACATGTTAGGAGAAGTGCATGCTCTGAATAGTATGTTCAGGTAGAGATGAAAGGCATATAGATAGTTACCGTGTGTATACATGATATGGATCATTGAGGGTTGTGCTGAGGCATTGGCTAAAATGCATTGTTGCTATAATATCCCAAAATTTGGACTAACTATTTCGTTGTTATATTTGGCCACGGCCCCAGCACTTATGTTTTATTTTGAGTATTGGGCATGAGTCCTAGCACCTGTGATTTATTCTTTTATATATATATCGACATATCGGGCATGGTCCCTGACTGAATTCTTTATTTGAGTATATACTGGGCGAGAAGGCCCCAATGTTTTTAATGATGTTCTTCAGCTTTGATAAGGGTACAAACCCTAATATACTAATATGATCTTTTGTTACTTATTTTGCAGAGCTATGATTTTACATGATTTGACTTATGAGTATGTTGAGCGTGGACTCAGAAACACACATGTAACCTAAGTACTCGGCATAAGCCCCTATGTACCTAGAAGAATGTTTATGTACTAGGAGTAAGCCCTGAGGTACATTGAGTGTTGGGTGTAATCCCTGGAGCACTCCAAGCTTGATAAACGAATGTCGGATCCGAGGCAACTTAAATATTCTAGATGTGCCTCACAGTGACATTGTAGCACTAGCGTTGAGCAGAGGCTCTGGAATTGCACTAGCGTAACGCCCATGTGAGAGTGTTGAGTTAAAATGATCTGAAGAGCACTTGGGGTTATTGGATCTCAAAGTGTTGAGTCAGAAGGACTCTGAATATCACTTTTACTTTCATCACACTTATCTTATTTGATTAAATGATTCATCTTTTATCTGTCCTTGTCCTTAAAAGTTAAAAGAAGTGTCATGTGATGACCCATAACTGAATAAAAGATAATTACCAGTAGTATTTTATGACTAACATGTATAAAGGCCTCAAGGCTAATATTATTATTAAGAGCTTTAATAATAATGGTGCCATTATTTAATTGTGGAATATAATTAGTATATATGATTTATGCATTATTTTATATTATAAAATGGTGTAGTAATAGTTAAGTGAAATATAATTATTGTTAGTATAATTGTTTTTATTATAATTATTGTTATTATAATTATTATTAAGAGCATAAATCAAAATCACTTATAGTTAAATACTTGGAAAAGTCCTAGTTCAAGAGGACTAGATATTTAATTAAATAATATCTTTTAATTATTAATTATTTAATTTAAAGAAACTAATTATTTCAACAGCCCTAATTAAAAGACTTCCCTACTTAAAGACGGCAGATCCCAGGTTTGGGGATCATCTATCATTCTTGGTTATTATCATTCTCTTATGGTAATCCAAGAAAAGTATTCTGCTCCAAGAAGCTGAAGCAGCCTCGCCTAATAATTCTCAGATCTGAACCAGCAGTGGACCTAAGGCCTCTATCTCTCATTGCATGTTGGAACCAAGCTTGGGGGGATCCAGATAGAACCAGGAAATGGTTCAAGGGTCAATGTTGGGAGGAACATGGTAGTCCCAAAGTTATCCAGCTAAGGAGTCTTTCTAACAGGTCAGTTAAGCTCAGAAGTCTCTACACTAATTATTGTTTGAGTATGCAGGTTACTACAGGAAGGGAGCAAGTTACAAAGTAACCAGTTACGAATCCTAAATATTCCATTTCAATTTATAATAGAGGTTAAATAATTAACACAAGATGTTACCCCGGCACCTTTGGTCCTTTTTCTTTTATCATGAATCATTTAAATATAGATTTTTGATAGGAACAGAAACACTGTAAACTAGGATTACGTAACTTTAGAAGCTATGATCAACAAAATGTCTAGTAGGTATAGCCAAGCTATCCTGTGCTAGACATCCTAGCAAATCCACAACCTAGAAATCTGTTCTTGATAATTTAAGTAAACTTAGATCGCTCCTTTTGGGCAAAATTATTATATCTACATATATATTCTCCCATTTCTGAAACAATGTTTGGTTTTTTGTGTTTTCTTCTCTTAATATTCATATAGCTAGAATAGGAATGATGTTTATATTAATGTTTATATTTATTTCTACTAAAACCCTCTCTCAGGTCTAAAACATCAACGTATCTCAAAACTGGCTAAGATTATTTCGAAACTACTAACCCTTACAGGAAAACAAGTTCAGACTTCGAAAATATCAAGTAACTCAAGCATCAAGTTTTGGAGATTCAAGTTAAACACAGTTTTTACCTTGTACCATTATGATCAAAATGTAGAACTTACACATCATCAATTTGACCAACACATACCCAAAACTAATATCGAAATTATAGTACCAAGCAGTAAAAACAAGTTACAGTATGCTCTCAGATATTTTTCAATATCAATGCATTAGTCAACCACTACAACGAAATCACCACAGTCAACAAAGTATCTACATGGTACGAGCCACCTTTCTTTTATTAAATTGAAAACGTAGGTCAGGAGAACAACTCTCATCAACATAACATTGAAAGTCCAATCGCCACATCATAACCGAGACCACATAGAACCCAGTCCATTGAAATACACAACTAGGGTCTCACATCTTTCTTTGAAAACCTAGAGGTCATTACGATGGCTTAGCAAACCAAAATGCATTTTAGGGCATACATTTTGCAGAACCAAACCCACTATCCAGCAAACATTTCGAATAGTATTATCAATAGTATACAGACGAGACTCAAACACAAATGCAGGTCATGGGATCGAATCCCTACATTTTACTTCTTTAAAAACTTGTCAAGCTTTTGCAAAAACCTAGAGACACAGAGCTAGAATATTTTCCATCTCGGGTTCATAACTAAAGTTCTCATGAGGGTTACGATTCTCTTTCCATCATTACATTCACACATTAAGACAGCTAAATCATAACAATAACAACGAAAGCCAATACAAAGAATACACAGCGATTAGCCGTAGGTTCAAGATCTCACATAAGTTCATAGAAACCACACCTCTTAGTCAGAGGGGACCTCTCCCTACAGAAACTGCAAGTAAAATAAGAGTACGATTCCTTTTCCTCTTTTATAATCATACAACCAACAAATTACTAGGATAGAGGCGATGATAGCAAACACCAAAATCAAGAACTACCATTACTATAAAATAAAATGCAGAGATTAAATAGGGTGCCAAACCCTTATAAATTTACACAGAAAGACATTCCAGATGCCATCCAAACTAATGACGCAGACATAGGTCTCTAATGTAAACCCCATTTCCTTTTGGGTATCACAGTTATCATCAAGTGTTCAACAAAATTTAGACATAGAGCTGGATGGCCAAAAACCTCCCACTATGACCCTCTAGGGCCTGTAAAAGTCAATAGATACATCTTATTTCAACAGTCCAGCAAATGACGACTTCTAGGAACTCAAAACGTATTACAGCAAACGCAACCAAGTTCACAAGGTTCCTCATAGAAAATGCAAATCACTCCATAGAGGCGAGAGGAAGAGACAAGTAAATGTGGACAATGAACTTACCAATTTCCAACGCCTCCAAGTATAAGCCTTGATCATAAACCAGTAACCACGCAGATGAAGTAGGCCCAACAACTTACCTGTCAAGCAAGAAAACATACCAGTCAGAATCGAGTTCATTATCGTTTCTATCAATTTAAAGTTTGCAAGGAAAACGAGGATGATATTACCTTCATCTATCACCATTGTTGCATACGAAACCTTCGTGGTGGGCTGACCATGAGCCAAGCTCAGGTCAGAACACTAAACCCTTAGATGCTTCCAACATACAGACAGAGGCAAACGAACTATGAAAATTGAAACCCTCGATAGTGTAGAACCCAAGAACAAACCCCTTGCTTAGCTAGCAACATGGCCATGTGATATCGTAGAGTTGCTTTAAATGCCACCACCAACCCCATATATTCGATACAAATCTCGATCTCTATAGTAGTGGGGGAATTCATGATCCATGAATTAATTTAAAACGCAATGCATGTTACAAGGACCCCAAATAGTGTGTAAGGACAACAAATAATGGTAAGGGAAATATGTTTTAAGAACCTCAACACTAACCTTAACCCCCAACAAAGAATATCAAGGTGATAACCTCCAACGTTACAAAATTTAGTATTAACTAAGAGCGGGACTTGAGAACTGAACACCATAGGTAAGCACCCCCATAAGTACACCTGCAAACCAGGAATAAAGTGGATGCATTAGCGAAATCGCTAAGTAATTCAAGTGTCTCCATTTTCTTACCCCTACCTCTCGGCAACCCTGCAAGGGTACCTTGCCCTTTGAAAAGACCAAGCATCACACTATGGCCATCAACCGCCACCAATAAAGGATCCATTCCACCTGAATTACCATTTAAATTTTAATACATATGCATACAAACCCTTACAGTCGTAAGAAGGAGATTCACATTATTACATTCAATACATTCGTACACATGCGACAGTTCATACATCAAATCATTTTAAAACACTTCCGCAAAGCTGTAGAATTTATAATCAACAAACCATGATACTTATGAAACTAAGACACTTCAAAGAGTAGAAATCAAATACCGGTATAGTAGGTACTTATCAGTGCTGAAGTTAATTTACTATTCTTCATATCTTTACCAGTTTAATTTAGTATCGGAAAAGTTTTAAATTTTTACTAGTTTTAGGGACATTACAGTTGCAAAATTTTGTGAATTATGAATTTTTCATTAAAATGTAAATATGATTTGATGACTATGAAATGTTACTAATCATACCATTGAATTTGAATTGTAGGATAAAATCGTGTGTTATGACCTACAAGAGAATGGTGATTTACAAAATCAAGCATACTAAATAAGTACAAGGCAAGGTTCATACTTTCTCTCATAAAGAGGGAGTAGATTATGAGGAGACGTTTTCTCCTGTGGCTAGATACACTTCAATCATATCTATACTTGCTATAAATGTAGTAATGAAATGGAAGGTACACCAAATGGATTTGAAGACTACCTTCCTGAATGACATAGTAGAGGAGGAAGTGTATGTGGAGCAACCACTAGGATTTGAGACACATGATGTATAGACACATGTGCACAAATTGAAGAAGGCCTTGTATGGTTTGAAACAAGAACCCAGGATGTGGTATGTCAGGATTGATGGATTTTGACAAGCTTGGGATTTACCAAGAGTAAAGCAGAATCCAACCTCTAATTCAAGGTTGAGGATGGAAAACCAGTGATACTTCTTTTGTATGTAGATGATATGTTCCGGGCAGGTTACAAGAATCTCATTGTAGAAATGAAGAGGGTTTAACTTGCTATAGAATTCGAGATGAAAGAACTGGGTATGATGCACTACTTCTTAGGTGTTGAGGTGTGGTATAATATAGAAGAGATTTTCCTCAGCCAAGGAAAATATGCAAGAAATATCCTGAAGAGATTTGGGATGATGGATTGCAATGCCATGGCCACACCAATGGCATCAAATCTGATTTTTTTGTGTCATACTTCTTCAGAGACAGTGGATGCCACAATATATAGATAGATGATTGGTTCATTGATGTACTTGATGAACACAAGATAGGATATATGATTTACAATTAACACATTGAGTCAATACATGCTAGAGATGAGACATGTTCCTGATTGCAGAAAATCATGTGTTGAGGTACCTGAAGGGTATGATTGATTATGGGATTAGCTATCCGACAGATAAGAAGATTAACATGTAGGGTTATGTTGATGCAGATTGGGTCAGTAGTGTCACAGACAGGAAGAACACTTAGGATGCTGCTTTGGTTTGGGATCAAGTATGATCTCTTGGTTTAGTAGGAAGCAGACGAGTGTGGCACTCAGTACAGCTGAAGTAGAGTACATGGTAGCTTTTTTAGCTAGCTACGAGGTAGTATGGCTTCGGAAGTTACTTATTGGATTGTTTGATCTCGAGTTAGAGGTGACTTGTATTTTTTGCGACAACCAGAGTTGTGTGAAGTTGTTCGATAATCTATTGTTTCATGAGTCACAATTCGAAGCACATTGATATCATGTATCACTATATCCCGGATATGGTGCAGAGAGGAGCAATGAGGATCCACTATGTGGAAAAATATGAGTAAAATATTTTTTGAACATATGGAGAATCTCCTCTATCTCTGAGATGGTAACCTCCTTCATTAGATTGCAATTTTCCTCTTCTTCAACAATTTTTGGGAAAGATTGAGCAATTCTTATCACATCTGCAACATTATCTGCTCCTTGTGATTTGAAAAGGATGTCAAAATGATTGACACATGCTTTTTCTATCTCCTCAAAACTATTAGCTTCATAACCATAATTTTTTATTTATTTTTCGAGATGGTATTATAATTCTTCCTAAAATTTACATACTGATGAAAAAAATGTTATCCAACCATAACGCTATGCTTTTGATTCTCCATTCAACCTCCCAAAAATTCAAAATCTCCCTATGTTTCTTCTCAAGCTCTAACACAACTGCTTTTGTCTCTTTCGTTAAGAATCCTACCCCTTCCTCACCATTCCAAGTGTTCAATCAAGTCTCAAATGCTAACAATTCATTGTCTTTCTATTGCCTTGTATTATAAGACCATTCTAATGAAAAATCATTCGATCATTTCATATTTTTTGAGAATTGAATACTAGTCGATTCCTTACTATTTTGACCAAAATGAACCCAAGTATTCTTTAAAATGTTAACGAAAGCTTAAACTTCCAACCAAAGAGAACTAAATTTGAAGGGAGTTGAGGGTTTTGAACCTACCACAAAAATTTCCATAATTATAGGATGATGATTTGATTCTCCCTCAACCCCCACCCATTTCCTGAATCTAAAGGGAAGCTCCATGATACCTTCTCCTACTAAGAATCAGTCCAATTTTTTTGCAATATTAGCCTCCCCCACTCTCTGATTTCCCTAGGTAGTTTTGAGTTTAATAGGAGCAATATATATTAACCCACTACTCACCAACTTACTAAGAAAATAATCTAACAATACATCCTTCTGGGAAATAGGACACCAAATTTAAGAACAACCCAATGTAAAATTTAGGCCCCCCCCCCCCCCACAGCTAAATTCTTATGATGGAAAATCTACTTCAACAACATATTATCACATAATAGCCGTATGTTTGAATAAGGACCATATATATTTGCAAACATAAATTCCTTACCCAATTCTGAAGATAACACTTCATTGTACCTAACGCTGAATCCATAGACCAAGAATATATCAACATCTTACCTTGACTTCTCCGACCAGTAATCAATTCTCCATATTGACCTTTGGTATCATTGTAACCAAATTCCCATCATCCAATACTTTGCTTTAACTCCTTAACGATTCCCCCCCGTCACTCATAATTTCCTGGATAAATAACACATCTAGCTTCACCACATCTATCAAATGTGTGATGGCTAATTTTTTTGAGGGATTAACCAACCGTCTACTGTTCAAAGAACACAAGATCATCAAGATCATTGAGAAACATCAACAAAGACCTCCATTTCTCTAAGCATCCCAAGTATGCGATGAATAGTATAAATATGTGATTGATAGTGTAAATATGTGAGGATTTAGATTTTTTAAAGTGTATTTTTGGGATTATTTTCATTCAAAATTATGTTAAAAATTGAGAATGATTAAAATTATAAATATAAGTTATTCAAATTATATAATTAGGTTATATATATTCGAAATTATAATTTTAACAATAAAAAATTACACTTTAATAAAACAAATATAAACAAAATTATTAAATATATATATATATATATATATATATATATATATATATATATATATATTAAATTATTAATATATTTTTGTTTTATAAATATTGTTTATAAAAATCAATTTAATGTAAATGTTTGATTGAATCCTCTTATTATTAATTTATTTCAAAATTTGATTTTTCTACTTGACAAATGGCATATCGTAAGGCGTCCTTTAAATGTTTGATTGAATCCTCTTATTATTAATTTATTTTAAAATTTCAATTTTCTAATTGACAAATGTTATATGGTAATATAGTAAGGTGTCATTTAAATTTCCTATTGATGTTCAACGAAAAGATTATTTCACAGAGAGTAGTAAGGTGCTTACAACTCAGTATGGGGGAGATGTGTAAGGTTATGTAACGATGTCACATTATATAATAAAAAGTAATAAAAAAAAAATGTGTGTCGACTCATAATATAAAAATTTAAATCCAAATAAAAAAACATAAAAAAATAACACATCAAGAAATTTGATGCATCTCGATGCTTGATAGATCCGCATTTAGAATGGATGTATGCTGATATTAACAATGTGAATTGTGTACATTCACATTTTAACATTCTATATACATTAGACACAATATTAATTCACAAGTAAAGCACATGGAAATCTCCATTTTTCATCCCATTATTGCTAAATATCTTCCATTATCACCTTAGTATATACACAACACAACACACAATGTCAAATCACAACCAGAACACATGGAAATCTCCATTGTTCACACCCACTCATAAGGAATATCTTCCATTATTGTCTCCTTAGTTCGTTTGAAACACTCACCTTTTCATCCGTTCACAATGAATTAGTTCAAGAGTCTATTATATCGATAGGTGTTAATTACATCAATAGATGTTTATATCTTAGAATTTAGGGTGGACTAACATCTATGCTTTTTCTAGATTGCATGAGGATGAGGTAAGTGTACTGTCTAGATTGATTTTATGGGTTGAAGCATAGACAACGGGTGATTACAACTACGCATGGAGAGCAAGTAACATATAACTTATTACGTATTTGTGGAACTTAACTTTTGGTCGTATCTTAGAATTTGGGGTGGACTACCATCTATGCTTTTCCTAGATTGAATTTATGTAAGGTTATGTAACGATGTCACATTATGTAATAAAAAGTAATCGAAAAAAAATGTGTGTCGGCTCATAAAATAAAAATTTAAATCCAAATAAAAAATCATAAAAAAATAACACATTAAGAAATTTGATGCATCTCGATGCTTGATAGATCCGCATTTAGAATGGATGTATGTTGATATTAACAATGTGAATTGTGTACATTCACATTTTAACATTCTATATACATTAGACACCATATTAATTCACAATTAAAGCACATGGAAATCTCCATTTTTCATCTCATTATTACTAAATAGCTTCCATTATCACCTTAGTATATACACAACACGACACACAATGTCAAATCACAACCAGAACACATGGAAATCTCCATTGTTCACACCCACTCGTAAGGAATATCTTCCATTCTTGTCTCCTTAGATCATTTGAAACAGTCACCTTTTCATCCGTTCACAATGAATTAGTTCAAGAATTTATTATATCGATAGGTGTTAATTACATCGATAGGTGTTTATATCTTAGAATTTGGGGTGAACTAACATCTATGCTTTTCCTAGATTGCAAGAGGATGAGGTAATTGTACTGTCCAGATTGATTTTATGGGTTGAAGCATAGACAACGGGTGATTACAACTACGCATGGAGAACAAGTAACATATAACTTATTACGTATTTGTGGCACTTAACTTGTGGTCGTATCTTAGAATTTGGGGTGGACTACCATCTATGCTTTTCCTAGATTGAAGGAGGATGGGAAAGTGTATTGTCCCAATTGATTTTATGGTAGTTGTGCAAAATTCAAAATAAACAATTATAAAAATAGATATAAAAAATAACTGGTATTTGATGCATAGATAACTTCTCGCTCACAATGGGTGATTACAACTAAACATAGAGAACAAGTAACACATAACTTGCTCATAACAATTAATTTATGTCCTATTGCATTGTGGGTATACCAGCATAGATCCATCTTAAACCCATATCTATCAAGCACCGAGAGGGATCCAATTTCTTGAGGTGTATTTCTTTTATAAACAAACATCTATTTTTTAATTACTTTTCATAATATTTTATTTTATCAGCCGACATGGATTTTTTTTAAATACTTTCCATAATTTTACTTTTTTTTACATTTTAATTAATGGCCCACAATAATAAAGACAAACATTTATAGCCTATGATTTAATTCAAACTAAAATACACATCCATTGTATTATATAGCCTAGGATTTAATTCAAATCAAAATGCAAGTCATTTTATTAATCACCGACATAATATTAATTTATTATGGTCTACTATAAGGACAAACATGGACAAACTTTAAAGATCTCCCCCATATGGCCTATAGAGCACCTCGTTTCACGGGATGCAATAATTCCAACACCATTTTCCAGATCATCCCATACCGATATTCAATATTTCCTGCTACGATATCATTGGCACGTTACAACTCTTCGTCACGATGATTGAGATAGTGGCTTTTGTCGTTCATAGCGGTTTTCAATATTTCCTGCTACGATCTCATTGGCACGTTACAACTCTTCGATGATTGAGATAGTGGTTTTTGTCGTTCAGTAGTTCCTGCTTCGATATCATTGGCATGTTAACGTCACAATTCCTTGGATCCGATCCCATACTCCATATAATGTGGGATTCCTTTCCCAGCATCCCCTGACAAAATGTGGAAAAGTGTGGAGCCATAAGTAAAGGAACAGGGCGGTGTGAAAATAGAATAGAATTATAGAAGAAAGGTTCATTGGAGTTTGTAGACGGCAAAAGAGTCAAAAGCTTTCTCGCTATAAGAAAGCGAAGGCCACAGAGAACATTTACATCCATACGAATTTACTGGCGTTACTGATACCTTTTCACATTTACATCCATACGAATTTAGAATCGTTAGCTTGACAGCATTTTATAATTGACACCCCGTTTTCACATTAGCGACATCACATCCCGTGGAACATAGCAGTTTTCAGAAACTCCTGCGATGTGAAAAGATTCAATGGAATTTCTAGGAGAGTCAAAAGCTTTTTTCGCTTTAAAAAGGCAAAGGCTACGGAGAACACAGGTCTTAAATTTAATTATTGGAGTTGAGTACTAATTTCAATGCAAGTTGCAACTAAGCTCATGGTTGGTTCGGAGAAAGTAAAAATATCGATTGGATGTTAGCATGCATAGACGCATCCGATTAAAGCGCACCTTTTAACCCTATATATATATATAAAACAAATTATGCATAACTAATTAAGTAAAATAAGTAATGATTTATTGAAAAAGGTAAAATAAACCATATATATATAAAACAAATTATGCATAACTAATTAAGTGAAAATTAACTAATTCAAACTTAATTGAGAAAATTAACTCTGAATGGTATATCGAATGGTATCCCTGTCACGGGCCTAGACTTTTCTATCCCTCTCGAGCGTCCCATACCGTTCGAAAGCCTAGACACGCGCGGCACCGGCGTGATATTGCTAGTTGGGCTTGGCCATCAACCGCAAGTCTCACCCGGACTACGCCTCACCGAAAACCAGCCTGACCAAGCCTGCGTCAGACACCATCGAGTTGTGCGGAATGAAGTGCTCGTTTCACCGTAGGCAATGCAGTCCGTCGCATTGCCACCCAACCATAGAACCATGCCTACTCGCATGTTCGTCCCCCGAGCCAACACTTGAACGACCGACTACTGACCTACTCATGCAAGCTCGCTTAGCCAATATCAATCCGCTTCAGGATGCCTCCAGGGTGTTGTTCTTGCAACCTGCCAAGTCCAACCACATGCTCACTGATGTCTAACCCTGTCATCTCCTTCCGTCCGGATTATCTTAACCAAGTATCATGCTTGCATATCTGAGGTATTCGTCATGCCATCCTCCGTCGAGACCGCCATCAAGCCTCGCCGGTTGCCTCGTCCTACTCGACGCGACGCCATCCTTGGACCTCCTAGCGATCAAACACGCTAGTACACCATCCGCCCGACTGAGGCCAAGCCAACAGCCGGTCACCAAGGCTACCAGAATTCTAGGGTCGTGACAATCTCCCCCACTTAAAATTGTTGACGTCCTCGTCAACGTAACGCAGCTCAACTGGGATCTCCAGTGAAAGGGACATTGGTGGTGAAGAGACACTTCCGCGTTTTGCCCAAACCGAACGTGGGCTCTGATACCATATGTCACGGGCCTAGACTTTTCTATCCCTCTCGAGCGTCCCATACCGTTCGAAATCCTAGACACGCGCGGCACCGGCGTGATATTGCTAGTTGGGCTTGGCCATCAACCGCAAGTCTCACCCGGACTACGCCTCACCGAAAACCAGCCTGACCAAGCCTGCGTCAGACACCATCGAGTTGTGCGGAATGAAGTGCTCGTTTCACCGTAGGCAATGCAGTCCGTCGCATTGCCACCCAACCATAGAACCATGCCTACTCGCATGTTCGTCCCCCGAGCCAACACTTGAACGACCGACTACTGACCTACTCATGCAAGCTCGCTTAGCCAATATCAATCCGCTTCAGGATGCCTCCAGGGTGTTGTTCTTGCAACCTGCCAAGTCCAACCACATGCTCACTGATGTCTAACCCTGTCATCTCCTTCCGTCCGGATTATCTTAACCAAGTATCATGCTTGCATATCTGAGGTATTCGTCATGCCATCCTCCGTCGAGACCGCCATCAAGCCTCGCCGGTTGCCTCGTCCTACTCGACGCGACGCCATCCTTGGACCTCCTAGCGATCAAACACGCTAGTACACCATCCGCCCGACTGAGGCCAAGCCAACAGCCGGTCACCAAGGCTACCAGAATTCTAGGGTCGTGACAATCCCCGCTACTATTGCCTTCGCGGACCATATGAAACCTTTTTGGCGTTACTGATACCTTTTCACATTTACATCCATACGAATTTAGAAACGTTAGCTTTACAGCATTTTATAATTGACACCCCGTTTTCACATTAGCGATATCACATCCCGTGGAACATAGCAGTTTTCAGAAACTCCTGCGATGTGAAAAGATTCAATGGAATTTCTAGGAGAGTCAAAAGCGTTTTTCGCTTTAAAAAGGCAAAGGCTACGGAGAACACAGGTCTTAAAGTCAAAAGCGTTTTTCGCTTTCAATGCAAGTTGCAACTAAGCTCGTGGTTGGTTCGGAGAAAGTAAAAATATCGATTGGATGTTAGCATGCATAGACGCATCCGATTAAAGCGCACCTTTTAACCCTATTGTAGGTGATGTAATCGTTCGGAAATGCATTGCACCCGTAGGGTCGGGTAAAAGAAAAAAAAGCCTACACTCATTGCCAAGAATCGTTTAAACAGGATTATACAAACCCCTGCGCCCCAACCAATAGACTTATCAATTCAGTGAAGAATTCGGGTTCCACATGTGAACCCATGTCAATGGGATCCTACATCAATGGAATCCCAGCTGTCGCTTGACCGCCTAATAAACCAAGCTTTTGACTGAAACATACTCCTTTCACATAGCACCAAACAAACCAGGCTTTGGCCTAAAACGTACTCCTTTCACACTTACTCTTTTATTGCCCATTAAACAGTTGAAACTTTTGCGTTGGCTATTAAGATTTGTCCGACGAGGAGAAGGACTTTGCCGCTAATAAATACCGTGCACCCCAGCATTACAGCACAATCTTCCTTCAACCTCTTGTTAGTTATTCTTCCCGAGTCCCGACTCCCGAGTCCCGACCTTAGGAAACATATCTATCTAGGGACTTGTAAACGAGAGATGGCTGGACAATCAGCTAGATCTCCGGCAGCCTGCAAATGCCTGCTTATCACTTTGACGTTGTTGATCTCCTTATTCCGTTTGATGCAATGCAGGCATGTAACTAACTTTGCAGTACATAAAGAATCCCTTACTGGATTGAGAATAGATCTTGTGCGTAGAGATTCACCTCTCTCTCCATTCTCTCCAGGAAATATTACATCCACTGAGCGTTTGAAACGAGCAATCAATCGCAGTCAAGACAGGCTACAAAAGCTGCAGATGTCTGTTGATGAAGTGAAAGAAGTCGAGGCTCCAGTAAGTGCAGGCACTGGAGAATTTCTCATGAAGGTGGCGATTGGCACGCCATCTTTATCGTTTTCTGCAGTCCTGGACACTGGCAGTGACCTGACATGGACCCAGTGCAAGCCTTGCACTGATTGCTTTAAGCAGTCAACTCCAATATATGATCCGTCCCAGTCCTCCACTTACAGTAAGGTCCCCTGCACAAGCTCTCTTTGCCAAGCTCTCCCGCATTCTTCATGCACTAGTGCTAATTGCGAGTACGTGTATTCTTATGGTGACCAGTCCTCCACGAAGGGGATCCTTTCTTACGAGAGCTTTACCGTTTCTTCTCAATCACTTCCCAATATTGCGTTTGGTTGCGGGCAGGACAATGAAGGAAGTGGCTTCGGCCAAGGAGCTGGATTAGTAGGCTTCGGACGGGGTCCTCTATCCTTCACCTCACAGCTTGGCCAGTCTGTGGGTAATAAGTTTTCTTACTGTCTCGTCTCTGTTAATGATTCTCCTTCAAAAACCAGCACTCTGTTTATAGGGCAGACTGCTACTTTGAATGCCAAGACTGTCAGTTCGACTCCTATTCTTCAAAGCAGATCGCTGCCTACTTTCTATTATCTTTCATTGGAGGGAATCAGCGTTGGCGGTCAATTATTGGATATCCCTGACGGTACTTTTGATCTTCAAGTCGATGGAAGTGGCGGACTTGTCATAGACTCCGGAACAACCGTAACATATCTGCAACAGAGTGGATATGATGTTGTAAAAGAAGCAGTGAGCTCAGCGATTAATCTCCCGCAGGTGGATGGGTCTAGCACTGGACTGGACCTCTGTTTTGGCCAACAATCTGGTTCTTCAACTGCAGACTTCCCGACTATAACTTTCCACTTCAAAGGAGCAGACTTCAATCTGCCAAAAGAGAACTACATATACACTGATAGCAGCGGCGTAGCCTGCCTTGCAATGTTACCGAGTAGTACTATGTCAATATTTGGTAATATTCAACAGCAGAACTACCAAATACTTTATGACAACGGAAGGAACGTGCTGTCCTTTGCTCCTACTGTTTGTGATACCTTGTAAGTTCTGTGCAAGAAGATATGTAACTAGGGTTTGGGTGCTTAGTATATTTTGTCAAGGGTATCTGTTTTGTCTCTCTCTATATATCGTAGTTTCCTTCTACTGCTTAGCTGTTGGACGTAATGTCGAATGTATCTTTATATATAAATAAAGGAAGCTAGTTAGAGCCAATTTTTAAGGATTGGTATGTAATATTTGATAAAAGAAAAATCAAGTGGATGTGATGATGGTGTGATCCAAAAATATTGTAGCTATGTAAAATCGATTATGAAAGTAACAAGACTTTATGATAATCGAAGTCTTAATACCATAGAACATGAATATGAAACAGTAAAATTTTATACATTAAAAAAAATGGATTGAATTTGTTGATTAATATTAAAAGTTATCATCATTTTATATAATTCTTCTTTTAGTTAAATAAATCTTAAAAAATAAGATTGAAAAAGTTATAATTTATATTATCTTAAAAATAATTAAAATCAAAATGTTTAATTAAAAATATAGATTTAAGTAATATATCACGTTGAATTTATAAATAAAACAAATACATAATCATATTTAAAACATTAAAGTTAAAATCTTATTAACATAAAAAAAAAAAAATTATAATTTTTACAAGTTTTTTATAAATTGTAAAATCTTTTATAAATTAAATAAAATTAATTCTATTAAAATTTAAAACAAATTGAAATTATGTTTTAATTAATATTTTTACTTTTTATTTTTAAATATGAATATTTCTCATAACGAAACTCAACCTAATTTCTTTGATTATATATTCACTCATATTCAATAAACCAATTTTTTCAATTAAAAATATAATTTAAACAATAAAAATTAATAATTCAAACAAAAGTTTATGAGTCTCACAAAAATAACCAAAATAATTCAAAAACATAAAACTTTTAATCAACTTCCTAAATTTTCTCAAAGAGTGCCTTGCCCTAGGCACCCCTAGCAAGCTAGAGAGACCATGACATGAGGTATGCTAAGAAATTGAAGTTTTAAAATTTACGTTCACACAACTCGTGCAATGTGGTGTCAAACGAGAATAGATGCCTATAATATATTACAAAGTCTCAACTTAGATATTATCATTTGAAATAAGAAAACTTAAATATTATCATTTGAAATTTTCTTATTATATTACAAACTTTCAACTTAGATATTATCATTTGAAATTTTCTTATTCTATTACAAACTTTCAACTTAGATATTATCATTTGAAATTATCTTTCACTCCATTAGGTTAATAGTTAATCTGGCACACGAGAGTAAGCGAGGGATGATTTTAACGGTGAAATTTCCCTTTTAAAAGTTTACTTGGGCGATTTTTTCAATTAAAAATTAACCTTTTTTGTTATACTTTATCCCCAATTTTATATACTATATTATAAAAATTGATTTAATAGCCAAAATATATATAAAGGTATGGTACATAACCACGAACTTCGCCTCCTTTTTTTTAACATGAAACCCTACCTTCACCCACACACAACGAATTCCCTGCAATTTTTGGTCCATATTCGCCATGTTTTACTCTATTGTGGGCAATGGAGGCTAATATTCGCCATGGTTTTCTGGTCACTAGGAAATATTGGAAGAATTCACCGTAACTTCCTTCTTGATTGATGGAAATGAGAATAGTTTCAATGTTTCAGGGAAATGGGCTCAAAATAATTATCATAATCTATACATTGGGCTAAGTAGCCTAGTAAATATTATCTCTGCTATGCAGTCCTTGCTATTTGCAGCGGGCTTGTGGCTAACTCCAGTGCAGGCTACAGTTGTGAGTTGGGTATGTACAAACCTTGTTATGGTGGTGAAGATTGTAGTTTATTAGAAGGGTTCATGGTCATTTGAAACTTTCCTTGCAAATAATTTCATATCGAACTAGTATTGAGAAATTTACTAGGGTTCCATATCTGTAGGTTCTAAAGGATGGAATGTAGCATATCGGGAAATTAATTTGTAGTAACATGGGTGCAAGAATGGATTCCGAACCAAAGCGGTGGAGGATCTTAGGTTGTGTGCTACAGCCTTAGTATATGAAAATAATTTGTATGAAATGCCCTTTTAGCTTCATTTCAAAGCCAATAAATTTTAGTTATTTTTCAGGAAACATGGTTATTTTGTACTCATTAATTATCTTCCTATATTCAACTGATGTCTTGTACTACTTGGGGACTCGTCTGGAAGTACTTTCTCCTATTTTTCCACAACTTTTTCTTGAGATGGCTGGCTTTGGTAATTTTGCTAATGTATTTATTTGGCTGATTTTGGTTCTTTCTTTCAAGATAGATTTTTGTGGTTTATCTTTCTTTCATCAATTAGATTAAGGTGTTCATTTTTTTATCCTTCGTTTCTATAAATGTTTTTACCTCCATTAATTGTTCTATATGAAGTAAGAGCTTATTTTGGCAACTTGATATTTTTAGTTGAAGGACTTTCTTTAAGCATAATTGTAGATATCTACTAAAGGGGTTCTGGTTTGTAAGGTGTTATTATTTTTCCACTTTAATTCCTTTCTTCATTGGAAAAATTACAAGGGATGGCAGTGGTTGCGGCCAGGGAAACAAGACTCCCAATATATTCTTCTTTTGCAAAATAAAGCAATCTGAGTGATCTTTATGCAAAAGGGGAGGCTATCTCTACTCTCTTCAATATCGTGGGACTAGGAGTAGGCATCCAGTTGGCATCTACTGTATGCTCATCAATGCAAGGTAAGGTAATAATCTACATGGAAGTATTTCTGTGTAAGCATTGTTTCATTTCTATTTTTCATATTACTAGACTGGATATTATGGAAATTGTAGTTTTTGCATAGCTTCATTGTAAATTTCTGCAAACTGCTCTGTTAGTAGCATTATTTAAGAGAAGTAACAATTTTTTGGTTTTGGAAAAATTTACTTAGTCTTCTAAAGCATCACATTCATACATACACAAACAACCCAAGCCAGATATATCCACAATAGAGAAAGGAAGAGGTAACAAATGCAGCAGAGGACTAAATTCACAACTAAATATGCAGCTCGGAGAAGCACGTTGGAAGTAAATTTGAAGTTTTAACAATACAACATTTTCATGCATAAGAATTTTCTTCATAAGAAATCATTTTTATTTTACCCCTTTTCTGAAGAAACAGTGGATTTCAGTTTCATCCATTTGCATTTCCATGTCTTTCTGTTCAACATCTTTTGAAGAATAACTTAAGTCCCATGTAATGCATAATATAATGCATTTTCAGAAAAACAAAACAAAACCTTAAGTCCCTTTCTTCCAATTATAGTTATATATACTAGAAAGCAACTGCAAAATGAGGCTTGAAATGGTCCAACTAGAGATAGGAGAGAAAGCTTACTTTCCAGAGTGAATTTTGGTTCATTAGCCTTGATTGAGTGAAAGCTTACGAACTAGAATTCATTTTGGTTCATCATCCTTAATTATGAATCTAGTTTAAGTCCGTTTCTTCCAATTCTAGTTATATATACTAGAAAGCAACTACAAAATGAGGCTTGAAATGGTCCAACTAGAGATAGGAGAGAAAGCTTACTTGCCAGAGTGAATTTTGGTTCGTTAGCCTTGATTGAATGAAAGCTTACGAATTGGAATTCATTTTGGTTAATCATCCTTAATTATGAATCTGGTTTAAAATGATCCTTGCTGATTGGATATCTTCTCTTATTGGTCAACCTCAAATATCACTCTACTTTCTTAACATGCAATGATGTGGCATAGTTAGAATGAAAGAAATGACCATAAAGAAAGTTTGTTGAGAATTTTTGCTTCAATTACATTTTGTGTTTCATCCATATTTTCATGAATGGACCTGTAATGTATAGACTTGTAATGTATTCAAGTGTCTATTGATATTGTTGAACTGATTTTCTTATTATTGTATCCAAGATTACATTTTCCTCTTGTTAACTGGGTTGTGTGAATAGTGTAAGGCAAAACATTATAGCAGAACATTAATCACCATTACTTCCCAAATGCAAGAGTGAGTTTAATTGAGATATACTAGGTAGTTCTGAGATTGTGAAATTATTCCTATCTACCAAAATAGTAAACTTAATGAGTCAATCATCTCCAACCTTTTCATCTTATAGGCTCGTTTCTCCCCTATCCATCAAGATTAGGTGGTTTTTTCCACCTCAGTTCCGAGCTTAGGTAAATGTACTTTAGTGGTGAGTCTTGCTACAGGATAGTATTTCCTGGTCAAAATCTAGAGAAAAAGGGGTTCATCTCTTCAAAATTTCCTTTGAAGTTAGAATTATGCTTGTCTAACAAAAGGGTGGCACACACGTGTGTATAAATCTATCCATCTATTTGTGGTGTCTTATGTTTTTTTTTGTGGATGTGTCTTATGTTTTATTATATGGAAATGAATTTCATTATACAAATAATATAATTGAATTTCCAATATTTTCTTAATTTCCTTTAAATTGAAGAAAATACCTTGCACGAGAGATGGAAGTTATCTTCATGGTCTTGCAAAGATCACTATGGACCAAATCCAACACTCTAGTTCTCCATTCCTTTTCTTCATCAAAGGCCTTCTAGATTGTTTGTTGTCCAAGCATGTTGAGAACACATCCTTCTCTCCTATGCTAAAAGCAATCCATATACCATCGTAAGTTTCTGCAAATGAGAAACGTATTGGAAGCTTAAATGCATATAACTTTGATACCATAAAGAGTTATTGTTCTATCAACATATTGAACCCTGAGTTTATGCTATATTAACTTCCACTATTCTGTACAACCCATGCTTCTTTATTCTTATGTAATTATTGTATCACTGCTTTTTTCATTTACAAATATTTATTACCTTTAAATAGGACCTCCTAATGAGGGTTTGCAAAGAATCACTTAGTGCTAATGATTTTCCAAGATGCACAAACAAGGATTATGCTTTTCTAGACTAATCTTGCAATATTTGTTTTTGAGTAGGGTGCAAATCTCTTCCAAATTTTTGTTTGATTTTACTTAACCTTGATGAGCATACTCTATGGATGATCAATATTTATGCATAGAATGATGGTTCCAAGTGTGTTTCCTTTTGGCGCTTGATGCTAGATGAGATTCAGAGGTCAATTGGTTGGTTTGTGGTGGTTTCAACATTGTTTGATCACAAGAGGAATAGTAAGTCCTCCTCCCTCATTGGTGGTACACCAAGGAAAGACAAGTGTGTTATAGCACATGTTTATGCTTAGGGTTGAATGACCTAAATTTTTATAGAAGGGATGTTCCTCCAACTTATTTTTTATCTAGTCAAATTCTAGGAAAGGAAAGGAACATGTATTAAAGTGGAACTACATAACTTTGATCAAGATGTTTTCGCTATTGTTTGGGCTCAAGGCATGCTCATGTTCTGATAGATTCCACATTCTTTATCCTCTAGTCAATAGCTTTTGACATACTTTCAGGAGTCTACAAACTGCTTACATTAAGGCATATTTACCTTATGAATGTCTTTCATCTTCAAACATTCGTCTTTAAAACATTCATTGAGTCATGAAATTAATTTCTTGACCTCGCAATGATATACGGTGGATCCAATGGGGGAATGACGTGGTGCTATGATAACTTCCTTCCTACACAATTTTGTGAGAAGTTCAAAACTATTAGCAAGAGGTTCTAGTTGAGCCCATATGATAAATGGCTTCAAAGATGAGCAACCAAGTTCTGACATATCCTTAAAACCTATGACAATTAGGAGAGGCAAGAGAGCTCAAATTTGAGCTTGCTTGCATTGGATTAGAACTGGAGATAAGTTGACCAAAGCTTTTTTGGGTCATTGGCGGCTTGGCCACTGAGGAGATTTCCAAGCAGATCTATGTGAGAAGGTGGAGGGGGAGAATTGTTGACTAACCTAGAAAGATGATTTTGAAAGGAATCTTGTTAATCATTACAAACTTGTCTTATAAACCTGGGAAGTGACCAAGGAAAGAAAGATGGTCATGGGAACTTGCATTTATGCTTTTCTTCTTATGGTTGTTGGATTCTCAAACATCTATATATGATCTACCTTTCCCTTGGATGGTTTTCACACTACCTTGATCTAGATCGCTAATAGTAAAGTCCTAGGCATAGGAAACTTCTAATGTGAGTTCTATTAGCCCCCATTTTGTATGGGTGTCCACGTGTGATTTTGATAACACTCTTGAAGAGGGGGATGTCATCATTTTTTATGACAATTTGATGATGCCCTAACTACCGTCGGTGGACTAGTGAATCATCATTCCATTCCTATACAAACAACAAGAGCCATTTTGGGCACATTCCATTAGGACAACTTTCCATCATTTCTTATCTTAACTTGGCTAGTCTTTAGCCCTATTTTAGAAGAAATAATAATTTGAAGTATGTTTATATTCTTTTACATTTCATTTTATTGGAGGTTTCTTATATTGTGTAATGTCTGTTATTAGGAATTTTATTAAAATTGCAATTTTCCACTTTTTTTCCCTAGTTCAACCTTTGACTAGTTTTGGTCTCTAGGTCCCAAATTTGCCCCAAATGATCCCAAATCTTATGAGAAGGTATATGAATGATATTATAACATAAATATGTGTTTCAGGGATGCCTTTGGACCTTTAAAATACTTCTGCAAATCCTCTTTCAATGCTGATCAATGTAGGTAACTTTACTAGTGATTTTCCTTTGACTAGTATTGGTCTCTAGGTCTCAAATTGACTCCAAATGCCTTCAAATCTTCAAGGAAGGTGTATCAATGATATTAGAACTTGAATATGATGTTTATTGATGACATATGGCCACCAAAAGACCTCTGCAAACTCTCCTAAGATTCTGGACCAATTATGGAATTTTACTAGTAATTTAGGGTTCAAATTCCCTTGGGGTAAGTACTGAAAATGGCTTCCCAAATGCCTCCGAACCCACTCAAATTTATGAACAGAGGTATGTAATATGTTAAGTATGTTATTAAAGTCTCATATGCACCATTAATGGATTATTACAACTATTCTAACCCTCTCCCATTCAACTGCAAAAATCCCCAATTCGACCCTTGGGGAAATGGCACTATTTCACCTCCCAATACAACTAAACTGAGTAAAAATGCTTCAAATGCTCAATTACAGTACATGAAACTTGTATAATACATCCATGGCAGTATATTCATCACAAATATATCAGATAATCATTCATTCATTCGAAATAATTAGCATTTCATTGATTCACAACAAGGTAGTGGAGAAATGACACTGTTCTTTCATTAAAATTGAGATTTATACATTTCTACTTGGAATTTCGACCTGAAACTTTCTGGAGATGAATAATAGAGTATTTAATTCATATTACAAAAGAAATGGGGCATTAAAATCTTCCCCAAAGAGTACAATAGCTCACCAAAAACGCCCTCCCTCAAGGATCAAGAATATGCCATCAAAACTGGAAATGGTTGAAGGAGTGAGCTGCAATAGAAGAAACCATGAGCTTCCCTAGAGCTTACACCTGCAAATAAAGACTCCATTAAAGCTCCAAATGAAAGGTCTGAATGGCCTTTCCAATTACCAACTTGGATCGGAATCTTTCACCATCGAAATTGGCTAAGACAAGAAACTAGTCATCCACTAGCTCTCCCTCTTCACAAAATGCAATTGCAAATTCTACAAATGATCAAAAGCTACTTTCCTTCTTTTTTATTGAAATTTATAAAGTTCTAATTTCCTCCATGGGTCGAATTCCTTCCAAGAGACTCATGCCAACTCAATTTGGGAACAGATTCCAAAGAACGCCACTTGTACACCAATTCCTAGTCTCCCACTTCCACCAAATCACATGTGGAAGCATCTTAGCTGCCCTAACACCCTTGAGCGCCCTATTGGAGGGCTATTTTTAGCCTTGACATGTCATATATGTCATATTTCAGCCTTCAGGTCTGATTTGTGTCATAGGTGTCATAGCATCTTCATCATTGTTGTCATAGAGCTAGGGAATCTAGCCCAAGTGTCTAACTAGCTCCAAATTGCCTCTTCCTCTTCCATGGGAGTTACTCTTCCTCTATATTTCGAACTTGGATGAGTCATGCAATGAATAATACCTTTTGTAATCCCCAAAGTATGTTTCCATTCACCTTGAATTCGAATTGGTGAGAGAATGACGCCAAGTGTAGTGGGGAAATCTAGCCATATGTGGGTCCCACTTCCTCCATGTGTCTTCATGATCAAATTCCACTTTGATTTTCACTTGTATATATTTATTTATCTCCTTTATTAAATATTTATTCCATTCTAATGTTCAAACATCATTTATTATCCCCATTATTCCAAATCCCAAAGCTTCCACCCCAAACCTAGGAAACTAGTAATTTTCCTCCTTGGCAATTATTTGACCTTTAGCATCAATTTGACAAACTCTAATAAATAGGACCAATGTTATTAGGACATTTTGACCCAATGCCAAATTTGGGACATGACATATTGATCCTTTAGAAGCCTCCTTGGTCTTTTATGGGCGAGAACGTCCCTCTCACAGGGAACTCCTTTGGACATGTTGTTTACCTCGAAATAATTGATGATTGGCACGTCGATATGTTGAAGGTTGATATGGCATTAAGTCGGAATTCCTTTCTACTTGGAGGATTTCTAGGCCTTTGTTGGTTTTATTATAGACACCATTGGATGGTTTTGTGGACATCTCTTGGTTGCATGAGGGCTTCTATCTTCCTTGTGGACATGACTTGTGGGGAAATTTACCTTTGGAGAATCCTATGGAGGGTAGTAGTGGATATCGCTTGGTTTCTATGTGGACACTTTTGATTGATTGGGATTCTATGTGGACATAAATTGGTTGGTTAAAATTCCTAGTGGACATAGCTTGTTGATGAAATCTTATTTCAAGGGGCCTTCAAAGGCCACATGGCATTATCACTTGGTATTTGATCATGTTTGATGGAGACATTCCTTTTTGTTTGCGACCTCATCTATCTTGTGTATTGTATAAGTAGCATTGACCACCTATTCTTATTGTAACTTGTTAGAAGCTAACAAAAACAATTTGAGGCGTCATAGCCCCAACCCAAAGATAACAACTAATAGTTTTCTAGGCATGTATTGTGTCTTATGAGTCTAGTCAATGTTTGAATGTGGGATTAGTTTGAGTGGGACCACACACTTTGATACCTAGAATTGATGTTAGTCTTGGGGAGCATTAACTATCGTGTTTCATTAGGTACACATTTAAGTTGACATATCCTATGCATATAGAAAGCGAATGATAGCTCTAAAGGTAGTGATATTAATAGTGATAGTGGGAGTTCATTAACTGGAGCAGAGCTTATAGTTCACTTTATACAATTTAGTACAAGCTATATGTTGTCAATTTTATTTCTTTTCTCAAGTGTACTCCCTCACATAAAAGAAAACAACTACAACATGGTTCAACATGGTTTACTTGATGGTTTTGGCATAGAATTTTCATTATGGCTCATTATGGTTGTGACAGAGACTAGTTCTAGAATGTTGGCAATCAATAAGTACACCAAAACACAAAGGACATTTTCTGCCTATATATAGAAGCAGTTACAGGCCTTAAAATGCAACTCAACCTATTTTGTGCTCCACCTATGTAGGAGCGCCAAGCTTCCATGTAAGGCATGCACTGGGCACCTAGTTAGAGTAGGTAACTTCATGAAGTGTACCCCCACCCTTAACTTTGGATCAGTGCCTCCCCTCACTAATTCTGGAAATTACTAATTCCAAAAAAGACAAACTGAATTTAGAAATAAAACTAAGTTGAACTTGAAGTCTTGAACCTAGAAACTAGAACTCTCTAAATTTTGAACAACAGTAAACTAGACATAAGTGAATATAGCACATGCATGTGCTCCCTATCAAACAATAGTCTATAATTCTATCCACTACACACTTATTAATCTTGTGCACCACTGCTGTAAGGAGACGCTGAAAGCAACCCCTCTATTGTGCCATCACTGGGAGTATAACTAGCTGAGCAATAGGTTGGAATTCTAACATGGACTATATTTGTATTGTAGTTGGAGAGAACCACCTTTATCTATCAAGTGATACCCAATGTAGTCATTCATAATAAGATAATAGGTACTTTCCTTAGATTCTACACAATGGCAATTATTTGTTATATTCCTTATCTGAGTAATGCTAACCCAATGTTTTGTTTATGAAATAGTTGGATTCGAACCAAACAGTTCTATATTATAATCTCTTGCAATATGTCTGTAGGCAATATAAAAGTTTAAATTCCCCTTGAGTACTACTGCAATTATCTATGTTATGTATTCAACTTAGACAATGAATGAGAATTCCTTCATAAGCTTGATTGGAAATCAAGGGTCAGAAAAGAATCCTTTTCAGCAGCAATGATAAATAAATGTGGAACTCCACATGCAAAAAGGTTCTTTGCTGAAGAACAATTTGAAATGATTATAATGTGGCTTCAGTGTAGACATAACAAGGAAATCAAGATGGTCAAACAGCTTCTTAGACTGCTTGTAAATTGTAATATACAACAAAGTGACATGATGCATTTTTATGAAAATAATTTAAGTAGTTGAGATCACTGAGAATAACTTTGTATAGATTGCTTGAAAGAAACCCATAAATCAATTAGAGTTTTATTTTCACTGTGAGATATCCCATCTAGTTATATTTAGTAAGGAATATTTAGCATTTCATGGATGTATAAAAGGGAAAAAAATGAAGATATTTAGCATGGTTGGTTTTGAAAGGGAATACATGCTTTTGGATGGTGAAATTTCCTTATTTTGAGCTAGCTTATATTACAACTGCGAGTTTAGGTTCATTTTTATTATGCACTATTAACTATTTTCTTTGCCGCAATATAACTAAAGCGTTACATGTTGATAGAGTGAATTCAGTTGCAAGAACTTATTTTACAAATAGTTGAGTAAAGGATTTAAGGTTATCAGTGGCCTGATGAAAAAAAAATTGCATATTAGACAGTTCATGAAGTAGATTGAAAGGAAATGATTAACATAATGATAAAATGAATTATGCAGAAAGCAAAAGGCAATGTGGTAGTGCCTGAACTATATTATTCCTGAAACTTGAAAGTCGTGATGTCCCAATGGTCACTAGATCAGTCTTCCAAAATAAAAATTATGATTTGCACTTTAGATTAAGCTATGCTGCAAGATTGCACATTAAGCTTACTGCTGAATTGGAGATATTGTAACTTGCATAGACCATTTCTATATTTTAAAACAGTAAATGAACATGTTCATTTCATTGATGTAGATTGAGATGTCTGTTCTCTATACGAGATAAAAGTTAAAAATATTTCTCTTAGAATGTTATCCCACTTATATTGTTATCCTATTTGCAAAACCTTAGCAAGTAGTGTGCCTTGTGAATTACTCATTCAAAGCTATATTCTCTTTATTTAAGTATGTGGGGAGCTTCTACATATAGTGGATATTCCAAGCCTTCAAAACTGTCTATCAATTTTGTTTGAGTTGAGTGATCATGCATAATAATTTGAAAGGTAGTTTGGAGGCGATAAGTTGATTACTTACACAGCTGGATGTCAAATAAAAATATTGAACTTTGCAACTATTTTGTGAATATTATTTAACAGTTTAATGCAACAGTTAGGTGGTAGAAAAGGTATGTGACATTGGTTATAGTGGATGAACTAGAGGATTGTCTGGACCTGGACATATTTCTTCTCAAAATATGGTTGGTTATATAGACATGGATAATTATGAAGGTGTTGCAGGGACTATTTGTAGCGTGGACTATGATCATCCTAGTCCAGTATCCATATTAGAAGCTTCTTTCTTAAATGAAAGTTACAACTCAACAGAGGGCTTGGGTGGTACACATGGTAAGCAACTTTGACATTTTTCAAATTTGTTGTTTACCCAATTATATATCTAATTGACTTTACAATCATGGTAATTTCATCTAGGAGATTGGCCAAATGTAGCCTCTCTTTTCTTGACAGATTAGATTGTCATCTGATTAAACAAGTATTGTACTTATTGCAGTTTCTCTCTAAGTCATGGGTTCAAATAGATTCTGTTCATGGGTCCAAAGAGTCAGTGTGCACACATTCAACTTGTCTTTAGTACTTCCATGCAATGTACTTTTCATTTCCCATACTGATTGATCAGTATTCATTTCCCATTTTCCATACTGTTCATTTCCTAGTTGATTGCTGTCTGTACCAAGAGCTGATACAACCCAGGCCATTCTATGAAGAACATTTAGTGATTCCCATAAGAAGTCCTTAACAAAAATTAATTGTAAAATGCAATCAAGAAAGCTTGGCAATATAATGTTGGGCATATTTTGAAATCCTAATGTCTAGTCGTCCGCTATTACTTGTATGTTCCATATTTAAAGTTAGTATTTGATCATGTATGTTACTTATCTAGATGAAAGAGTGCTTACTAACTTGGGCAGATAATTTTCACCGCAACAATTTTTGTCTCCTAGTAAGTTGGGCCTTCCATTCCACGTTTTTTTTCCATTCCCCGTACTTGTTTTCACTGCAAGTAAACAATGCACAAAACTATAGTGTTGCACTTAATAGAGAAGGATTCTATTTCGCAACTATTCCCCATTCCCCATACATGTGGTAGGAAATATTAAATCCTAAAGGGAAGGATATAGATAGATGAATGGATTGATCAGTATTAATTTTCCATACTTATTTATTAGTATTCATTTCCCATTTCCCATACTGTTCATTTCGCAGTTTATTGCTGTCTATACCGAGAGCTAATACAACCCATGCCATTCTAAGAAGAAAATTTAGTGATTCCCATAAAAATTCCTTAACAAAAATTAATTGTAAAATGCAATCAAGTAAGCTTGACAATATAATGCTGGGCATATTTTGAAAAACTAATGTGTAGTCTTCCGCTATTACTTGTATGTTTAATATTTAAAGTTAGTATTTGATCATGTATATGACTTATCTAGATGAAAGAGTGCTTACTATTACTAACTTGGGCAGATAATTTTCACCTCAACAGTTTTTGTTTCCTAGTAAGTTGGGCCTTCCATTCCATGTTCTTTTTGACATTCCCCATACTTTTTTTCACTACAAGTAAACAATGCACAAAAATGTAGTGTTGCGCTTAACAGAGTAGGCTTCTATTTCGCAAGTCTTGCATGTATGAACCATAAATGTCTATGGTAGGACTCTTAAGCATATTATTGCTTAGAATATTTTAAAGTACTATTTTTCCAGATTGTTACATCACTACATAGCTTTTCGACATTTGGAAGAGCTGGATGATGATTACATTGTAATCTTCACATTAGTGGATTCCACACCCCTTTGGAAAGATTTATATTTCCTTTCTGCATTTCCTTGTCAATCACTTGAAACAGTGCTGGATACTCTAGGTCACCATTTATACAATCTATATTTAATAGCTCACCCATGGGCCATGATTTAACGATTCTCCTAATAATTAGCTTCATTTCAAAGCCAATAACTTTTAGTTATTTTTCAGGAAACATGGTTATTTTGTACTCATTAATTATCTTCCTATATTCAGCTGATGTCTTGTACGACTTGGGGACTAGCCTGGAAGTACTTTCTCCTGTTTGTCCACAACTTTTTCTTGAGATGGCTAGCTTGGGTAATTTTGCTAAGGTATTTATTTGGTTGATTTTGGTTCTTTCTTTCCAGATAGATTTTTGTGGTTTATCTTTCTTTCATCAATTAGAGTAAGGTGTTGAATTTTTTATCCTTCTTTTCTATAAATGTTTTTACCTCCGTTAATTGTTCTATAAGAAGTAAGAACTTGTTTTGGCCACTTGATATTTTTAGTTGAAGGACTTTCTTTAAGCATAATTGTAGCTATCTACTAAAGGGGTTATGGTTTGTAAGGTGTTATTATTTCCCACTTTAATTCCTTTCTTCATTGGAAAAATTACAAGGGATGGCAGTGGTTGCAGCCAGGGAAACAAGACTGCCAATATATTCTTCTTTTGCAAAAGAAAGCAATCTAAGTGATCTTTATGGAAAAGGGGAGGCTATCTCTACTCTATTCAATATCGTGGGACTAGGAGTAGGCATCCAGTTGACATCTACTATATGCTCATCAATACAAGGTAAGGTAATAATCTACATGGCAGTATTTCTGTGTAAGCATTGCTTCATTTCTATTTTTCATATTACTCGACTGGATATTTTGGAAACTATAGTTTTTGCATAGATTCATTGTAAATTTCTACAAACTGCTCTATTAGTAGCATTTTTAAGAGAAGTAACAATTTTTTGGTTTTGGAAAAATTTACTTAGTCTTCTAAAGCATCACATTCATAAATACACAAACAATCCAAGCCAGATATATCCACAATAGAGAAAGGAAGAGGTAACAAATGTAGCAGAGGACTGAATTCACAACTAAATATGCAACTCGGAGAAGCATGTTGGAAGTATTTGAAGTTTTACAATACAACATTTTCATACATAAGAATTTTCTTCACAAGAAATCATTTTTTATTTTACCCTTTTTTCTGAAGAAACAGTGGATTTCCTTTTCATCCATTTGCATTTCCATGTCTTATTGTTCAAAATCTTTTGAAGAATAACTTAAGTCCCTTGTAATGCATAATATGATGCATATTCAGAAAAACAAAACAAAACCTTAAGTCCATTTCTTCCAATTCTAGTTATATATACTAGAAAGCAACTGCAAAATGAGGCTTGAAATGGTCCAACTAGAGATAGGAGAGAAAGATTACTTGCCATAGTGAATTTTGGTTCGTTAGCCTTGATTGAGTGAAAGCTTACGAACTGGAATTCATTTTGGTTCATCATCCTTGATTATGAATATGGTTTAAGTCCATTTCTTCCAATTCTAGTTATATATACTAGAAAGCAACTACAAAATGAGGCTTGAAATGGTCCAACTAGATATAGGAGAGAAAGCTTACTTGCCCGAATGAATTTTGGTTTGTTAGCCTTGATTGAGTCAAAGCTTACAAATTGGAATTCATTTTGGTTAATCATCCTTAATTATGAATCTGGTTTAAAATGATCCTTATTGATTGGATATATTCTCTTATTGGTCGACCTCAAATACGACTCTACTTGCTTAACATGCAATCATGTGGCATAGTCAGAATGAAAGAAATGACCATAAAGAAAGTTTGTTGAGAATTTTTTCTTCAATTACATTTTGTGTTTCATCCATATTTTCCTGAATAGACCTGTAATGTATAGACTTGTAATGTATTCAAGTGTCTATTGATATTGTTGAACTGATTTTCTTATTATTGTATCCAAGATTACATTTTGCTCTTGTTAACTAGGTTGTGTGAATAGTGTAAGGAAAAGCATTCTAGCATAACATTAATCACCATTACTTCCCAAATGTAAGAGTGAGTTTAATTGAGATATAATAGGTAGTTTTGAGATTGTTAAATTATTCCTATCTGCCAAAATAGTAAAATTAATGAGTCAATCATCTCCAATCTTTTCATCTGATAGGATCCTTGCTCCCCTATCCATCAAGATTAGATGCTTTTTTCCACCTCAGTTCTGAGCTTAGGTAAATGTACTTAAGTGGTGAGTCTGGCTACAGGATAGTATTTCCTAGTCAAAATCTGGATAAAAAGGGGTTCATCTCTTCAAAATTGCCTTTGAAGTTAGAATTATGCTTGTCTAACAAACGGGTGGCACACACGTGTGTATAAATCTATCCATCTGTCTGTGGTGTCTTATGTTTTTTTTTTTAGGGATGTGTCTTATGTTTTGTTATATGGAAATGAATTTCATTATACAAATAATATAATTGAATTTCCAGTATTTTCTTCATTTCCTTTAAATTGAAGAAAATACCTTGCACCATAGATGGAAGTTATCTTCATGGTCTTGCAAAGATCACTATGGACCAAATCCAACACTCTAGCTCTCCATGCCTTTTCTTCGTCAAAGGCCTTCTAGATCGTTTGTTGGCCAAGCATGTTGAGAACACATCCTTCTCTCCTATGCTAAAAGCAATCCATATACCATCATTAGTTTCTGCAAATTCGAAAGGTATTGGAAGCTTAAATGTATATAACTTTGATACCATAAAGAGTTAAGTTGTTCTATCAACATATTGAACCTGGGTTTATGCTATATTAACTTCCACAATTCTGTACAACCCATGCTCCTTTATTCTTATGTAATTAATGTATCACTCCTTTTTTCATTTACAAATATTTATTACCTTTAAATAGGACCTCCTAATGAGGGTTTGCAAAGAATCACTTGGTGCTAATGATTTTCCAAGATGCACAAACAAGGATTATGCTTATCTAGACCAATCTTGCAATATTTGTTTTTGAGTAGGGTGCAAATCTCTTCCAAATTTTTGTTTGATTTTACTTAACCTTGATGAGCATACTCTAGGGATGATCAATATGTATGCATAGAATGATGCTTCCAAGTGTGTTTCCTTTTGGCGCTTGATGGTAGATGAAATTCATAGGTCAGTTGGTTGGTTTGTGGTGGCTTCAACGTTGTTTAATCACAAGAGGAATAGTAAGTCCTCCTCCCACATTGGTGGTGCACCAAGGAAAGACAACTGTGTTATAGCACATGTTTATGTTTAGGGTTGAATGACCTAAATTTTTATAGAAGGGATGTTCCTCCAACTTATTTTTTATCTAGTCAAATTCTAGGAAAGGAAAGGAACGTGTATTAAAGTGGAACTACATAACTTTGATTAAGATGTTTTCGCTGTTGTTTGGGCTCAAGGCATGCTCATGTTCTGATAAAGTCTACTTTGTTTATCTTCTAGTCAATAGCTTTTGACATACTTTGGGGAGTCTGCAAACTGCTGACATTGAGGTATATTTACCTTATGAATGTCTTTCATCTTCAAACATTCATCTTTACAACATTCATTGAGTCATGAAATTAATTTCTTGACCTCACAATGATATAGGGTGGATCCAATGTGGGAATGACGTGGTGCTAGGATAACTTCCTTCCTACACAATTTTGTGAGAAGTTCAAAACTATCAGCAAGAGGTTCTAGTTGAGCCCATATGATAAATGGATTCAAAGATGAGCAACCAAGTTCTGACATATCCTTAAAACCTATGACAATTAGGAGAGGCAATAGGGCTCAAATTTGAGCTTGCTTGCATTGGATTAGAACTGGAGATAAGTTGACCACTTAAGCTTTTTTGGGTCATTGGCGGCTTGGCCACTGAGGATATTTCCAAGCAGATCTATGTGATGAAGGTAGAGGGGGGGAATTGTTTACTAACTTAGAAAGTGTTTTTTGAAAGGAATCTTGTTAATCATTACAAACTTGTCTTATAAACCTGGGAAGTGACCAAGGAAAGAAAGATGGTCATGGGAACTTGCATTTATGCTTTTCTTCTTAGGGTTGTGGATTCTCAAACATCTATATATGATCTACCTTTCCTTTGGATGGTTTTCACACTACGTTGATCTAGATCACTAATAGTAAATTCCTAGGCATAGGAAACTTCTAATGTGAGTTCTATTAGCCCTGATTTTGTATGGGTGTCCACATGTGATTTTGATACACTCTTGAAGAGGGGGATGGCATCATTTTTTATGACAATTTGATGACATCATTTTTTATGACAATTTGATGATGCCCTAACTACTGTTGGTGTACTAGTGAATCATCATTCCATTCCTATACAAACTAGCAGGAGCCATTCCGAGCAAACTCCATTAGGACAACTTTCCATAATTTCTTATCTTAACTTGGCTAGTGTTCAGCCCTATTTTGGAAGAAATAATCATTTGAAGTATGTTTATATTCTTTTACATTTCATTTCATTGGAGGTTGCTTATATTGAACCTTTAGAAGCCTCCTTGGTCTTTTGTGGGTGAGGACGTCCCTCTCATAGGGACCTCCTTTGCGCATGTTGTTTACTTCGAAATAATTGTTTGGCATCTTAGAGCTATGTGGATTGGAACGTGGATATGTTGAAGGTTGATTTGGAATTAAGTGGGAATTCCTTTCTACTTGGAGGATTTATAGGCCTTTGTTGGTTGTCTTGTAGACACCATTGGAAGGTTTTGTGGACATCTCTTGGTTGCATGAGGGCTTCTATCTTCCTTGTGGACATGACTTGTGGGCAAATTTACCTTTGGAGAAGCCTATGGAGGCTAGTAGTGGATATCTCTTGGTTTCTATGTGGACACTTTTGATTGATTGGGATTCTATGTGTACATTAATTGGTTGGATAGAATTCCTAGTGGACATAGCTTGTTGACGAAATCTTCTTTGAAGGGGCCTTCAGAGGCCACATGGCATTATCACTTGGTATTTGATCATGTTTGATGGAGGCATTCCTCTTTGTTTGCGACCTCATCTATCTTGTGTATTGTATAAGTGGCATTGACCACCTATTCTTATTGTAACTTGTTAGAAGCTAACCAAAACAATTTGAGGGGTCATAGCCCCAACCCAAAGATAACAACTAATAGTTTGCTAGGCATGTATTGTGTCTTATGAGTCTAGTCAATGTTTGAAAGTGGGATTAGTTCGAGTGGGACCACACACTTTGATACCCAGCATTGATGTTAGTATTGGGGAAAATTAACTATCGTGTTTCATTAGGTACACATTTAAGTTGACATATCCCGTACATATAGAAAGGGAATGATAGCTCTGAAGGCAGTGATATTAATAGTGATAGTGGTAGTTCATTAACTGGAGTAGAGCTTATAGTTCACTTTATACAATTTCATACAAGCTATTTTCTGTCAATTTTATTTTTTTTCTCAAATGTACTCCCTCACATAAAAGAAAACAACTACAACATGGTTCAACATGGTTTACTTGATGGTTTTGGCAAAGCATTTTCATTATGGATCATTATGGCTGTGACAGAGACTAGTTCTAGAATGTTGGCAATTAATAAGTACACCAAAACACAAAGGACATTTTCTGCCTATATATAGAAGCAGTTATAGGCCTTAAAATGTGACTCAACCTATTTTGTGCTCCACCTATGTAGGAGCACCAAGATTCCATGTAATGCATGCACTGGGCACCTAGTTAGAGTATGTAACTTCATGAAGTGTACCCTCACCCTTAACTTCGGATCAATGCCTCCCCTCACTAATTCTGGAAATTACTAATTCCAAAAAAGACAAACTGAATTTAGAAATAAAACGGAGTTGAACTTGAAGTCTTGAACCTAGAAACTGGAACTCACTAAATTTGGAACAACAGTAAACTAGACATAAGTGAAGGTAGCACATTTATGTGCTCTCTATCAAATAATAGTCTATAATTATGTCCACTACACACTTATTAATCTTGTGCACCACTGCTGTAAGGAGATGCTGAAAGCAACCCCTTTGTTGTGCCATCACTGGGAGTATAACTAGCTGAGCAATAGGTTGGAATTCTAACATGGACTATATTTGTAATGTAGTTGGAGAGAACCACCTTTATATATCAAGTGATACCCAATGTAGTCATTCATAATAAGATAATAGGTACTTTCCTTGGATTCTACACAATGGCAATTATTTGTTGTATTCCTTATCTGAGTAATGCTAAACACAGTGTTTCATTTATGAAATAGTTCGATTCGAACCAAACAGTTATAAATTATAAGCTCTTGCAATATGTCTTTAGGCAATATAAAAGTTTAAATTCCCCTTGAGTACTACTGAAATTATCTATGTTATGTATTCAACTTAGACAATGAATGAGAATTCCTTCATAAGCTTGATTGGAAATCAAGGGTCAAAAAAGAATCCTTTTGAGCAGCAATGATAAATAAATGTGGAACTCCACATGGAAAAAAGTTCTTTGCTGAAGAACAATTTGAAATGATTATAATGTGGCTTTAGTGTAAACATAACAAGGAAATCAAGATGGTCAAACAGTTTCTTAGGCTACTTGTAAATCGTAATATACAACAAAGTGACATGATGCATTTTTATGAAAATAATTTAAGCAGCTGAGATCACTGAGAATAACTATGTATATATTGGTTGAAATAAACCCATAAATCAATTAGAGTTTTATTTTCACTGTGAGATAGCCCATCTAGTCATATTTAATAAGGAATATTTAGCATTTCATGGATGTATAAAAGGAAAAAAAATGAAGATATTTAGCATGGTTGGTTTTGAAAGGGAATACATGCTTTTGGATGGTATGAGAGGACAATTTAGCATTTCAATTACTTTTTAATAACAATAACAATTTAGAACTCTAAATACAATAAAAAAGACCATGGGTATCAGAGGACAAAAAAAGACCATAGGTATGAGAGGACAAGACTATATTGTGGGATTAGCCAATATGTAAACTTGACATAACAATGGTAAATTTTGATGCAAAAGGTTTTAAAATGACAAAAAGGTGGTGAATTTGGTGCTTTTAGAGAAACAAGGATAGACCTCGACTCCTCGATGGACATGTACACTTGTGAAATTTGTTGATGTATATGTAACTTCGGAATGTATTTCACCTATGTATTTCATCTATGTATATTGTACTCCTATAGAGATGTTATTATTCCTCTATACGGAAGTGTCGTCATTTTTATTGACAAGTGTCACAAGTGTCGTAACTTTCCAATGGGTTATTAGACCACCATGTGTGGGGTAGACCCTGATTAAGTTAACCATAGGTTATTAGGCTAAGCTAGACAA
This sequence comes from Larix kaempferi, assembly GCA_027924585.1. Taxonomy (NCBI): domain Eukaryota; kingdom Viridiplantae; phylum Streptophyta; class Pinopsida; order Pinales; family Pinaceae; genus Larix; species Larix kaempferi. The sequence goes on from BSBM01000937.1 coordinate 2,914,865, forward strand.
GTCAGCCCCACTGGTTTATTGGGCAGGAGAGGACAAGTATAAATAGAGATCGAGAGATCTATATTTGATCATTCACTTACTCACTCTTCCATCACTCAGAAAGTGGCGCACATGTGAGGAGGATGATCAACTACTAGGAGAAGACTATCTCTTGTACTTTGGTTGTATCATTTCTCTTTCTATCTCCAAGGAAGTTGTGGGGTTTTTCACCTTTATGGTTTTTCCCAATGAAACTCTGTGTGTCTATTCTCTAATGTGATTGCTTGGTGTGATTGATATGCATTGTTATACTTGATATGATGTACATGTTATTCTCTCAGTAAATATCCTAGAGTATATTGAATTAATGCTAAAAAATTAACATGGTATCAGAGCTAACCTGAGAAGAAGACATTGTGTAGTGGCAGAAACTAGGATTTCTTGTTTATTGGGTTTCCCTCCACATATTTTGGAAAGGCAGTAAGGTAGATTGACTCTACTCATCAAGGAGAATCTTTTTGTCCAATCAGAATTCAATTCTAAGCACTTTCATTTTTGGCCATAAAAATTAGGGTTTCCACAAAAATAGGAATTTATGAATTATGAGGACATAGCTAGAAGCGCCTTGGAAAAATAGAAGTTTAGAGCTTTAGATCGAGATTTTTGGTTGCGTAAAGCTCTGGGAAACTCAAACCCTAATTCAGGGTCCTCCTAGTGAATCTGGGAGATTGAAAGGCATTTCTGAAGAGTGAAACTTTGCAGATTTCAAATTTTGAATACGCCAGGCTAATCATCTCATCAAGGCGCATCTTTCTATCCTTTTAGAAAGTTGAAATTCACATTTGTAATTTTTAGTGTTTCTCTGACAAACCCTAATCCAGGACGAGATCCCGTTTTCAGCAAATCAAGTGGTAAGACCTAAATCTTTTATTTCCAATTGAGTTTCTCATTAAAATGGCTCACCACACCAAGATTGAGGATAAGCTTGAAGGGTCTGATAACTTCCGAGCATGGAAGTATAGGATTGGGTTAATCTTGGAAGAAAATGAATTGGACACTTACATAAGTGAAGAGGTCCTTGTCCCAGAGGGAGAAGAGGCTAAGGCCTTACATAATAAGAACTTGGTCAGGCAAAGAGAATCATTGTTGATTCTATCAAAGACCATCTCATACCACATGTGTCATCTCTAAAGACACCCAAGGAGATGTTTGATTCCCTAACCAAGCTATTTGAAGCGAAGAACATAAATCGGAAGATGACTCTGCGGAACCAATTGAAAGGGGTAAACCTTCAAAATGGAGATACCATTCAATCCTATTTCTCTAAGGTCTCTCAGATCAAGGAACAACTTGAAGTTGTGGATGAGGTAGTGGATAATGGTGAAGTTGTTATGACCACATTGAATGGCCTACCTAGGTCATGGGATTCATTTATCCAAGGAATTTGTGCAAGAAAGAAACTAATCTCCTTCAATAGACTATGGGAGGAATGCTCTCAAGAAGAAGCAAGGCTTGTGGCCCGAGAAGAAAATATGGGGAATGAAGATCAAGCTCTCACAGCACAAACCAAGAAAGGGAAGCCCAAGAGAGAGCCATCTCACTCCAAGAAATATTCACACCACCATCACAATAGAGAAAGGATAATATGTTTTACCTGTAATGAGAAGGGACATATTGCGGTAAATTGTCCCAAGAACAAAAAGGACAACAACAACTTCAACAAGAAGAAGAAGGGTAGCAAAAGAAGGTACCATGCTCATGCTGCTGAGGATGATGAACCTCCAAAGAAGAAGGATAGGGCAGAAAGTGATGATTCATCAAGTGAAGATGAATATGTTCTAATATCCACCCTCACAGGTACTGTCTCTCATGGATGTAATGATTGGCTCATTGATAGTGGGGCTTCCAAACACATGACTAGGTTTAAAGAGTCTTTTATAAATCTATCTGAACATGAATCACCCCATAAGGTGAAACTTGGGGATGATTATCAATATCCTACCAAAGGAAGTGGTGAAGCCTCCTACAATCTAGACTCTGGAAAGTCCTTGAAGATGAAAGATGTGTTATTTGTACACGGACTCAAGAAGAAACTACTCTCCATATATGCATTGGATGCAAAAGGCATGAGGGTTGCATTTGTAGATGGCCAAGTCCTAATGTGGCCAAAGGGTAAATCTATAGACGATGCAGTGGTGATTGGAGAGCAAGAGGGAGGATTGTACAAATTGAAGGGACAACCTGAACATGCCATGGTACATGAATCGATGGAGCCAAGTGAACTTTGGCATAGAAGGCTTGCACATGTGCACTATAGAGCACTCCCAATTGCAAGCAAAGTTGTAGAGGGTCTTCCTGAAATCAAGACTCATCCATAGTCATGGATCACATAGAGGTATGTATAATTTACAATGGTTAACCTATGAGTTATGTAGGTCATTGAAGAGAACAAGAAAACATTGCTAGACATAACTAGCAAATACGATGACCAGGTATGTTTTTCCTATATCAAAGGATCTTATACTTTTGTATGATTGATAATGACTACTCATGAAGTTACAAGTTTGAGTAATCTAGGGTTTATGCATATTATGTCTCTTACCTTGATTGATGATGTTACTAACCAGAAGAGTTCTATAGTCAAATATGAATATGCATGAGTAAGAGGAGTCTTCCCTGAAACCTTGACTGATAATGCTTATTGTCTGTGTTTGAAATGATCATGACTATACATGTTTAAGATTATTTTTTTTTGATAGTATACTAATGAATGTATGATTATTTATGAGATCTCAAGGATAACACAATGATGATACTCATAAGCATGCATAGTGATCAAGGATGGATATAAGTTCAAGGAGAGGTAATCTAGGAAGCAAAGATCAAGAGGGAGCACACTCCAGTAGTTCCTACAAGGAAGCAAAGATTGAGAGGGAGTCCACACAACAAACAAACAAAGATAATTATTTAAATTATCATTTCTTGTATATTTGATTAATATTGTTCAATGATGTATACACTTATGTTTCTAGACTTAGGGTGTGTATTATGCATATTAGAATAATTGCATTAATGAATAGTATACTACTAATATGCATGTGATGGCTAAGTGGCCTATGGCACTGTACAACATTCCATTGCTACTTATCTAGAATGAAACCTCTTTGCTGACATGTTGGGAGTTGTGCACACTCTTAACAATGTTCTGGTAGAGATTGGAAGGCATCTAGAAAGTTACGGGATATGGATAAATGTTGTATTGAAGCATTGGCTAAAATAATTGCATGACTGTATGACATATTTCTTTGTGTGTAAGAATTTGTTCCGAAAACTATGAGATGTTTCTAATCATGCAATTTAACTTGCTTTGTAGGAAAGATCGTATACCATCACCTACAAAAGAAGGACTACAACATTTGTTCCAGCAACAAAGCTATCTATTGAAGATATTGAATAATCTGAAGTTCCTAGGATACGGGATATAGTAAAAGGATGCCATGGTCGAGAAGTACCAATCGATCATGTTTGGGCTGTGGTCCCAAGACCTGAAGGGAAGTTTGTTGTGACTTCCAAGTGGATCTATAAGATCAATAATGCTGCAGTTGGTAGCATAGAGAAATACAAAGCTATATTTGTAGCTCGTAGCTTCTCTCAGAAAGAGAGAATAGACTATGAGGATACTTTTGCTCCTATAGCCAGATACACTTCGATCAAATCAGTACTTGATATGGCTACAGTGATGAAGTGGAAGATACACCAGATGTATGTCAAGACAGCTTTCTTGAATGGTGTAGTCGAGGAGGAAGTGTATGTGGAAGAGCCACTCGGTTTTGATACATATGACAGAGAGTCATATGTGTGCAGGTTGAAGAAAGCCTTGTATGGCTTGAAGCAAGTTCCTAGGACTTGGTATGGTAGGATGGACAACTCTCTATCGAGTTTGGGCTTTACCAAGTGTAAAGTAGATTCCAACCTTTACTACAAGGTTGAGGAAGGCAATCCTATGATACTACTTATGTATGTGGATGACCTATTTGTTACAAGTGAGGATAGATTGATTGCCAATACCAAGAGGAAGCTTGCACCCAAGTTCGAGATGAAGGACTTGGGGATGATGCACTATTTTTTTAGGCATGGAGGTGTGGCAGAGTGTAGATGGAATCTTCCTTGGACAAGGGAAGTATGTAGTAGAGATCCTGAAGAGGGTCGGGATGATGGACTGGAAGGCCATGGCTACACCTATGGCATCGAACCTGAAGCTTCTATGTGATGCTTCATTTGATCCGGTTGATGTCACTGTGTATCTTCAAATGATTGGGTCCTTGATGTACCTGAAAAACACAAGACCAGATATCTGCTTTGTGGTGAACACATTGAGCCAGTTCCTAACAGATCCCAAAGGGGTTCACTTGGTTGTTGTAAAGCATATTCTGAGGTACCTGAAGGGTACAATTGATTATGGGTTCAAGTATGATGTGAATCAAAAGTTTAACCTACAAGGTTATGTTGATTTGGACTGCGTAGGCAGTGCTGCAGATAGGAAGAGCACATATGGGTGCTACTTCAGTATGGGATCAAGTGTGATATCTTGGTTTAGAAGGAAGCAATCCTGCGTAGCACTGAGTACAGCCGAGGCAGAGTATGTTGCAGCTTGTTCGGTTAGATGTGAGGCAGTATGGCTGAGGAAGCTACTGTCTGAGTTATTTGATCTCCCACTGGAGGCTACTGGTATCTTTGTGACAACTAGACTTGTGTGAAGTTGTCTAAGAACCCGGTTTTCCACGACAGGTCGAAGCACATAGAGATAAAATATCACTATATCAGGGATATGGTGCAAAGAGGAGCAGTGAATCTCCTGTATGTTATGACGGATGAGCAGATTGCAGATGTGTTGATGAAACCACTAGACAGAGTAAAGTTCGAGTACTTTAGAGAGAGGCTTGGTGTTCTCCCGATTGATGGCACTTCAAGGAAGAAGTGATGGACACATTTGCTGGAGCCATTCCAAGCATGGTGAGAGGAGGATCGTTCCCATGGCTGTGGATGTAAGCACTGGATGATGAGCATTAGGATGATGCTGCAGTTACTGCTATGTATATGCATCATGTTGGATGCTTGTTATGATCAGTTGGATCATGTATTTGTATATGCATCATGTTGGATGCTTGTTATGATCAGTTGGATCATGTATATGTATATGCATCATGTTGGATGCTGGATATGATCAGGTAGATCATGTATTTGTGTATGTATCAGGTAGATACATTGTATGATCAAGTAGATCATGTATGATGATATGTATCAGGTGGATACATTGTATGATTAGGCGGATCATTTATTTGATATGTATCAACTAGATACTATATATGCATCAGATGGATGCATTGTATGATCAGGATGATCATGGATGATGAGCTTCAAGATGCTTCTCTATATGATATGCATCAGTATGATGCAGTGACGATGATCAGGATGATCAAGCGATGCTGACATGAATTAGGACAATGTATTGATGATGATCAGGATGATCATGTTCTTCAGGATGATGTATGGTGAGTATCAAGTTGATACTCTTTGGTCGTGGACAGGTTGTGCAGATGAGCATGTAAGTTGACCTGGGAGATCCGACAGGTAGAGTTGTGTGCTCGTAACAACCTGGGATGCTCTTTTGAGGCATTGCTTTGGGAGGACATATAATAGCACCATGGGAGATCCGACAGGTAGAGTTGTGTGCTCGTAACAGACTGGGATGCTCTTTCGAGGTTTTGTCCTATGGCATGTAATGTGTCCTTGGGAGATCTGACAGGTAGAGCTATGTGCTCGTAACAGCTTGGGATGCTCTTGCAAGGTTTTTCCATGACCACATGTAATGTGTCCTTGGGAGATCCGATAGGTAGGGTTGTGTGCTTGTAACAGCTTGGGATGCTCTTGAAAGGTTTTGAGGTGAGACCACATGTAATATGCTCTTGGGAGATCTGATAGGTAGAGCTGTGTGCTCGTAACAGCCTGGGATGCTACTGCCAGGTTTTGTGGTGGGGTCACATGTAATATTCTCCTAGGAGATCCGACAGGTAGAGTTGTGTGCTTGTAACAACCTGGGATGCTACAACCAGGTTTTGTGATGCACGTAATAAGTCCTGAGGATTCCACAGTATGGCCACTGATGATGAAGACCTACAGGTGGTGGGCCTACATCCAGTATGAAAAAGGACTAGCTCTATAGAACTTCCTATGACGAGTAGATTCATATATTGATTGAGATAGCAACAGTGATGACGATGACGATGATTCTAGGGTGATGATTCGATGACGATGATCTAGAGAAGAAGACTTGTGCTAGCAGATCTGTGTCGAGAAATACCTTCCTAGTTAAGAGGGAGTGTTGATGTATATGTAACTTCGGAATGTATTTCACCTATGTATTTCATCTATGATATATTGTACTCCTATAGAGATGTTATTATTCCTCTATACGGAAGTGTCATCATTTGTATTGACAAGTGTCGCAAGTGTCGTAACTTGCCGATGGGTTATTAGACCACCATGTTTGGGGTCGGCCCTGATTAAGTTAACCATGGGTTATTAGGCTAAGCTAAACAAGTCGGCCCCACTAGTTTATTGGGAAAGAGAGGACAAGTATAAATAGAGATTAGGAGATCTCTATTTGATCATTTACTTACTCACTCTTCCATCACTTGGAAAGTGGCGCACATGTGAGGAGGAGGATCAGCTGCTAGGAGAAGACTATCTCTTGTACTTTGGTTGTATCATTGCTCTTTCTATCTCTGAGGAAGTTGTGGGATTTTTCACCTTTATGGTTTTCCCCAGTGAAACTCTGTGTGTCTATTGTCTCATGTGATTGCTTGGTGTGATTGGTATGCATTGTTATACTTGATATGTTGTACATGTTATTCTCTCAGTAAAGATCCTAGAGTATATTGAATTAATGCTCAAAAATTAACAACATTCACCCTATTGGGATTTAGCAAGACAAAAGACTTTATGGGAAACTTTTATGAAATATGATCCTAAGAAGGATTCTTGGTCATTTTTGGCTTCCACTGGATGTTCCCATACAAATTGTTTTGGGATTATCAAAGTGCAATTCAAGTTTCAAACTAGCCACTGTTTCATGAAACATGTGGAGTAGATGTGGTGTAAAGCAGTTGAATTGGTTGATTGTCCAATGAAGGATCAGATTGCAGACATTCTCAAAATGCATCGAGTACAAAGAATTTTGAGAATTTCAGAGCTTTGTTGTGTGATAGATAATGAAGTAAATATTAAGGGTGGGTGTTAGGAATAATGTTTCAATTAACAGCTATTCCTTGTATTAGGAATATTGTCCCTAGCATTTATTTCCTAAATATAGGATATGATATTCTAATTGGGTTTGTGGGTTTTGAATGTATTGTACGCAAATAATTTTGTTCTTTAGGCTCTTTAGTAACTTTACTGTCCATGTGTCCTTCTCTAATAGGTGTCCTTATTTTCTATATTTAGCATTTTCTTAGACATGTGAGTAACTCCCACCTTTGAGGTGTCAACGTTATAGGTTTAACCCTTCTCTTCATTAGATTCTCCACACTTATGTAAGTAGGTTCATTAATTGCATTAGCACATGATAAATATTTGAAGTTTTCTTCTCACGCACATTTTGTGAGAGCTTGTATGAGCTATTTCATCATTAGTACTAGAAATCTTCTTTGGTGGGAATTTCATTCCATGTGAGTCTGAGATGTAGCTCTTCTCCATTTCAAATTCAAAACAATTTGTAGTCTACATCATCTTAACCTTGCAAGAGCTCTGTACAACTGTTTTTTATCCTAGATGCAAGATATTTTGCACATTTATAATATGTAAACTAGTAACTTTGTGATTTTGTTGTGTTTAATATTATTTTTGGTATTTCTATGGGTTTTCCTAACAGTTCAACACACTATCTCAAGCCATGCAATGTTTGTCTATTTGGTTTAGTTGTACAATTGTAGGTGAATAATATGGGGGTTTCTATTTCACATGATATATATTTTGGGAATCCATCATACATAAGCATAATTGAGTGAGAAGTGAGCATTTTTGTTTCTTGCAATAGTAACCAACATTGCATTTGTTTTACAAAAAATATCATAGTATAGAGGTGATCTTAGGACAAAACCTTGAAGTAGCCATAAGTCCTTCCATTGTCACAATGCCTTGGTCATTAGGTCTAATGGAAAAGCATGCAGTTCCTACAAATGTTTGCAAGTGTATATCTTATGTGCCTAGCAACATCGTTGTTAGAGCCTAGAGGTATGCCCAAATTTGATGAAAAGTAATGCATGCATTTCAAAGACGAGTGATGCCTTGGCATTTTTTTCCTAATCCACCTTATCCCAAAAATCGCATACCCTGCATAATAAGTGTGGATTCCTTCCACTATCTTCTTTTCTTTTTCTCATCTAATTCACTTCTCGTTGATAGGTGAAGAAAAAAAAGTGGATTGAGCTTAAGTCAAATCCAATTCAACTTAATTATCCTTAGGGCGTCCTTGCATAACTACGCCTTGAACATGGTAGCCTATAGATTTTGAGGGGAATGTAGCTCCATGTGTTGGAGCCTTAGGGAGAGTTCCATCCACCTACTCATAGTCCATCAATTTTTTTTCTTTGCTCTCCTTAAACTTATTCTCAAAATGGATAGTTTCCCTTGTTTATTTTTCCTCCAATATGGGGATGACTTCTTCATCAACCACCAGTGTTTCATAACTATTTATAACCTCCTCTGGTTTGGCTACCTCTACCCTAATCCATAGTTCAATCTGTGTTTTTTAATTTTCTACTCCCACATATCCCTGGCCCTTCCTTCCTCATGACTCATCCCGTGCACAAGGCTCTTAGCTGAAAATATCCCACATATGGATTGGGAGTCCATATAGTTACAATACATAATTGTCTTAGCCTCCACGGGCATAATTTTCTAGTGGAAGCCAAGATTGGGCATAATGTCTAATTCTATCATTTTATCAGTTTGTTGATCTAAGAAATTCAAAAAAGATAGTCTCCCAAGACAATTAAAGAAGAACAAGAAGAAAACTCTACTAATTGTAGGGAGAAAACTACAAATAGAAACTCAAGTAGTAGAGGAAAAAACTGTAAGTAAGAAGAAGAGGCAATTGCTATCATCATTTGAGCTATGAATGGAAATATCCACCCCAAGAACCCCTCTGATAATGTTCATCCCTACCATGTCCATGTTGAGCATATCCTAAAATCATTGCATTCCATGAGACGATATGTCACGCTGGCACTTGGTCAAACACTTTATGTCCATCCACCAAGCATCCACATTTAGAATACATGTCTACAAGATCCACTCGGCTTTGCTTGGATATTAAGGCATCATTAAGGCCACTACCTTTTGGTATTGAGACCAAAAATTGAAATAGAGAAATTGAACTCAACATTTGAAGAAGCCTTGAAGTCAGAATTAACAAGAAGAGTGCCATTCAATGTGTTTTATAAATCAGTGAAAGATTTGCCAAATTTTTACAAAAAATTATAATTCAGTGAAATATTTGCCAAGTTTTTACAATATTTTATAATTCGGTGAAATATTCACCAAGATTTTACAATATCTTATAATTTAGTGAAAGGTTCACCAAGATTTTACAACATCATATAATAAAATGAAAGATTCACCAAAAAATTATATATGCATATGATATTATTGATAAAATCGCCTTCAAATTTTCCTATATATTGGGGAGATTCGCCCATTTTTTATACATATAAATTGGGGGGGGTCTTAAAATCACCCCTGGAGTAAGTTGGCACGCTAGCTCAATGCAGACTATGTGACTAATCCTATTGTGGGGAACACAATGACATCATGCACCACATTGGTGTCCAATCCTCCCTAAAAACCATCAATAGATCAAAAAATTATCTATTGTTACAATTATGTTTCTAGGCGTTCCCATTGGATGAACACTATCACCCTGTGGTGGTGGTGTGTATGTTAGTGTGTATGAATTTGTATACATTATTGGATTTGAATTTCTTTAGATCCATCCATGTACACATTGTTCCATGCAACATTAAATGTTATGTGCAAATTAGTGCAAGGGTTATTTGGAAATTGTTATTTAATGAAGAATGGAACCTTTGTATTTGGTTGTATGCCCATGTACATCCTGAGTGGCCCAACTTCCCAAGTACTAGTGGTTGAGTGGGGCATCCAAAAGCCTCCGCAGACCACACAAGATGGAAGAAATCGTGCTTAGAGTGGGTTAAACCGTAATGATGAAGGATTTCCAGAAAGGAGTAAGCTATCTCCTCAATGATTTGCACCCAGGGTTGTCGAGGTGACCTCACGCCGTGATCAAACAGAGTCACAACTTGACCCTCCTCCCTCCAGATGTACGACTTCCACCTCCCTCCGTTGACAGTAACCTCTGGCCCTCCTCCGATCACTGCGGCACCCCCATGCTATAATGTTCTGATAAAATCCACTCCAACAACAACGTCAGATACTCCTTTTCAATATGCCAACCAAAATACTAGGGACTCCATGTAGTTAATGCATGGCGGGAGTATTTTTTAATGTAAACTCAATTGAATAGTCCCTAAGTCCCTTGTCTCCCCTACGAACTAGAACTATAGGGTCCCTCTCGTCATTTGGAACCCTGCGTGCTTCTCGCATAGGTTACTCTCTCATTGGAACATGTCCTACAACTCGACTTGTGCTCTTTAGAGGTACTCGCCTATGCTCTCCTTTGAATGTCAACTGGTATATAGATATCAACATCGTATCACGGAAGAGCATGCCGAGAAAGATTGAGAGTAATATGTGAACAAAATGAAACTGGGTATTAAATTTAGTGAATAAAAATAAAGAGAAGTTCTAATCAAATTCGAAAGTGTTTATAAGTGTAACTTTTACCTATAACTTATAATGATGAACTGGGTGCATGAGATTCCTCAGAATCCAAGTTCACTCTGAAAGCTAAAAAAAGGATATAAGAACCAACATAGGATGACAAACCCAAATTAAGAAAGATTGCATATAAGGATCTACTCTATAAACCTATTTTCAACCATAAAATCTGCTAGACTCTCGGTGAGGAAGCCAGAGGCCTTTACAAGTTTTAAACTCTCTCTCTATTGCGACACATACGAGAAAAAAATAATTATCTCTATCTTTTTTTTTGTAGGTAAGAGAGAGAAACATTCTATTAATAAAGTAAAGTACAAAGATTACATCAATTTACAAAAGCCCAAGAAAGGTCTAGGACTTGCAAAAACCCATCCCTGTGGGGAGAATGGGGACCCAAAATACCACCTAAACCAAAGTCTGAAACCAAATATACAGATTACAAAGATAATCAATTTTCACCAGAGACCTTCAAGGGTCGATAAACCATACTATTCGAAGCAGCATTACTAGATATCGAAACAGTGCAAAAAGGTGACAGAGTAATACTAGACCGAGCTATTCAGGGAGCCGAAAGGACCGGGCTAAGACGAGCCACACAAACCTAAATACTAAAAAAACCAAGCTATACAAAAATCGAAAAAATAAGGAAGCTAACCAACCTATTACTCATGGCTAGAAGTCTCAGGGACTTCCTAACTGGCCTCCTGCGGGGGATGAATGTTGAGGTCTTCCATCAGTGGTTCCAAAGTCTTGGTATTTTCCTTATCAATTTGTTGATTTTCTTTCATGCCTGCAATGAACTCTTTCATATTACGGGAGATGTTCTCTTTGATCTAAAGTTCCTGTGCAAGGAGAATTGGATAGGCCCGGAAGGGACTCGCTGGAATCTGGTGACCTAGCCATGACTCCACTTCATCCAACAATGCTACCTCCATGAAAGCGATATGGTTTCCAATATCTTACGACGTTTCCTCTAGATAAAAGTTGGCCCAGTTAAAACTTTGGGGATTAACATTCATATGGGGGGAGGAATGGGAAGAGGAGGCTTCATCTGAATGTCTCCCCCTTTCCCCCGAATTTCTGCTACCTCCTCGACTACTTCTCATCCTGATTCGGGGATGCATAATTCTCAGAGAGTTGGAATCAGGCACCGGCGAGACTCTGACTAATCTGTGTGACCAAATAGTTCGACCGACACCCTCCAAACTGCTATTTACAAGCACAGAAAGGCAATTATTTTGTGAATTGTAACTCTTCTTGTTGTAATCAGTGATAGATTTATAGACTTTGATCTTATGGCAAGGGTTGGGAAGAAAACCCTACCATAAATTCTCATAATTGTGCAAATAAACCATTCTGTACTGGAATCTGATCTCACCATCACGAAGTATGATGAACTTGCAAATATTACTGCTAACCTTCCTTTCGACATGGCTGGAGTAATAACTACCTCTGTCACTATACTCTTCATGACCTCCCTTACTCATGCGTGAATGATTACACAAATATTTCGGGTTCTTGGGTGAAAAACCATGACAAGACCTAATATACGTGATAAAAGAGGCTCGACATTCCACCACCTTTTCTCCCTTAAGTTGAAAGGACATGATCTGGGTATGTTGCATCAGGATATGAACTCAAGATTGACACGCATCTGATTACCTTCCACATTTGTCCTTGCAAACCCGAGTCCATGTGATTCACGATACTCCGGCCAAGTGGTATGGTGTTTAGAATTAAGATCAACGGTTGCGTTCAGTTTGCATCTATCGCGTGCCGTGTGATCTTCCATCTCGAGCAAGGTGTCGGCTTTGAAAGTTGCACTTTCCTTAATCCCTAAGTTAGCCAGTTCATCAGCTAGGTTATTTCCTTTGCATCAGACATGAATGAAGTTGATGGCCAGAGAGGTTCTGAGAATGGTTTGGAGCTCAATCAACCTACCTTACCATCTCCAGTTTAGAGCAACCTTTGATATCACCGCACCTCTTTGAATACAGCTCGCAATGGAAATAACGATGTTGGAATCCCACTCCACCATGACAGTTACCCAGCTTTTTCCAATGGCCCATTTAATGCTGCTTACCATGCCTTCATGTTCAAAAACATTGTTAGTGGTTTCTCCCAAGTTTCCCCAAAAAATGCCTACAACCAGGCCCTGGGCGTCTCTAATGGCTCCACCATATCCAGCAGGTCCCGGGTTACCTTTAGCAGCTCCGTCAAAGTTGAGCTTCTAGGTGTTTTCTGGAGGAGGTTACCAGAAGTCTGGGCTAGAAGGAGCTGCTCTGATTTTCTGCAATTGAGCGTTGCCATTAGGTATGTTATAGATACCCCAATCATTCAAAATTATTCTTTTGGCCGGATCTGTATTACCACTTTCCAGAGATGGAGTTTTGGAATTTAGAGTTTCCTTGATGTTATTTTCGAGAGTCTTCCAGATAGTCTCTGGGCTTCTTTGTTTTTCCTCAAAAATTCTCTGGTTCCTTTCCTTCCATATCTCCCAAACCATGAAACCTGGAAACAATTCCCATATTCTGTTAAGGTGTTCATTTTTTAAGGGTGATGTCTGTCAGTTGACCAACGTCAGGTCCGGATGACCGAGGAATCTAGACGTTTTCCTGAATCTTTCATCCCCCTTATTCCAGAGAGAAGAGGCCAATGGACATTCATCCAGAAGATGGTTAATGGTTTCGTTCTCAGAAGTACACATATTGCATCGGGATGGTCCATAAAAACCCTTTTTGAGAAGGTTATCCTATGTGAAGATTCATCTATGAATAAGAATCCAGCTAAAAGTGGCTATTTTGGGCCAGTGGTTTGTCTCCCAGACTTTCTTCCACTTATCTTCCCTAGGTAACCTGTCATGAGCATTCAGGTAGCCAACCGCTTCTACAATATTGAAGTTACCCGAGTTTGTGTAGCCCCATCTGATTTTATCCAGTCCAGTGGCCTAGGGTATTTGGCGTTGGTAAGATCCTCATAGAAATTGTCCATATTTTCATCAAGGATTAGGGATTTCCACCATTGAATTGATTTCCACTATCTGAATCGTTGTTCCTCATGTCCTGTTTCCCAAAAGTCCTTTACTTTCTCCCACGGGCTACTTCGTAAGAATACGACCACCTCCTGATTGACATGCTCATCCAAGAGTTTTGGACTTTGCTGCCAGACATCATGCAGAAAAGATGCGGAGTTGCCATCTCTTACTTCCCAGAAGCTATGATTTTTTACTAGGTCCCGGTTTTCCTGGGCCAACTTCCAAATGGTAGAACCAGGTTGATCTTCGCCGAATCTGATTAGTTCCTATTGAGGCCATCTAGGGGTGTACTTCTTGTGCCAAATTTTTTCCCAGGGTTCCTCCTTGTGGGTGATCCATCACCACCATATTTTAGCTCCTAATATTTTTTTAATGCAGACCGAGTCCCGTAGGCTCAGACCCCTCAATTGTTTCGGAGTGCAGAGAGTCTCCTAATTCACCAAAGCCTATTTCCTCTGTTCAAGGGTGCCGCCCCACAAAAATTTCCTCTGTAGATTCTGTATTTTCTTCAGGACAGCTTTGGGGGTTACCAGCACTGAGAACAGATAGACCGGCATGGCCTATAACACTGATTTGACCAAAATGAGACAACTAGGGAAGTTCAGGGCCTGGAATGTCCATAATTCAAGTTTTGATTTAATTTTATCCAGGAGCTCTTTCCAAGAAATTTGACGAATGCTGGATTCAGATAAAGGTGCCCCTAGATACTTCGAAGGAAGTGATCCTTCAGAAAATTCCAAAATACAAAGGATATTTCTACGATGGATTCTGGGGGTGTTGAAAAAATATATCTTTGATTTTTCTTTATTGATTTCAAGACCACTGCCCTTGAGAAAAGTGTTGAAAATTTCCTTGATGTTTCTGGCCTCCTGAACCGAGGCTGGACCCATCATCATCGTGTTATCCACAAACTACTGGTGGATTTGAGGGATTAGTCCTTCGCCCAGCTTCAGCCCCTGAATGTCATTATTCACCCGGGATGCCCGTATCATTCTTCCTAGCCCTTCATCCATAATAATGAAAAGGAAAGGGGAAAGTGGGCCCCCCTGCCGAATTCCACGAGAAGCAGGGAAAGGTTGTGAGGGGGTTCCATTGACCAGAATCGAGAAGAAGGGGGAAGAGACCAAACTCATAATCCAGTCAATCCATGATAAACTGAAACCAAAGGATTTTAACATTTCTGCTAAGAACATCCAATTAAGTTTTTCAAAGGATTTAGATAAATCAAGTTTTAGGAGCATACTTGGTATCTTCTCTGTTTTGAGAGAGTGAATTGCTTCATGAACTAGAATGATGCCATTAGTAATTTGACGTCTTTCCACAAACCCTGCCTGTTCAGGAGAGATAATTAAAGGAAGGAGAGGTCGAAGCCGATTTGCAATTACCTTAGAGATGATCTTATAGATTACATTGCATAAAGCTATGGGTTTGAACTTTCTAGGATCCTCCGTTCCTGTCTCCTTGGGGATGAGCATGAGAAAGGTGGCGTTCAAGGCTTTAAGAATATTTCTGGATTGTTGGGAATCTTCTACAATGGCTATCACTTCATCCTTCAACCAATCCCAACCAGCATGGAAAAATTTAGTGGTGAAACCATCCATCCCACGACCTTTGTCATCCGGCATTTGCTTGATGGCTTCATCCAGTTCCTCCATTCTTATAGTTCCCATAAGGAGTTTGTTATGATCCTCCATTACTAAACTCGAGATATGGCTTAGAACTTTCTCTCTTCCAACTTGCCTGTTGATAATAGGTTCAATGAGAAGGTATTCAAAATGATCTGTTAGAGTCTGTTCTAGATCAGGTTGAGTTTCCACTATGGTTCCATCTTCCTTCTTGAGTCTGACCACCTTGTTCCCATGCCGATGTTGGATGGTGGCCTTATGGAATAAATTGGTATTGTGCTCACCTTCTTTAAGCCATCGATGACAGGATTTTTGCTTCCAAAGGAGTTCTTCCTTATGGTCTTTAAGATTGAGTTCCTGAAGAAGAATTTGTTCATGAGTTTTTAACTCTATAGAGTACCCCTGTTCAATCACCTCCTTTTGGATTGCTTGAAGTTTAAGGTCCAGAAGCTTTTTACCTTGAAAGATATTTCCAAAATTGTCCTTATTCCATTTTTTAATTTTACCTTTAAGGTATTTTAGCTTTTGCTGAAATTGGTACATCTTGGTTCCTACAATCGGGTCACAGGTCTTCCACCACTGCTGCAGTTGGTCAGAGAAGTTAGGGTGCAGAAGCCAAAACTGTTCAAACCTGAACGACCTTATGAGGTTTTCTCCTATCCTGTGCCATTCCAGGCATACTGGCCAGTGATCCGAACCTGCCGATGGTGACACAGTAGCAGTCAGATCCCCACCTCCCAACATGATGGATTCAGAGATCAGAAACCTATCTAATCTGCAAGCAATACTTCTGTCTCCTCCTCATTTATTATTCCATGTGTAAATTCCATTGGATGTTTTGATATCAATCAGTGCCAAATTTTCAATTATTTCGAAGAATTCCTCATTATTGGGGTGCAGACAACGTCTACCTCCTCGTTTCTCTTCAAGGTTTCTGATTAGATTGAAATCTCGCCCTATTATCCAGGATCTGTCTCCTACTTCCTTTTTGAGATTCCTTATGGAATTCAGGAAAGAGCTCTTATGATTCACCAATGAAGGACCATATACATTGGATATGAAGCCTCTAACTCTGGTTCCTAAAACATGGAAAGCAACTCGTAAGATAAACTTAGAGGCCATCCATTCAGACATACTTACTTTTTTAGGGTTCCAAAGAAATCCTACTCCACCGTCCGCACTGGATGCATCTATTGCCACCACATTGCAGAGTTTCCATACTTTCTGTCCAATAATTTGGAGTTCCATTTCCGAACACTTAGTTTCTTGGAGAAAAATGATATCCGGTTTCTCTAGCTCTATTTTCCGATGTAGGAGTCATATTTTTAGAGTACTCTTGCACCCTCTTATGTTCCAGGATGTAATCTGCATATTATAACCTATTTGGATTGGATGGTGCTAAAACCGCATCAATGGTTGGGTATTGGCCCGATGCCACCAGGTTCCTCCCAATCATCTGTATTCTCTGCATATTGCTTCGTCTGCCTCTTTTCTCCCCTCTGGTTAGCTTTTTCCCATCGTTTTCTTTGAGAGATTCAGAGATTACCCCCAGGGATTTACGGTTCTTAGACTTAATTAACGCTTTCTCAATAAGAGCGACTTGGTGAGGTGTTATGGAACTGGGGTTTGGCACCTTGAATGCCTCCTCCAACCCTTCCAGATTCAGATCCTCCAATTCCATTTCATCTCCTCCTTCCTCTTGCAAGGATCCAGCATTACCCTGAACCTCAGTTTCCACCGCTTCGATCATGTGATCTTTTTTTTGTTCTTTGTCTATCTCTTCACTCTTTTCCTTGGTAGAAATCCCTTCGTCTTCTTTTCCTCCCTCTACAGATTGTAGGATCTCAAATCTATTATGGGTCATAGTTTTTTTATGGATCTCCGATCCTCCGACCTTCCTGGCTTGCCTTTTCTTGCTAATGACTTTCTTGAATCCTTCTTTATCTTTGCCGTCCGATTCGGTTTTTCCTATTGGTTGCTTGTTCAATGGACAATCCCTGAATAGGTGCCCATGTTCATGACATCTCCTACATCGAAACAGGATTTGTTCATAGTCAATAGCCTGGAACCAATCTTCATCCTTCCAGGTTAGATCTATTCATGTCGGCAAGTCTTCGGAAATATCCAGGTACAGACATATATGGGCATAAGATGTGTACCTCATCTTCTTGGTTTGTTCAAAGATTTTAACAAATACTCCCAGCTCATTACCTATCCCTGTCAGTATATCTTCCTTCCAGTACTCCGAAGGCAGGGAATATAGTCTTATTGAGATCGGGGCAATAGTTAAATTTTCTTTGTCTGGGTTAAACCTTTCTTTCCATGGCCTTAGATACAGGCATGCTGAATTGAAAAAATATGGTCCATTGTCAAAGATCTGTGAACGATCCTTAGCATTGAAGAAAATTATAGTAAAGAACCCTTTTGCTCCCAATTGGAGATCGTAGTGTCCCTGGGGTTTCCAGGTTGTGTTGATCCACCATACCAAAGCTTTCTCAGCTGGCCAGATCCCTACAAATTTACCAATGAGCGCATGATCTTTCATGTGCTGAATATCCATTCTGATTCTCTCTGATTTTATTAGGAGTTTCGGAATTTTGAGTGTCTTTGACAGACATTGCCCTGGTTTTCCTGATTTTGTCATTGTTTGCATCAAGGCAACCTCCGTACTCGTACCTGCCTTATTAACTCCAATCTCTGATCCTGGGATGGTATCTTGGTTTACCTATTTGTCTTTATCCATGTTTCCCTTCGAGGTCAAGGTCACCCCAGCAGTGGCTGTACCCATCTCCTTCCCGACTCGCCTTCCAAGGAGGTCCCAAAGAGACCCCACACTATTACCAAAACAAAGAACCTTCAAATCACCGTGCAACCTTCCTCCTCACATTCTTATTATCTCTATCTATTGTGACATAGGCTTCAATATGCACAGCTTTAAAATCTGGATTAGAAGTGAGAAAAGTAAACAACTAAAGTTATTGATAACTTTTGGGATCACGGTTATTTCTTTAGAGTATTCTCTTACCCTACCATTAAGCTACAAAAGAAGCCATCTATGAATTTACTCTGAAGCATATATATAAATTAGGGGGATAAAGTAGGTAATGCCTCCTATATAAAATTATTATTGGATGAAATTGTGCTCAAGTCTAGGTATGTACACTAGTTATGAGACTTACCATAAATTCTATTGTAAGGAGGGCCTCAATGAACAGGATTCATACATGAACTATAAGTAAGGAAAATAATCTAGTCAGGTTATTGATAATTATTGATATTATGGTTGTTTATTGGTAGTATTCTCTTACCCTACCATCATGTTGCAAAGGAGGCCATCGATTGATCCTTTCTAGCTTAACCACTAAGATCATTCTTACATATTGGATGAAATCTCCTACCATTCACAATGTTCTCCTATTACTGCAAACAAACTATGGTTTTCATAAGATGATACATGCAAGCTAGGAGGCGGGAAGATTTATACCTCTATTCTCTTCATTTCAGCTTTTGCTTTTATTTTTTCATTACTTTCCTATGCTTGTATTTTTTTATTACTTTACCAAGCTTTTATTCTTTTATTTCTTCACATTTATACCTACAGAAGGATAAATGTACAATATTTAAAACCAAAATAGGTACATCACACATAGTCAAGAATATTATTAGAAGAAGCAATCTCTATATTAGTGAAGGTAATATACAAGCCACCGATATACATAAACTCAGACAATAAGCATTAGAAAAGGGTATTGAAAATCAAAAGAGAAAGGGACAAGCTAAAAGAGAAGGTTTACAAGAGAAGCACCTATCCATGTGTTTAGTCTTCTCCACTTCCTCCCATGCTGCACCCCGAGCCTCCTTGCACCTGCAACTTTGTTTAGAACAGCAGACAGAGACCACATTTGTAGAAGACAAAAGATTAAAAATTGAAAGTGTAGGTAGAATTCAAACATAAGGGCATGAAAAATAAATCCCAATGCAGTTTTCAAGGTCTCAACAATTAGGATTAAGAACAGATTATGCATTCAAACAATCATATGCTGACACTATAATACTATAAGCAGTGTAGATGTCTCTCAACATTCCTAAAGGAGGTCATTTATACCAAAGCCACGTGAATTTATCATGATAATAGATATGGCTCTTTAGACTGCATAAATATTGTCTTCTCTCTTTTACAAAATGAAAGAGAGAACCTGTTTGTTTTGATACAAAACACAATTAAACATAGGATCATAAATGACCTAGAAGCCAAGGAAGTTCAGACATCGAGGCAATTTCAAGGCTATTTTTGTTGACTTATAAATTTATCTATATCAAACAACCAAGAATGGAAACATTAAATTAAATATGATAACCATGTTAAACACAACCAACCAAACAATGATATCAATCACCAATGGAAAAAAGTTAATGAAACGTTCTAGTCAAACTTTATAGATGGCATAGAAGCCCCATAAACCTAATCCACTATACATAATGCAAAACAATTCGATAATAGAGGCCACATGACCAACAAATCCAACAATAAGTTATGATCTTGCTTTCAACCATTATTAGGAGTACACAGTGGGGCTTTCAGATAGAATTTTCTCATTAGACTGGGACCATATGAGAAAGAACATAGAAACATAGAAATACCAAATTATCATATTAATAGAAAATAAATAATACATCTTTAATTATATTCAAATTCTCAAATAGAAGTTTGATAAAGGGGTTTCATAATTCTTCAGAAGTTAATTCATTCGTGAGAAACAAATAAATTCCTCAAATACTCACATCTTGGTTCAGCGTAGCTTGGCGACACTTCTTAGAAAATTGAATTTTCATTTGTGTCCAACCCTGAAACACATGCAAATCAAATGGGAAATCCAAGATGATTACAAGGACACATTTTTCATGGTTGGAGAATTCAAAAGATTGAGATCTAATACAGGGACCAAGATATGGGAAGAATACTTGATGTACTCTATCTTTTGTAAGATGAGATATATTTTTAAAATATACTCAATTAAAATAATATAAGTGCTAATAAGTAAGTTCTCCATAGAATATCCAAAATATGCACTGCGATGGTAAGTCACAAAACAAACAGGGCATTCTTACTGTTTTCAAATTGTGAAGTACTCTGGGTGACATATCCCAATTATCTGATGATGACTCATGGTCAGGAGCACTGCTAATAAAACATAAAGTTAAAACACCTGGACCTTCTGAACTCAATTGTAAACACCTATAGTAGTTGTTTTTAGATCTTTCAGAACAACTTACAGTGGATGTATTCTTAACCAATAACCCCCATGGAATTTATTTGAAGGATTTTGATTTAGCATTAATCACAAGGCGAAGTTTACTTCATAATTTCAAGCAAAGGATAAGAAATAAAATCCCCAAATGGCCTTTAATTCTTTTGTATATATTCACTTCATTGTCATCCTGCTAGTTTAGAATAAGCCCCTCTATGTATAGCTTGACTACTATGTTGTGCCTGTTAGAACAGTAACCACACTTAGTACCATAATCCATAAATTTTTTGATTGCCCATGTGCTTAATTAAACCATGTTTTGGATTAAGTGACTATAGTTGGTCAAAAACCCACTTTTAGAGTGTTCACACCCACTTCCAAGCAAACCAGTTCACCCAGCCTCCAGTTTTGTCCACAAGTGCACCCTCATTTATTGCTGGTGCGCCCTCTCTCCTTGTTTTGGGGAATTTAGTTGACCAAGGGCGTTAGGGTGGATTTTTGCCCATTTTTTGCTAGATTTGGAGCATTTAATGCTCCCTTGGGCCCCCAAACCTCCTCTACTTGCTCACCCACTCCTGCCTTGAGCTCATTATTGATCCAGCATGCTTCATCCACCTCACCACCAGAATTCGTGGCTGTTTGGGATGATTGGGATTGAGTTGGACCCACCTAGGGGAGATTGAGGCCAATTTGGCATTGATGACTTGTACACTCAGCTTGAGCAACCTAATGCTCTCGATTTTCTCATGGATGTAATAAAAACCTGTTACTAACATTTTCACATGTTAGACAGTCAGTTAATCAAAGGTTTCAGCATACATTGTGTGTAAATTTATCTCTTTTTTTCAAGTTTTTCCACAGTTTTTGCAAATTAATTCAATTTTGTGAGGTTCTCCATAGCTCCTCGATCTTCTGTGATCAAAATACTCACATGGTATCAGAGCCATCGTGGATTTAGTGAGTTGCAGGCCAACATTGAGCGTTGAACTGCATTCTAGAGAGGATTTCCAGATAAAAATTGAGTGTTTTTTGCAGGTGTTTCAGTAGTTTTCTCACCATTAACGCAGCAGTCATGGAAGCAAACCAAATGTTGCTCACACCCTTCAATTTTTTCGATTGGAAGGCTGAGATGGTCATCAAGCTGAGATCTAAGGGTCTCTATAGAGTGACCATGGGCACAGAAGTGGAGCCAAATTCTGCTGTGGAGAAAGCAAAGTACTACAATCGACTTGATGAAGCTTATGGATTGCTATGCCTGAGCATTTCAAGGGAACTCTTGTTTCATACAGACAGTTTGACAACTCCCAATGAAGTATGGGTGAAGCTAGAATCACTCTTTGGGAAAACTGATGAACTGAGAGGCCACCAGCTTGAAAACGAGCTCATTAGCTTGAGCCCAGCGCATTTTGAAACCATCCAGGAGTTCTTCACGAAATTCAAGTCACTGGTGCTTCAACTGCAACAATGTGGAATTGTTAAGAAGGAGGAACAACTGATTCTGTCCATTCTTTCGAAGCTAGGCCCAGAGTTTTCAGTATTTGTTAGCACATTTCACTCAGCCAAAATGACCCTTCGAAATTGGCAAATGCCATCACTAGCTACCTTCATGGAGTGTCTCACTCAGGAGCAGGACAAACTAGTTCAGATGGGCACCATAAAATCAAAGGACCAAGCATTGGCAATGGGTGTTTCAAATGCAAGCAAAGGAAAGCAGAAAGCCAAGAATTCGAAGCAGCAAGAGAAGAGGAAGTTTGACAAGACCAAGTCTGCAGATGGGGGTTCGAATCTGTCAAAGGAGAAGGACAAGAAGGGAAAAGAAAAGACCAAATGCACCTATTGTCATAGGGGATGGCATCCAGAGAGCTCATGTATGAAGAAAACCATTGACTCAATGGCGCAGCTGCTGGAGAAGAACAACATCCCAGTCCCTGAGGGCGCAAGGAAGAAAGAGAGCACCTCAAACCCTGACAATAAGGAGAAGTGTCATGCTTTGGTAGCAGGTACTTCGAATCCCTCTTCCTTCATCATTGATTCAGGAGCTTCCAGACATATGGTTTCATCCAGAGAGCTCTTCTCCTCTTTGCATTCGAATGGTGGCCCAACAGTTCGAATGGGAGATGATTCAGAACTCCAAACCAAGGGGATTGGAAGGATTGACATGGAGCATGGCTATTTCAGTGATGTGCTCTATGTACCTTCATTGGCTGCAAATTTGCTATCAGTCTATCAAATGACCCATACAGGAGAAGCCAAGAGAGTGACATTCACTCCAGATTTGGTAGAAATCTCAGAAATCTCCTCAAATCAAGTTGTGGCTGTAGGGTATGCAGATCATGATGAGAGAATGTACAAATTCTCAAATTTCATTCCAAATTCTAGTGACCATGCACTTGTCTCTCATGCCAAAGAGACCTCCAAGTTGTGGCATGAAAGATTTGGCCACATGAACTACAAATACCTCCAGCAATTGCACAAGGACGAGATGGTGGAAGGGCTTCCAGAAATCAAGTCATCAAATGGTGCATGCATTGGGTGTGTAGTTGGAAAGCATCCTGAGCGCAGCTATGAGAAGGGAATGGCAAGGAGAGCCACTCAACCACTTGGATTGGTACATTCAGACCTCATTGGTCCTCTTCCCACTCCATCATATGGTGGATCAAGGTATGTACTTACATTCATAGATGACTACTCTCGATTCTGCTGGGTTTACTTCCTTAAATTGAAGTTAGAAGTGTTTGAGAAATTGAAGATTTGGAAAGCCCTAGTGGAGAACCATAGTGGTCATAAGATAAAGATCCTTAGGACTGATAATGGAAAGGAATATGTGAATAATAACATTCAGCACCTTTGTGAGGAATGTGGCATCCAAATGCAACATTCAATCCCCTACACACCTCAGCAAAATGGTGTGGCAGAGAGGAAAAATAGATCTCTCAAGGAGATGGCTACTTGCATGATTGAAGCTAGGGATCTAAGCCCTAAGCTATGGGCTGAATCCATCAATTGTGCTGCTCATATTCAGAACAGATCCTTTCACAAATCACTCAAAGGAAAAACCCCCTATGAGGCATGGTTTGGCCAAAAACCAAATGTGTCAAATTTCAGGATTTTTGGGTCTAGAGCATGGGCTCAAATTCCATCAGAAAAGAGGAAGGCTTTGGAGCCACAGAGCAGGGAATGTATCATGGTTGGATATGGTGAGGACACAAAGGGCTACAAGCTCTTTGACACATCCACACTTAAAACTTTCATTGAGAGAAGTGTGCAATTCGAAGAAGAACCAATTCCAGATTTTGAGCTTGCACCGGGGGAAAGCTCCTCTCCTCCACACCTTAATGAGATTAGTGATGATTCTACCTCTGATTTTTCTGATATTGCTGAATATGACATGGATGAAGATGAAATTGCTGTACATGAGTCACCATCAAGGCCCAAGTGGGCTGAAAAAATCATAGAAGCAGCAGGTGAATTGGCAGGCAATCCCCAAGAGCCTAGGAAGACTAGATCCCAAACAATCAATGCTTCCTTTGCAAATGAGAGTGAGCTTGCTGATCACTGTTATATGATGATTGGATCTGATCCAACATCATATCAGGAAGCTCATCATGATCCAAGGTGGAGGGCAACAATGCAAGAAGAATTCCACTCTCTCCAAGAGAACAAAACATGGGATTTGGTGCCTCTTCCTCCCAAGAGGAAACTAGTGCAATGTAAGTGGATTTTTCGAACCAAACCTGTTGCTGATGGTTCTGATATGAAATATAAGGCTAGGTTAGTGGCTAAGGGCTACTCACAAATCCATGGTGTGGATTATACAGAGACCTTTGCACCGGTTGCAAAGATGGACTCAATTAGACTAGCTCTAGCCATGGCAGCTAGTAAAGGTTGGGAAGTTCACCACATGGATGTCAAAAGTGCATTCTTGCATGGTGAGCTACAGGAAGAGATATATATGCAGCAGCCTGAAGGATTCCAAGAGGATCCCACACTTGTATGCAGGTTGAAGAAGTCACTCTATGGAATCAAGCAAGCCCCCAGGGCTTGGTATGCCAAAATGGATGCTTTTTTGCTCTCAATTGGTTTCTGTCGATGCAAGTCTGATCCAAATGTTTATTTGCAGCATTGTGATGATAATTTGCAGTTCATTGTACTGTATGTTGATGATCACTTAATTACAGGGAGCTGCACCAAACAAATTGGCTCAATTAAAGCTTCTTTGCACAGTGAATTTGCCATGAGCGACCTAGGATTGCTAAGGCAATTTTTGGGTTTGGAAATTGAGCAATCTGAGAGAGGTATATTGCTGAGTCAATCTAAGTATGCTTCAGACCTGTTATTCAAGTTCAAAATGGCTGAATGTAAGGCAGCCAAGTGCCCATTCCTTTCAGGCATAAAACTAGGTGAATTTGAAGACTCTCCGGTGGTGGATTGCACTCTCTATAGGCAGCTAGTCGGAAGTTTGCTGTACCTTACACATACAAGACCTGATTTGTCTTATGCTGTAAGTGCTGTAGCAAGGTATATGAAGCAGCCACATGAGATCCATTGGAAGGCATCCAAAAGGATCCTTCATTATGTCCAAGGAACAAAGAACTTCGGGGTACACTATGCAGCTGGTTCTTCACTTCAACTAGCTGGATTTTCTGATTCCGATTGGGCGGGAGATCCCATCGATAGAAAGTCCACTTCAGGTTTTGTGTTTATGTTTGCTGAAGGTCCTATTTGCTGTTCAAGTAAGAAACAGCATACAATTTCTCTTTCATCAGCAGAGGCCGAGTACAGGGCAGCAATGAACGCAGCCACACAGTGTGTTTGGTTGCAAGGAATTCTTCGGGAGTTTGGTGTTGCTATTGATTCTCCAACCAATATTTGGGTGGATAATCAAAGTGCCATCAAGATATCTACTGATCCAGTACAGAGGCAAAGAACAAAGCACATTGAGATCCACATGCATTACATTCGGGGCTTGGTGCATGACAGGGTGATTTCACTGCAGTATTGCCCATCCACCGAGCAAACTGCTGATATTTTCACCAAGTGCTTTACTGAGAAGACCTTCACTCACTTGAGAGATTTGCTTGGAGTGAGTGATGGATGGTGATTGCTGTAATTTAATTGCAGGTTCAGCCCCATGTCCATTTTTTAGGGAAGTTTTTATCCCATGAGGTTTTACTTCTTTTCCTCGGTTCATATGGACAAATAAAATTTCTGTTGTATTGAGGTGACTTGAGCCTTTGTTGCCAAGGCCTCCCACTTATCTTTCATGAGATGTACAAAGTTATGGTAAAGGGGGGGTGTTAGAATAGTAACCACACTTAGTACCATAATCCATAAATTTTTTGATTGCCCATGTGCTTAATTAAACCATGTTTTGGATTAAGTGACTATAGTTGGTCAAAAACCCACTTTTAGAGTGTTCACACCCACTTCCAAGCAAACCAGTTCACCCAGCCTCCAGTTTTGTCCACAAGTGCTCCCTCATTTATTGCTGGTGTGCCCTCTCTCCTTGTTTTGGGGAATTTAGTTGACCAAGGGCGCTAGGGTGGATTTTTGCCCATTTTTGGCTAGATTTGGAGCATTTAATGCTCCCTTGGGCCCCCAAACCTCCTCTACTTGCTCACCCACGCCTGCCTTGAGCTCATTATTGATCCAGCATGCTTCAGCCACCTCACCACCAGAATTCGTGGCTGTTTGGGATGATTGGGATTGAGTTGGACCCACCTAGGGGGGATTGAGGCCAATTTGGCATTGATGACTTGTACACTCAGCTTGAGCCACCTAATGCTCTCGATTTTCTCATGGATGTAATAAAAACCTGTTACTAACATTTTCACATGTTAGACAGTCAGTTAATCAAAGGTTTCAGCATACATTGTGTGTAAATTTATCTCTTTTTTTCAAGTTTTTCCACAGTTTTTGCAAATTAATTCGATTTTGTGAGGTTCTCCATAGCTCCTCGATCTTCTGTGATCAAAATACTCACAGTTCCATTTTTAGGTCATTCCATCCTCTCTAAATCTATTTTCATGCTTATTAAAGAGTGATGGGATGTGTGTCAATTTAAAAGTGCTATCCATCTCTACAATATCTCTTACAAAAGAGATGATGTATAAAAATCAAAACACACAGACATTAATAGGCAAGTCTAACATTTCTTCACTAGAAACAAAACCATAGTATTGAACAAGACATTAACTTTACAGTGCCTGAAATTCAAGCATGAATGCTTGGGAAATATCTTATCCCGTAGAAAAAGAAAGAATACAAAAACTCTGGCTCTAACTCTAAAATAACTATCTCTTAAGAATGATTGGTATTTTTTCCTGATATAATGAGAAATGGGAGCTTACACACTACAAACTAGAGATAAGTTTGCTCCGTAGGATTCTTATTGCGGTAATGAAGAATGTTATATATTAAGTACACTAATGGGTGGATTTACATTGTTCTTTATGATTTTGGAAGTAATTTTAGATTTTCTATAGCCTATGAGATATAGTTGACACCTTCTTCTTCATGCAGTATTTGGAAGGCATTAGGTTATTTATTATAACAAAAAAACTAGTGTAATGTAAAAGTATGATAATCATGATATTGATTCATTCTAGTAGATGGGCATTTGTGCTATGAAACTAATAAAAATTGTCTCATGCCCAAGAAAAATATACATTGAGAAGAGATTGTTGTGTACAATGGCACCTGAATATATTTAAAGGTTGTGTCAAATAAATGCAATCTTAGTTGGGGTTTTTTTCCTGATTTGCATTTTGTTTTTATATCCAGAAATTAAATTAAGATGTCATGCCAAAATAAATAACCTAGAAAACAGAGTGTTTACCTGTAATGTGAGGTTCTGCACAAATAGCCTGTGATCAAATGGAAAGCGAAGACTAGATTTTATGCAAAGCACCTTCAAAGAAGCTTTACCCGTATTTTGAAAATGCGCATTAACATTATAAAAATAATATTTGCAATCACAAATTTAGGACAACAATGGTGCAAATCTAGGACATCAATGGTGCAAATTTGTTTTGTAACTCATTAATTTATATTGACAGACCATGCATATTAGTAGTTTTTTCCTTCTTATCTCATGTGTTTACACTTTTTTTGTAGGATTCGATACAAAATGAGAAGGCACAACATATGAAAAATTATCATGGACTTAGAGTTGCAAGATCCCAAAGACATGGCCATGTTTTCCGGTGACGATATTGTCTGGTCTGAAATACATCGAAGGAATAACACCATTGATCGGGTTGCCAAAATCCCATTACATAGAGTTCCATACTTTATTAAAGGATAGTAAATGAATCTGGTTTCTCCTTGTAGTTTCTACGATAGCCAAAGCAAATCCCCAGGAAAGAGGGATACTACAGCTTTGAGATATATGAAGTGTGAGTATTTCCAAATTTCATTGTTTGGATGTTAGCAATCATAGTATATTTATCAACTGTAATATGTATTAACATTTCATAACCTTTTTATGTAGGTATTATTGTTCATATGGCTTAGAATATTAAAGGGGAGAGAAACAACCTAAACGAAGGGTCAATTCATTTGTGAAAAAAAGGGGATGCCAATGCCATTTTATTGTTAAGGTCATGGTTAAAGATCCCGAGGTGGAAAGAATAAATTATAACATGTATAGCCTGAAGACACGGGAGGATGGACTTGTCATAGAAGGAATGACACTCTAAGTGAGACTAGATCCATGCACAAGCCAAGACTTTCAAGGGACATAGTTTGTTATGTAGAAAGTTGTTTTTCTTGGGATGTGTCAGTTGATTCATTATGTAAAATGCACATTGATAAACATGCTAACATGGATTCAACAAATCAGGATAGATATTTCTTCCTGCAAAGTAAAGATGTCATGAAAATATATAGTCGTTTGGCTTAGGGAAAGTATCAGCTGCACCAAAAAGACGAGATGAGCGTGAATCTTTGGTACCAAAAACATAAAGATGATATTTTTTTCTACCAAAATCCCAATGGTGGAGACATCCCATTTATAATCGGATTCAAAAAAAGTGGATGCTAGAGACAATGGTGAATCTATCTCATAATAGCTTAATAGAAATGGATTCAACCTTCAGTACGAATAAATATGGGGTAAGAATGATGTCAATCATTGATTTAGCATTATCATTTCAATTGTATCCATTCAATGATATTGATAACTTAAATTTGATTGCAATATGTTATGTGGATATGACAATATCAACTATACACACTTGTCGCATTCGATCAGCAAGAAAGTAGGGTGTCCACCGCATGGGTTGTAGCATATAGGAATACAAAAGAAGATATTGCAGCGTGGTTGGATCAACTCATGCAAAGGTGTGACCAAGATTGTCCAGATTGGAAATTAAATGCATTCATGGTTGATGATGCATTGGTTGAAATAGAAGCCTTGAGGTAATTTCAATCTTGCTATTTTGCAATGTAACTTATATTTATTTCATGAATGTCACATTTTAACACGTTACATATGGTAGGAGGATCACATGTTACAAAGTTATCTTATGTGTTTAGCATGTACGAAGGGCATGGTCAAAAAACATGAACCGATTGGCCACTGGTCCAAAAAGAGCAAGTGAAATATATAAAGACTTGAGCCATATCATGAAATATTGTTCCAATGATGAAGTCAATGATGCAATTGAAGGATTTTTTAGCAAATATGTAGATGATAAAATTTTCTTGAACTATTTCCTTAAGAATTGGGTTTCGAGTGATAAAATTTGTAAGTGTACATACTCTCACTTGTATATCTTGTTTTTGTATATCATAAAGATGAGATATAAGAAAGTTATGTTAGTTATTTACTTGTAGGGATGTGGGTAAAAGGTTTCTGATATTTTCCGTACACAAATCAAGAGACAAACAATGCAGTGGAGTCATACCATTGCTTCTTGAAGACAAAGTTTCTTTCTAATAGAAGGAAGAAGTGTTCCCTTAGAATGGATTGGTTGTTGTATGTACTACTAATAAATGTTGAACCATTTTATCGATTCAAATAAATTTTGATAAAAGAAGGCTATCTCAACAACTATAGGAAAGAGAAGAAACTTCAATCATTATCTGAAAGAGCTAAAATGATTCCAAATAGTGACTGCTGCCTTCATGACATCATATCTCGTGCTTATTGGGTGAGGAGTCAAACCACTGCCGACAAGCGGTACCTTGCCACTTGGTATCGCCCAAATTTTATGGCGTGCAATTTCCCATGGTCTATCCCGAAACATTTGTAAGCATGCTATAAAGGTTGACTGGTTGTATTTCTCCTTGAGGGATTCAAGTATGTTGTTGGATAATGATGCAACAACTTTTTCATGCAATTATCCTGCTGAGATAGGCATAGATGAATCAATCAATGATGTGGATGTCGATAATACTATTATGGCTACTAACAATGTTGATAATGATGTTGATGCACTCCAATTATCTAGAGAGGAGTTGTTTGGTTATTTTGAGTTGATTTAAAAACAATCCTCCTGTCACTTTGATAAAAAATGAACAAATGATTAGCCTTGTTAAAAAAATGTTCGATGAATCCACCAATATTTCTATTTTGGATTATGACTTCACCCTTGGATTGGGTTCATATGAGTCCTCTTTGAAGAGGAGGAAGAGTTTTCTTAGCCCTAAAAAGAAAAACAAAATAGTGGCTTGGATATCGATCTAAATGTTCACCCATCAAAATACGAACCATATCGGTTTCAGTACCTCAATAAGCGGGGGAGTTCTCAATCCAACAATGCATCCTCTATTTCCCTAGGTGAGTTTCAAAGAATAAGACAATCCATGTGCTTAAAATAGTGTATTTAGATGTTTCTCTTGATTTATTGTACAGTCCTTGTTGAGGTTTCTCTAGGTTTGTTATTGATGTTTTTCTAACTTATGTTGTATGAATGTTTATAGAGGTACAAGAGTCCACTTCTATGGATCATTCAATGCAAGGACTTTCCCAAATGCAACATCACTCTGGTTTCCCCATCAATTTAGGTACCCTTGATAGTACTCTTTGATATAATCCATTTTGATGTTTCTCTTGGTTCCTTATTGAATTTTTTTTAAATAGAGTTGACATACGTCAATCAACGTATATAAGCTATATTATTAATATTAATATGGCTTGCTAGTTTACAGTCGACCCACACAGAATATTTGATGAATTTTAATATTAAAATTATTATTATGAAAATAATAATAATAATAATAAGTATTACTATTTTAAAGTAACAATTCTTTTTAAATATTTTATAAAAATAGTTATTTTATAATTGTAATTAATAAATTATAAATAATTTATAGCACTAATTAATTATTTAATAAGAAATATTATTTTAATTATTTTATAAAAATAATTAGTTTATAATTATGTTTCAATAATTTAGAGTAACAATTAAATATTTTGTAATATTAATTATTTAATTATAATAAAAATAACTATTATTATTATTATTATAAAAAAACATAATAATAATAATTATAAAAAACAATATTATATTACATTATTATTATAAATAAGAAAATGTAAGTATATTAAAATAAAAGAAATAATAATAAATGAAAAATTTTATAATAAGGATTGGCAATTATAATGATAATAATATTAATATTAATAATAATAATAATAATAATGATAATTTATATTTATATTTGTTTATCATTATTTATAAAATAATTATTATAATTATTATTATAAATAATTTAGAGTAATAATTAAATATTTTGTAATATTAATTATCTAATTATAATAAAAATAAAAATAACAATTATTAGTATTATTATTATTATTATAAAACAACTAATATTGAAATAGTTTATTATAATAATTATAAAATAACAATATTTTATTATAATAATTATTATTATTATAAATAAGAAAACATAATTATATTAAAATAGGAAAAATAATAATAAATAAAAATAATTTATAATAAGGATTGGCAATTATAATAAGAATGATAATTTATATTCTTATTTTTATTATTCTTATTATTAATTTTTAAATATTTTATAATAAGAAAAATAATTATAAATAACACAATATAATTTTAATAATTATAAATGAAAATAAGAAAAATAATTATAACAATGTCTAATAATGTCTAATGCTTAAAAATAATAATTATAAGTATTATTATTAATGTCTAATGTCTAATGTTTATTGTAAATTAATGTTTAATGTCTAATGCCTAATGTAAACTAATCTTACTAATGTTTAGCATTGCATAACATAAATACATAGTTTCAATTATTCTCAAAGCACAATGTTGACTAATGTTTGTCAATATTTAAATGTTTATTAATGTCTAATGTGTAAATTTAATGTTTATTAATATTTAATGTCTAATGTCTAATGTGTGATGTTTGAACACTTGTTGACCATCGTTGACAATGGTTGAAATTAGTTTACCATCGATTGACTATTGGTTAAACATTTGTTAGATATTGGTTGGCTATTGGATGACTTATGGTTGACCATGGTTGACTATTGGTTGACCGTTGGTTGACTATTGGTTAACCATGGTTAATAATGGTTGAGCATTGATTGATTATTGATTAACCATTTTTAATAATGATTGAGCATTGATTGATTATTAGTTAACCCTGGTTAATTATGGTTGACTATGGATGACTATTCATTGACCATGGTTGAGTGTGGTTGATAATGGTTACTGTGGTTGATAATGGTTGACTATGGTTGACATTGGTTAACTATGGTTGACCATTGGTAGACAATTGTTGATTATTGGTTGACCATACTTGACTATGGTTTACCATGGTTGAGTTTAGTTGAGAATGGTACACCATGGTTAACTCTGGCTTACTTGGGTTGAATTTGGTTGACTATGTTTGACTGTGGTTGACTGTCATTAGTTATCGCTGAATTTGGTTTATTGGTTTATCTTGTATGAATTTTGAATATGGTTCACAATGATTGCATGTGGTTGATTTTAGTTGACTATCATTGAATTTGGTTAACTTCATTAGACTATGGTTGACTTTGGTAGACTAATTGAATATGGTTCACCATGGGTGACCATGGTGGACTTTGGTAGACTAATTGACCATGGTTCACCATGGGTGACCATGGTTGACCGAGGTTGACTTTCATAGCCTTCAGTTTACCATGATTGTTGTTAATTGACCATGGTGGTATTTGGTTGACTTTTGGTATATCATGGTTGACTTTGCTTGACCATGGTTCACTAAGGTTGACCATGGTTGACTTTAACTTTTGGTTGAACATGGTTGATTTTAGTTGACTATCGTTGAATTTGGTTGACATCAGTTGACTATGGTTGACTTTGGTAGTCTAATTGACTATGGTTCACCATGGGTGACCAGGGTGGACTTTGGTTCGGCATGTTTGACGTTAATTGACCATGGTTGTGTTTGGTTGACTTTGGTTAACCATGGCGGACTTTTAGTTAATTGTGGTTGACTTTGCTCGACCATGGTTCACTAAGGTTAACTATGGTTGACTTTAGTTTACTTTTGGTGGACCATGGTTGACTTTGGTTATGGTAAACAATGACCAACCATAGGTAACAATGGTCAACCATAGTCAACAATGGTCAACCAAAGTGAAGCACAGTCAAACATAGTCAAATAAAGTCAACCATAGTCGATCATCAGCAACCATGGTCAACTAAAGTCAACCATGGTTAACCAGACTCAAACAAAGTCAACCATGGTCAACCAAAGTTTACCACAGTCAACCATAGTAAACTATGATTGACCATGGTTGACTTTTGTTGATAATGGTTGACTTTGGTTGATCATGGTTGACTTTTTAAACCATGGTTGACTTTGATTGACCGTAATTGACTTCGGTTGACTGTTGTTGATTTTAGGAGACCATGGTCGACTTTCATTTACCATGGTTGGATTTGCTTTCAAGACTATGGTTGACTTTGGTTTACTGTGGTTGAATTTGGTTGACTTCGATTGACCATGGTTAACTTTGGTTAATTTTGGTTGACCATGGTTGACTTTGGTTGGACATGGTTGACTTTGGCTAACTGTGGTTGAATTTTAGTTGCCATGGTTAACTTTGGTTTACCGTAGTTGACTTTGGCTGAGAATAGTTCACTATGGTTACTATGATTCACTTTGGTTGATCATGGTTGACTGTGGTTGACTTTTGGTTGACTTTGGTTGACTATGGTTGAGTATTATTAACCACGGTTGATTATGGTTCACAATGGTTTACTTTGGTTGACTTTTGATGAACCATGGCTGACTTTGGTTGACTTTGGTTAACTTTTGGTTAACCATTATTATTCATGGTTCACCATGGTTCATTATGCTTGACCATGGTCCACTATGGTTGTTCATTATTGACTATGGTTGACTATAATTAATGATGGTTAACCATGGTTGAATATGGTTGCTCATTATTGACTACAGTTGACTATATTCAATGATGGTTGACCATGGTTATCCATAGCCGATTATGGTTGGTTATGGTTGTTCATAGATGAGCATGGTTGTTCGTAGTTGACTACGATTGTTCATGGTTTACTGTGTTTGAGTATCGTTGAATTGTTATATACCTCGATGGTCATATCACATTTGCATGGTCATTTAGAGTTATGTTTAGGTTCACCATGGTTGACATTAGTTTAGCACGGTTGATTTGGGTTGACTAAGGTTAACCATGGTTGACTATGGTTGACTTTATTTGACCATGGTTGAATTTTGGTTGGATTTGACTATGGTTGACCATGGTTGACTTTGGTAGACCATGGTGGAATTTGGTTGAATTTGATGCTTTTGATGACTTTCTTAACCCTGGAACCATGCTTAACCATGGAACCATGACTTTGGTTTACCACGGTTGACTTTAATACTCTTTCTCATGATTGAATTATGATTGAGTTGTGTTTTGACCATTTTTTATTTGAATGTTCTTCACATTAATGTTAATAATAATGGTATTAATGTTATTATTAATATTAAGGATATTATTAACATTGACTTTAATGTTCATAATATTAAAGTTAATATTAATGTTATTCATATCTCATATAGCCACAATTAAGAAGGAACAATGTAGAAATAAAACGTTTAATAAGTAATAATGTAAAAATAATGTTTCAATATTATGTCAAAATGTGAAAACCATGAATAATAATTTTATAAGATTGTTTTTAAGAGTTAATTATTTTATAAGGTTATATTTAAGATTAAATATAAACATTAATAATATTTTTTTCTAATATTTGATGTTTATAGTTATAATGGTTAACCTTGATTGACTCTGGTTGATTAATTGATTGATGACATTAACCTATTATTATTTAATATGGTTATATGTTAGTATAAAAATTATTAAATCTAAGATTTCTTTAAAATTTATAAAATCTTAATTAAAATTATTAAATTGTCTTCTATTATTCCAAATAAAATGTAAAAACATAGAATAATAATCTTTTATTATCATTTCCTATAAAATTTATTCAAACAAAATTTAAATAAAAATATAAAATAAAATCATTATTTTAAATAAGAATATAAATTTTTTATTATATTAATATTCTTTACACATAATAGAATATAATACACATAACATTTTATTATAAAAAACTTGTGTATATTAAATTTTTATAACCTTATATATTATATTTTTACTTTATAAATTTAATTATAATTTTAGGTTTAAGATTTATATTTAAATTATAAAGGGAATTGTATCATTAAAATATTATAATTTTATGTTTAAATATTTATTTAAAAATTGAAATATTAAATCAAAATTTCTTATAATTAAATAATAATTTTTTAAAATTATAAAATAAAAAATACAAATCTATATTATTATTAAAAAATTTTATTTCAAAACTCTTTTTAATGAATTAAAACTATGGAAAAACACATATCTCAAACAATTCAGATCCATTATTAATATAAAGAACTATGAAAAGTTTGTGACAACATGATTTCAAAAATATTCTTTTATGAAAATAAATCTCACACATAAAAATCTCTTCAATAGCCACTATGGAAAAACACATAACCCAAACAATTTAGATCCATTATCAATATAAAGAAATATGAGAGGGTTATGAGAGCGTGTTCTCAAAAATCTTCTTTTTCATTCTGAAGGCCATCATATATCAGAAAATAAATCTGACACAGAAAACTCTCTTCAATAAAACCATAAACTAATAAAACGGTAATGAGGATTCTCATCTACGGATTATACATCGGGATATTAAAGCAAGCAACATTTTACTGGACAACCAATTGAATCCTAAGATAGCAGATTTCGGGCTAGCAAGACTTTTTCATGAAGAGGAAAGTCATGTGAACACGGGAGTTGTTGGAACTCGGTAACGCTTCAAAACATCCTCACTCGGTTAAATGTTAATTCCTTACTATTGGTATCACGAAGCCTTCAACTAATCCTCTTTTTCTGAGATTTAGGACACTACTGTTTCCTTTTTCAAAGCTCTTTTTATTTTATTACTGCCAAACATATTTACAAAGCGACATTGTAATTTGCAGCGGTTATATGGCACCAGAATATGCTTTGCAGGGGTAATTGTCTTTTAAATCTGATGTCTTTAGCTTTGGGATTCTTCTTCTGGAACTTCTGAGTGGAAGAAAAAGCATTGATTTTAACACCTGAGATGCAGATCCTTTTAGAATGGGTAAGATACCGTTTTCATTATAATTTCCAGATCTACATCATCCAGGTCATGTTATTTAGTTCATGTATAGATAGTGTAGCAAAGTTATATGAGATTAGGGGTCGACCCGTGGAGCATAGTGATGTCTCCGCAGAATAACGATCCATAAATTAGTCTTGCAGTTCAACATAAACCCATGGCGGATCTCATGGATCATGTATATATTTGATCGATTTGAAGATCTGTTCTTACTATGCAGGCATGGGGATTATACAGAAGAGGAAATATTGTGGACATGATTGATCCAGTGATAATTGAAACTTGCAGCGATCCGGAAGAAGCCTTGAGATGCATCCATATTGTATTGTTGTGTACACAAGCTGCAGCAACACTTCGTCCATCAATGTCTACAGTCAAATTGATGCTTTCAACTGAAACTATGATGTTACCAGATCCCACAAAACCTGCTTTTGTGAGTTCTGTATCATCTATTTCACGGTACACCCCTTTGGTTCCTCCTTCGAACGCCATTGTTACAATCTCTGAGTTGGAACCCAGGTAAAGCTAGGCTGATAGGTGAAGCAAATATGTGGGGTCAGGATTCGGTTTAACATAGGGTTAAAAATTGTAATTTTTTGGTTCGGAAT
Source organism: Larix kaempferi (assembly GCA_027924585.1). Taxonomy (NCBI): domain Eukaryota; kingdom Viridiplantae; phylum Streptophyta; class Pinopsida; order Pinales; family Pinaceae; genus Larix; species Larix kaempferi. Next base: position 2,951,969 of record BSBM01000937.1, read on the forward strand.
TAAAAATTGTAATTTTGTATTTTAAAAATGAGATATTTTTTGGATTTGGATTGTTATTATTGGTTTTGTTTATAAAATTGTAATTATATATATATATATATATATATATACTTAATGTAAAATGAATTGAATATCTTTCAATTTAATTTTTAAAATTCCCGGCTTTAAATATAAGTGAAACATTCAATATGGCTTAATGTATATATCGTCCCGTCCACATTGAAACCTAAACTAATAAAACTGTAATGTTTCCCTTCGAACAAGCTGATTTGCTTATAAGAACTCTCAGCATCAAATTCGCTTAGTAATTTCATGGGGAAGCTTAACCGAATTCATGTGAAGAAACACCACCGCTATCATAACACAGTAACATTATTTGAAAATATTAAATCAATAAAACGCAACATTGAGCCCAAATAGAGCATGAAACTGGAACATTGAAGTCTATAATGGGTAACTCCTCTTCAACCAGCTAGATCTCTGGAGGCTTTTCGTCATCAGTTCTGATGTATCTCGAAGGCAAGCATTTGATGCCGCTCTCTAAAACACTGAACAGTCTGTATTCGTTCTGGCCATTCCATAGGAAGACAATGTCCAAAACCCAACTGACCTAATGTGCTTGTTACTCAAGAGCTAAATTAAGACAATGGCCAACGGATTGCTAACAGTCCTTAATCCCACAAATAAACATCCTATGGCATTTTCTCCCTAGCCATCCGATCGAGTGTATTTATAGCAATTGGAGCAATTGGGATTCCACAGTCAGGATTGACAAAATGGGTCGACCCGCAGCTGCAACATAGCACGTTGTTGATGCTTCCTGTTAAAGGACATAGATTTAAAAGTCAAGCTGCAAGTTACACTATTATAATATTCATTGAAAAAGAGAGGAAAAATAAATTGTAAAAACCAGGAAAAATATTCATTGAAAAAACCAGGAAAAACAGGCCATTCTAACTCCAAAGTAACAAAATCGTTGATTATGTAAGAAATTGCAGGTGCGAGAATCGAATTTACTAAAAAATGAAGTACGAAATAAAAGGGGCATAGAAAGAAAATGTATGAAAAATCTCACCTGAGGAATTGATTTTAGGAGTTTTGATGCGAGAAAGAAAAACAAATCCGTAAAGATGTAATTCTTTAATCATTTTTTCCGGCAAAAATTCCAAGCAATAAATACAAAGACTAAAATGTGAGATAAACATGTCATGGCCGTCACCTGTGATAAATCCGTCCCGTTCTCTGGTGAGTCTGGTCTTTATAGTGGCGGGATGAAGAGAATTTGTAGTGACATCGGCCTTCATTTTCTGCATTTTAGACGGAGCCTTTTTAAAATGTCTCTGCTATGGAAATCTTTGATTTGAGTGTTTAAAGAAACGTAGGACAAGGTTCAAAATCCAATGTTGCGGGGCGAGGCAACGAAGAAGCGAGGTGGGGGAAATTGAGGAATGCGGATCACTTCCGGCTGCTTCAACGTGGCTTGTTTGGGACAAAGAGGTGGGCGTCCATTGCCTGTTCTACTCCTGGTCGAATAGGCAAACAGTGTCGTGAAGGAGTGTAAAGAAGAAACGGGAATGTGCACGAGCATGCAAAATGTGGCAGCGGTTACTAACACTACCGTGCCATTTGAAATAATTCTATTTTCTCTATTAATTAGTGGATTCTTTGAATTAAACATGCACCCTAGTTAATTCTGTAAATCTCAATCGTTTATTCCGGTTTATTCATGTATCATACAAAGAATATTTTGCCATTCTTTAAATTTGGCCATTCATTTTAAAAAAAATGAAAAATCATTGATCTCTGCCCACCCCAGAAAAATCATTGATCTCTGCCCACCCCAAAGTTAAAATAACACACCTTACGATGTAATTATAATTATATATATATATAGATACATATATATAAATTATTAATTTAATTTTTTATTATAAATATTGTTTATAAAAATTAATTTAATGTAAATGTTTGACTGAATCCTCTTATTATTAATTTATTTTAAAATTTCATTTTTCTACTTGACAAATTCTATATGGTAATATAGTAAGGCGTCCTTTAAATGTTTGATTGAATCCTCTTATTATTAATTTATTTTAAAATTTCATTTTTTTATTTGACAAATGTCATATGGTAATATAGTAAGGTATTCTTTAAATTTCTTATTAATATTCGACAAAAAAGTTATTGCACCAAGAGTAGTGAGGTGCTTAGAACCAATATGGAGAAGATGTATAACATTATATAACGATGTCACCTTATATAATAAAAAGTAATAGAAAAAAAAATTATGTTGACTCACATTTTAATATTCTATACACATTAGTCACAATATTAATTAACTACTAGAGCACATGGAAATCTCCATTTTTCAGCCCATTAATACTAAATATCTTGCAATATCACCTTAGTACATACACAACACGACATGCAATGTCAAATCACAACCAGAACACATGGAAATCTCCATTGTTCACACCCACTCGTAAGGTTCATATCTTCCATTATTGCCTCCTAAGTTCGTTTGAAACACTCACCTTTTCAGCGTTGGTGCTTATAAGTTTAGGTTTACATATGTTCATAATGAATTAGTTCAAGAATTTATTATATCGATAGGTGTTAATTACATTGATAGATGTTTATATCTTAGAATTTGGGGTGGACTAACATTTATGCTTTTCCTAGATTGCATGAGGATGAGGTAAGTGTACTCTCCAGATTGATTTTATGGCAATCATACCAAATTTGAACAAACAATTATTAAAATATATATATATATATAATAATCGGTAGTTGATGCATGGATAACTCATAGCTAATGCATGGATAACTCTACATGGATAAGGTGCTCTTGTTTAACTAGAAAAAGGAGAGTGATAACATGTAGCCTAAGCATAGACAATTGGTGATTACAACGAGACATGGAGAACAAGTTTAACATATAACTTATTACGTATTTGTGGCACTTAACTTGTGGTTTATCGTTGTTCACCAGCCACAAGTTAAGTGGCTAGTATCTTAGAATTTGGGGTGGACTATCATCTATGCTTTTCCTAGATTGAAGGAGGATGAGAAAGTGTACTGTCCAAATTGATTTTATGATCGTTGTTCAAAATTCAAAATAAACAATTATAAAATTATATATAAAAATAAATAGTATTTGAGCCATAGATAACTGGTGGGTATATAATTCTGGTAGACCATTTTCCACATCATCCCATAGCGATTTTCAATATTAACTGCTACGATATCATTGGCACGTTACAACTCTTCGTCACGAAGATTGAGATAGTGGTTTTTGTCGTTCATAGCGGTTTTCAATATTTCCTGCTACGATATCATTGGCACGTTACAACTCTTCGTCACGAAGATTGAGATAGTGGTTTTTGTCGTTCATAGCACGTTACAATTCTTCGATGATTGAGATAGTGGTTTTTGTCGTTCAGTAGTTCCTACTCTGATATCACAATTCTTCGGATCCGATCCCATACTCCATATAATGTGGGACTCCTTTCCCAGCGTCCCTTGACAAAATGTGGAAAAGTGTGGAGCCATAAGTAAACGAACAGGGCGGTGTGAAAATAGAATAGAATTACAGAAGAAAGGTTCATTGGAGTTTGTAGACGGCAAAAGAGTCCAAAGCTTTCTCGCTATAAGAAAGCGAAGGCCACAGAGAACATAGATCTTCATTACTGGAAAGCAAAAGATCAGAGAAAGCAAAAGATCGATTGAATGTTAGCCCACCTTTTTCATCCTATTCTAACGTAATCGATAGGATGGAAAATGCAAGTACGACCGTACGATCGGAAAAAGAAAAAACGGGTAGAATCATTGGCAAGATTGCTTTGATTGTACACAACCCCACCGTCAGGATTCAGAATTATCAATTCTCAAAACACAGTTGTAACTGCAAGTTAGAACAGAACTTGGTTTTTCCATGTGAACCTAAGTTGGAGACATCCTCCATGAATGGAATCTCAGCTGTCGCTTGGCTTTTGACTAATACGTAGTCCTTTCACATGCTTCAAAGAAAGCAGGCGTGTCACTAAAACATACTCCTTTCACACATACTCTCGTATTGCCATCATGCAGATGAAAACTATTTATATAATATCTAATGATTTCATAATCTCTCAAAATTTATGCATTAGCATATTTAATAAGAAATCATATAAAAAAGTACATTATGAATTCTTCTTAAATTGAATATCTAATTTATTTATATTTGTGCAATTAAATATTGATTTATTGAAAAAGGTAAAATAAACAATATATATAAAACAAATTATGTATAACCAATTGATAAAATTTTATTTTTTTGTGTGAAATTAATTATTGATTTATTGAAAAAGGTAAAATAAACCATATATATATATATATAACAAATTATGCATAATTAATTAAGTGAAAATTTACTAATTCAAATTTAATTGAGAAAATTAACTCTGAAGTGAAGAGCCATGCTCTAAGGAGCGGTCTAATGTGTAAATTTAATTCATTCTTTTTTTTTTTAAATTTGTAATAATTTCCAAATTATTGAAACAATAAAGAAATTTTCAATTGCAGATTGTAAACCCACACAATGAATGAACAAAACATTAGCATGGAGTCCGGTGGAACACAAGAAAATACTAATCCTAGAACCAATAAAAACCCTCAACCAAATCCAAATGCCCAAGAAAAACAAAACCCCCAACCAAATGTTGACCAAGATGAATTGAACTATTATGTAAATGAAATGAGAGTGCACACTCAAGATCTAAGAAACACTGGGGAACCATCTCGAGTGTCCTTTTCCACCTCAATTGAGAGTTCAATTGACTCCCTCATCCATGCACATCGCCAATTCAGTGACATGACTGATTATAGAGCTAGGATGCGGGAGTATTATTCCACGGGCATTTCCAAGGAGGAAATAAAATATTTGAATATTACAAAGGCCCAATTGTACAGTATGTTCATCAATCCAAGAACACAACAACCACCCAAGATTAGAAACCCACGTGTCTGCATGGATTGGTGTCATTTCCAACCATGGAGGGACAATTGGATGGAGAGGTGGTTCATGGTTTATGATAAACCTCCCTGCAATAATAGGAAGGTTCCACAATACTTCCTTCGGCAATTGTGGGCTGAGTTTCAGCTCTGCTTACATGTCAACTACTTCGACATAATGGAGTTCTAGGGTGTTGGGCGTGGCTCTTCCCAAGATCGACCTACTGCTAGGAGAAATCCACTGAGAGGGCCACCACCTCCTAGGCGCGAGCCTAAACCCTCTCCCCAGCCACCTCAGTTACCCCACAAAATTGATCATATCGAGGGAGCAATGAGGAGTGTTGCATGGGGACTGCTTAGACATACTGCCTTTGTAGTAGCTACTACAGTGGAGAGACAGGCTGAGCCTGATAGAGATAGAGGTGCAAGGCGTTTAGGACAGAGTCAGGGTAGACCTGTGACCGGTTGTAGCCATGTTGGGCCTTTTAGTTCCATGGGGAAAATGCCACATCTTTGTCCCCATTGTGGGCACACTTTCCCTGGCCCGATTGAGGGCTGCTATATGGAGCAGGTTAGCAATTTTTTTTAATGTGTTTTCAATCATTACTTGATAATTTGTAAAGTAATTTTAAAGTATTTGTGCTTTCAACTTAAACTATTATTTCAATGTACAACTATTTAGAGCTGAGACGCTGTCATGTGAGAATGTAGCATCTCCCAACTTGGATGCAGCAATGGTAGTTGCAACTGAAATTGCAGCACCTCACACGGAGGTATTTTCAGTACCCCACACAATATTGTTATTAATTATGGCATTTCTATGTTTATGTGTTTATATTTATGACATACATGATGATAGTTCGTACAATATTTATAATATTTTTATTGACTGAATAATTACTTCTTTAATATGTTTATAACGTGCATGCATATTGGTGTCCATAGCTATGCATGCAGTACTTTGACCAACCATCTCTGCCAGGGGTCGATAGATATCCATATACACAGGTACATTGTGTAGTTAAAAGCATGCTTTTAATTTGAAATGTTATGACATACTATGGTTTAATTTGATTTCTGTTTACTAAACTATGATATTACAAATTTGTATGCATGGGCCGCCAATAGCTGCAGGCCACCTTAGTCCCATGTTTCCACCCTCTCCCATGAGTTTCCCCCCTTGCTTCCATCCAGTCCCCTCCCTCCGTCCACCCCCTCCCTTCCATCCACCCTCCCCTCTCCATCCATACTCCCCCATCCGTCTATCCTCCCCCATTCATCCACGTCCCCCCATCTATACATCCTCCCCCATTCCTCCCCTAGCGTATCATGTCATTGTGAAGGTATATCCGAGATTTACAACTTTCAATTGGGACCAAATGCATGCCGTTGGCAACGATTTGGCCTCAAATTGCGAAAACACCTCGTTTAGGGCCTCAAAATGACCCCAGAAGTTCGGGACCCAAAAAACTGTAGAAAAATTACAAGAAAACTACCAAAATGAAAAATTGTTTTGAGTAAGTGGAATAGGTGGGTGGCCACCTATATCCATCTAGATCAAAGTAACCCTTGCACTAAGTTGCAGATAACATTAAATGTTGCATGGAACAATGTGTACATGGATGGATCTAAAGCAATTCAAATCTAATAATGTATACAAATTCAGATTGACTAACATACACACCACCTCCATAGGGTGATAGTGTTCGCCCAGTGGGAACGCCTGGAAAAATAATTGTAGCAATAGACAATTTTCTGATCTGTTAACGGTTTTTAGGGAGGATTGGACACCAATGTGGTGCATGATGTTCATTGAGTTCAACTTAAACTATTATTTCAATGTACAACTATTTAGAGCTGAGACGCCGTCATAGGAGAATGCAGTATCTCCCAACCTAGATGTAGCAATGGCAGCTGCAACTGAAATTGCGGCACCTCACACAGAGGTATTTTCAATACCCCGCATAATATTGTTATTAATTATGGCATTTCTATGTTTATGTATTTATATTTATGACATACATGATGATATTTCATACAATATTTTTAATATTTTGATTGACTAAATAATTACTTCTTTACTATGTTTATAACGTGCATGCATATTGGTGTCCACAGGTATGCACATAGTACTCTGACCAGCCATCTCCACCAGGGGTCTACAGATCTCCATATACACAGGTACAATGTGTAGTTAAAACCATGATTTTAATTTGAAATGTTATGACATACTATGGTTTAATTTGTTTTTTCTTTACTAAACTATGATATTACAAATTTGTATGCAGGGACCGCCAACAGCCGCAGGCCACCTTAGTCCAATGTTTCCACCCTCTCCCATGAGTCGCCCCCCTCGCTTCCATCCATACCCCTCCCTCCGTTCACCCCCTCCCTTCCATCCACCCTCCCCTCTCCATCCATACTCCCCCATCCGTCCAACCTCCCCCATTCATCCACGTCCCCCCATCTATACATCCTCCCCCATTCATCCACACCCCTTCATCTATCCATCCTCACCCATTCATCCACGCCCCCCCTTCCATCCATCTTCCCTTCTTCGTCCACAACCTCCCACCTATCCGTCCTCCTCCCTCAATCCAATACCACCCCCCCATTCACCACACCTCAACATCCCCCCTAGCCCTTTTGGGTTGATACCCCCTATCATACAGCTGGTAGGGATTCATTTTCCATGACATCCTCCTCCACCCCATACCACCATGTCCTATTCCACCATATAATCTCCACTTCCCGCCATTATTGTAACAACCACTATTACATTATCTTCCCATGTGCCTACTTTCGTTGAACCCATAGTTGATGCATCTACATCTGCCCCCCCCCCCTGACTACATCGGAGCATGTTTTCCAGCCAACTGCTCCACCTACTAGCCCAGAATCCCAACCATGTCCATTGCCGGAGGTGTTCACGGTGAGAATCAAGTTAATTTATGGAAAAATTTTAATGCATTAACGAAAATTGATTTAAGCAATTATTATTTTTCAATGAAATGATTGTCGTAAATGTTGTAGGGTGGAATTACTGAGAGGCTCAGCAGATCCAGGACACCTTCCTCTCATCTCCCAGTCGCATTAGTGGTGAGTTATTTAAGATTTGGATTGTACATTCATTTTATAAATGTGGTAAATGTTACAAATGCTTGAAACTAATGGTACCTTATATCATTTGTTTCAGAGCGTGGAGAGATGGTCTCCTCCCAGATGAAAGAAGACCCAAGGTAGCAGTAGCTCCAAGAAGAGAAAGATTGATTTTGGATATGCACCCGGGAGTGACCGAGGTGGTCACAATGCTTGACACAACATGTTATCTACATTAGCCATGAGTTTCCACCTTTGGGCATCAGTTTCCGTGTACTTTGTATCTACAGCACGGGTTGCCATGTATTTTGGATCTACGGCACGAGTTGTCGGATTCTATATAGGGCACTAGTTGCCATGTATTTTGGATCTACGACATGAGTTGTCAGGTTTTGTATAGGGCACGAGTTGCCATCATATGTACATTGGGAACCATGTTCCACTATTTGCCTGAAAATTTATATATTTGTTCGAGTTTTGTTCCACTATGGTTTTATCTCATGGATTTATATATAGTTTTGTTCAAGTTTTGTTATGTATATGCGTATAATGATTTGGATTCAAATGTATGTCATGGTCATTTTGAATGAAACCTAGAGCACCATTTTAGGGTTTTTATTGCAACGACAACAATTATTAATGCCAATATTTCAAACAAGATGTAATTTTGGATGTGTAATCAATGCACTCTACTGTTTTTCACTCTATAACGTCCCGCAACACAATGTTCACAACTTATCTTAAGAGGAAAACATATAAATTTTGGGGTGTTGGAGTTAAACACATAGAAAACCATGTAAAGACTAAATTATGGATCTCAACAATCCATGGGAATGTTGTGGATGAGTGATGCATGCTTTGATCTTGTGATCCTTGCATGCATTCATTTAATGGTCATTTTCGTGTCCAATAATTCTAAATAAATTCACTTTAGATAAATTATAGTATAAGTTGGTTTATTAATCCTTACATAACAAGGAACCTTGAGATAAAAAAGAAACACTAAACACTCTATATTGACTCCCTTACTTGCATGTTTCACAACCACCCACTACACAAGCAACATGAACCACAAAGTTATAAGAAAAAACACACGGGGGACCTTCCATGCACTGATTTAGAGGAAAGATCACAATGTGAACAACAATCGACAACAAAAAAAAACAATGACCATGGAACAAGTCCTCCAAAACCACCAATGTAGTCCTCAAAAAAACAAGTGACCCCACAATGTAAAGAACCAAAATCGAAAGGCAGTGAGAAAAAAATTAGTGAGGATGCAACCACCAACAATTGATGCCTAATCCTCTTAAAATAGAGGAATAAATTCAAACATGGGGATCACTGAGTGAAAACCACCAAGGTGACCAAAGCAAAACCACCAAAGGATAACATATTGCATTTATTGTGGCCAAGAAATTTGGAAAACAATGTGAATAGAACCACTAGGGATACATCCAACACCATTGATGCCTCGAGCTCTACACACAAGTCAAAGAAAAAAAAAGAAAAACTCCTAACATTGGGAACAAATAGCCAAAACCAACAATGCAACTAGAACACAATGACCAAGGGAACTTCAAAATGCAACACCACTCCAAAAAAGAAGTTGCTTTAGACCTACGTCATTTGGTATGAGAGAAGTTTCTTTAGAGACCTAGAGATCCACCTACCACTTCTCTCATTTGGTATGAGAGAAGTTTCTTTAGACCTACCTCACTCATTTCAATGCTTGAGTTTTTGGAGGTCAACCTCCCACCCCACATGTCCTCTTCAAAAAATTTTGTTCTCTTGGTTTTGTGCCCACCCAAAATTTTTTCATGCTTTGGGTACCTTGAGGTATATCCCCAACCCAAAAAACTCTTATATTATGTTGATTATGTTGGTTGTTGGCTTCACCCAACAAAATTATATTTAACAATACACATATTCATAGATTTGGTTCCCCATGCTCAATGCTCACTCAAATCTAGCTAGATTTTGGGTTTTTTCCCTTATCAAAGCATCGTGCCATCAACCTAGGGTTTCCACTAATATATTCTAACTGGATACTAGAATCTCTTTGACTAAATTTGGTGGACAAATGCATAGAGATCTTCTAGAGTCTTAGATATGTATCCTAACAATTTATTTAAAACACGCTCATTTATAGTTGAAGATTGATGCTTGATTCCTGTAGATAACCACTTAGAGAGACTTGTCTTAAATTTAATTCATGTCTTGTTTAATATTTCATAATTAAATAGCTATTTGAGAGCACCACCTTAGACTAAGCAATGCCATTAATATAAAATGTACATTAGAGAAAAGACCTAATTCAATTTCCTTTTATAACTCTAACTCTAACCCTAACCCTCACCCAAAACCTAGCACTAAACCCTCTGTACCCTTTAGATACTTCCTCCAATATGTCCTAATCTCCCTACAAGTAACACTACCTCTTCACCCTCTCCACAATGGTGCCACTGTCATGAAACTCAAAAGCTTGATAAATTTACTGAGCAAAACCCTTCATCATCATTGTCATGTATAGGTTCCTCATCAACATCTCCATCATCATCATCTTCATCATCATCATCATCATCATATTCATCACCATCACCATCATCATCAACATCTTCATCATCATCACCATCATCACCATCATCATCATCTTCATCATCATTGTCATCTGTAGGTTCCTCATCAACATCTAGCTATAAGTTCTCGGTCGACGATTTTGCAAATTTGACCCCAATGTGCAAAAATTGAACACTCCCTTACTGAGCAAACCCATAGTTTCCAAAATGGACCTACAAGATGACACCTAGGCCATGGGACCGGAGGATATGGGCACCTTTAGCACTATCCCGATGTCCTGAATCCAACAAAGTTGACAATTTGTTGATTCGAGCCACGGTCATCATTCTATGGATCGTTTTGTCTCGCATCCAAAAGGCCTTCAGGGACACCTATAGAATACCTACCAGGGCATATAATTCCAACCGTGCAACAAAAATGGGTTTCGGGGAGTCCTGTAAGTGTGTCTATGAAGGTCCCGGCTAGGAACACTGGCCATAAGTTCCTGGTGGATGATTTTGCAAAGTTGATCCCCATGTGCAAAGCTTGCACACTCCCTTACTGAGCAAAACCCTAATTTCCAAACTAGACCTACAAGGTGACACTTGGGCCATGAGACCAAAGGAGAGGGGCACCCTAGGACTATCCCGACATCCTGAATCCAACAGAGTCGATGTTTTGTCGATCCGAGCCACGGTTGTCATTTTATGGCTCCTTCTGTCTCGCATCCAAAAGGCCTTCAGGGACACCTGCTGGATACCTACCGGGGGCATAGAATTCCAACCATGCAACAAAACTAGGTTCTGGGGAGTCTTGCAAGTGTGTCTAGGAAGGCTACTCCTAGGAACACTAGCTATAAGTGCCCGGTTGATGATTTTGCAAAGTTGACCCCTGTGTGCAAAAATTGTACACTCCCTTACTAAGCAAAACCCTATTTTCCAAAATGGACCTACAAGATGACCGCTGGGCCATGGGACCAGAGGATAGGGGCACCTCTAGCACAATCCCTACACCCTGAATCCAACAGAGTCGATGGTTTATCGATCCGAGCCACGGTCATCATTCTATGGCTTGTTCCTTCTCGCATCCAAAACGCCTTCAAGGACACCTATTAGATACCTACTGGGGGCATAGAATTCCAACCATGCAACAAAACTGGGTTACAAGGAGTCCTGTAAGTGTGTCTAGGAAGGTTCTAGCTGGGAACGCTAGCCATAAGTTCTCGGTGGATGATTTTGCAAAGTTGACCGCCGTGTGCAAAAATTGCACACTTCCTTACTGAGCAAAACCCTAGTTTCCAAAATGGACCTACAAGAAGACACTTGGGCCATGGGACTGGAGGAGAGGGGCACCCCTAGCACTATCCCAACATCGTTAATCCAACAAAGTCGATGATTTGTCAATCCGAGCCACGGTCATCATTCTATGGCTTGTTCTGTCTCGCATCCAAAAGGCCTTCAAGGACACCTACTGGATACCTACCGAGACCACAAGCCATAGCACCATTTCTGGGGGTTGGCAGTATGTTGTGGTGGGGCCCCTAGTTGAAACCTGGTGTTCCAGATCCACCAGAATCGATGGATTCACGATAAGAGCCACAGTTTGGGTGTTGTGGGCATCTTGGTCTAGCACCCTCGGGCCATTTGGGGACACTTTGAGGATCTTCTCCGGGGGCACGGAACTCAAACTCATGAGCAAAATTGGGTACCGTCTACTCCCACAAGTGGGTACGGCCATTGCGGATGTGTCCACAGTAGCCATGCACACCCAGGAGCCTTCGGGTGAGAAATGGCCCCCTTGAGCGAAATTAGCATGGCCTTCACTAAGCAAAACCCTAGCTCCAGAGATGGCACAATAGCACTGTTTTCAGGGGTTGGCGACATGCTGTCGAAGGTCTCCTAGCTTAAAACCAATGTTTGGGATCCACCAGAATTGACGGATTCGTGATCTGAGCCACAGTTTGGGTGCTGTGGGCATCTTGGTCCCGCACCCCGGGGCCATTCGGGGACACTTTAAGGATTTGCTCTAGGGTCATGGAGCCAAAACCAGCGCGCGGACTTGGGGTTCATTGGCTCCCACAGGTGCGTATGGCCATTGCGGACATGTCCACAGTGGCCACACACTTCCAGGAGCCTTCGGATGAGAAATGGCCCCCTTGAGCAAAATTGGCATGGTCTTCACTAAGCAAAACCCTAGCTCCGAAGATGGAACAATAGCACCGTTTCTGGGGGTTGGCGGCATGCTGTGGGGGGGGGCCTAGCTGAAACCCAGTGCCTTGAATCCACTGAAATTGAAAGATTCACGATCTGAGCCACGTTTTGGGTGTTGCGGTCATTTTGGTCGGGCACCCTGGGGCCATTCGGGGACACTTTGAGGATTTGTTCAGAGGGCACAGAACCCAAACCAGCAAGCAAACTTGGATTGCGTTGGCTCCCACAGGTGCAAGTGTCCATTGTGGATGTCTCCATGGTGGCCATGCATGCTCGAGAGTCTTTGGACGAGAAATGGCCCCCTTGAGCGAAATGGGCATGGCCTTCACTAAGCAAAACCCTAGCTCCAGAGATAGCACATTGGAACCATTTCCGGGGGTTAACAGTAGGCTCTGGGAGTCCCCTAGCTGAAACATGACTTCTCTAATCCACCGAAATATATGGATTCACAACCGGAGCCATGGTTTGGGTGCTGCGGGCAGCTTGTTCCGGCACCTCGGGGCCATTCAGGGACACTTTGAGGATTTGCTCTGGGGAGCACGACACCCAAACCGATGAGAGGAATTGGATTCTGTCGGCTCCCACAGGTGAAAGTGTCCATTATGGACATGTCCATGGTGGCCACGCATGCCCGAGAGCCTTCGGACGAAAAATGACCCCCTTGAGTGAAATTGGCATGGCCTTCACTGAGAAAAACCCTAGCTCCGTAGATGGCACAATAGCACCATTTACGGGGTTTGGCGGCATGCTGTGGGGGGTCCCCTAGATGAATTTCAGTGTCCCGGATCCACCGAAATCTACGGATTCACGATCTGAGCCATGTTTTGGGTGTTGCAGGTATTTTGGTCGGGCACCCTGGGGCCATTCGAAGACACTTTGCGTATTTGCTCGGAGGGCACGGAACCCAAACCGGCAAGCAGACTTGGATTATGTTGGCTCCCACAAGTGCAAGTGGCCATTGTGGATGTTTCCATGGTGGCCATGCATGCCCGAGAGTCTTCGGACGAGAAATGGCCCCCTTGAGAGAAATGGGCATGGCCTTCACTGAGCAAAACCCTAGCTCCGGAGATGGCACATTGGCACCATTTTTGGGGGTTGGCGGTAGGCTGTGGGGGTCCCCTAGATGAAACATGATGTCCTGGATCCACCGGAATCGATGGATTCATGACCAGAGCCATGGTTTGGATGCTATGGGCATCTTGGTCCGTCACCCCGAGGCCATCCAGGTAGACTTTGAGGATTTGCTCTGGGGGCACCGAACCTAAACCAATGAGAAGAATTGGATTCTGTTAGCTCCCACAAGTGCAAGTGTCCATTGTGGACGTGTCCATTGTGGACGTGTCCATGGTGGCCACGCATGCCCGGGAGTCTTCGGACAAGAAATGACCCCCTTGAGTGAAATTGGCATGGCCTTCACTGAGAAAAACCCTAGCTCCAGAGATGGCACATTGGCACCATTTTTGGGGGTTGGTGGCACACTGTGGGGGGGCCCCTAGCTGAAACCCGACACCCATAATCTACCAGAATCGATGGATTCGCAGCCGGAGCCACGGTTTAGGTGTTGTGGGCATCTTGGTCTTGCACCCCGGGGCCATTCGGGGACACTTTGAGGATTTTCCCTAGGGGCAGGAAACCCAAGCCGGTGAGCGAACTTGGGTTCCGTCGGCTCCCACATGTGCATATGGCCATTGCAGACGTTCCCATAGTGGCCACACACACCTGAGAGCCATGCAAATTCACTAATGCACAAAAGTGATTGTGACTAGGTGAAACTCCACTCTTTGAGGTTTCAGAGGCTTTGGATTTATGTGTTTCCTCCTACCATATTTAAGTATATAAAAGATTTTCTAAGGGCATTCTAAAATATTCTAATGTATACATTCATTGTGTGATATCCATCGATAGAGAGTAGAGTTGAGATTTTTTGTGTGCCCATGGTTGAGGGTCTAAGAGTATGTGAGATAATTGGGAGCCCGAAGTAAAAGGCCTCACAAGGGGAAATTCCAAGTAATTTTGAGAAAGTGACAAATAAGGTCAAACGTTGAGCATATTGTTCTAACACTAAGGTTATTTCCCTAATAGAATACATGCAGAGTGGAGCTAATGCCTAACATGATTTTGGGTGCTATAAATAGCGTTGTCTTGCCATGTACTTGTGTAATGTGACATGGATATTGTTTGTAAACCCTAAAAAAGAGAATCATGCTAGTGGCAAGAGCTTGATTGACATAAGCTTGTTATTGAATCCAACAATGACTTCTTATCTATCATGGAGATTATAGGGTTAATGAGTAAACCCTAGGAGTTAGATTTTATGGATCACGAAGATATAACCAGTAGAGAATATAAGGGAAAGATAGACATGCTGGATGTTCTGGTAGACATTTCTCTTGTGTGATGCTAGAGTACTTGTGTGATGTGACATGGCTAGGGTTTGCATGAGATATCTCATATTAACATGTCCATGTGCTCTTGCATGTACCCCAACGTTCCAAGAAAAAGAAATATGTATATTTATATAATCACAAGCCATTGGCATCATTGAAATATGAGATCATGGTAGTGGAAGATGTTGCAGAGGTGTTAGAGGCCTAAATAATGAAATAGTTCAATCCCAACATAAAGCATCTCATTCTTATCACCAACAAAATGCATATTAGGGTTTCTAGCACTAGATTAGGTTTATAGTATTCCAGCTTAGTTTTTTAGTGTTAAATTAGTGTTTCTAGGGTTAGTTTAGCTTTCTAGGATTTCTAGGGCTAGATTATATCTGTAGGGTTATAATAGTGCTTATAGGGTTAATCATGCATGAATAAACAATCACATGGCTATAAATAATAACTTAATCATAACTCATACATCAAATAAATGATATAAGATAACAATATCAAATAAACTATCTAACATGAATAACATTAATCATGCATGAATAAACAATCACATGGCTATAAATCATAACTTAATCATAACTCAAACATCAAATACACGATATAAGATAATGATATCAAATAAACTATCTAACATGAATAACATTAATCATGCATGAATAAACAATCACATTGCTATACTATGTACCTCAATCAATTACGCCTTCTGGATCCTCTCAGTTTTTTATTGTCTCGAACAACCTCTCGTGCTCTGCATGAGGTAGTAAGTAGCATACCTTGTTTGATGTCTTCGTTGACATTGTTTGCAGTTGGATTTTTTTACCAATGATCAAGTGCGTAAAGTGATACACCCGTGAACCTGGTCTATAATCTGTGTATGTGTAGCTATTTCTCTTTGGTCCCTTTCCATCTACTGTAAGATATCCCCCCTGAACAACCATCGAGCCAGTTGGAAAGGTAATGCCTTCACTATCGATTAATGATGTGAGGAGGTTTTGCTTCCCCTGGATGCATCGTGCCAAACAATACTTCCTCCCAATTGCACGGTCTGTCGGGGCGACAACTGCGTAGATGTGTCTTGCATTTTACGGTCATATTCCAACAAGTAGTGGTTTGATAACTTGGATAATTACAAAAACGAGGTAACTAAGATATGCATGCATAAATGTTTACCTGGCTGTACAAGATCAGATATATCATATTCATTTGAAATAGAGGATTGGCCTTCCTCTAACTGGATTGTTTCAACAACTGCAAGTGATACATGATCTGTAACGCCCCATATTTTGACTAGGCATGTTTATCAGTCAGACACCTTGCACTTTATTTGCTCATTATATGTTGGACTCAACGAGACTAAGTGAACTATACTTCCAGCATGTTAGATCTGATTATATGTTGCTATTATGTTTGTAAGGTTACTATGCTTATATAGATACTATGATTATGATGTTATAATGTTACCATTCTCATGATGTTATTATGTTTATGCAGTTACTATGTTGCAGTCATCATGAGATTCTTTTCTATCCTAGTGACAATGTATGTTTAAATTGTCGTCGTTGATTAAATACAATATATATATGATGTGGTACGTGGATACCAACCCATGATGTGATCGATTTAATGGTTTTGTGTGATGAAATGAAATGATGTTGATAATGTGGACCAACTAATGAAAAAATGGAATTATTTGTTATAGATATATGTCTGCAAAATACTAATTTGTAGGACACAGAGGCTACGTGGTAGCTAGATATTTAATAGGATACAAGGAATAAGTAAACAATGAATATTAAATCCTAGAAACCAACCAGATGATACGATGACGCAAACCGATAATCCCAGTAACAACACAGTATGATTTGGATAGGGTATAGACCGAGTATGTTGAGAGGGATGGAGGCATTTCCCACCCTATGTTTTATGATACCTGACTTCATGGGAGGGATGTTCTGAGTCACGCTCCCCTAGACATGTGATGGTGACAGTCAGATGTGTGCTAGGAGAGGTTAGGTTCGTTGTTTAGCCGATGCTACCGCTCTCAGTTTCTATATGTGGCCAGGATGGTGAAGCCAACACCACATCCCTACTAGCAGAGGAAGGATAGGGAGGATGCGGAAGTAGGATAGGATGGGAGGATGTGTTAGCTATTATTGTTGGGAATTAGGAGTTCTATCGCACTATGTAGTGGTAGTAGGTTCCCCACCCCTGAAGTAATTGATTAATTGGTTATTGGAAACCTATGTATAATAATGATTAAACCTTCATTGCTAAACCATTAAATGACTCATAATGTCAAATTGATTATGTTAAGTATCTATGATTATTACATTTGCATGGCTATTATTAATTAGTAGATATGCATAGGCATGGTGTTCTTACTTATAGTACATATGCGATCTGTGCATACGCTAGCCACACATGCAGACTTCTCATATATACACTAGTATCGCTGTACCGATTTAAATAATCGTGTAAGTCATTACGAAATAATAAGTTTATTATACATTGATAATGGAAGTTAAGATCGTAAGGTAAGTGTTGAACAAGTCAATTAGTATTTCGTAAATTATATGTGAGCACTATAATAAATGATTTAGTAAGTGTCGTCAGATGAAATTAATTGTCATAAATAAACAAGAACATTTATCGGTAATTGACAGTAGAATTGTACTAATGAATTATTAATTACGATTCGGTGTACCCTTAAGGATACTTGTCTATAAGTGTAAGAGTGATATGTTATTAATATGTTACTTAGGGAATAAACAAACAAACAATTAATGTTTATTATTATTTAATTATTATTATTATTATTATTATTTTTTAATAATTAAGTATTGTTGTTATTTAAATCATGATAGTTATTGATATTTTTAAACTATACTCAAGTAAGAAGTTCACTAAGCTATTTAAATTAATTATTTAAAAACATCGGAATTGATTCAGTCTTGTTCGTTGGGATAGTGTAACATCAATTGATTTAAAAACAATTACGAATGTAAGGTATAAATGGAATAATATAAAATGATTATTGTCGGAGTATTTAAGACAAGTCTAGTCGAATTTGATTATATTTAAGCAATGAAGACATGTAAATATTCATTTTGACAACTCATGCTTATTAACTACTATTCTATCCTAGGAAATTCAATATAAAGTTAGTCTAACAAGACTAATTTAATGATCATTGTATTGTTTAACTACTCGAGAGAAAAACAAGATTTGATAAACATATTAAATATTAAAGTTTCTTGAATAATGGGATGGGATTTATGAGTTAGGGTCTCGAGAAGATAGGGAGAAGATGGTGGAGTAAGGTTGAAGAAATAATGAGGAAGAATATATTGGAGAGGTTGGGGAGAGTAATTGGGGGGTGGGGAAGTTGGATCTTATTTTGTATTTGGGAAAATATTGAAGGAGGAGGAAGGGGAAAACTCCTTTGCACATAGGAAGGGGAAAACTCATGTTGCACAAAGGAAGGGGAAAAATATAATTGGGAATTGAAAAAAAGGAAGCTTTTATTGGAATTATCAGTTTGTGGGATCGGGGGCTAGGAAGTCTATTGATTTCCTAGGGCCATCGCGATAAGAGCTGGTTGGCAGGGTGGATTATTCAGTCCGTTGCTAAGTATTAAGGAGGCCAAGTTAATAGATTTGCGGGAAGCTAAAGAGGACCACCTACAACCTACCGAATCTAGGTATTTTTTCTATTAGTTAATTATTTAAATCCTGAATCTATACATGCTTAAACTGCTAAATTGATTAGCTCATATGAGAATTAGTAAAGTTGTTATGGTAGACACATGTACACATGAAAATTCATATTTATATGCTAGTTGGTTTACAGAAACTAGGAAAATATGAGACACATAGAAATTAATTGAACAACAAATGTTTTATTTAAAATTCACTAGAACAGCTCGGAATGAGCTCAGTATAGAAAATAATTTAGAAAATTTAACTTAGTGCTCTATCGGAAACCAAAGCACTAGATGATCCCATTCATCAACCCAATCCATTGATTCACACTCATCCCACTCACAACCGCTGCAAGGCCCACAAAAGCAAGCAAGTTTTCGCATCCATATTTCAAATAAAGGGTTGTTTAAGGTTTGAACCGAATGAAATCCACGAGTGCCTTGCACAGTACTACAACTATATGAACGTGATTGATCTATATCAACCACATGCCATAAATTTCTGACAACATGTCCTCTACTTGGTTTGTGTTGCTCTGTGGTTCGATCTAACATTTTTGCAGAGCGCCATCAAACTATGGATTGTGCATCCCAAATATGAGGGTTTTTCATGCACCTCATCTCTTCCCTTCATAGGATAGTTTTGAGACATGCTCCAGCCCCATCATGCTCTCCCTTTCCATGTCTAGTCTCAAAATAGTTCCATATATGCCGCACATCATAAGTCTTTTGCAAAATACTCAACCACTTGAATACACGTGCATTTTTGAACTGGCCTACAAAACCATCTAACCATATCCAATGTTGATCCATCTATATACCTCTCTCATTCAGCTGATCTTAGAAAATTCTATAGCAATGCTACACATAATGCAGGTCGTGGCACCTATCATCACTGATGTAGAAGTTAATCTCTTTCAATATTATCCTCATGTCATTGTTGCTCTCTGGCACATGCCTATACGTGATATGGACCATTATGCTAACTTCGTCTGAATGATAGTATTGACTTTGAATCTCATTATGTGGCTGCAGGGTGTAGTTTTGAGCAAAGTCCACAATCGATAATATTGTGCCATTGGGAAAGGTGTCCCTGCACTGTCTGTACTATTCATCCTGTCATCATTCTACATGGACATGTTGTACATACTGCTCGGTCTTTTGGTAGAATTCCTTCATGAAATTGCAAATTTGTACCTGGTGCCACAAAACCAAGGGCATTAATACAACGTGACATTTTCAATCTGAATACATATGTACAAATGAAACATGTACAATATGAAAGTATGCAAACTTAGATCACCTGTGATTTCACCAATGCAATTTTTTTTCTTTCCTTCGTACTATCTACTTGATATGTTATGTACTTGAAGTTGTACTTGAAGTTCTGCATTTCTACTATCATCCTCCAAAACTCGTGCTCCTCGGTTTCATGGATGCATCAGCTCAATAATGCAAATCGACTGCAACTGGATCATGTCCCATATAAACATGATCTTTTATAATATTTTTTTCCTTCAGGTCTTGGACACATTATGCTATGTATAAATTCTCTAGATGCATTCAGTGGTTGTAATGATGGGAATTCATGCACAATGTTAGTATGCAAATCACAAAATATATGTCTATATGTATCATAATAGTACTCAAATTCTACATGGTATCTACAGCAACATGTGTTGCGATCAATGCAAATTCTAATATACCAGGGTTTGCATTTTTCAAAGGACCTTTGGCCCAAGTTCAATTGTGTGTGCTCATTCTTGAACCTCTCGTAGAGTTCCGTTTCTGTCGTTTCAAGGAAATGCTTGACATGGGTTCACACCCGTTAACGCCTTTTCTCAACTTTAACACATCTCTTTGATTTGATGACGGTCTAGAGTTATCATGCCAAACCTTTTGTACTAGTTCTTTAACAGCATCAGTAAGCTTCATGTCTGAATGAGGTAACCTACGAACAAAGGCCCAACAATATTTTTGGCCCGGGGTCTCAAGTTTTTCTCTAATAGCATAATACTTTCGAAGAGTCTTTCTATCTACTTTAAATATTTTTCATGTGTGTGATAGCAAGCGACGTTGACTTCTGGATTTGTCTACGATTGATTCCGACAGTACACGACGGTCGACATTAAAATATTTTGTATGAGAAGTTTTTCCAATAAAATTAAATGCAGATTGTAGATTTCTAACAACATGATCGTTGGCATCTAAACTTCTAACTAACTTTATGCCCAAAATTCTCCTAACATAAGCTAGACAATGTGATTTTAACAAATCCAGAAACAATTGACATTTTGTTGCATCAGTTTTGGATTCAACAAATTCTTTGATTATCTTGCTAAAATGGAAATCAATAGTGAGTTTGGGCAACTTACCTTCAAGTCTTGAAAATGAACTTTCATCGACATGAATACGTCTGGGAGTTCTTTGTCGTTCACTTGATAGTTGAGGCTAGGGAGTTGGAAAGGAAGTACGAATCTCGTCATCAGTTTGTTGTGTCCGCTCGTTCACAATTTGGTCCTGCAAGGGAGTGTGTTCAACATGTGTTTGCTCGTCTTGGGGAGGTTTCCAATTAACAATCTGCTCAACATCCATCCCTTCATACTCGACATCAAGCAAGATTTGATTGACTTCTGCCACTTCGTCATTAGGCTTGTTGATGGATGTAAGGCACTAACATCTTGAGTTCTACGGTTTTCCATGTACAACCTGGCCTTTTCTCTTATCTCATGGGCCTTTTCAGAGGGCGGCTCCTTTTTTCTAGACTTTCTTTTATTATTACGTCTATTTCCCATTTTCAATACGTTTTTTAACAAAACAACAATATCACCCCTGCAAGAATGAACAAAAAATAAGATATTAAAACTCGATGTGCAACAACATCTAGTGAGAATGTTTTCATATAATCTTAAAAGCTATTGAGAATGCCCTAGATATAACAACAACATGACCTCTAGGAACTCAATTGGATGGTATTGCATGGTGGTATGGGATGCTAGTAGGAGCACATTTCCTACAAAAGGAGAATCTTCTACTCACTTCATTTTCATGTTTTGGATGAGGGAAAATAGCCCCAAAAGATTAAGAGTTTGATTCTTTAGGTGTTTGTGTGAGTTGTTGTATTGAAATCATGAGGAATTCAACAAATGTTTGTGTACTAGATGGATTTATGTGATTATGAAACCTTATTGGTGGTGATGCAAGCAAGTTGTTTTTATTATCTTCATGAAAGGTTCAGAGCATTGCTTGGTGCATGTTGTAGTTTTTTTGTGGTAAGATGTTTTTATTATCTATGTTGAAGATTAAGAAGAGGGCGGGCGCTTGAAGATGCTCCCCAAATTCGTTGCAATAGGGCCGCGCTAGCGGAGAAAAAAAATAGCGCGACCTCACCTAAGGAGACACGCACGTGCCTCTAGGTTCAGTACCGAAAAGAGGTGCATGCGTGTTGATGGCGCGTGCACATCGCTGATGCATACACGCAGAGGAGACGAGCACGTGCCCCTCTTAAAAATATATAAAAAAAACAGTCGGCAATTTCCCTATTTTTCATTTGGCCAGCCGAGCGCGTCTTCTTCCTCCGCGTACGCATCCATTCAACTACCAATGGAGGCCAAATCCACTCCAAAACCACCCAACAACACCGAAAAACTCATCACCACTTCGATTAATAGGTAAATATAAACTTTTTTTTCAATTTTACTCATTATTTGTGTCAATTTTTGTATTTTTTTTGTTTATGTAATTGTAAATAATTCCCAAATTTTAAAAACAATGAACCAATTTTCAACTGCAGATTGCAACTGAGACAATGAGTGAACAAGATTTTAACACCAAGTCCGGTGGAACACAAGAAAACCAGAACCTTGGACCCAATGCCAAACAAAACCAAAACCCACAACCTAATTTTGAACAAGATGACCTTAACCACTATGTAAATGAAATGCGAGTGCACACTCGCGAACTTAGAAGCTTGGGTGAACCATCTCGATTGTCTCTTGCCACGTCAATTGAGAATTCAATCGACTCCCTCCTACATGCACACCAGCAATTGACAGACATGACTCAATTTAGAGCTAGGATGCGGGAGTACTACTCCACGGGCATCCCCAAGGAAACAATAAAAGATTTGAACATTACACAAGCCCAATTATATAGTATGTTCACCGAGCCTAAAACAGGCCAACCACCGAACATTAAAAAGCCACGTGTCTCCATGGATTGGTGTCATTACCAACCATGGAGGGACAATTGGATGCAGAGGTGGTTCATGGTGTACGATAAACCTCCCTGCAATAATAGGGAGGTTCCACAGTACTTCCTTTGCCAACTGTGGGCTGAGTTTTGCCTCGGTTTACATGTCAAATATTTTGACATAACCGAGTTCCAGGGTGTTGGGCATGGCTCTGCCCAAGATCGGCTTGCTACCAGGAGGAACCCACTGAGAGGGCCACCAGCTCCGAGGCACGACCTCAACCCCTCTCCCCAGCCACCTCAGTTGCCCCATAAGCTTGATCAGATCAAGGTGGCAATGAGGAATGTTGCACGTGGTCTCCTCAGACACACCTCCTTTGTAGCAGCGACTACAGTGGAGAGGTCGGGTGACCTTGATAGAGATCTAGGTGCAGAGCCTTCACGACAGGGCCAGGATAGACCCATGACCGATGGTAGCCATGCTGGGCATTCCAGTTCGATGGGGACAATGCCACATCTTTGTCCCCATTGTGGGCACACTTGCCCTGGCCCGATCAAGGGTTGTTATATGGATAAGGTCATCAATTTTTTTAATGTGTTTTCAATCATCACTTTATAACTTGTAAAGTATTTTTAAAGTATTTTTGTTTGACTTAAACTATTATTTCAATGTACAGTTATTCAGAGCTGAGACACCAACATGGGAGAATGTAGGATCTCCCAACCTGGATGCAGCAATGGCAGCTGCAACTGAAATTGCGGCACCCCACACGGAGCTATTTTTAGTAGCTGGCACAATACTGTTATTACTTATGTCATTTATATTACTCAAGTATTTATATTTATGGCATACACATTGATAGTTCGTACAATGTTTTTGAATATCTTGATTGCCTAAATAATGACTTGTTTAACATTTCCATAACATGCATGCATTTTGGTGTCCACAGGTGTTGCCTAACTATGGTGATCAACCACCCCCGCCAGGGATTGGCAGATCACCACATACACAGGTACAATGTGTAGTTATAAGCACACTTTTAATTTGAATTGTTGCGACTTACTATGGTTTAATTTATTGTTTGTTTACTAAATTGTGATATTACAAATGTATATGTAGGTGCCATTAACAGCTGCGGCTTCCTATTTTAGTCCTATGTATCCACCCTCTCCCATGAGTCCCCCCCCTCGCTTCCATCTAGACTCCTCCCTACACCCACCCCCTCCCTTCCATCCAGCCTCCCCTCTCTAGCCATACTCTCCCTTCCATCCATCCCCCCCCACTCAACCATGCCCCCACGTCCATACATCCTCCCCAATTTATCCACGCCCCCTGTCTATCCTTCCTCCCCCTTTCATCCATGCCCCCCCTTCCTTCAAGCTTCCCCTCTTCGTCCACAACATCCCTTCCGTCCATCCTCCTCCCTCTATGCAGGACTTCCCTCCCATGCACCATTCCTCAACACCCCCCCTAGCCCTTTTCGTTCGATACCCTCTATCGTACAACCAGCAGGGATTCATCATCTAGGACATCCTCCTCCACCCCATACCACCATTTCTTCTCCCACCATATCATCCCTGCTTGCCGCTACTATTGTGGCATCTACCCTTCCAGTATCCTCATTTGTATCTCCAGTGGTTGCACCTGTAGTGGCTGCCACTACATCTGCACCCCCCCCCCATCACTACATTGGACATGGTTATCTAGCCATCTGCGCCACCTGCTAGCCCATAAGCCCAACCATGTCCATCGTCGGAGGTGTACTTGATGAGAATCAAACTAATTTATGAAAATATTTTGATGTATTGACACAAATTAATTCAAGCAGTTATTACTTTTCAATGAAATGATTGTTGTAAATGTTGTAGGCTGGAATTGCGGAGAGGCTCCGCAGATCCAGGACAACTGTCCAACATTTCTCAGTCACATCAGAGGTGATTTATTTAAGATTCGAATTCTACATTTGTTTTATAAATGTGGTAAATGTTGCAAATGCTTGAAAATGACGGTATCTTATATCATTTGTTCCAGAGCCCGGAGAGACGGTCTACTCCTAGACGGAGCAAGACCCGAGGTACCGGTAGCTCGAAGAGTAGGAAGATCAACTTTGGAGATGCTCCTAGGAGTGACGGGGGTGGTCACAATGCTTGACACACCATGTGTTATGTACATTAGCCACGATGTGGCACTTTTTTGCACCAGTTTTGATGTACTTTGTATCTACAGCATGAGGTGCCATTTATTTTGGATCTATGGCATGAGTTGTCACATTTTGTTTAGGGCATGAGTTGCCACTGTACATACATTGGGAACCATGTTCCACTATTTGCTAGAAATTGTATATGTTTGGATGAGTTTTGCAGCCTCGATGTACATGGACTTTCAGTTATGTGATTTATATATCTCATTGTCTAATCTCGTTGTCTCATGTTGTGTGTATCAGGATGTGATGTTGTCTAAATTTTGGTTTTACCTATATCTTAGAAGAGAAGTTGGATAGCATAGTGTGTGTGTGTGTGTGTGTATTGGATATCTATGCAATTGAAAATAGTAGAAAATGGACGTGCATGTCCAAAATTCCTCACTAATGAGAAAATGGGACAAAATAGGCATCTGTTTAGATAGGATTGAATCCAATAGTTGTAAACAAAAATAAATCATACACTATTGCAAATACACATAAGCGAAACCTAGTGCATAGGCATGTGTGTGAAAACATGACAAATACAATATTTTTCAGTCCATATCAGGAATCAATATCAATGGATATACTAGAGTGTTGTTATTGACAAACTTATCGTATGTTTTAGTCGAATATATATATTTTTGGTTTTTTTTTAATGTCAAGTGGTCAATATCAAATAAATGATTGTCGTATAGGACAGTGGAAAATATTAATATTTTTGGCATACACGCGCCTGTAAAAATAGTACATTGTTTGCTAATTTAATACATTACAATTATAATTGTGTTATGAAATCATGATCATGTCTTTGATTACTCCTTTGCATCCAAAGCATAAGTGTTGCAGCGCATTAAATGACATGACATTTTTTAGGTACCCCTATATCATGTATATTTGACATTTGTTTTAAAAATCCTTGTTTTAGGCTTAAAATTTCAATGAATGACATTTGACTATGTTCAACTATTTTATTAGATAACTTGCTTAGATTGTACATGATTCTTTAACTTGTTATTGATACATTAGTCATCTAGTAATATGTCTATGATTCTTTGAATCCATCAAAATCATGCTAAACTCGGTTGTGGAAGACCAATTTTTATAGTATTACTTATCCATGCCTGAATTGTCTCTATAAACTATCCTTATTGAGGTGCAATAATGTTGGATGTGTAGCTTTGTAATTAAGAAACACTCAACCCTTTTTTCTTTTTCACTTGCAAATGTTCAATAATTGCTAGGAATGATTGAAATGTTTTTCCACAATACATTCAAAAAGATATGCATAGTATATGATTCACTGTAGGGTTGTTGGTGGATTGTTAGTATATGATTCAAAAAGATATTACAACCATTTACTGCTTTCACACAGCTCGTAAACCAAGTCTTTATAATGTAAATTGCTTTAAGGAGATCCTTATTTCAAGGTGCTTTGGAAGTATCATCTAAGTTTGGAAGAATCAAATGAATCACCTTGATTTTTTATTTTCTATCTATAGTTTTCTTATTCTTAATGAAGCTCTCCAAATGAGTTAGCTAGGATGATAAAAGCTCAGGCTGTATTTTCACTCACAAACAAAAAAAATGTTTTTAACAGAACTTGTTGTAACTTTTCCTCTAGAACTCCGGTTTCATCTTATCTATGAGTCTATTAGGATCCTACCAGACTGTAATAGCAATAAGATCTATGATTTAAGATCTCTGCAACTATTCAATAGTACCTCTCAGAAGTGAAGTGCTGAAATGAAAGGAGTCTAGAAGTACTTCAAAGGTAGAGAGGAAGCGAAACAGGAGGAAGCTAGTTTATAAGAAGAGATTAAATTAAAGAAGCTTGCTTGATTAAATTACAAAATCCTATTAGGTGAATAATTTAGAGATTTGTTGGGGAACACAGCTCAATTTAGCTATTTGCAGGAAAGAAAAGCCCAGGTGATTGAGGTTTTAACAATTAAATTGAAGAAAGGGGAAATAAAAGGGGATTTATTTGCACGAAGGATCTTTGCTCATAGCAATAGAGAATTAATTTATTCAGTTGGCGCAGAGAGAGAACGCCTAACATCTATTTCTAATGTCAACATCATTGATCGGAATGGGTGAATGGGAAATGCTACTGATGAACCAAAACTTTAACCTAATCTGGGAAAAGGATCCAGTTTTTCCCAGCCAAAGCTTGCTCCCTCACTGAGATCGTCTGGTGTTAATTCCAATTCATCAATTTTTATAATTTAATGTCTCCGACATAAATAAGTCCATGATTCCTTTAGTGAATGTGAAAAACTATGGCAAGTGCAAGAGAGGATCACATGGAAATGTAATGTGCCTTCTTTTGGAGAAGACAATGCATTCCTGCCACGAGAAGTGGTGTAAGCCTTACAATAATGACAAAGAGCAGAAATGCATGTTATTTAACATCTCCCCAGTGTTACCAAAGAATGGCTCAAATAGTACATCGTGACTCCAACCCGAGATATGAGCTTATAAACTCCTTTTTGTAGACGTTGAATAAAAATATGGGTAAATTAAAAAATGAAGTTTATTTAGTGGACTTGTCTTCTCTTACCCACCTACGTTCGCCAAGAATACGCTTCATTCATAATCTTTTCCACACCTTACCTAACCTTGCCTTCTTACTTGCTTTTCTTCTCCTATGTGGTATAGATGCTGCTGGAAAATATGGTGGGTGGCTTAGATAGCTTGGCTGGGATGGCTTATCTGGATTCAGTGTCAAAAGCCTACTTCACTGGAGGGAGAACTAGCTTGGCTATTTCCTTTTTTAATTGCAGTAAGAGCACCTACACTCTTCCTCACGCTGGGGTATATCCCCTCTTCTTAATTCTTTATTCGCTATTATTTATGCCTTTGTATCTCCCCTATAGAGCTACTCCATAAACGTTGCATCGATATAAATTCCGCACTTGAATGAGCATAACACTGGAAATACTGGGAAGAAGTTATTGATCTCACAGAGTGTCGTGTCATGGAATGAAGGAGCTTTGTGATTTCCCACAGTGGGAGACAGTTTTTGGAGCTCTGTCAGACTCTAGACGGCATGGGAATTCCCTGGACTTTTGATTCTGGATTTGAGAGAGAAAATCATTGGGTTGGACCTGCACATTCTTGCTTTTTTTCATTGATGGCCGAGGCATACACGTTTAATTTATTTGTTGAGTTGCAATAGCAGGAAAAATAGGGAAATATGGCATGACATGGCGGCATGGTCATGGCATGACGGCATGGCATGGCAGGCTGGATAGGGCAATGGGACAGCAGGGTGCAGCAGGCTTACAAGCTTTATTACTCGTGATGCATACAGGCGAGAGAACTTCATACTAGGGTTCTGCACATTGCAAAAAATTTGAAGAGAAGGAATTTCTAAAAAAAATGCCAAATGAAACAACAATTACCTATTATTATGGGTTTCCCAGACTAGAGAGGATTTATCTTGACTTACAAGCTCACGGCTTACCACTTTTTTTGAAAAATCGAATCCTGATATGGGAAATTATGACATTGTTCCCATTTCACTTACCAGGTTAATTTCTCGTGGATGCCAATCTATTTTAAGGGGGAAATGAAAAAGTAACCCTTACCCTCTGAGAGAAAGGGATACTCACTTAGATATGTCACCTGGCCCCTTTTCAAAATGCAATCGCGAGTGGGATTTGAGGACAACCTATTTTATCTACTTCAAAAATTTAAAGCCATATAATATTGCATTCATTGGTCGAAGGAAGAAAAGGTATCCATACAACAAGTTCAAGTGAAAAATGCAATTAGTTCCAATCTAATTTCAAATTGCAAGAACATGAACCTAACCACTTGAGCAATAAAATTCAATATAAAAGCATTGATGTGTGAGAAAAAGTAGTAGAATCGAGGTAACATACATAGGACATGGTGAGGATCCATCCTAAGCGGGGTTCACCTTCAGTGAAGAGTTCAAACCCTAGCTTGGCTTCCAACTCCTCGTTGACAGTGCGCCCAGGTGAAGTTATTATCTTATGAATCTTCACGACCGCGATCCTGACCCTCCCATACCTCGTCCTCCTCCTCATCCACCATTGGATAAATTAAACTTGGAGCTATGAGTACTCAAGTTTTTTTTGGGTTCGATTGGTCTCCAAGGGATTCGATCTTGGATCAACCTAACATGGAATCAATCAAAGAACATATATAGTACAAAATATGCTCAAGAGGTGTTGGTAAAAGTGCTTGAAGAATAACAAGAGTGTTTTGTGAAATGGGTGTGTGAGAGTGGGTTGAATAGAATGGAAGGAAAGGATTAGGTGGGAAAGAATGGTTTTGCTAACATGGCACTATCCTCCTCAGCACTGCTACACTAATCAAATTTGAGTTGTGGACCTCCATCTCCACTTTAGTTTGGGTGGTTTATAGGCATAACATTGTGTGAAAAGATTTTAGCTTAAATCCAACATAAATCAATGTCTATTAAGTGTTAAGTTTAAACCAAACAGACTAGCAAGATCACTTAAAGAAACATAATCACAAGATAGACACAGAATTTACCCTGGGAAACCCTCATGTGGTAGAAAACCCAACAAAGCTTTCCTCAATAAGATGATCAACCAAAATACAAGATGTGCTCCCTCCTTCTCTATCTCCTTAGCATACCTCCTAGACAAGTGTGCTACTTTTCTGAGTTGTACAAGTGTGTCTAATGAGGAGCTCACCTCCTCTATTTATATTAGATCCCGACTGACTAAAAACCCTAATGGGGCTGACCTCACCTGGAGAAGTCTAATAACCCCTAAAATATAAGATCAGGGCCGACCCCCACATGGTGGGTCTAATAACCCTAGTTACCACAACCCATCGGAGGAAAAATCATCTCCGGATACATAATAGGGTTACCTCAGAGGGATGAAACATCTCCAGAATAATAATGTACAAATATAATATTCTTAGAAGTTACAATATTTCAACACTCCCCCTTAACGAGAAGGATATTATAACAACGTCTACAGGAGCAAGGAGTCCTTGACTACATCATACATGATACATCTATAAATCATCAGAATATTTCTTCAATTCATCATCATCAGTAACTCAACCAGTTACTGGAACATCAATGTCATCAGCATCGTCATCACATGATCATCAGCATCGTCATCACACGATCATCAGCATCATCATCACACGATCATTAGCATCGCCATCACACGATCATCAGCATCGTCATCACACGATCATCATCATCGTCATCACACGATCATCAGCATCGTCATCACACGATCATCAGCATCGTCATCACACGATTATCAGCATCGTCATCACACAATCATCAGCATCGTCATCACACGATCATCAGCATCATCATCACACGATCATCAGTTTGCAGGATGATCAATCCTGCTCTCTTTAGGACATAGGTCCATGGATGATACAATCCAAATCAAGTTCCAGGATGATCAGTCCTTATCACTTTAAGACAAGTCTCATTTCTAGGGATGATCCAATCCCATCACGTACATTTTGAACCAAGTTCATGGACGATGCAGTCCTCACATGTACCTATCTTCAATTCTCGTAGACATCAGTCTACGGATCAATTCTGGGACCAAAGTCCAGGGAAGATACAATCCCCTACCTGTTCATTCAGGACTTCATTATCGGAGACCCAGTCTATGGCTCAATTCTGGGACCGAAGTCCGAGGAAGATACCATCCCGTACCTGTTCATTCAGGACTTCATTATTGGAGACATCATGTCTATGGCTCAATTCTGGGACCGAAGTTCGAGGAAGATACAATCCCCTACCTGTTCATTTAGGACTTCATTATCGGAGACCCAGTCTACGGCTCAATTCTGAGACCGAAGTTCGGGGAAGATACAATCCCCTACCTGTTCATTCAGGACTTCATTATCGGAGACATCATGTCTACGGCTCAATTCTGGGACCGAAGTCCAGGGAAGATACAATCCCCTACCTATTCATTTAGGACTTCATTATCGGAGACATCATCTCTACGGCTCAATTCTGGGACCGAAGTCTGGGGAAGATACAATCCCCTATTCTTTCTCGGAGACACCTGTCTATGGCTCACTTTAGAACATGCATTCAAGGATGATACAATCCCTCTTCTTTCTCGGAGACACCTGTCTATGACTCACTTTAGAACATTTGTTCAAGGATGATACAATCCCTCTTCTTTCTCGGAGACACCTGTCTACATCTCACTTTAGAACGTGTGTTCAAGGATGATACAATCCCTCTTCTTTCTCGGAGACACCTGTCTACGGCTCACTTTAGAACGTGTGTTCAAGGATGATACAATCCCTCTTCTTTCTCGGAGACACCTGTCTACGGCTCACTTTAGAACGTGTGTTCAAGGATGATGCAATCCTCACATGTATTCTCATCAATACAAGTACAAGTATCCTCAACCATACAAGTACATTAGTCGATACATGTATCATCAAAAGCATGTATTCTCACTAATACATCTATCATGTATTCTCACTAATACATCTATCATCAAAAGCATGTATAAGTAAAACTAAGTATTCTAAATATAAGAGTCCTAAATCTAAATACTTTTAAGTAACTAGGTGTAGTGAACAGGTAACCTCATCATCGACTTTGTTGTTCGATGAGACAATCTCATCATCAGTGACTATACTACTCCCCCTTTCGAGGAGGGTCCTTTTGAACTACACCAAGCTTGTCTCGGAAGTATTCAAATCTCACTCGAGACAGAGGCTTGGTCAAGATATCATCAATTTGATCCTCAATGCTCACATACTCGAGCTTGATAGCTCCTCTCTGCACCATATCTCGTATATAAAAGTATCGGATCTCTATGTGTTTTGACTTATCATGGAATACAGGATTTTCTGTCATCTTAATGCAGCTTTGATTGTCACACATAATCACAATGGGATCCATTTCTAAGTCAAACACTCTAGATAATAGCTTCCGAAGCCATACTGCTTCACAGTTGGCAGAGCATGTAGCTATATATTCTACTTCAGCAGTACCGAGGGCCACACTAGATTGTTTCTTGCTGAACCATGAGATCATGGCAGATCCGAGACCATAACATCCACCTGATGTACTCTTTCTGTCTGAGACACTTCCTGCCCAATCAGAATCTGAGTAACCATGTAATCTGAGTTCATGACCTCCAAGATAATATAGACCAAAATCTAATGTACCTTTTAGGTACCTCATTACATGCTTTACAGCTATTAAATGAACCTTTCTAGGTTCTACAAGATACTGACTTAGGGTATTTACAACAAAGCATATATCTGGCCTAGTATTTGTCAAATACATCAATGACCCAATGATTTGCCTATATAGAGTTAGGTCCACTAGTTCCGATGAGTCATTAACTAATAACTTCAAGTTGGAGTCCATGGGAGTGGCCATGGGTTTACACTCCAACATATCAAACCTTTTTAAAATCTCCATAGCATACTTACCTTGATTTAGAAAGATTCCTTTTGGTTCTTGCCATAGTTCTAGACCTAAGAAGTAGTGCATTAATCCGAGATCTTTCATCTCGAATTCCGAAGAAAGCTTCTTCTTGCTTTCAATAATTTGTTTATCATTTCCGGTTAGAAATAGATCGTCTATATATAACAACAGTATAACTGGTTCATCATCCATCACTTTGAGATAAAGATTTGGGTCAGCTTTACTCTTGGTAAAACCCATGCTAGTTAAGAAATTGTCAATCCTTCCGTACCAAGCCCTGGGAGCTTTCTTCAACCCATATAATGCCTTTTTCAGTTTGCATACATGAGTTCTTCCGTCTTTAACCTCAAACCCTTGTGGTTGCTCTATGTACACTTCTTCTTCAATTACACCATTCAGAAAAGTTGTCTTGACATCCATTTGGTGTAATTTCCACTTCATCATAGATGCAAGTGCCATGATAGTTCTAATTGAAGTATACCTAGCAACTGGTGCAAATGTTTCTTCATAGTCAATTCCCTCCTTCTGAGAGAATCCTCTGGCTACAAATCTTGCCTTATATTTTTCAATGCTACCATCTGCAGCATGTTTTATCTTGAAAATCCATTTGGAAGAAACCACACTTTTAGCTTTTGGTTTGGGAACTACATCCCAAACATCATTTTTCATTATTGACTTATATTCTTTTGTCATTGCTTCTATCCATTCTTTCTTCTGAGCTGCCTCTTCATATCTAGTAGGTTGTTGATCCACAAGATCACACATCAAGGCCATATAGTTGGACACTAGCTTTGGTTTCTTTCTTTCTCTAGTGGAGCCTTCAGGAGCTCCATATCTTTCAGCTCCTTGAATAATATCTCTAGCCCATGCTGGCCTTCTTTTCTTAGATAAATCTGTAATAGGAGGTTCTTGTGGTTCCAACATGTCATGATCCTTTGGTGAATCATCTTCAGGGATGTGCACAGCCTTTGTGATTCTAGGAGATGAATCTTCTTCATAGATTTCTTCAAGTTGGCACTTCCTAGATTTCTTGAGAGCTGCTTCTTCATCAAATGTTACATCTCTACTTATTTCTATATGATGAAAACCTGGTATGTAAATTCTGAAGGCTGTGGATGATTCACAATAACCAACAAATATTCCCTTCTTACCAGAAGTATCCAACTTGGTTCTCTTTTCTTTTGGAATGTGGATGTACACAGGACACCCAAATATTTTAAGATGACTTACCTCGGGCTTCTTTCCTGTAAACACTTCTTCTGGAGTTTTGAAATCAAGAGCACTATGGGATAGTCTATTTTGCACATATACTATTGTCTTGGCTGCTTCAGCCCATAGATACATGGGAAGATCTTGGTCATGTATCATAGTCTTTACAGCTTCCATGATGGTTCTATTTTTTCTCTCAGCAACCCCATTTTGTTGGGGATTGTAGGGAGTGGTTAGTTCCCTCTTAATTTCGGCTTCTTTACAAAAGTCTTCAAAGTCTTTTGAAGTATATTCTCCTCCATTATCTGTTCTGAGAATCTTGATTCTCTTTTCTGAGAGATTTTCTATTAGAGCCTTGAACTCTTTGAACTTTCCAAAGACTTCATTCTTACCTTTTAGAAAGTATATCCAAGTTCTCCTTGAATAGTCATCAATGAATGAAAGATAGTATTCAAACCCACTTAGAGAAGTGGTGGGCATTGGTCCACATACATCTGAGTGTATTAGCTCCAAAATGTTCTTAGTCTTTGTTTCACTCTTTGGAAAGGGGTTCTTGACATTCTTCCCTTTCTTACATCCTTTACATGAGCCATCATGATCAGCCTTCAAGTCTGGTAATCCTATGACCACCTTGCTTACATAGGGTAAGGCTTTGTAGTTAATGTGAGCCAATCTTCTATGCCATAGCTCACTGGGGCTAGAGATTTCATGGGCAAGGGCAACTTTTGGATGACCCTTGAGCTTATAGAGACCTCCTTCTTCTTCACCAATGATAACTGCATCTTTAATTGATTTTCCTTTGGACCACATGAGTACTTGTCCATCTATGACAGCCACTCTAAAACCTTTCTTATCTAGTGCTGA
This sequence comes from Larix kaempferi, assembly GCA_027924585.1. Lineage (NCBI taxonomy): Eukaryota > Viridiplantae > Streptophyta > Pinopsida > Pinales > Pinaceae > Larix > Larix kaempferi. The sequence continues at coordinate 2,986,810 of BSBM01000937.1, forward strand.
GATAGAGAGTAGGTTCTTCTTTAAACCTGGTAGATATAAAACTTCTTTCATTTTTAAGGGTGTTCCAGAATCAAGCTTGTAGCTTCCTTCACCAATTCCCTTGATGGGATATTGATAATCATCTCCTAGAGATACCTTTTGTGGTGAAGACTTTTCTTCAATTCTTGAGAGAGTTTTCTTTTGTCCTGTCATGTGCTTTGAAGCACCACTGTCAATGAGCCATGTACCTTCACCAAGAGACACAGATCCAAAGAGTGCAAAAAATAGGACATATTCCTCTGGATCTTCTTTCTTTACTTTAGATCTTTTCCTTTGAGGCCTTTCCTCTTCTTCTTCTTCTTCTTCTTCTTCTCCTTCTTCTTCTTCACTATCATCTTCTGCCATATGTGCATGATGTCTTTTGTGGACAAACTTTTTCTTCTTCTTTTCTGGTAAAGTACAGTCTCTAGCATAGTGTCCTAGTTTAAGACAATTAAAACATTGGACTGTGGAGAGGTCTCTTTCTAAGTTTGTTCCTCTTTTCCTTTTGAATCTATGAGAGGGTTGAGAACTTTTGTGGTTCACTTTCTTGAAGTGACCCCTTTTTCCTCTTTTGGTGTGGGTGGCCAAGGATTGGTCATCCTCTTTGAGAAGAGCTTCTCTGTTGGCTATCCTAGCATCTTCTTGAACACAATCCTCCCATACTACATCAAACTGCATGCTTTCTTTTCTGGCACACATGGTTTGTATGAATGATTCCCAAGGTCTAGTGAGACCATTTAGAGCAGTCATCACAAGTTCATCTTCATTAAGAGTATCACCAATGGCATCTAGTTGCTCCTTGACTAGAGAGACCCTTGAGAAGTAGTCTTGAATGGATTATCCTTTGTGCATCTTGGTATTCTTCAACTGAGTCCTTAGGTTCATCTTCCTATTGATGTTCTTTCCTTCATACATTCTTCCTAGGGCATCATACATTTCCTTTGGAATCTTCTTGGAGGCCACTTGGGGAATCAAGTGGTCTTTAATAGAATCAGCTATGATTCTCTTTGCCCTAATCAAATCCTTCCTATGCTTCTCTTTGGCTTCATCTCCTTCCGATTCTGCAACTTCATCCTTGACATAATGAGCAAGATCATTCTCTTCAAGAACAAGACCAATTCTGTATTTCCATGCCCGAAAATTCTCTATACCTTCTAGCTTGTATTCAAGCGTAGTGTTTGCAGCCATATTCTCTTGTGGGAGTCCAAGAGATAAGAGACATAGTAGTACTTACCTGGAAATATTACCTTTTTACTTTTCCGGATCTTGGGACAGAATTTCTGGTTTATCGCACTTTTGGTAAAACTAGGGATTGACTTTCCCGGAGTTCTACCCAACCAAAAAGTTCGATCTAGGGCTCAAAAGATTGGTTTTGAGAAGGGCTATCCAGCCATGTAATCAGAATTCAACAATACCAACTTTTTGCTGAAACCAATTTCTGGTTTATCGCACTTTTGGTAAAACTAGGGTTTGACTTTCCTGGAGTTCTACCCAACCAAAAAGTTCGATCTAGGGCTCAAAACATTGGTTTTGAGAAGGGCTATCCAGCCATGTAATCAGAATTCAACAATACCAACTTTTTGTTGAAACCCTAATTTTCACCGGAGAGAGAGAGAGAGATATTCTTACCTTGTGAAAGATGTCCTATTCAGGCTAGCTCTGATACCATGTTAAGTTTAAACCAAATAGACTAGAAAGATCACTGAAAGAAACATAATCACAAGATAGACACAGAATTTACCCTGGGAAACCCTCATGGGGTAGAAAACCCAGCAAAGCTTTCCTCAATAAGACGATCAACCAAAATACAAGATGTGCTCCCTCCTTCTCTATCTCCTTAGCAGACCTCCCAGACAAGTGTGCTACTTTTCTGAGTTGTACAAGTGTGTCTAATGAGGAGCTCACCTCCTCTATTTATATTAGATCCCGACTGACTAAAAACCCTAATGGGGCCGACCTCATCTGGAGAAGTCTAATAACCCCTAAAATATAAGATCAGGGCCGACCCCCACATGGTGGGTCTAATAACCCTAGTTACCACAACCCATCGGAGGAAAAATCATCTCCGGATACATAATAGGGTTACCTCGGAGGGATGAAACATCTCCGGAATAATAATGTACAAATATAATATTCTTAGAAGTTACAATATTTCAACATTAAGTATATAAAATAGATTAAAACAAATAGAAATGGTACTTTAAATATTTTGTTATTGAAAGATATGAAAAACAAACTAAAATGGTTATGGATTAAAATGAGTGTATAAATATTGGGTTAGCTTAATCGGTTGAATCATCTTTTCCAAGGTATCTTTTCTACCAAGAGGTTATGGAGGCCAATTTCAAATTTGGTTGAGTTCCTGATATTATTAGTGATATATTCCAAAGAAGAGAGAGGATCCCATAGGGATTTTAAGATTTTCTTGGGGATAAAAAGACGTATGTACTTTACACCATTCATCCATGTTGAGCTATTATTTTATAATACAAAAAATAAATAATATACTAGGTCAATATAATGCCACATGTTACATCAACATAGACACAGAGATTACACATCTCCCTCATATTGGGCTATAGAAGCACACCTAATATTGCTTGGAACGTTTAGAAAATAAAACAACAAGACGAATTGTTGCGATGCAGTGAGTAGTCATTTGTTTGAAAAATAGTCATTGTATTTGTTTGAGTCATTTGTTAGAAAAATGTCTCAATGGGGAAAAAGGGCAATGGACAATGTTCGGAGTCAATTTTCCATATACGCACAAACAATTGTTGCAACAACATAATGCATTGTGGCAGCCATGATTTACAAATTTTAAATGTTAACCCTCCCACAAAATGAGAGGAAGTTGTGGTAGTGATTGTGAAAAAGTGTTTATTTACCCTTTGTGGATAATGTCTAAAATTGATGTTGGTCATTTGCTTTTGGATGTAGATCTATCTTTCAATATAGACCTCTACCAACGTTAAATCTATTCACTCAACAAGCATCCAACTGGTTCATTGTAGCAATTCATATACTAATGAGGGGCTATTGCAATCAAATTTTCTTAAATCTAAACCGGATTTGAGAGAACTGATACACAAAAAAACAAAATAGTGTTTTTCCTCTTGTTATATATTCCCCATTCAAGATGTTGAAATATTCTTGAAAATATATAATTCCAACCCAAGCACAAACCAACAAAGTGCATACTTGTCACCAAGTGCAAACCATCATAGTACTAAGTCAAGCAAGCACATGCCATTGGAGTACTGAGTCGACCAAGTTACCAAAGACATGTCCAAACGAATAGCCAAGATCGGGTCAAATTGAGTAAGAATGCATATATCGTTGGTTTCTAGGAAATATGGAGGGAGATCTTTAGATTGGAGGGAAAATGAATTTTCCAGACACCCTCGACAATATGGCTCATGGTGAAGTTGCATACTAGACTACCCATCATGTGATCTTCATGTGGATGCAACGGGAACACCAATCAAATGTTAAATGATGTCTACGGTAGGTGGTTGAGAATTATGGTGGTAGTTGAGATCGCTTTGTATGTGTTTTTTCAGATTTCTCAACAGTCTGCAGATCATCATTTGAAGGTCAACATATATATTTATGTTTGCATGCATTCTCAACTTGCTCAATGGATCACAAATATCTATGCTTAGATCCCATGCTTATTCCTCAATATGAATGGATATGATAGGATATTGCCTACCAACTGAACCCTCTGTGGTTTCAATCTTAAGGCAAAGGCATTAAATCGTAGTGTACACCTCAATCTAGTCACAATTGGCTCAACAATATGTTACTTGGTAACACTAACTGGAATGACCATATTACAAGATCCCATGCTTATATCGCTCTATGATTAGATCACATGCACCAAATCCATCTATCGTATAAACATATTTTAGTTAAGTCATGGGTTACAAAACAATTACCAGTGATTCTATCTATGATAACTCCCTTTTTTATCTTAACAGGTTCTTTATCAATCCTCCAAACTTGATTTCAATATAATAGTTCCTATGACGAAAGTTAGTTCTAGATTGTCAATATAAGAGTTCCTATGCCAAAAGTTAGTTCTAGATTGCCAAATATTGGGTGATAAAATTACATATTTTCCAAAATGAGAGCTAACTTACAGTGATAACAATCACTCAAATTGTGTCCATATTCTTCCTATTTAATTGAATACGAGTTACTGGTAAGTATTAATTGAACTCTGAGATGGAACATAGACACTTAACACTAATAAGGTTCTCTTTTTGGATGGCAATTATAAGAATTCTCACCTTTCTATGTTGAAAGGAAAATTAGGCTATGTGAAAATTGGTTATGCTTTCCAAGATTTGGTCAACATATATTGGTTGATTTATATTTCGTAATTTTTCCATGTATGCTATTTTTCAATTAATAGTATTACTTTATTATTTATTCTAATTTGAATTTCACATAGTGAGATTATTACTGTATTATTTATTTCAATTTGGATTTTACATGTTAATATTTTTATCTATTCCAATTATATTATATTGTAATACATGACCCATGCTATACTTATTATGTAGAACGAAACCATTACAATATTGTGTGATAACTTTTGTACACAATTCCAAGGATTGAATGGAGAGTATAAAACATTAATGACAATATGTCTAGATGGACTTGAGACCATAACCATGGACTCATGTTTTTACTTGGATTATTATTATCCATGCAACATAGTTCCTCAACTACTAAAGTGATAACTTTTACAATATTTTCCTTTCTATTACATCCTATCTAAGACATTAAATTAATACTTATTATATCAGCCTAACTTTGTCCTAACTATTATATTTACAGGATTTTCCCTCTGCCTCCCCTCCACTGCTTCTACACAAAATGTAATAAAATATACCATAAATATTTGTATTGCCATGTAACATAATTAAGACCCCTTGGCCCCTTAATACAGGGAAATATATTTTCTCATTTTTATATCATAGTTTATTCCCCACTATGAATGGATGTGATAGAATATTACCTACCAAATCACCCCCCGTGCATGGTGCTTTGAGAAATTATAATTCATTGATGATACCCTCACGAGGCCATGTTTGGTTGGTTGAAAAATATTTCTTTAAGGCCCAGGGTTCAAATTTATTCTAGTGACCATGTCCAAGACCTCAAGTCCCTAAGACCTAGATACAAAGTGCAATGGATACCCTTGCAAAGTCATGCATGGTGCTTTGAGGCATTGTTCACAGCTCTAGATTCCTTAGTGGTCTATTTAGGGACAAAGGCATGGTATTCTTCTCTATAGCATCATTCCTAAGGTCCCGAGACACCTACACACTTCTCAAAATCACATAATGGTGTTAATATCCTCAATTATATGACAATGATACCCTCAATAGGCCATGTGTGGTTGGTTGAGGCAATCTTCTTAGCCTTGGATGGCTATAAGATTCCTTTATGGCTAGTGGTTCAAGTCTCCTCCCTTGACCATGTCCAAGTCCCCAAGGCCCCAATAAATGGATACATAGTGGCATGGATATCCATGCAAGGCCATGCATGGTGCTCTAGGCATTGTTCATCACTCTAGATTCTCCAATTGTTTCTTTAAGGCCAAAGGTATGGTTGTTTTCCCTATAACATCATTCACAAGGCCCTGAGACATGTAGATACTACTCAAAACCACCTAATGGAAATGACATAATCAATCATAGGCCAATTATACCCTCAAGAATCCATGTGTTTTTAGTGGATGCAATCTTCTTATCCTTAGATGGATCGAAGAATCATTTAGTGCTCGAGATTGAGGTCTCCTCCACTAACCATGTGTAAGGTCCCAAGGCCACAATACATAGATACCCCTATGAAGTAATCAATGCCACTTTTAGGTAGTATTCATGGACCTAGATACGTTAATGATTTATTTAGGGCCAAACACATGGTCTTCTTCCATGGAACATAATTCCCAAGGGATTCTACTTAACAGCACCTAACTATAACAACATCCTCAATCATAGGCCAATTATACAATTAGGAGGTTGTGTATGGTTGGTGGAGGAAAAATTCTTATCCGTAGATAGTTACAACCTTCCTTTAGGGGAGAAGGTTAAGGTATCCTCCACTAACCATGTCGAAGGCCATAAGGCCACAAGACTTAGATATATAGTACAATGGATACCCTTACGAAGTCATGCATGGTGCTTTGAGGCATTCTAATTTATGGATTTGGATGCTTGAACGATTTCTTTAGGGATACATGCACGGTCTTCTTCCCTAGAACATCACTCTCACGGACTCAAGACGTGTACATACTGCTTAAAACCACATAATGATGCCAACATCCTGAATCATATGCTAATGATATTCTCAAGACGCCATGTGTTGTTGGTGGAGGAAACCTTTTTAGCCGTGGATGGCTAGAAGATTCCTTTAGTGGTCAATATTTAGATCTCCTTCATTGATCCTATCTAAGGCTAAAAGGCCATAAGAACTAGATACATAGTGTCTCAATGGATTTGGATGCATTAATGGTTTCTTTAGGGATAAATCCATGGTCATCTTCTATGTAATATCATTACAAAGGCCTTGGGACACCTACATAAGGCTCTTGCTTTACTTTTATGTCTCCAATAAAGGACTTGAGATCCATCCCTCTATGTAAAAACTCTTGATTATGCTCATATCCAACTCTTACGTCAAATATCAACTTTAAATGGTGTATGTTATGGTTCATGGTCTTGATCATTTCCCATTACCTCAACAATATTATGTTAGGGTATAATTCTTTCAATTTCTACCCCAACTATTTACTCAGACCCATCGCTAGTACGCAAAACCACATATTTCCACCCATATCCCACTTTGAGAATAATGATATCCTATACATTACATGATCTGCTAGGTGATAGTTTGAGTCACTGCTATTAGCTTGATATGCCTAAAGCCATCCTTTAGGGCCTAGTTCATGTAATACCTCTCATTACTATGTCTAAGGTTTGCATACCTAGTGTCACTTATATGAATGCTCAGATGCCAAGGATAGTGTTTGGATTTCATGGGTGCGGTTTAAAGCTTCCCTTAGGGTTTAAGGACAAAATTTTCTCCTATGACATTATACAAAAACCTAAGACCGGTACATACTAGCAAAAAATCATAATGGTGTTGATTTTCTTACTTAGAGGTAAATAATAACCTCAATATGTCATGTGTAGTGCTTTGAGTTGTTCTATTTTTCCATGGATGCACAAAATATTTTACTAAGGAATAAGACCTAGGTTTCCTCTCTCAAACATGATAAGGGCCTAAACAACCATATATAGTGCTTAAAAACAACCTCTTACTTACATTAATACCCCCAATATCAGGCCAATGATACCCTTAGGAGGCCTTAAATGTGGTGTTTCAATGTATACTTGTTAACATTATATTCCTAGAGGTTTTCTCTAAGGTCCAAGGCATAGGGTTCCTTCCTTAATCATTTATATGCCCTAAAGAATTATACCTAGTTTTAGCTCCTTCAACTCCCCCCGTTATCCCTATTATAAGGCCATGTATCTTCTCAAAAAGTCATTTGTGTTGGTGTGACAAATCATTATTATCCCTACATGCCTAGAAGTTTAATTTAGGCTAAGGCCTAGGTTTTTTTCTCTTAACTAGGTTCAGGGCCGATAGACCTATCACACGTGATCAAAACCTTATAATGCAGAATCAATATCCACACATAGATGTTAAAAATATTCTTAGGAATATATGTGTGTTGACCATATTTCTCAGTCCTAGATTCCTAAAATATTCATTTAGGGCCCAAGGAAGAGGTTTCCTCCCTTGAACATCTCCAAGGATTTGAGACCCATGCCTTGTGCACAAAGCCTAGTAATGATATTAATATCCATTAGAAAATTTAATTATATCAATAAAAATATAGCTTATCAAATAATGAAATATCAATTCAAATCATTTTTATTAATATTTTATAATAGTAATAAATTTAAAATGGTTGTCTTGAATCATTTGTGAAATTTAAGAATCATGGGTATTTATTTGCTTGAATAATAATATTGAAAATGAATAGTCGACTTGAGCTATTTAGAAATAATTAGTTGTGAACTTGTTGTGTTTGTGGTGCAACACCTCATAAACGAATCATGTGAGCTTATTGGTTTAAATAGTGATAAAAACAAATAAATGAATTTGTGGTTTAAAACCTCATAAATTAATCATGGACATTTATTTGAATGAAAAAAATTGAATTATTTGTCATATTGTTGTGTTTATGGTGCAAATCATCATAATTAAATCATGTTTGTACATGTCCATGTGACAAATATGAGCTTAGCACCACTATATGCTACTTGACAACATGACATTTCTTAATGCTTAGGATTCCTTTAGGCTAAGGCCTATGATTGTTCATTCAACAATGTTGAGGGCCATTGGACCTATCCCTAGTGATTAAAAAATGCGCATACTTAGAGGTTAAGAATACTCTTAGGAATATGTGTGGGGGCCTTTGTGGTGTCTTTCTTGGTCCTAGATTCCTAAAAGATTATTTTAGGGCCTTAGGTAGAGGTTTTCCCCATTCATCATAAGATGGATCTAAGACCCATGTCTTGTGTTAAAAACCTAATAATAATACTAATTTCCATAAAAAAGATTTAAGAAGATAAAATTATCTCAAATGAATAATCAAATTTAAATTCAAATAATTTTATTACTACTTTATAGTAGTAATAAATTAAAAATAGTTATTTTTATTTATTTTTCAATTGTATTTATATGTTTAAATAATATAAAAATTGAATAAATGAATTGAGTTATTTCCCAAATATTGTTTTTGAACTTGTTGTGCTTGTGGTGTAAAGCCTGATAAACGAATCATATGAATTTATTTGCTTAAATATTGTACTTGATTTTTTTTGTTTAAATATTCTAAATATAAATAGTTGAACTTCTTGTAAGTATGGTGCAAAAACTCATAAATTAATCTTTGATCATTTATTTTAATTGATGAAAAAATAAATAAATATTGAATTGAGTTATTTTCAAAATAATTATTTGTGAATTTTTTTACTGTTGAAATCCGTACATGTCCATGTGGAAATAATAGCTTAGCACCACTTTATGGTATTTGCCAATATGGCATTTCTCATAAAGGTAAAACTCAATTTCCAATAATATTAACAAATATAACACCATATTAACACCACAAAATATAAGTGGTGCTAATACCACCACTTTAACACCACAAAATATAAGTGGTGTTAATACCACCATTTTAACACCACATAAATGTAAGTGGTGCCAATACCACTACATTTACACCACAAAATATAAGTGATGCTAACTTGTGATCTTAAAAGATGAATTTGTTTGTTGTGGAAAAGCACAGATGATTTTCCACCCCAAATTCTAAAATATAAACAACTATTGATATAATAAACACCTATAAATATAAATATCTTCCATTAGTGCCCTCTTACTTACACATTGTTTGTTTTTATTTTTTTTCAAATCCAACCCTCGTACATACACATATCTTTTTATTTTTTCGAATCCATAAAGAACATATTTTATATAGCCACGGCACACAATGTCAAATCACAACCAGAACACATGGAAATCTCCAATATTGTTCACACCTATGAATATCTTCCAGAAACCTGTTGGGCGTTAGAGCTTACAAGTTTAGGTTTACAATCCGTTAAGGTTTGTTAAGGAGCGTATGCTTGTAATTTAGAACCTGCAAAGCCACGCGTTTTATAAAAAATTGTCAAGCCGTTCTCCGCATACTTCCTGATACAATATCATTGGCACGTTAACGTGACAATTCTTCATCGGATCCCACACTCCATATAATGTGGAACTCCTTTCCCCCTTTGACAAAATGTGGAAAACTGTGGAGCCATATGTAAACGAACGGTGCGGTGTGAAAATAAAAGAGAATTATAGAAGAAAGATTCATTGAAGCAAAAGAGTCAAAAGCTTTCATTGAAGAAAGCAAAGGCTACAGAGAACATAGGTCTTCATTATTGGACTGTTGCGTACTAATTTCAGCGCAACTACGGTGGTGGGATCGGAGAAAGCAAAAGATCGATTGGATGGTAGCCATATACTCAGTAAAAGCCCGCCTTTTCATCCGATTCTAACGCAGTCGATAGGATGGAAAATGGTCCTGCTCCCGTAGGATCGAAAAAGAAAAAATAAAGACTATACTCATTGCAATTTGCCAAGATTCCTTTGATTGTACACTGCCCCTTAGAAAAGAACTCGGTTTCTCCGTGTGAACACATGTTGGTGAGATGCTCCACGGATGGAATCTCAGCTGTCGCTTGCCGCCAAATAAACACGGCGGGAATCTGAGTTGTCTCTTGCCGCCAAAATGTAGTCCTTTAATCTCCAATATTGTGTTAGATATATTGGCACACACGGCCTGAAAAATAGCAGGCTTCTCACTAAAACCTACTCCTTTCACACATACGCTTCTAAACGAGATATGCTCGACAATGTGTTAGATATCCAGGTTATGGCTGTACAATCTCTTATCAAACACCATTTTTTAATCTTTACAGACTTTAACATTATATTCTATATTATTATTATTTTTAATTCTCTTAAATAAATAATGTCTCTAAACAAAAACATTCAATTATTTTTATAATATCTATGATTTTATAATCTCTCATAATGAAATATCAAAGCAGCAGAATATTATGTTTGAGTATATTTATAGAAAGCATAATTAGCTAGCAGATAAAAAAGTAGGCTCTGTCAGATCAGGAAGGTATTTTTGCATGGGAGGAATGGTGTGATAGCTGCATGCTGGATAGTGATTCTATTTACCTTTTTGATTAAGGTCTCAAGGGATTTTGAGTCTGTTGGATATTCACATCTAATTGTGTGTTTGTTGTAATATGTACAATTTTGGAGGTCTGAACCTTTTGAGGTTTTCTAAGACTTTCTTTGCTTATCAGATTGGGTCTTGATGAATTATATGTATATCTAACCAACTTGAAAGTTATGTAATTGATTCTGGCTCTGAAACATGAACTTCTTTGTACTATTTGATTCAATCGAATATCAATAGTAATTTTTTTTTGCTGGAAAAAAAATAATCTCTCAAAATTTATGCAAATACATACTAGATTAGGATATTTATAAAGAAACGTTGTATTATCTCTCAAATTATGCAATTTAGCATATTTACAAGGAAACAATGTAATACAAAGTATATTTTGAATTTTTTTGATTGAATATTTAATTATCTTTTATTTTATGCTTTAATGTACGTTGTTAATATGATAATCAGTTTATATATATATATAATGTTTATTAAAAATAATAATAATATATATATATAACAAATTACATATAACCAATTCAAATTTATTGAGCATTCCCAACCCTACATAAAATAGTAATTATTAATATATATAGTTAATTTGATAAAAAAATATTATTCTCTAAACTCACCATCATTGTTTAAGCCATATTAGCATAGTTTTTGATATTTAACCAATTCAAATTTAGTTTCAATTGGGCATTCCCAACCCTACTTAAAATAATAATTATCAATATATATATAGTTAGTTATTTTGATAAAAAAAATTATCATGCTCTAAACTCACCATCATTGTTTAAAAGCCATATTAGCATAGCTTTGGGTATTTAGCTCGTAAAGTGTTTTATAACGTCCCCGTCTTCTTGTAATTTGTTAGGTAAGAGGAAAAAGTTTTTGACAACTTTTTGTAATCGTTAACATGTCAAATAGAAGATCGTTATTAAGATTGCATTAAGTTTAAAAACATATATTTATTGGATTTTATTTATCGTTATTAAGATTACATTAAGTTTTAAAATATATATTTATTGGATTTTATTTAGTGAAAGCGTGGGTATAATTTAAATGATTATTATATTAAGAGGTGTTATAAAATTAGTATGAAAAAGATGTTATCATCTAAAATGAGTAATACTTATGTTAACTATAACCAAAAAAATGAACAACAAACATTCAATATGTATATTTTTAAATGACTAAAACCTTTTCTATTTCAATTAAATGGTGAGTGCATCATGCTCTTACTTAACCAAGTTACACGATACGAAAACTTTTAAATAAAATTAATTATTTCCAACGTTATTCAATGGCCTTGATGCCATCTGAATTTTATTGTTTTTTATCAATAAAAGTCTAAGAGACTTAAACCACTTGAGAGTTATCTTATTAGACAAAGATATTACAATGTTATGTATTTATGCATTTGTGTTGTATATGATTTAAAAAAATGAGTGGGCTGTTTCAAATTATCATTTTTATATTATTTTGAAAAGAATTAAATAATAATAATAAATCATTGTTTGATAAGTATTTTTTTTAAATAGATTTAAATAATCATTATAATTAATAAAATTGAAAGTTCAAATAAATTCAAAAGTTAAAGAGTTGTATAATAGAGAAAACTAAGTAATGAATTTATCATTGAGAGCAATCAATCACTCCATCTCATCATAAGGTAGTAAGTATCAATCTCTATATATCTATTTGATAAGAATTTATCAAACTCTAAATTTATGTTATATAAAATTGATTCCCTGTGTACAAGGGACCAGAGGGAAGGCCATATTTGGAACGAGAATGAATGTCTGTGTATACGGGACTGGAAAGCCAATACCAAGCAATACAAGGATGTACAATAGCTCTCTATCATGCACGAGGTAAGTAAAAAACCACCAATAAGAATACACAAGATGACAAAAGGACAACGACAAACTTGTATGTGGAAAACTTGGAGAATGTACCAACTGATCCCTTCATGTTAATATAAATCCAAATCCACCATTGCCATAATTTGAGAGTATTTAATGGATTTAATATAAATGGAAAACTTAGAAGTAAAAGAGATAAATTATGGTTTTAATCAATAAATAAACTAAACCTTCTCTCATGATATGATTAATTTGATTGCAGTAATTTGTGTATTGATTTCAGAGTTGATATGTTCATGATTAACTTGATTGTAGTCATAGTCATGTGTGCATTGATTTGATTTTAGAGTGGATTAGTTATTTGTTTCTTGATTTCATAGCTGGTATTCTAATAACTTACTTGATTACAAGCATTTGTGCATTGATTTTAGTGTTGACATTCTTATGAAATCAATGCATTTTAATTTATTGAACTAAGTTACACTTGAAAAAATAATCTACAACTAGATGCATAAATTTAGGGTTTTGATAATGTAAGTGGGAATAATTTTACTACGATTTTTTAATTTCCATTTTTGTAAAAGCAATAATTTCACTTTATGTTTTTTGGTACATTGCTCTCATATGATGTATCGATTTCAATGTTATCATATTCAATACAATTGGCCATGATGCTTGATTGTAGTGTTTTGTTAACCAACAACAATAACAAAGAATGTGAGATTTTGAACGGCAAAGAGCACGTTGACAACAAAAACAAAATTCCATCAATAAAATCTCATTAATAGATGGAGAACTTAAGGAAATTGACAATCATATGAAAAAAAAAGTATAGATGATCTCTATGTTTGAGCTTGAGAGGTAACTCTTAGAGAGAAAAATGACACAAGAAATGTTGAAATAGTCCCAAATAAAGAAATTCGAATGATACTCACTAAATTTCAAATTATAAGATCCATCTAAAAAATATACATATACAAAATGAATATTATCTATAGTTTTGATTTACAAATAATTAATTATAGATTCATAATTAAAATGGATCCAATGGTTTGCATTAATACTGAATAAGTTTCGTATGGTCTTATTAATCTCAAACATATACATATATAAAATGATCATCCTCTATATTTTTCACATGACTTTCCACTACTGAAACTAGTCTAGATCCATCTTAATCTTGGATCTATTAAGTGTTAAGAGAGATCAAATTCCTCGAGGTACAAACCTCTCCTCAAATTTTTTCATTCTAAAAGAGGTCTCCACTTCAAAATATTTGATCCCTCCGAATGCTTAAGATAGATATTCTAAACTGGTTATAATCTTAAGCATGGACTTGTTATATCGGATGATGGTTACGAGAGGTTAACCCATGGGAAGAAATCAAGACCTGACTGTGCATCGCAAATAAAAAATGCTTTGCAGCTTTCCTTCTTACATAACGAATCATGCATACGTTTAAATTTCTATACATGAGTATTGCACAATGGTAAGATACAACTTCATTGTTTAAATGCCCTCGCTTTTCAATTCTACGAGTGGCACTAGAACCTTTAATTCTTCCAATCATGTTCAACACTATATACATGGTATTTATTGCAGGTTTGTTAATGATCTCCACGGTCTAATTTTCATACATTAGTAAGGAAAGAAAACTTAGTAAGAAAATAAAACTTAGGTTAGAGACCATATTCATACTATTTACCATTTTGAATGGTTCATGTATGTCTTTTTTTTTTTTAAGGGTTCATGTTGCATCATATCATGGTGGCCATACATGTTATATCATAGTATTTGCATATGTTTATGCACTAGGAAAGGGAACCCTCAATGCTAGTTGGTAAATAACCAAACTATTGGGAGGATGGTTGAAATGTGCATGAATGGCCTCTCACCATGTCTAGAGAATTGACCTTCCATGATGAGAGGACACAATGTCTCCGAAGTAACTAATAGTGAGTTGCTCCACTATGTATTACTATATTTATAGGATGGATTTACATTTTAAATTATTTGAAAGGTAAAAAAATAGGATGGATTCAAATTTAAAATTATTTGAAAGCAGAAGAACAAATTGAAGATGTATAGTATTTTAATCATTGTAACATATTAATTGGTGAGTTAGATAAAGAATACAATTAAATAGAAAAGAAATTGAAGAGGGATAGGATTCTAATCATGGTAACATATTATTTAGTGAGTTAGATAAAGAATACACGACATTGTTAGATAGAAAAGAAAATAATGGTGGATTCGTAGCAACAATTACCCTTCAAAATAATTATTAAGATGATCTCATATATAAACTCTTTGATAAAACATTTTATTTTATGGAATCGAAATGAGAGTTATTTCAACATAGACATGTTTAGGTTAAAACTATTTCTATTCTTTTTTAACATCTTAAGGGCTTAAAAAAAGAGAATCAATTTAAAGAATCAAGGGAATGTATGCATAATATTTTCATTTCTTACAAAAATTTACTTAAGTATTAATGTAAATTCTTAATTTTTGACAAATATTATATTCGCATGTTATTCTTCATTGTGGTTGTGACTTGTTACAAGTTGGTCTTTTCTTTTTTAACTATTAATGTAAATTCTTAATTTTTGACAAATATTACATTCGCATGTTACTCTTCATTGTGGTTGTGACTTGTTACAAGTTGGTCTTTTTCTTTTTTAACTATTAATGTAAATTCTTAAATTTTGACAAATATTACATTCGCATGTTACTCTTCATTGTAGTTGTGACTTGTTACCAGTTGGTCTTTTCTTTTTTAACTACTCACTCACCAAGCAAAGGATCACAGGATCCCATATGCATAAGTTTAGAGTCACCTTGCATATAGGATTAATGTTACAGTGGCATCAATCATGTAATAGGTCAATGTTACTCTTCCCTATAATTGTTACTTGTTACGAGTTGGGTTTTTATTTTGTAACAACTCATTCAACCACTCACACGGTCTCACTCACACGGTCTCATATGTATAAGTTTCCCACACACCCTATCAATAGGGTCACTTTCCATGGGATTTAAACACATACAGAACCGTTCATTGGGTAACTCACTAATATTACTAACATTATCTCTTGATCACATATTTTCTATCTTTTAAATTTTATTTAAATTATATATTAATTCAAAATATATATATATAATAACCTTTTTTTCTTTAAGATAACTTTTTTTTCTTGTATTAATAACTTTTAATTTAAACATAAATTTATTTGTCATTTTCAACGTCATGATTTAATATATTCTATTATAATTTGAAGCAATCGTGTTATTATGAACCAAATGATTATCATCTACCAATTTAGATCATGTTAAATATTTCTTCAAAAATAAAAAGCATCCGAATAAAAAGGAAAGAATAGAAAATACTAACCATGTTTGTTAAAGTGATTCATTATTATAAAATATATCAGCGTAGATCCATCTCAAACCCGGATTTATCAAGCACCGAGAGGGATCCAATTCCTTGAGGTGTAATTTTTTTTGTTTTATATTAATTTTTTTACACATTAAGAAAAAAATTACCCCTAAAGAAATTGGATCCCTCTTTTTTAATTATTTTTATTTTTATTTTTGATAAGTTATTAGCGAACATGAAATTTTTAATTACTTTTGATTTTTTATAAGTTATGAGCCGACATGGAAACGTAACGTGACAAAGGTGACAAATGTGACAAATGTGACAAACATTACAACATCTCCCCCATACTGGGTTGTAACGTAACGTGACAAATGTGACAAATGTTACAACATCTCCCCCATACTGGGTTGTAACGTAACGTGACAAACGTGACAAATGTGACATGTGACATGTAACATTTGTTACAGGATCTCCCCCATACTATTACTTTTTACATTTTATTACTTTTGAAAACGTTACATGTGACATCCGTTATAGGATCTCCCCCATACTGAGTTGTAAGCACCTCGTTTACACTCTGTGCAATGAAACAACCTTAACAAAACAAAAAAAATGCTAATCACATTACAATGTTATAACGATTCATGCTAAAGCATATCAAACAACATAACAAAAACATAGTTGCCACACAACTTGAATATTGGTATGTATTCTTGATAATATATCAAGAAGTGTGGATATAAGACATACCTAGTCTACAAACATCTCATGCACAAATTAAAATTGTATTTTTATTTAACATTTAACATGGATAATAAAGGGTTGTAGTTGTTTTTCTTTTAAAGTATGTGTAAATCATAAATTAATTAATAATATTATATTATTTAATAATAAGGTTAATATATAATTGATATATCAAATATATCATTAATCAATAGGGTTGTGTTGAATTTTTTATGTGGAAAAAACAAATATATATTAATATTTAAAAAAAACATAATTATATTTATACTTATATAATCAATAATAAAATTATAATTTTATAATTAAAAATGTTAATATTAATAATTTAATATATATAAAGTTATATAATAAGATTTTATTATGGTTTATTATTGTTGATTGTTATTAATTATGGTTAATTATGGTTGACCATATTTAACTATGGTATAACATAATTGATTATGGTTAATTATGGTTGAGCATGATTTGAGTATTGCTAAACACATGCTTGAGTATAGTTTTTTTTTGTTGGCAAAGTGGTGGAACCTCCTTGACTAGCAAGTTTGCCTTTGGCTAAGTTACTACGAACCAGGGGCATCTAAGCCATCAAAATCACTTGGGGATCACACTCGGCCTGGACCGCACCAACCCTTAACATGGTTGTATTTTTTGGTATCCACGGGATTAGAACCGACGACCTTTCCACTTAGGGGGCGTCTTAACCATACCCCGCTACCAACTGTTCTACATCTCACGGATACATGGTTGAGTATAGTTGATCATGCTTGACCGTGTTAATAATGGTTGATGATGGTTGACCCTATGAAACTATGTTTGGAAATGTTTGGCCATTTTTTACTATCCTTCACTATAGTTTGATATATTTAACGAAAATCTAATATAATGAATCATGGTCTAGCAAAGTCCACCATAACTAACATGGTCAACCATGATCAACCATAGTCAACCTTGGTCCACCATAGGTAGCCATGGAAGCATATCAGAAATTATCAACCATAATCAAACATGAACAAACATGGTGTAGCATGGCCAAACCATATTTAGTTGATCAATGTTAACCATATCCAAACATGGTTAACAATAGTCAAACATGGTTACACATAATTAACCATAGTTAACCATGTACAAACACAAACAACCATAAAAAAAATGGTGAAATATAGGAAAACATGATCAATTATTCTCAACCATAGACAACCATATTCAATAGTATCAACCATGGTAAATCATACTCAATCATGGTCAAACAAGGTCAATCATAGTTAACCAAGTGTTAAGTATAGGACCAATCAATGTTGACCATGGTTAACCATAGGAAAACATAATCAAATAGAGTTACCTATGGACAACCAAATCAATTATAGTCAAACGTATTAAAGAAAAGTCATCCAAAATCAAACGTGGTCAACCATGGTCATTAAGAGTCAAACATAGGCAATGATGATTAGTCAAATTTATCATAGTTGGTGATGGTTAACTTAGTTCAATCATAGTCGAACATAATCCACCATGTCCAACCAAAGTCCACCATGATTAGACATGGATATTTATAGTCAACTATATTCAAACATGGTTGGCTGTGGTCGAAAATATTCCTCAATGGAAACCTTGGTCCACCATTGTCAACCATCGTTAACCATTATCACCCACGGTTAAACATGGTTAACCATAACCAATCATTGTCAACAATAGTCAAACATAGACAACCATGGTCAAATATAGCTATCTACTCCGAACAATAGTCAAACATGGTTTAACTTTGATTGCAGAAGCCTTAGAAATGAAATATTAACTTTCAAGGTCAGAAATTCTCCATGTTTCTCTCTCTCTTTCTCTCTCCTAATGATGCCCCACACTAGATTGGTCCAAAACATCAATTTGAAAAACTATTGCGATGGATCCAGAAGAAACTCTTTATCATAGTCAAACATGATTAGTCATTATGGACCATGGTCATGGAGATTCTACCATAGTCAAACATAGTCAAGAATTTTAAACCATAGTCAACGATGGTCAACCATAATCAATCATGGTTGACAAATTAAACCAAAGTCAAACATATTCAAACAAAGTGACTCCAAAATCAAACATATTCAAACATAATAAAATATGATCAAACATAAACAACCTTAGAATCAAATATTATATATATTTTTATCTAGAATTATGGATATTAATATTTTTATTCACAAATCCATGGTGGCCACACTAACATTATTAAAGTGGCTATATTTGTGAATAAACTCCATTTTTCACTAATGACACATATAAGCATATTTACTATTAATGTACCTATACTTCAAGTTAATTTTGTAGTATGTCAACCTAAGATTGAAAAAATGTCGAACCAACATTCTAAATTATGGTGGTTTTTTTATACGTGATTAGCCTTCCTACTAGTAACATTGGCCTCAAGGATTACATTAGGCACCCAGCCGTGGGCTCAATTCATGCTGTAGGGCGGGCGCACGAAGATGCTCCCAAAATTCGTTGCAATAGGGCCGCGCTAGCAGAGAAAAAAAATAGTGCGACCGCACCTAAGGAGACGGGCACGTGCCTCTAGGTTCAGTATCGAACCGAGACACGTGTGCATTGATGGTGCGTGCGTGTTGCTGATGCATATGCGCAAAGGGGACGCACACGCGCCCCTGTTAAAAATATAAAAAAAAACAGTGGACAATTTCCACATTTTTCATTTGGCCAGCCGAGCGCGTCCTCTTCCTCCGCGTATGCGTCCATTCAACTACCAACGGAGGCCGAATCCACTCCAAACCCACCCAACAACACCCACAAACTTGTCACCACTTAGATTAATAGGTAAATATCATATTTTTTTTCAATTTTATTCATTATTTGTGTCAATTCTTGTATTTTTTTTGTTTATGTAATTGTAAATAATTTCCAAATTTTGAAAACAATGAACCAATTTTCATCTGCAAATTGAAACTGAGACAATGAGTGAACAAGATGTTAACCCTGAGTCCGGTGGAACACAAGAAAACCTCAACCTTGGACCCAATTCCGAACAAAACCAAAACCCACAACCTAATTTTGAACAAGATGACCTTAACCACTATGTAAATGAAATGCGAGTGCACACTCATGAACTTAAAAAGTCGAGTGAACCATCTCGATTGTCTCTTGCCACGTCAATTGAGAATTCAATCGAATCCCTCATACATGCACACCAGCAATTGACAGACATGACTCAATTTAGAGCTAGGATGCGAGAGTACTACTCCACGGGCATCTCCAAGGAAGCAATAAAATATTTGAACATTACAAAAGCCCAATTATATAGTATGTTCACCAAGCTGAAAACAGTACGACCACCGAACATTACAAAGCCACGCGTCCGCATGGATTGGTGTCATTACCAACCGTGGAGGGACAATTGGATGCAGAGGTGGTTCATGGTGTATGATAAACATCCCTGCAATAATAGGGAGGTTCCACAGTACTTCCTTCGCTAGTTGTGGGTTGAGTTTTGCCTCGGTTTACATGTCAACTATTTTGACATAACTGAGTTCCAGGGTGTTGGGCGTGGCTCTGCCCAAGATCGACCTACTGCCAGGAGGAACCCACTGAGAGGGCCACCAGCTCCAAGGGGCGACCCCAACCCCTCTCCCCAACCACCTTAGTTGCCCCATAAGCTTGATCAGATCGAGGTGGCAATGAGGAATGTTGCACGTGGTCTCCTCAGACACACCTCCTTTGTAGTAGTGACTATAGTGGAGAGGTCAGGTGACCTTGATAGAGATCCAAGTGCAGGGCCTTCACGATAGGGCCAGGATAGACCCATGACCGATGGTAGCCATGATGGGCATTCCAGTTTGACGGTGACAATGCCACATCTTTGTCCCCATTGCGGGCAGACTTGCCCTGGCCTGATCGAGGGTTGGTATATGGCTCAGGTCAGCAATTCTTTTAATGTGTTTTCAATCATCACTTTATAACTTGGAAAGTATTTTTAAAGTATTTTTAAAGTATTTTTGTTTGACTTAAACTATTATTTCAATGTACAGTTATTCAGAGTTGACACACCAACTTGGGAGAACGTAGGATCTCCCAACCTGGATGCAGTAATGGGAGCTGTAACTGAAATTGCGGCATCCCACACAGAGGTATTTTTAGTAGCTGGCACAATACTGTTATTACTTATGTCATTTATATTACTCAAGTATTTATATTTATGGCATACACTTTGATATTTCGTACAATGTTTTTGAATATCTTGATTTCCTAAATAATGACTTGTTTAACATGTCGATAACATGCATGCATTTTGGTGTCCACAGGTGTTCCCTGACTATGGTGATCAACCACCCCCGCCATGGATTGGCAGATCACCACATACACAGGTACAATGTGTAGTTATAAGCACACTTTTAATATGAATTGTTGTGACTTACTATGGTTTAATTTATTGTTTGTTTACTAAATTGTCATAATACAAATGTATATGTAGGTGCCACCAACAGCTGCGGCTCCCCATTTTAGTCCTATGTATCCACCCTCTCCCATGAGTTTCCCCCCTGGCTTCCATCTAGACTCCTCCCTACGCCCACCCCCTCCCTTCCATCCAGCATCCCCTCTCCAGCCATACTCCCGCTTCAATCCATCCCCCCCCACTCAACCATTCCCCCGCATCCATACATCCTCCCCAATTTATCCACGGCCCCTTGTCTATCCATCCTCCCCCTTTCATCCATGCCCCCCCTTCCTTCCAGCTTCCCCTCTTCGTCCACAATGTCCCTTCCATCCATCCTCCTCCCTCTATGCAAGACTTCCCTCCCATGCACCATTCCTCAACATCCCCCTTAGCCCTTTTGGTTCGATACCCTCTATCGTACAACCAGCAGGGGTTCATCGTCCACGACATCCTCCTCCACCCCATAACACCATTTCTTCTCCCACCATATCATCCCCACTTCCCACCACTATTGTGGCATCTACCCTTCTAGTATCCTCATTTGTATCTCTAGTGGTTGCACCTGTAGTGGCTGCCACTACATCTGCACCCCTCCCCATCACATAATCGGAGGTGGTTGTCTAGCCATCTGCGCCACCTGCTAGCCCAGAAGCCTAGCCATGTCCATCGTCGGAGGTGTACACGGTGAGAATCAAACTAATCTATGAAAATATTTTGATGCATTAACACAAATTAATTTAAGCAATTATTACTTTTCAATGAAATGATTGTTGTAAATGTTGTAGGCTGGAATTGCAGAGAGGCTCTGCAGATCCAGGACAACTGTCCAATGTTTCTCAGTCACATCAAAGGTGATTTATTTAAGATTGGAATTCTAAATTTGTTTTATAAATGTGGTAAATGTTGCAAATGCTTGAAAATGACGGTATCTTATATCATTTGTTCCAGAGCCCGGAGAGACGGTCTACTCCTAGACGGACCAAGACCCGAGGTACCAGTAGCTCGAAGAGTAGGAAGCTCGACTTTGGAGATGCGCCTAGGAGTGACGGGGGTGGTCACAATGCTTGACACACCATGTGTTATGTACATTAGCCACGATGTGGCACCTTTTTGCACCAGTTTTGATGTACTTTGTATCAACGGCATGAGTTGCCATGTATTTTGGATCTACAGCATGAGTTGTCACATTTTGTTTAGGGCACTAGTTTCCACTGTACATGTATTGGGAACCATGTTCGACTATCTGCCAGAAATTGTATATGTTTGGATGAGTTTTGCAGCCTTGATGTACATGGACTTGCAGTTATGTGATTTATATATCGCATTGTCTAATATCATTGTCTCATGTTGTGTGTATCAGGATGTGATGTTGTCTAAATTTTGGTTTTACCTAGATCTTAGAAGAGAAGTTGGATATCAGTGTGTGTGTGTGTGTGTATTGGATATCTATGCAATTGAAAATAGTAGAAAATGGACTTGCATGTCCAAAATTCCTCACTAATGAGAAAATGGGACAAAATAGGCATCTTTTTAGATAGGATTGAATCCAATACTTGTAAGCAAAAATAAATCAGACGCTATTGTAAAATACACATAAACGAAACCTAGTGCATAGGCATGTGTGTGAAAACATGACAAATACAATATTTTTTAGTCCATATAAGGAATCAATGTCAATGGATATACTAGAGTGTTGTTATTGACAAACTTATCGTATGTTTTAGTCGAATATATATATTTTTGGTTTTTTTTTAACGTCAAGCAGTCAATATCAAATAAATGATTGTCATATAGGAGAGTGGAAAATATTAATATTTTTGGCATACACGCGCCTGTAAAAATAGTACATTGTTTGCTAATTTAATACATTACAATTATAATTGTGTTATGAAATCATGATCATGTCTTTGATTACTCCTTTGCATCCAAAGCATAAGTGTTGCAGTGCATTAAATGACATGACATTTTTTAGGTACCCCTATATCATGTACATTTGACATTTGTTTTAAAAATCCTTGTTTTAGGCTTAAAATTTCAATGAATGACATTTGACTATGTTCAACTATTTTATTAGAGAACTTGCTTAGATTGTACATGATTCCTTAACTTGTTTTTGATACATTAGTCATCTAGTAATATGTCTATGATTCTTTGAATCCATCAAAAGCATGCTAAACTCGGTTGTGGAAGACCAATTTTTATAGTATTACTTATCCATGCCTGAATTGTCTCTATAAACTATCCTCATTGAGGTGCAATAATGTCGGATGTGTAGCTTTATAATTAAGAAACACTCAACCCTTTTTTCTTTTGCACTTGCAAATGTTCAATAATTGCTAGGAATGATTGAAATGTTTTTCCACAATACATTCAAAAAGATATGCATAGTATATGATTCACTGTAGGGTTGTTGGTGGATTGTTAGTACATGATCGTTCGACTTGTTTTTGATAAATTTAACTACTTGAGAATATGTTTGTGATTGTTTCAACCAATCAAAAGCATGCTAAAATTGTTTGTGGAACCACTTTTATAACTTATCCACACCTGAATAGTCTACATAAACTTACCTTTATTGTGGTGCAATGGTGATGGATGTGTAGTGTATACTCCATGCTTGATTACTGGTTGATTTATGTGATTTTATGCACAATGAAGGCCATTGTTGACAACTTGCAGAGTATCTTGGGATTACTTATAGAATATCTACATGGTTGTTGATGGACAATATTTTGTAGTTTAGAGCATACTTGTTTCTAACCTTCAAAATACATTATTTGACTGCTTTGATATCACAAGTTGATCTTTTCCTTTCTAAAAGAAACCTTGTGAGGAAATTGAAGGGACACTTCCCCATATTCAAGGATTGCATTTTTAGTAAACATATCAACATAAATTTGTGTGCATCACCTAGGGGGATTTGAACTGAGCATGTGTTGGAACATAATTAGTGAAATGGCCATAAAAAATGGCTACAAATCATTGAGTTATCCCCTTGGGATACACAAATTGATTTTAACCCTATCCAAACAATTGAGGATTTAAGTCTAGAATTTTGAGATAGTCACTCTACACTTTCTCGATAGATATTAGCATGAAAGAGATTGGGGGTTAAGATGAATTTTTGCAAGTAAAGTTGATTAAAGGATTGAAATTTTTTTCCAAGTCATTATAGACATTCATAATATAATATGGAAGTTTTATTTCCAACAAATGGATCCCAGGGACTCTCACTTCATACAACACAAACCATTATAGTAGTTTTCCAAACATGGTTCATCAAAGAAATTGCCATCAATAGTTATATACTGCCTCTAAAAACAACTAACCATTTTTTCAGTTTTTCAAGGATGGTAAGGTGTTTTGTGTATTTAGTGAGAACAAAGTTTTTTTCCCAAATTCATCATCATACATCATTTGGATATGGTCATCTCATTTAAACTCTATAGAGCACCAACTTTTTTCTCTATATCATCTACACAATGTTTATACCCACCCTCAACCCCATCAATGGTTATTCTTACCATGTTCCCGTGATGCCACAATTAGTTGATGTTTCTCATGGTTCAATTATGCAACTTTGGGACTGTGACTATGGTTATTACAACTATGATTGTGTGGCATTTGATAAAAAAATTCTCCTCATGATGATTATGATCACTGCATCTAATATCATCATCACCATCTTCATCATCATCACCATCTTCGTCATCATGGTCATCTCTAGGTCCCTCATCACCGTCTCCATCATTGTCACCATCTACATCATCATCATCATCATCATCTTCATCATCATCGCCATCATCATCAACGCCTTCACCATCATCACCATCTTCATCATCATCACCATCTTCATCATCATCACCATCTTCATCATCATTGTCATCTCTAGGTCCCTCATCACTGTCGCCACCATCATCACCATATCCATCATCTTCATCACCATCTCCATCACCATCGCCATCATCATTAACTCCTTCATCATCATCACCATCTTCATCATCATTGTCATCTCTAGGTTCCTCATCACCATTTCCACCATCATCACCATCTCCATCATCTTCATCATCTTCATCATCATCAACATCATCATCATCTTCATCATCATCTTCATCATCACCAACATCTCTATCATCATCATCATCATCCTCATCCTCATCATCATCATCTTCATCACCACCACCATCATCATCAACGCCTTCATCATCATCACCATCTTCATCATCATCACCATCTTTGTCATCATTGTCATCTCTAGGTCCCTCATCACCGTCGCCACCATCATCACCATCTCCATCATCTTCATCACCATCTCCATCACCATCGCCATCATCATCAATGCCTTCATCATCATCACCATCTTCATCATCATTGTCATCTCTAGGTTCCATCATCATTGTCATCTCTAGGTCCCTCATCACCATCACCAACACCATCATCATAAACATCTTCATCATCATCACCATCTTCATCATCATCAGTAACTCTAACTCTAACCCTAATTCAATTTCCTTCTATAACTCTAGCCCTAACCCTCCCCCAAACCTTAGCACTAAACCATCTTCTTCATCACCACCATCGCCATCACCATCGCCATCACCATCATCATCATCATCAGCATCTTCATCATCATCATTAACTCTAACTCTAACCCTAACTCAATTTCCTTCTATAACTCCAGGCCTAATCCTCACCCAAACCCTAGCACTAAACCATCTTCTTCACCATCACCAACACCATCACCATCACCATCACCATTGCCATCACCATGACCATCGATATCACCATCATCATCAACGCCTTCGTCAGTATCACCATCTTCATCATCATCATTAACTCTAACTCTAACCAACAAAATCTGAGTCCGCTCACTGGTTTGGGTTCCGTGGCCACGGAGCAAATGCCCAAAGTGTCCCTGAATGGCCCCGGGGTGCTCGACTAGGATGCCCATAGCACCCGAACCGTGGCTCGGTTCTCAAATCCGTTGACTCCAGTGGGTCCGAGATGTTGGTTTTCAGCTAGGGGACCCCCCAAAGTGTGCCTTAAAGGCATGGAGGCGGTGCCAATGGGCCATCTACGAAGCTAGGGTTTTCCTCAGTGATGGCCATTCCAAATTCCCTAAAGGGGTGCATTTCTCATCCGGAGGCCCCTGGGCGTGCGTGGCCACCGTGGACAGGTCCATTATGGCCACGTGGACCTATGGGAGTTGACAAAATCTGATTCTGCTCACCGATTTGGGTTCTGTGGCCGTGGAGCAAATGCCCAAAGTGTCCCTGAATGGCCCCGGGGTGCCCGACTAGGATGCCCGTAGTACCCGAACCATGGCTCGGTTCGTGAATCCGTTGAATCTGGTGGGTCCAGGACGTTGAGTTTCAGCTAGGTTACCCCCCAAAGCATTCCTTGAAGTCCCGGAAGCAGTGCCAATGGGCCATCTTCGGAGCTACAGTTTTGCTAAGTGATGGCCATTCCAAATTCCCTAAAGGGGTGCATTTCTCGTTCGGAGGCCCCCGAGCGTGTGTGGCCACCGTGGACAGGTCCACTATGGCCACGTGGACTTGTGAGAGCCAACGAAATATGAGTCTGCTTGCTGGTTTGGGTTCCATGGCCGCGGAGCAAATGCTCAAAGTGTCCCTGAATGGCCCCGGGGTGCCCAACTAGGATGCCCGTAGAACCCGATCCGTGGCTTGGTTTGCGAATCTGTTG
Organism: Larix kaempferi; assembly: GCA_027924585.1. Taxonomy (NCBI): domain Eukaryota; kingdom Viridiplantae; phylum Streptophyta; class Pinopsida; order Pinales; family Pinaceae; genus Larix; species Larix kaempferi. Next base: position 3,013,797 of record BSBM01000937.1, read on the forward strand.
ATTTCGGTGGGTCCAAGACATCTATTTTTAGCTAGGGGACCCCAGACAGTGTGCCTCGAAGGTTTGGAAGCGGTGCCAATGGGCCATCCCCGGAGCTAGGGTTTTGTTCAGTGAAGGCCATTTCTCGTCCGGAGGCCCCTGGGCATGCATGGCTACCATGGACAAGTCCACTATGGCCACGTGGACCTGTGCGAGCCCATAGAGTCTAATTCCACTCGCTGGTTTCGGTTCCGTGGCCGCGGAGCAAATGCCCAAAGTGTCCGTGAATGGCCCCGGGGTGCCCGACTAGAATGCCCGTAGCGCCTGAACCATGGCTCGGTTCGTGAATCCGTCAACTCCGGTGGGTCCAGGACACCGGGTTTCAACTAGGGGACCCCCCACAGCATGCCTCAAAGACCCAAAAGTGGTGCTAATGGGCCATCCCTGGAGGTAGGGTTTTTCTCAGTGAAGGCCATTCCAAATTCACTCAATGGGGCCATTTCTCATCCGTAGGCCCCCGGGCATGCATGGCCACCATGGGTAGGTCCACTATCGCCACCTGGACCTGTGGGAGCTGACAAAATCCAAGTCCGCTTGCCGGTTTGGGTTCCGTGCCCGCGGAGCAAATGCCCAAAGTGTCCCTGAATGGCCCCGGGGTGCCCGACTAGAATGCCCGTAGTGCTCGAATCGTGGCTTGGTTCGTGAATCCGTAGACTCTAGTGGGTCTAGGATGTCGGGTTCTAGCCAGGGGACCCCCCACAGCATCCCCCGAAGACCCGGAAGCGGTGCCAACAAGCCATATCCGAAGTTAGAGTTTTGCTCAGTGATGGCCATTCCAAATTTGCTCAAGGGGTGCATTTCTTGTCCGGAGGCCCTCGGGTGTGCATGGCCACCGTGGATAGGTCCACTATGGCCACATGGACCTGTGCAAGCCAATGGAATCCGAGTCCGCTCACCGGTTTGGGTTCCGTGGCCATGGAGCAAATGCTCAAAGTGTCCCTGAATGGCCCCAAGGTGCCCGACTAGGATGCCCGTAGAACCCGAACCGTGGCTCAGTTCGTGAATCCATCGATTCCGGTGGGTCCAGGACATCGATTTTTCACTAGGAGACCCCCCACAGTGTGCCTCGAAGACCCAAAAGTGGTGCCAATGGACCATCCTCGGAGCTAGCGTTTTGCTCAGTGAAGGCCATTCCAAATTCGCTCAAGGGGGCCATTTCTCATCCGGAGGCCCTTGGGCTTGCGTGGCCACCGTGGAAAGGTCCACTATGGCCACGTGGACCTGTGGAAGCCGACGAAATCTGAGTCCACTCGCTGGGTTGGGTTCCGTGGCCTCAGGGAAAATCCTCAAGGTGTCCCTGAACGGCCCCGGGGTGCCCAACTAGAATGCCCGTGGTACCCGAACCATGGCTCGGTTCATGAATTTGTTGATTCTGGTGGGTTCGGGATGGCTGGTTTCAGCTAGGGGACCCCCCACAGCGTCCCCCCGAACACGCGAAAGCAGTGCCAACGAGCCATATCCGGAGCTAGGGTTTTGCTCAGTTATGGCCATTCCAAATTTGCTCAAGGGGGCCATTTCTCGTCCGGATTCCCCCGGGCGTTCCTGGCCACTGTGGATAGGTCCACAATGGCCATGTGGACCTGTGGGAGGTGACAGAATCTAAGTCCTCTCGCAGGTTTGGGTTCCGTGGCCCTACGTAAAATCCTCTAGGTGTCCCTGAACGGCCTCGGGGTACCCAACTAGAATGCCCATGGCACCTAAACCATGGCTCGGTTCATGAATCTGTCAACTCCGGTGGGTCCAGGATGGCAGGTTTTAGCTAGGGGACCCCCCACAGCGTCCCCCGAAGACCCAGAAGCGGTGCCAATGAGCCATCTCTAGATCTAGGGTTTTGCTCAGTGATGGCCATTCCAAATTCTCTCAAAGGGTGCATTTCTCATCCGGAGGCCCCCAGGCGTGCATGACAACCGTGGTGCCTGACTAGAATGCCCGTATCACCCGAAGGCCATTCTAGATTCGCTCAAGGGGGGCATTTCTCGTCTGGAGGCAGAAGAAGATCAATTTTCGACAAAACAATGTAGTTAGCATAAGAAGATCAATTTTCGACAAAACAATGTAGTTATTACATGTGGAGGTAGTGGTTTCCTATGGAAAACGAGTGTAGGGTTGAGCAAAGGAAAGATGTTGGGAAATGGGCTATTACATTAGCTTTTCTGATGGGCGGCTATAGGTATCTATGATTTGGTGGTTGTAGGTATATATGCTTTTCTTTCTAGGGAAATCCTATTTCCGTCAGAAGAAAAGCATAGATACCTACAACCGCCATATTTCCTTCTATAAACTGCTTGCCCATCGGAAAAGCTAATGTAATAACCCATTTCCCAACATCTTTCCTCTGCTCAACCCTGCACTCATTTTCCACGGGAAACCGCTACCTCCACATGTAATAACTACATTGTTTTGTCAAAAATTAATCTTCTTCTCCTAACTACATTGTTTTGTCGAAAATTGATCTTCTTCTGCCTCCGGATGAGAAATGGCCTCCTCGAGCGAATATGGAATGGCCCTCACTAAGCAAAACCCTAGCTCCAGGGATGGCCCATTGGCCCTGCTTCCGAGGCTTCAAGGCACACTGTGGGGGGCCCCTAGCTGAAATCCAGTGTCTCGAACCCACCGGAGTCAATGGATTCATGAACCAAGCCATGGTTTAGGTGCCACGGGCATTCAAGTCAGGCACCCTGGGGCCGTTCACGGACACCTAGAGGATTTACCCCAGGGCCACAGAACCCAACTTGGAGAGAGGACTTGGATTTCGTCACCTCCCACAGGTCCATATGGCCATTGTGGACCTATCCACAGTGGCCACGCACGCCCAGGGGCATCCGGATAAGAAATACCCCCCTTGAGCAAATTTGGAATGGCCATCACTAAGCAAAACCCTAGCTCCGGAGATGGCTCGTTGGCATCGCTTCTGGGTCTTCGAGGCACACTATGGGGGGCCCCTAGCTGGATTCCGGTGCCCCAGACCCAACAAAATCGACAGATTCATGAACCGAGCCATGGTTCGTGTGCCACAGGCATTCTAGTCGGGCACCCCGGGGCCATTCAAGGAAACTTTGGGCATTTGCTCCGCGGCCACAGAACCCAAACCGATGAGCGGACTTGGATTCCATTGGCTCCCACAAGTCCACATGGCCATAGTGGATCTGTCCACGGTGGCCACGCACGCCCGGGGGCCTCCGAACGAGAAATGGCCCTCTTGAGTGAATTTGGAATGGCCTTCACTAAGCAAAACCCTAGCTCTGGGGATGGCCCATTGGCACCACTTCTGGGTCTTCAAGACACGCTGTGGGGGGTCACCTAGCTAAAACCCAGCGTCATGGACCCACCGGAGTCGACGAATTTGTGAACCGAGCGACGGTTCGGGCGCTACGGGCATTCTAGTCGGGCACCCTGGGGCCATTCAGGGACACTTTGGGCATTTGCTCCGTGGCCACGGAACCCAAACCGCCAAGCGGACTTGGATTCCATCCACTTCCACAGGTCCACATGGCCATAGTGGGACCTGTCCACGGTGGCCATGCACGCCCAGGGGCCTCCGGATGAGAAATGGCCCCATTGAGCGCATTTGGAATGGCCTTCACTGAGCAAAACCCTAGCTCCGGGGGATGGCCCATTGGCACCGCTTCTGGGTATTCGAGGCATGCTGTGGGGGGTACCCTAGTTGAAACCCGGCATCTTGGACCCACCAGAGTTGACGGATTCACGAACCAAGCCACGGTTCGGGCGCTGCGGGCCTCCTACTTGGGCACCCCGGTGCCATTCTTGTGGTGATAACAAGTTTACTGTCTATTGAGTCTGATACTACATCCAGGAGCCGCTCAACAAACTTTGAGATAGAAAGCTCTGTAATTTTAGGATACTTATTCAACCACTCATACAGTTTCTTACCTTCTCGAGGATCTAATTTATAATTTGCTTTTGGGTAGATTTAGGCATTCTCGAGGATCTAAATTTATAATTTCCTTCTGGGTAGATTCAGGCATGGAATAACATTTGCCGTCACTTCCAAGCTCCCAAGACCATTTCGTTAGCCATAATATGTGCAACTCCTTTGATGAAAGATAAATTATAGTGTGGACGGCAGCATTTGATACACTAGCCAAATCTATGTTGTTGGAAGAACTTAGATATTTGAACAAAGGAGCGTTTTGCAGGTGACTTGAAAATCCCTTCCATTTTTCAGCAATAAAACAAAGAAGTTCAACGTACAGGTTTTCAGGCAAGCTTGTCAACCAATCAGACAACCAAATATAGGGAGATAACCATGCCCAAAACATTCAAGCTATTATAAAACTCTTGTTTATCAAGATAAGGATGGACTATGTGTACATTACGAGAATATAGATGAATGAAGTTGCTTTGATGAACTTCTCCTCTTGCTCTCTCCAGAATGCGTTTAAAAAGCAGGGAGTATTGTCTGAGCTTCTGTTGGTTTACATAAACGTTTATTCCAAAGCTGACATCACATAAAACCACTTAGTCAACTTTCAATTGGGTATGAATGGCATCTCTAACTTGAGTTAGCTATGGATAATGAGGAATATGAAACGGAAGGTACCTATAGACACAAGTTTTCGATGATAGAGGTGAACTACCACTTATCAGAGCACGAAATTTTGAACAAAAGGATAATGGAACACAATGAAGGATTCCCTGGTTCCACTTGTTATTGAAAATGATACTTTCTCTTAACGAAACCAGTAAAAAATCTGCCTGTATTATAAATAGAAATCCTATTACAATTTCCGTCAGAAGAAAAGCATTGATACCTACAGCTACCATATTTCCTTCTGTAAACAGCTTGCCCATCAGAAAACCTAATGTAATAGCCCATTTCCCAACATCTTTCCTCTGCTCAACCCTACACTAGTTTTCCATGGGAAATCGCTGCCTCCACATGTAATAACTACATTGTTTTGTCAAAAATTGATCTTCTTCTACTAACAAATGCAAAATGAAGGATTCGTTGTCATTGCTAAGAGAAGTTCTAAGGTCAGTTTCTTGTAAAACATAGATTGTATAAATCTAGTGGGTGTCCTTGAAGGCCTTTTGGATGTGAGATGGAACGAGCCATAGAATGAAGACCGTGGCTCCAATCAAAAAATGGTCAGCTCCATTGGATTCAATATGTCAGGATAGTGCTAGAGGTGCCCCTCCCCTTCGGTCCCGTGGCCCGGGTGTCACCATGTAGGTCCATCTTGGAAACTAGGGTTTTGCTCAATGAGGGAGTGTGCAATTTTTGCACACGGGGGTCAACTTTGCAAAATCCTCCCCCCTAAACTTTGTGGATAGCATTCCCAGCTAGAACCTCTCTAGACACACTTGCAGGACTCCCCGGAACTAGGTTTTGCTACATGGTTGGAGCTCTATGCCCCGGCAGGTATCCAGCGGGTGTCCCTGAAGGCCTTTTGGATGCAAGACAGAACGAGCCATAGAATGAATACCGTGCCTCTGATTGACAAACCGTCAGCTCCATTGGATTCAGGACATCGAGATAGTGCTAGGGGTGGCCCCCCCCTTTGGTCCCATGGTCCGGTTGTCACGTTGTAGGTCCATCTTGGAAACTAGGGTTTTGCTCAGTGAGGGAGTGTGCAACTTTTGCACACGGGGGTCAACTTTGCGAAATCCTCCCCCGGGAACTTGTGGTTAGCATTCCCAGCCAGAACCTCTCTAGACGCACTTGCAGGACTCCCCAGAACCAGGTTTTGCTACATGGTTGGAGCTCTATGCCCCGACAGGTATCCAGCAGGTGTCCCTGAAGGCCTTTTGGATGCGAGACAGAATGAGCCATAGAATGAAGACCGTGGCTCTGATCGACAAACCGTCAACTCCGTTGGACTTAGGATGTCGGGATAGTGCTAGGGGTTCCCCTCCCCTCTGGTCCTATGGCTTGGGTGTCACCTTGTAGGTCCATCTTGGAAACTAGGGTTTTGCTCAATGAGGGAGTGTGCAATTTTTGCACACGGGGTTCAACTTTGCAAAATTGTCCCGGTGTCACCTTGTTGTTGTTGGTTTCAATATTTTATTTATATACCTATCTATCCTACAAGTATAAAGCATAACATACCCTCCTAGTGAAATTACTACTTCTCAAAACATTAAACATAATTTTGAAACTACTGAGAATCAAGCGCACTGTGGGATTCCCAATTGTTACCAGACCTAGTTCACTAAATGATAAAGGATTGTTTCATTTCTTGGGTTGTTTGTTGTTGCATAGTGACATCCTTGTTGACATCAAGAGTAATACAAAACATAGATGGATGGAAGTGCAGTGGGATAAGGTAACGCAAAGTGATATTTTAAAGGAACTCAAGCAAACAAAACAACCTCTTTGAAAATATGTTGAATATTGCAAGAAAAAAGTTACTCAATATTTAAGGGAAAAGGAAATTCAATAGAAGTCCAAATGATTTATCCAAGTGAGGAAATAAGGTTAAAGGACTAGAGGGATCATTGGCATCATTTTATGAAAGTTCTTACGGCATATTCAGTTATGTTCCTTCACTAATTATTCTAGCTACATCATATTTTAAAGATTAATGGTGTTATATCATAAATGCCATAATTTTCCTTTTTCCCTATACATTTGCAATTAGGTTGAACACAACATAATGGGGAATGTGAAATAGGGAAAGGCTATGTGAAGTGATATTTTCAAGGAACCTAGGAGATGTGAATAAATAATTTGAAAATGTGTAAAATGATACAAGTCCAAAAGTGCACAATGTTTATGAAAAAGAGAGGGTAAAAATAATAAGACTAAAAGGGAAAAAAGATGGGAACTATTGGGAGTTAGTCATTGTAGATAGAACCAAAATCTTGAGCAAAAAAATCATTGTACTACCAAAACAAAATCGTAGGTTGACTTGGCAATGTTGGAATTTATTGAATATACTTTTTCCTATAAAAATGGAGGGTAAATTCATGGATGAAATTTCATCAAATTTCATCATTGTACTACCATCAAATTTGCTCAAGGAGATGATGAAGTAGCTCAAGACAATATGGAAGTTGTTGCATCACATGAACCACATACATATTCACATAAATCATAACTCATGTACATCAAATAAACGATATAAGATAACGATATCAAATTCCTATCTAACATGAATAACATTGATCATGCATGAATAAACAATGACATGGTTATAAATCATAACTTAATCATAACTCAAACATCAAATAAACGATATAAGATAGCGATATCAAATAAACTATCTAACATCAATAACTTTGGACATGCATGAAAAAACAATCACATCATTACTATACTATGTACCTCAATCAATTAGGCCTTCTGGATCCTCTTGGTTTTTTATTGTCTCAAACAACCTCTCGTGCTCTGCATGAGGTAGTAAGTAGCGTACCTTGTTTGATGACTTTGTTGACATTGTCTATAGTTGGATGTTTGTACCAATGATCAAGTGCGTAAAGTGATACACCCGCAACCCTGGTCTATAATCCATGTATGTGTAGCCATTGCTCTTTGGTCCCTTTCCATCCATTGTAAGATATTCCCCTTGAACAACCATCGAGCTAGTGGGAAAGGTAATGCCTTCACTATCCGTTAATGATGCGAGGAGGGTTTGCTTCCCATGGATGCATCGTGCCAACCAATAATTCGTCCCAATTGCATTGTCTATTGAGGCGACAACTACGTAGATGTGTCCTGCAAAGATGCATTTTACGGTCATATTCCAACAAGTAGTGGTTTGATAACTTGGGTAATTACATATAAACAAGGAGGGAACCGGGATATGCATGCAGAAATGTTTACCTGGCTGTACTAGATCAAATATATGATCATATTCATTTGAAATAGAGGACTGGCCTTCCTCTAACTGGATTGTTTCAACAACTGCACGTGGGTCCACTGCAAGTGATACATGATCCCATTCATCAACCCAATCCATTGATTCGCATTCATCCCATTCACAACTGCTGCAAGGCCCACAAAAGCAAGCAAGTTTTCGCGTCCATATTTCAAATAAGGGGTTGTTTGAGCTTTGAACCGAATGAAATCCATGAGTTCCTTGCACAGTACTGCAACTATAAGAACGTGATCAGTCTATATCAACTATGTGCCAGAAATTTCTGACAACATGTCCTCTACCCGTTGGTATGTGTTGCTCCGTGGTTCAATATGACATTTTTGCAGAGCACCATTGAACTATGGTTTCTGCATCCCGAATATGAGCGTTTCTCGTGCACCTCATCTCTTCCCTTCGTAGGGTAGTTTTGAGACATACCCCAGCACATTCGTGCTCTCCCTTTCCATGACCGGTCTCAAAATAGTTCCACACATGCAGCACATCACAAGTCTTGTGCAAAATACTCAACCACTGGAATACACGTGCATTTTTGAACTGGCCTGCACAACCATCTAACCATATCCAATGCCGATCCATCTGTATACCTCTCTCCTTCAGTCTCCTTCAGCTGATCATAGAACATTTTGAAGCATTGTTGCATGTAATGCAGGTCATGGCACCTGTCATCACTGATGTAGAAGTTGGTCTCTTTCAATATTATCCTCCTATCGTTGTTTCTCTATGGCACGTGCCTATACGTGATATGGACCATTATGCTAACTTGGTCTAAATGGTAGTATTGACTTTGAATCTCATTTTGTGGCTGCAGGGTTTAGTTTTCAGCAAAGTCCACAATTGACAATATTGTGCCATTGGGGAACGTGTCCCTGCACTGTCTATACTGTTCATCCTTCCATCGTGCTACATGGACATGCTATACATACTGCTCGGTCTTTTGGTAGAATTCCTTCATGAAATTGCAAATTTGTACCTGGTGCCACAAAACCCAGGGCATTAATACAACGTGACATTTTCAATGTGAATATATATGTACAAATTCAACATGTACAGTATGAAAGTATGCAAACTTAGATTACCTGTGACTTCACCAATGAAATTTTTTTGCTTTCCTTCGAACTATCTACTTCATATTTTATGTACTGGAAGTTCTGCATTTCTATTGACATCCTCCCAAATGCGTGCTCCGAGGTTGCGTGGTTGCAGGGGCTCAATAATGCAAATCCACTGCAACTGGAACACATCCCATATAAACATGATCTTTTATAATATTTTTGTCCTTCAGGTCTTGGACACATTATGCTATGTGTAAATTCTCTGGATGCATTCGGTGGTTGTAACGATGGGCAATCCTGCACAATGTTAGTATGCAAATCACAAAATATATGTCTATATGTATCATAAAAGGACTCAAATTCTACATGGTATATACAACAACATGTATTGCGATCATTGCAAATTTTAACATACAAGGGTTTGCATTTTTCAAAGGACCTTTGGCCCAAGTTCAATTATGTGTGCTCATTCTTGAACCTCTCGTAGAGTTCTGTTTGTGTTGTTTCAAGGAAGTGCTTGACATGGGATTCACCCCCCCTAACACCTTTTCTCAACTTTAAAACATCTCTTTGATTTGATGACGGTCTAGTGTTATCAAGCCAAACTTCTGCACTAGTTCTTTAACAGCATCATGAGCTTGATGTCCGAATGAGGTAACCTACCAACAAAGGCCCAACAATCTTTTTGTTCTGGGGTCTCAAGTTTTTCTCTAATGGCAGAATACTTTTGAAGAGTCTTTCTATCTACTTTAAATATTTTACATGTGTGTGATAGTAGGTGACGTTTCCTTGTGGATTTGTCTACAATCAATTCCGACAGTACATGACAGGCCGCATTAAAATCTTGTGTACGAGAAGTTTTTCCAATCAAATTAAATGCAGATTGTAGATTTATAACAACATGATTGTTGATATTTGAACTTCTAACTACCTTTATGCTCAAAATTCTCCTAACATCCGCTAGACAATGTGATTTTAACAAAGCAAGAAACAATTGACATTTTGTTGCATCGGTTTTGGATTCAAAAAATTCTTTTGTTATCTTGCTACAATGGAAATCAATAGTAGGTTTGGGCATCTTACCTTCAAGTCCTGAAAATGAACTTTCATCCACATGAATACGTTTGGGAGTTCTTCGTCGTCCACCTGATAGTCGAGGCAGGGGATTCGGCAAGGAAGTATGAGTCCCGTCAAGGGCTTGTTGTGGCCCTTCATTCACAATGATCCTGCAAGGGAGTGTGTTCTACATGTGTGTGCTCTTCTTGGGGAGATTTCCAATTAAGAGCTTGTTCAACGTCCATCCCTTCATACTAGACATCAGGAAAAATTCGATTGGCTTCAACCACTTCGTCATTGCTTGTTGATGGATCTAAGGCACTAACATTTTGCTTTCTACGGTTTTGCATGTACAACCTAGCTTTTTCTCTTATCTCATGGGCCTTTTTAGGGGGCAGTGGGTTCCTTCTAGACTTTCTTTTATTATTACGTCTGTTTCCCATATTCAATGCATTTAAAAAAAAAGCAAAAATATCACCCCTGCAAGAATGAACAACAAATAAGATATTAAAATTCGATGTGCACATGATTATTAAAGCTCGATGTAGCAATTGATTATGTACAACAACATCTAGTGAGAATGTTTTCATATAATCTTAAAAGCTATTGGGAATGCCCTACATATAATTGCAACGACACCTCTAGGAACTCGGTAGGATGGTATTGGATGGTATTGAATGGTGGTATGGGATGTTAGTAGGAGCAACTTTCCTATGAGAGAAAATAGCCCCAAAAGACTAAGAGTTTTCAATTCTCTAGGTGTTTGTGTGAGTTGTTGTAGTGAAACCATGAGGAATTCAACAAATGTTTGTCTACTACATGGAAGAATGTGATTATGAAATGTTATTGGTGGTGATGCAAGTAATTTTTTTTTATTATCTTCATGAAAGGTTGAAAGCATTGCTTGGTGCATTTTGTAGTTTTTTTTTGGTAAGATGTTTTTATTGTCTATGTTGAAGATTAAGAAAACTAAAATAGATCTATCATACAATTCATGAGGAAAAACCAAAATAGATGCCATTCAAACAAGTGAATGAAGACTAAACTACATTTAACAAGATAAAATTATCACCATACCTCAAGGATTATGATTGCTCATTGCCTCAAATGTCAAATGCCCTTTTGATGTGTCCATTATATGTAAGAAGACTTCATGTGTGTCCAAGTAGCATGAGAATTCAATCCAAGGTGCCAAATAGAGTCCAACTATTGTGTATTCACTCGATTGATCCAAATAGAGCCCAAGAGGTGTGTATTCAATCCAAGGAGCCAAAATAGATCCCAAAATGTTGTGTATTCTATCCAAATGGTCAAGGAAGCACCAAATGGTGTATGAATTCAATCTACCATTTAAATGCTTGTCAGACTATGCGTGAAACCAGCGAAGAGAATGTGAAAATGAGGAAAAAAATTGCAGGAGAAAGAACGCGGGTGATTTTCTAAATTCTATCTTCAACAGGGACACGCACGCGCATCTACCACGTATGCGTCCATTCCGAACGTTGTATTGTTTGGTGGGTAACGTTCAGGGCATTTATTACCCAAGAGATATAAATGTGTCGGGTTATTCCTAGAGCCCCTCCCCATAAAGAGGCCATCCCCCATAAAAATCCTTTAGGACCTCTTCTAACCCATAATCCCTATGTGCATTTAAGTGCTTCTAGGTGTTTAGGGGTTTAGGGGTATATTTACAAATATGTATTTTAATTTCAAAACACAGATGGATGGAGATGATGATGATGATGATGTTGATCATGATGATCATGACGAATATGCAACACATCATCCTCATCATCCTCATCATCTTCATCATCATCTTATTCATCATCATCTTCATCATCATCCACAACATGGTCATCATCACCATCTTCATAGTCATCATCATCATCATCATTGTGAGGACGAGGATGATGATGGTGATGATGACGACGACGGTGGATGATGATGAATATGAGTACGATGATGAAGAAGATGATGATGATGATGACGAATATGATCATCATCAAAATCATCATATTCATCATCATCATCTTCACTAGTCATTATCATCACCATCATCACCATCATCATCATATGATCATGGTCACAATCATCACTATCTTCGTCATCACTGTCTTTAGTCATCTTCATCTTCGTCATCACCATCTTCCTCCTAATCATCATCATCATTGACATATTCGTCATCATCTTCGTATCATCATCATCATCATTGACATCTTCGTATCACCATCATCGACGAAGATGATGAAGATGATGATGAATACGAGTACGATGATGATGATGACTAATTTGGATATGATGATGATGATGATGAATATGATGATGATGATGGTGAAGATGATGAGGAATATGTAGCACATCATCATCATCTTCCTCATCATCAAATTCCTCCTCATCATCATAATATTCATCATTGTGAGGACGCGGATGATGATGAGGATGACGAAGATGATGATGATATGATGATGATGATGATGATGATGATGATGATGATGATGATGGATGATGATGAATACGAGTACAATGATGAATATGATGATGTTGATGACAAATATGATCATCATCATCATCAGCAAAAACATAATATTCGTCGTCATACTCAACTTCATTAGTCATCATCATCACCATCTTCATCATCATCATCATTGTGGGGACGAGGATGATGATGATGATGGCAATGACAATGAAGATGGTGATGATGACTAAAGGAGATGATTATGATATTGATGATGAAGATGATGACGAATATGCAGCACATCATCCTTATCATCATGATCATCTTCATCATCATCTTCATCATCATCAACACCATGATCGTCATCATCAACTCCCTCATCATTGTCATCGTCATCATCATCATTGTGAGGACGTGGATGATGATGAGGATGATGGTGATGATGGTGATGATGACGATGATGGTGGATGATGATGAGCATGAGTACGATGATGAAGATGATGATGATGATGATGACGAATACGATCATCATCAAAATCATCATACTCGTCATCATCATCTTCACTAGTCATCATCATCACCATCGTCATCATATGATCATGGTCACGATCACCACTGTCTTCGTCATCACTGTCTTTAGTCATCTTCATCTTCGTCATCGCCATCTTACCCCTAATCATCATCATCATTGGCATCTTCGTCATCATCTTCGCATCATCATCATCATCATTGACATCTTCATATCATCATCATCATCATCATCATTGACATCTTCGTATCATAATCATCATCATCATTGACATCTTCGTATCATCATCGTCGACAAAGATGATGATGATGATGATGATGATGATGATGGTGGTGGATGATGATGAATATGAGTACGATGATGATGATGGATAATTTCGAGATGATGATGATGATGATGATTAGGATGATGAGGAATATGCAACACATCATCATCATGTTCATCATCATCAACAACATGATCGTCATCATCAACAATATGATCATCATCAAAATCATCATACTCGTCATCATCATCTTCAATAGTCATCATCATCACCATCATTGTCATATGATCATGGTCATGATCATCACTGTCTTCATCATCACTGTCTTTAGTCATCTTCATCTTCGTAATCGCCATCTTCCCCCTAATCATCATCATCATTAACATCTTTGTCATCATCTTCGTATCATCATCATCATCGTCGACATCTTCATATCATCATCATCATCATCATTGACATCCTCATATCATAATCATCATCATCATTCACATCTTCGTATCATCATCGTCGACGATGATGATGATGATGATGATGGTGGATGATGATGAATATGAGTACGATGATTATGATGACTAATTTCGAGATGAGGATGATGAGGATGATGATGATGATGATGACTAATGTCGAGATGATGATGATGATGATGATGATGACTAATGTCGAGATGATGATGATGATGATGATGATGATGATGATGATGATAAAGATGATGAGGAATATGCAGCAAATCATCATCATCTTCATCATCATCAACAACATGATCATCATCATCAACAATATGATCATCATCAAAATCATCTCACTCATCATCATCATCACCATCGTCATCATATGATCATGGTCATGATCATCACTTTCTTCGTCATCACTATCTTTAGTCATCTTCATCTTCGTCATCACCATCTTCCCCCTAATCATCATCATCATTGACATCTTCGTCATCATCTTCGTATCACCATCATCATCATTGACATATTCATATCATCATCATCATCATCATTGACATCTTCGTAACATAATCATCCTCATCATTGACATCTTCGTATCATCATCGTCGACGAAGATGATGATGATGATGATGAATATGAGTATGATGATGATGATGACTAATTTCGAGATGATGATGATGATGATGATGATGATGATGATGATGATGATGATAAAGATGATGAAGAATATGCAGCACATCATCATCATCTTCATCATCATCAACAACATGATCATCATCATCAACAATATGATCATCATCAAAATCATCATACTCGTCATCGTCATCTTCACTAGTCATCATCATCACCATCGTCGTCATATGATCATGGTCACGATCATCACTGTCTTTAGTTATCTTCATCTTCGTCATCATACTCGTCATCGCCATCTTCCTCCTAATCATCATCATCATTGACATCTTCATCATCATCTTCGTATCATCATCATCATCATTGACATCTTTGTATCACCATCATCGACGAAGATGATGATGATGATGATGATGATGATGAGTATGAGTACAATGATGATGATGACTAATTTGGATATGATGATGATGATGACGATGATGATGATGGTGAAGATGATGAGGAATATGTAGCACATCATCATCATCTTCCTCATCATCAACACCATGATCGTCATCATCAACTTCCTCGTCATCATCATCATCATCATCATTGTGAGGACGCGGATGATGATGAGGATGATGAAGATGATGATGATATGATGATGATGATGATGATGATGGATGATGATGGATACGAGTATGATGGTGAAGATGATGATGTTGATGACGAATATGATCATCATCATCAGTAGCAAAAACATCATATTCGTCGTCATACTCATCTTCATTAGTCATCATCATCACCATCTTCATCATCATCATCATTGTGGGGACGAGGATGATGATGATGATGATGATGATGGCAATGACGATGAAGATGGTGATGATGACTAATGGAGATGATGATGATGTTGATGATGACGAATATGTAGCACATCATCCTCATCATCATGATCATCTTCATCATCATCTTCATCATCATCAACACCATGATCATCATCATCAACTTCCTCATCATCATCATTGTGAGGACGCGGATGATGATGAGGATGATGATGATGGTGATGATGATGGTGATGATGATGACAATGGTGGATAATGATGAGTATGAGTACGATGATGATGATGATGAATATGATCATCATCAAAATCATCATATTCGTCATCATCATCTTCACTAGTCATCATCATCACCATCGTCATCATATGATCATGGTCACGATCATCACTATCTTCGTCATCACTGTCTTTAGTCATCTTCATCTTCGTCATCGCCATCTTCCCCCTAATCATCATCATCATTGACATCTTCGTCATCATCTTCATATCATCATCATCATCATTGACATCTTCATATCATCATCATCATCATCATTGACATCTTCGTATCATAATCATAATCATCACTGACATCTTCATATCATCATCGTCGACGAAGATGATGATGATGATGATGGTGAATGATGATGAATATGAGTACAATGATGATGATGACTAATTTCGAGATGATGATGATGACTAATTTTGAGATGGTGATGATGAAGATGATGAGGAATATGCAGCACATGATCATCATTTTCATCATCATCAACAATATGATCATCATCAAAATCATCATACTCGTCATCATCATCTTCACTAGTCATCATCATCACCATCATCATCATATGATCATGGTCACGATCATCACTATCATATGATCATGGTCACGATGTTGATATGACGTTGACGATCAAGATGATGACCTAGATGTTGATGATGATGAGGAAGAAGAGGGTGGTGACGATGATGATGATGGTGTTGATGATGACGATGATGATGATGATGATGATGATGATGATGATGATGAAGATGATGATGATGGTGATGGTGATGACGAAGATGATGATGATGGAGATGAAGATGTTGATGATGATGACGATGGTGATGAAGATGATGATGATGTTGATGAAGAAGATGGTGATGATGAAGAAGATGACGATGATGGAGATGTTGATGAGGAAGGGGGAGATGACAATGATGATGAAGATGTTGATGATGATGGTAATGATGATGATGAAGATGATTATGATCATCATCATAATCATCATCATCATCATCTTCATCGCCATCATGATCATCATCCTCATCTCATCATCATCATCATCATCTTCATCACCATCATGATCATCATCCTCATCACCATCATCACCACCATCATCTTCATCATCATCTTTATCACCATTGTCACCATCATCTCATCATCATCATCATCATCATCATATTCATCATCATTGTCACCATCATCTCATCATCATCATCATCATCATCAACCTCTTCATCATCATTGTCATCTCCCCCTTCCTCATCAACATCTTAATCATCATTTTCATCTCCCCCTTCCTCATCAACATCTCCATCATCGTCATCTTCTTCATCATCACATCTTCATCAACTTTATGTATCCCCGTGACAAAGGAAATTACATGAACGCGTGCGCGTTGTTAACTACGCGTGCGCGCTTTCATGGACACTTGCGCGCCTCTTTGCGCGCACATGTGTATGAATTCAAATTGTTTTTGCCGCCCTTGCAGGCTTGGAATTAGCTTCAGATTGCACCCTTAGGCTCGGTTTGATTTATAGCAGAACACATCAAATGATGCAACTTCCTGTTTTTCACAGCTCGTTCTGCATAAACTCCACGAGTGCACTACAGATGAAATTGCACACACTTGTCGAGCTCTATGTGCAGATTCCAAATATATAATTTTTTAATAGATCTGCTGTTGTTCTCTATTTTTAATTCATTTTAAACTGCACTCATATCAAATTCGTAAAAAACATAGGTCGTTTATTTGGCCTATAACTTTTGATTGGCTTACCTATTTCGAAAACGGAAAAGAACCCACATAAGAGCACGAAAATACCTACAACCTAAAAAAAAATGCATTTTGATTATTTTTAGACCATAATATGGTGGATCGACAATTGACCATGTCGTTTTAGGGCTTCACTAGCTTCGGTAATTTGAAAAAAATATAAAATTTATTTTTAAAATTTTGGAAAAATAGCCCCTCTCAAGATTTTTCTGTTGCCTACGCCTCTACGTATATTTTTTTTCGTAAATTGAAAATTTACATAGCAAACAGGTTGGTCAACAAATACATGTGCATTATGTTTTAGAAAAAAAAATAACATACCAATCTTCGAATAATGACATTTTGGGGTGGTTATACCACTTTTCCATAAATAAAAATTATATATTCTGGAACGTCATCCATTTTTCTACGTTTCATCTTTTTACACCTAATCGGAAAAAGTTTTGTAGGTACCTCTACTAATTGATTTTAATGATAATATTTCTGTTTTTCCAGAATGTCATTGCAACTAGTGTCATAATTGGGTATCATTACCTTGCACCAGCCCTACATTTATAGAGTTGATAATGTTTTAATGTCGATTGTTGTACAATGAGATTTATTTCAGGTTCCATAATATCTTGGAACAAATATTGGGTTGTAATTTACTTATGAGTTTGCGAGATATGCAAGTAATGCATGGCTGGGATTTTGAAATTTGGTATGATATGACATTGGTTTCAGTAAAAAAAAAATTGGTTAGAAATGGCATTTTGTTATGAATTGTCATCTCTTAAGGGCCAACTTATAGTTGAATTCAAAGGATTATACTTTGAATTCATTCTGCTCCCCATCATTATATTGGATTCTCAATTTTAATCCTTCAATATCTGACACCCTTTCAAAATCTAGTTGAACTATCACTATGTTTATAAAAGATTTTGGTATTTTAATGCTTTATAGTTCAGAGTTGGTTAAAGCTTTTGGTATTTTGGTGCTTTACAGATTGCAACTATGGAGATATATTTAAAACCCATATACTGGAACGCCCTTGCATTATGATGGACAACTCGGGGTCTGCGAATTTTATTCTTATCAACAACGTTGGTCTCTTCAAACCCACATTTCCTGCAAGCAAGGAACGGACCTTCGATCGAGAATAGTGCACTCGATCTTCTTAAGACATGGAAAGGCGACACGAGCATCACATATTAGGAAATTAAAAAGGTTATCCATACACCAACGTAAATTTATGTCGGCGTTATCTTGCTAACTTGCACGTAGAGAAATTGCAATAAGTTATAGCTCACAGAAATTGCAATTTGTTGTACAAGAAAACTCTGCTCGAAGATGAGCAGGTTTTTGCTCCAAACTTAGGTTTCAAATTCATAACGTACTAAAAATGCAAAAGATTATAGAAGATTTAGAGAACTACAAAAGCCTGAATCATGTTAAGAAAACTCTGATTAAGTATTACAAAATTTTCAAGCCTGAATCATGTTAAGAAAACTCTGATTAAGTATTACAAAATTTTCAAGAAGACATATAATTCATTGCAAATCAGTCTTCCTGGCACTCTTTTCAACAAATTGATGGCACTCTTTTCAACAAATAGCTGAAAGTATTTATAGAGTTATTTAGCTCCATAAATTGACTTGAATTTCTTAATATATTTTATATTTAAAATTTCTAAAATGTTGTTTCTTATATTGGGTTTGAAGGCAAGAGGGAAACTGAGAGAAATAATAAGCAAAATAATTGAGGAGAGACGAAAAATGAGTGTGTTTGTTCACAAGGGCTTTTTAGAAGTTTTGACCGAGGTCCCTTGGTGAAAATAAGCAAACTCTAAACGAAGATCAGATTGAAACACCCCTTGATTCTAGATATTGTCAAAACTATTTTTCAATTTTAGTATTGATTTTGGTACTTTGCAACCATATTAATTTTAATTAATGACGATTGACAAGACAAGCAATTTATCACTCAATACTTGAAGTGTTTTTGTTCTGAAAAAGTAAAGCTAGATACCAATTAAAATGTTTCATAGGATTTTGGAAACAACTAGAAGATAGGATATGAATAATAATGGTTCTGGATGTGCAGAGTAAACAGGAAGCCATTAAACAGGATAAGTAAGGACGGGAATGGTTGACTTGGCCGATACCAAAAGCATACTAAGTGAATTTATAATTTACTTCAAAGAGAGCTTATTTCTTCGTGGTTGGAGAGACCTCCAAAATTGAACACGTTTCTAAATTTTGAGAGTGGATTCTATTCATGTCCTCAAGAACAAATTTGCAAAGTTAGAGATTCTTATCCGAATCCACCATCTCATAACCAAGTATAGGTAGTATTTCTGGAAATATTTCTATATCTTAGAGACCCTAGGCTACCAAACATACATAGAATTAATTTCTACCATTTCGTTAGACCCATCTATTCATGCATACAATCCTTGTTGCATTTATAGTTATACAAATGTAAATGAATCTTTCTTATAAGTACAAGGATTTTAAGAGATGAATAATTTGCTTATCAAAATACTTTTAACTATAATGAGAAGCATATAGGCAAACATTGCGAAGTGAGGACTCTTTTAAGTACAAGGACTTTAAGAGATGAATAATTTGCCTATAATGAGAAGCATATAGGCAAACATTACGAAGTGAGCTATGTTGGTGGATTTTTTTATTTGTTGTTAATGGTAAAGCATGTCATAGAATCTAGATTAGAATTCATGATGGCAACTTTCTTATTTGAGAAGGACATGTAATAAATTTCTTTGTTTATTATTAATGACAAAGCATGTTATAGAATCTAGATTAGAATTCATTAGGCATCTTTTCTATTTGAGAAAAAGGACTTCTAATAAAAATATGGCTTAAAATCGAAAAATTTACAAAACATGATCTTCTTAACCTATGATGCTAAGTTCTATATTTTCATTGCAATTTTCCTTAAGTTTCAATTCTTTAGATGGTTTCAAATAATCATAATGTCGTTGATGTCCCATTTAACATAGAGGTTATGCCTTTTGGTGTAGTAGGGTGGACAATGCAAATAAATACTAGTGACTTATGTACATACATTTTGAATGGATTGTGCATTATAAAACATAGGGGCTAGTGCAAGGTAATGATACCCAATTATGACACGTTAGTTGCAATGACATTCTGGAAAAACAAAAATATTATCATTAAAATCAATTATTAGAGGTACCTACAAAACTTTTTCCGATTAGGTGTAAAAAGATGAAACGTAGAAAAACGGATGAACTTCCGGAATATATAATTTTTATTTATGGAAAAGTGGTATAACCACCCCAAAATGTCATTATTCAAAGATTGGTATGTTATTTTTTTCTAAAACATAATGCATTTTTTTTTTTGAGCCACCTGTTCGCTATGTAAATTTTCAATTTACGAGAAAAAAAGTATGTAGAGGCGTAGGCAACAGAAAAATCTTGTGCGGAGCTATTTTTCCAAAATTTTAAAGGTCAATTTTATATTTTTTTGAAATTACCGAAGTTAGTGAAGCCTTAAAACGACATTGTCAAGTTTTAATCCACCATATCATGGTCTAAAAATAATCAAAATGCAATTTTTTTTAGGTTGTAGGTATTTTTGTGCTCTTACGTGGGTTCTTTTCCATTTTTGAAATAGGTAAGCCAATCAAAAGTTATAGGCCAAATAAACGACCTATGTTTTTTACGAATTTGACATGAGTGCAATTTAAAATGAATTCAAAATAGAGAACAACAACAGATCTATTAAAAAATTATATATTTGGAATCTGCACACAGAGCTCGACAAGTGTGTGCAATTTCATCTGCAGTGCACTCGTGGAGCTTATACAGAACTAGCTATGAAAAACAGGAAGTTGCAGCATTTGATGTTTTCTGCTATAAATCAGGGATAAATCATACCGAGCCTAAAGGTGCAATCCGAAGCTAATTCCAAGCCGGTAAGGGCACCAAAAACAATTTGAATTCAAACACGTGTGTGTGCAACTACGCGCACGCGTAAACACGTGCGCGCGTGACTGAAAGCGCACACGCGTAGGTGTGCGCACGTGTTAAGAACAACGCGCACATGTCCTTGCACGTACGCACTATTGTATGCCTTTGTATGGTTTATTTAATTTTCTTTGTCAAGGGGATACATGAAGTTGATGAAGATGTGATGATGAAGAAGATGACGATGATGCAGATGTTGATGAGGAAGGGGGAGATGACAACGATGTTGAAGATGTTGATGATGATGTTGACAATGATGAGATGATGGTGATGGTGATGATGACAATGGTGATGAGGAGACGATGAGGATGATGGTGATGATGATGATGGCAATGGTGGTGAAGATGACGATGAGGATGATGGTGATGATGATGATGATGATGATGATGATGGTGATGAGGGTGATGGTGATGAGGATGATGATCATGCTGGTGATGAAGATGATGATGATCATGATGAATATGATGATGATTATCATCATCATATCATCACCATCACCATCATCATCATAATTGTCATCACCCCCTTCCCCATCAACATCTCCACCATCGTCATCTTCGTCATCATCATCATCTTCATCACCATCCTCATCAAAATCAACATCATCTCCATCATCATCATCTTCTTCATCCTCATCACCATCATCATCATCATCATCTTCGTCATCATAATCATTGTCATCATCAACACCATCATCATCATCGTCCTTCTTCCTCATCTTCATCAACATCTAGGTCATCATCTTCATCGTCAACGTCATCATCATCATCATCCTCATCATCAAAATTGATGGTGATGATGATGATGTTGATGATGAGTACGATGATCATCAACATCATCATCATGTTCATCATCATACTCATATTCATCGCCATCCACCACCATCATCATCATCATCTTTGTCATCACCCTCTTCCTCATCATCATCATCAACAACATCTGCGTCGTCATCATCATCATCATCATCATCATCAAATGATGACGATACGAAGATGATGATGATGATGACGAAGAAGATGGCGATGACGAGTATGATGAGGATGATGAAGATGACGATTATGATGACAAAGACAATGATCATCGTGACCATGATCATATGATGATGATGATGATGGTGAGGATGATGAAGATGGCGATGATGATGATGACGAATATGATGATTTTGATGATGATGATCATATTCGTCATCATCATCATCATCTTCATCATCGTACTCATATTCATCATCATCCACCACCATCATAATCCTTCTCGTCCTCACAATGATGATGATGATGAAGATGATGATGGTGATGATGATGATCATGTTGTTGATGATGATGAAGATGATGATGATGATGATGATGAGAATGATTTACTGCATATTCATCATCTTCTTCATCATCAAAATCATCATCATCATCTCCATTAGTCATCATCATCGTCACCATCTTCATCATCATCGTCGTCGTCATCATCATCATCATCTTCATCATGATAAGGATGATGGTGATGATGAGTATGATGAGGATGATGAAGATGACTATTATGATGACTATCATCATCATATGATCATAATCTTCATCATCCTCATCATCATCCACATCCTCACAATGATGATGATGATGAGGAGGAGGAAGTTGATGATGATGATGAAGATGTTGATGATGTGTTGCATCATCATCATCTCCAAATTAGTCATCATCATCATCATCATCGTACTCATATTCATCATGATCCACCATCATCATCATCATCATCATTATCATCATCATATCATCACAATGAAGATGATGATGATGTGTTGCATATTCGTCATCATCTCCAACAACATCTTCGTCATCTTCATCATCATCATCATCATCGTCATCATCATCATCCTCATGCTTGTCCTCGCAATTATGATGATGACGATGATGATGACAACGATGATGATGATCATGTTGTGGATCATGTTGTGGATGATGATGATATGTTGCATATTCGCCATCATCTTCATCATCAACATCATAATCATCATCATCATCATCACCATCATCTCCATTAGTCATCTTCGTCATCATCATCATCATCATCATCATCATCATCATCATCTTCATCATCATCATGATCTTCATCATGATCTTCATCATCATCATCATCATCATCATGACGAAGAAGATGATGATGATGATGATGATGAAGATGGTGATGATGATGATGACGATGAAGATGGTGATGATGATGATGATGACTACTGGAGATGATGACGAATATGCTGCATATCATCCTCATCCTCATCATCATCTTCATCATCATCTTCTTGATGATGATGATGATAATGATGATGATGATGATGGCTATGACGAGTATGATGAGGATGATGAAGATGCCGATTATGATGACGAAGACACTAATCATCGTGACCATGATCTTATGATGATGATGGTGATGGGGACGATGATGAAGATGGTGATGATGATGACTAATGAAGATGATGATGATGGCGATGTTTTACATATTCACGATCATCTTCATCATCAACATCATAATCATCATCATCATCATCATCATCATCATCATCTCCATTCGTCATCATCATCATCATCTCCATTAGTCATCATCATCATGACGAAGATGATGATGATGATGATGAAGATGGTGACAATGATGATGATGATGAAGATGGTGATGATGATGATGATGACTACTGGAGATGATGATGATGTTGATGATGAAGATAATGGTGAATATGCTGCACATCATCCTCATCCTCATCATCATCTTCATGATGATGATGATGATGATGATGATGAAGATGGATATGACGAGTATGATGAGGATGATGAAGATGCCGATTATGATGAGGAAGACAATGATCATCGTGACCATGATCATATGATGATGATGGTGATGGTGAGGATGATGAAGATGGCGATGATGATGACTAATGAAGATGATGACGACGAATATGATGATTTTGATGATGATGATCATATTCATCATCATCATCATCATTTTCATCATCGTACTCATATTCATCATCATCCACCACCACCACCATCATCATCATCATCACCATCCTTGTCCTCACAATGATGATGATGATGAAGATGATGACGATGATGATGGTGATGATGATGATCATGTTGTTGATGATGATGAAGATGATGATGATGATGAGGATGATGTGCTGCATATTCATCATCATCTTCATCATCAACATCATCATCATCATCATCATCTCCATTAGTCACCATCTTCATCATCATCGTCGTCATCATCATCATCTTCATCATCATCATCGTCCGCATGCTCTTCCTCACAATGATGATGATGACGACGATGATGAAGATGATGATGATGATCATGCTATGGATCATGCTATGGATGATGATGAAGATAATGATGATGTGCTACATATTCATCAGCATCTTCATCATCAACATCATGATCATCATCAATCATCATCATCATCATAATCTCCATTAGTCATCATCATCATCATTATCACCATCTTCATTGTTATCATCATCATCATCACCATCTTCATCATCATCATGATCTTCATCACCATCGTCATCATCACCACCATCATCATCATCATCATCGTACTCATATTCATCATCATCCACCACCATTATCATCATCATCATATCATCATCATATCATCATCATTATCATCATCCTCGTCCTCACAATGATTTTGATGATGAAGATGATGACAATGATGATGGTGATGATGATGATCATGTTGTTGATGATGATGAAGATGATGATGATGATGAGGATGATGTGCTGCATATTCGTCATCATCTTCATCATGAACATCATCGTCAACATCATCATCATCATCATCATCATCATCATCATCTCCATTAATCATCATCATCATCACCATCTTCATCATAATCATCATCTTCGTCATGATCTTCATCATCATCATCATCAGATCATCATGACGAAAAACCTTATTTTATTGCAATTGTGATTCCACTTATAGCAGATGAACACTATTCGTAAAATATTCCACGATGAGGAGGCCCTTTATGACTACTTGATTAGATCCTTTACATCTCATCATCTTCATCCTACACTGAGACCAGACATAACAGGTGCCTTAGATTTTGATCAATACAACAATGTAAAGAAGAGTGCTCTGCATATTACATGAAGCCAAGCTTATACCTTCTGTGCTATGCTTCGCCAACCTTCCATAGGGGTGGGAGTATCAAGACTGTTATCCTTCCCCATAAATTAACCGGGAAAATATTTCCCAGCAAATAAAACTAACCATGAAAGTGCATTTTGTCACATCTGCATCACCCTAAGAGAATAAAATCTGATGGTAATTATGAACGAATATGACATACTGCGATCTCACAATAATCGCACCTCCGAGCAGTCTTTATACAACATTAATATATATCTACTATGTATTTAATTATTTTTGATGTAATACATATGTTTCTAACTGAAAATTAAATTAATATTTTGAAATCAAAATACACAAATTTGTAAATATACCCTTAAACCCCCAAACATCTAGAAGCACTTAAATGCACTTAGCGATTATGGGTTAGAAGAGGTCTTAAAGGCCTTTATGGGGGGGGGGTCTTTATGGTGAGGGGCTCTAGGCATAACCCGACACATTTATATCTCTTGGGCAATAAATACAATGAACTTTACCCACCAAGCATTGCAACGTTCAGCAAGGACATGCACGCGCCAGATGAGCGCATCCGCCAGAGGCGCATGTGTGTCCTTGTTGAACATAAAATTTAGAAAATCACCCGCATTCTTTCTCCCGCATTTTTTTTCTCATTAATCACGTTCTGTTCGCTGGTTTCACGCATAGTCCAACAAGCATTTTCATGGTAGATTGAATTCATGCACCATTTGGATAAAATGCACAATATTTGGGGCTCTATTTGGCTCTTTGTATTGAATACACACCTATTGGGCTCTATTTGGATCAATTGAGTGAATACACAACAGTTGGACTCTATTTGGCACCTTGGATTGAATTCTCATGCCACTTGGATACACATGAAGTCTTCTTACATATAGTGGACACATCAAAAGAGCATTTGACATTTGAAGCAAGGAGAAATCATAATCCTTGAGGTATGGTGAAAATATGATCTTGTTAAATGTAATTTAGTCTTCATTCACTTGTTTGAATGGCATCTATTTTGGTTTTTCCTCATGAATTGTATGATAGATCTATCTTAGTCTTTTTAATCTTCAACATAGACAATAAAAACATCCTACCAAAAAAAAACTACAACATGCACCACGGGGGGTTCACTAGAGAGGCAATATCATATCACGTCCATTCATATTGGGGGTTTGAATACTCTTAAAAACCTCAAAAATATATTGCCCCGTATTAAGGGGTCAAGGGGTTTTTTTAATTTGACATAGTAATATAAATATTGGGGGTTATTTTATTTGGGTGGGTCGAGGAATAACCTCCGAATCATGGGATGGATTCATACCTCCAAATCATGGGCTCAATTCATACTTATCTAAAACTTAAGGACCCTCCATTTTTATTTGATATTGCTTATGATCCTAAGTTTTGTATAAATCTGATAATAATGTACCAATGATAATATCGATGGAAGTCTCTTCGGATTACTGGCTTTGATCCATACTCATTTAATAGCTTATTTAGGCTTGGTTTGAATTGATGTTATATTGTTTTTCATCTTTAAGTTAAGAGATGTAGCTAATTGGGAGTTCCAGAGTTGAACAATTGTATTGTATTTTCTATAGGCATTCGAGTAAAAGATCTAACTCTTAATTTTTTAGATTGGGGTTTAGGCGGGTATTGATATTCAATCAAACCTTGCTCTATGAAAACCCAGAAAAGTGAGATCAATCTTTCTTGGTTCATTGGAACCAAGAAAAGTTAGATCAATCTTTCTTGACCAATTATTTCTTTCAATGTTTTGTATTCTTCTTTAACATTTTCGCATTGTCAGTTAGGAATAGTTGTTAGATTGAGTTGTATTTGGCACATTCATAATTGTAATTTCAATTCTTATATGCAAGTCATCTGTCTTAATATTGTATTGAAACTGACATGAACATAGGTGAAAATCTTAATCCTTATTTACATACCCTATGTGTTATCGTTACCATGAAATGGTATCATATAAGTTTCACCATCTGTGTATCTTTATAACTATTCCATGCTTGAAACCTAACAATGGAGATTTTTCCCCCTCCAATAAAGATTAAAAAAAAAACTAGATATAACCCAAGAAAAGGTAACTAAATGTTGTTAATTCCCTTGATTGCAAGAATAAATGTAGAGGAAGTGGAGGAAATTCATTGCATCTTGTGAGTGACCCAAATCCAAGCTATGCACATGATCATATGGTGTTATTGGAAAGTAAGAGAAATTTTGCTATGTTCATTTGGGTTCAAACATCAATGATGTTTTTTTTTATAGGAATGTAGGGGAATCCATCCACGAAAAGGTTTCATTTTTGGTAGATTGGCAAATTATGGTGTGAAACATATGCAATTCTCATATTTTCTAAGCATTGTACTAACTATTGGACTATCATCATTTTACATTCTTTGTAATGTTTATTTCTTGACTGGGTTTCCTTTTACGCACTTTCCTTCCCAGTACTTATTCTTTAGGTCTTCCACTATCCAACACTACAAATCGATCAATTACCCTTACAATCTTGGTGGGAGTTAGGGCTCTTGTTTGTTACAACTTGATAATGTGTAACAACCCAAAAATCACTAAAATTTAAAACTTTTAAAAACAACATTAAATGCTTAAATGCTACTTGCGGAATTAATGAACTTTAACAAAACTTCTAATGCAGTACTACACCTAAAATAAAATGTAAACTTAAACATATGACGTCTGCAAATTTATAAAATAACATAGATAAAATATAAATACTTTCTCATGTGTTAAGGGTCTATTAACTAAATGCTGATGATTTCGTTGTTTGTTTTCTGAAGGAGTTCCTACCGGGTGCCCTTGGGTTTACTTAGCTTGACAGCTAAAGCATTGGGACTGTTTCTTTCTTTCGCAGATATTCAGGTAAAATTTAAGATATTTCCAGTCATTCAAGCACTCTGTGTGATTCAGCTAGTCGTCTTTATAAATAGAAATGATTACGTACTGCCATGCATGAAGATGATGCCGGTAAGAACTTAAAGTTTTGTTTTTAACACTCAGCTATTTATATTCTGCTGTATGAAATGGGGATGAAGATACTTAGTACTAACCCTTATTTGTGAATGAATTGAAAAGGTAAAAATACTGCTAACTCTACCAAACAATGAATTGAAATAAGTAAGAAAATATGAGATCCTCCCGACCTGCACAAGTTAGTGACTACTAAGACAAATAAATTCTCAAACATTTAGGACAACTCATCTTGTTAAGAAATGACAATACCATTAAGATGATATTACCGTCCCTATAATATTGTAACACTTTGATTCACATCTGATAACTATCACAACATGTAACTATATCATAAAGCTTAATTTCCTCTTAGTACTATAATAGGTCAATGATGCAACGTGATGGCCTTCTATAACTACATGACAATTATCACATGTACCTAAATACTACTAACTTTGCATTTATGGAAACTCTTACTTACACCTATATAGACTAAACATCAAAACGTTGCCAAAAGGACATAAAGAAAAATTCCTATAATAACTTACAAAAGTGTGCAATTACTATACCCTACTTAAAGGATGTATTATTACCTAAGTATGAAAATGCAATTTTAACGTTATGATAAACATTCATTTTGCACTATATTATTTACTAAAATGTAAATACATATTATTTATAAATATGTAACCTATCTACTATATAAAAGTATTATCCAACCTTTTGAATTTCCATATAAACAAAATCATGTATTATATTGAGCATGTAAAATATAAATCTTATATAAACAAAAGTCATTTAATATAATAAACATATATTTCATATGTTACTATAAACACGAAAATCATATAATATATTAAACATATATTATGACAAGAAATCTTGTATAATGTAACGTCAAATAAACGCCTAGCTACTTAAGCGCTAAGCTTTGGGACTTTGGTGAATATGAAATAGTTCACAATCCATCCGGGATCATAATAATATACTAAACATTGGGTTAAAACATTATGATATGCAAATACAAATAACATTTAACATTGCCTCGATGATGACTTGGAAATTATGAAATAATTAACACCCCATCGTGAACATAGCTATTATGAGACCGTGGAATATAACACATTCTATTTAAATGCTAATTTATGTTACTATGTCAGAACATTACAATAAAACACAAATAAAGCTTAATGTGAATATACTATGTAATGTTGCGATAGCCCTGGGCATACAATATGGAAATGTAATGTGTGAATGTAACGTTTAAGGGTTGGCTGGAGTTAATAAATGTGATGCTGACATCGTTTTAATACTCCTGCAGGCGTCGTCCGACTAAGTGATATGAGATCTATCAACATTAATATCTGACTGCACCACCTCGTGGCTTGATGTGTTGGCTTGTCCGGAATTAACTCCACGCGATGGCCATTGGAGGGATTGGTATGCTCCTGCCAAGCAGTAGCTTGTTCTTAGTCGACGTGGCTTCCAACTGTAATAGTGGTTGGAAATGCAATTAATATGGTGATTGAACGTAACCCCAGCTTTGATAATTGCGTTAATGTGTTGGCACCATCCCCTCCATCGATCTGGTTGATGATAGCTAACCCTAAGGGTTTGACTACACTTCCGCTTGTATTTCTCCTTTTGCTCAAATGGAACCTGTTTCTCCAGGGAGAGGGGCCAATAGGCCGCTGAATTGAAGGTTTGAGCCTGTAACTGTTTTCTGGTATCTCTGTGCTTCGGCACTTTCGTTTTAATGGCATGAAATTGGTGGTCGGTGTAGCCAGGCCCATCGTTGGAAGGTGATACTGCTCTGTGTTGATAGTTGTTTGATTTAAGCGTGGAGGATGAAATGCGCAGGTTGAAAGAAGATACGAGTAAAATGCAGAAGGCGTGGTTCTACAATTAATATGGATCCATAGACGTCTTGCAATTCGGAGAATTTCCTGTTCCAAAGCCCGGGCCGGACCAGATTTTACTTAAAATCCGAGCGGCCGCTCTCAATCCCGTCGACTTTAAGAAACGAGGGGGATTATTCAGAAACGCTGATTGCGACTTTCCAGTATTCACAATACAATGCTTTTTTTTTCAAAAGCTTCCTTGAATTCGATGTGCTTGGCTCATTGGTTAAGGAACAAATTTAGGGGCGATTCAGTGTTGAATGTATTTGACCTCAAACGGGTTTACACGGAAATTCGTTTTGTTATTTATATTTAAGAAGTGCAGGATGTTTAGTTTTGGGTCTTTCCAGAGTTTTATTTCAGTCATAATCGATAATTTGGCTAGCTTTAAAATTATTTATTACTGGAATGGTTAGAAATCCATATAAGGGTTTTGATTATGAGATTATTTTATAAATTGCTCACGCACATGACCAAGGAATCGTGCGGTGTACCATTAATGTACAGCTATTAAGCCTAGCCAATGAAAGATTGAAACATGTTGGGATATGCAAGGGTTTGAACCTTGGTTGGTGAACGGTGGGCCATGACTATATGGTCGGTTGTGTTATGCAGGCTGTGCCTGGCTGTGATGCAGCAGGAGTGGTAGCGGAAGTTGGGGATGGCGTTTCCAAATTCAAGAATGGCGACACTATTACATGTAGCGGCCTTTTAAGACGTTAACTTAAGACAATTGTCTTTTACGTCTTAAAACTTCTTCCCTTTATTTATGTACAGCCTACCAATTAAAGATTTAACCTTGATTTCCAAGTTCAACGTGAAAATACTTTCCAATTCATGCTTATCCGCTCATTTCCCACCTTTGGAGGAGGGCGCTCTTCGTTAATGGTGCTGATCTCAACCCAGAAAACCTTTTCATTTGGAAGCTCATAGGACAGGGGCGCTCTTCGTTAATGGTGCTCTCAACCCAAAAAATATTTTCATTTAGACAGTCTCTTCGGTTCATTTGGACAGGCTCTTCGTTAATGGTTCTCTCAACCCAGAAAACGTTTTCAGCATAGTCTCTTCGCCAAGCTGGATTTCTCGTATCTTTCAGCAAGATTGAGATCAGATTAGGGGTTGTATAGTCTCCGAGCTGCTGCATCATAAGCCACGGCGGCTTCTTGCGTCGTGGCAAAGGATCCGAGCCAGAGCCTGGTTCATTTCTTCGGTGCTTGTATTTCAGCCACTAATTTCCCCCAAATCCGCTTCCTCACGCCTCTCTATTCGCAGGTTTCATTCTCATGAGCGGAGATGGGGTTTTCCCTCACGTGGAATAATGTAGAAGAATGACTCAGACCTATTCCTTCAGCCCCTCAGCTATACGGACACTTGGACAAGCTCATGCATATGAGATGCAGAGCGTGATGGAATCAAGTTTTTGGCGATGGAGCAGTGAGGGTGATTGTCAACTTCATAATCGAATTTCGGTAAGACCCAGGAGTAAACGCTGGAGAGGCCAAAATTTCATGGTAAACCCATCAGGCCACCGATGAGCATCTATGTGGGTTGTTGCCCTGTTTCTGGAAAATATTTTGGCCATAGAGGCCAACATTTGCCGGTAAACCCGTCATGCCGCCACTGAGTAGCTGTGTGGGCAAGGTATGGCAAGTGCCTCCGCCATTGGCCATGATAGCGAATCCGCTGCAGTTTTTCATATTCAAATACCTGTGGGTGGGCAAAGAAAGGATTGGCTGAGTGGTATGCATGCACTCCAATGCTTGGAGGCCAAGAGATTTGAAGAGGAATCTTGCATCTTGAGCCTGTGGGTGGGTATTTTGTTCTTTCTCTCATGTATGTCCATTTTTCTTGGGAAGGTATTTGGTTCTTTCTCTCATGTATGTCCAATTTTCTTTGTGTTATTTGGAAATTTTGTACTAATTTATGCGTCACTCTACATTTTAGGCCATGGTATGACCGAACATGTGGCGAACAGAGTGGTGGTTCTTCTCAGTGCAATCCGCCTAAGCACGGTGAGCTTATTCAATCTATAAACCCTCTTTCATGATATATTTATGTGTCTGTTAATTTAAAATCGGTGGCATTGTAGGATGCAGCCACAATCAGACTGTCAATCACTACAGGTAATTCTAATCATTATTATTTTAAGATTATGTTTGAGCATTAGGGTTTGTATTTTCTAGGCATTTTTTATTTAATGCAGGAGATGAAACGAAACCCCATTTTTTAGCAAAGGATCGGTGTCAAACATTCTTGTACTGTGCTTATGATGGTGTGTGCAGTTTCAAATCCATGCTTGATTGGAGTGGACAGGGAAATATTATGTTTGTGACAGACCTAGGGAGCACCAACCGGACTTATATCGATAGCAGGAAGTTTCAACCTTGATAGTGACTCCTGTTTCTCACGGAATTAACTGCATTACTTTCGGTAATATCAAAATCTTATTGCATTTTGAGATTCATGCTCCTTGTGGATCACGGTTTGCTTTGGCTTGTAGTTTATTAGTCCTGGTAATCTTTGGCATGTAGGTTATTTTATTGTTGTATGTATGGGATGTTGCAGACTATCTTACTACTCTAGTATATTAGATTTAGATTGGATTTCCTTTCATATTAGTTATTGGAGAAAGCTAAATGGATTTTTTTTACCTCAGATTTCATATAGCATAAATTTCAAGTACTCAGGATTTCAGGATTTCATATAGCAGAAATTTCAAGCACTCGGTATAATTTAGAGTATGAGAAGAGTTTTACTATAATCCAAGATCTCTACATGTTAAAATAATGTAGTTTAAATTTTGTTTAACATTTACTCAAATCATCAAAAATTTCATTGTAATTCTAGATAATTGAAGTTTTATTATGATTCAATATATGTGCATGTTAGAACAATACTCAAATCATAAAAAATTTCAGTAACCTAAATAGCTGCTTCATATACAATGAAACCTTATTTCATTTTAAAAAACATTATAAACAATATTATCTCTTAGGTTGAGGTAGGCTTCACTCGTTGGTCATACACCAACACTTGTTGTGATATCCCAGCCACTTGGTTTCAATTTGATCCAAAGTATGTAATATGTTTTTTCATGTGAAATATCTGTAGAATGGAAATTGCCACAAAGTGCTAAATGACATCCAATCTTTTTTATAAGTGTCGAGTCATTGGACATTTTGATATGAGATTTGGTTCTATGGCACTTCAAAAGGGAGCATCCTACAAATTTTATATTAAAAACAATCTTCCAATGAATGTGGTTTTGGCACTTTGCTAAATACATGTAAAAGATTAATACTAATGCCCCCAAAATATTCAAGAAGAGTTGGTTTCTCTTTGTCCTATAGTCTTCTCCAACAACACATTACTAACATCTCGCATTCTTTAAGAAGAGTGATTACCCAATTAGAACTAATATATTGCATTCTTTGAGAAGAGCAACAACCCACTTGATCGATCCTTTTAGGAGAAAACCTGTAATTTAAAAAAAGAGAAACTCTTCTACAATAGCTCAAGACTAATGTCCCATGATCGTCAAGAACAAATAATCTTCTGTAAGAGTTCAAAACTAATGTTCCACGATATTCAAGATGAGAGACTATTTTGTAAGAGCTGAAAACTAATGTTCCACAATATTCGGTGTCCCATAATATTCAAGAAGAGCACTCTTACATGAGAGGGTCTTTTAAGAAATTTTATTTGAGACAAAATTATACTTTTGTCTCAAACTTACTTTCTGCATACTTATTTATTTATTTTTATTAAAATGTTATTTAAAAAAGAAATTTGGTGTGTCATGAAATATCAAAAACAAATAGGCGGGATTTTTCTCGGTCTATTTATTTGAGTTATGTCCATTACAGTAGATGGGATCCCAAATAGCCATTTGCACCTTCCTACATAGAGAGCGTAAGTGGGCCGGTAAAGATGAGGGTCCCGATGGTATCCTAGAAGTAGCATATATATTCACCTTCTCCTTTGAAGCAAGATTTTACAGCCACCGCCTTGCATCGTTTCAATTGGACTAACGTGCCCTTTTTATTATCTATATCCAAATGATATCCCCTGAACTTCATACAATATCTGAACAGGATCGATATCTTAAAACAGGAATCTGAATGGTCATGTTTCCATCTCCTTGGTTGTTGTTTAAGGGTTAAGTAATTTGGAAGGGTATGAGATGTAGCTGTGATTCATTCCTACACCCAGCTATTTGGGATTACTTCGAATCATCCTAGTAAGTTCAACCCTTCAAACCCTGGAATGTAGTGTAGGGGCATGATTTTGTTAATCCAATGTTGTTCTTCCTTATATTCATCTTGCAAAGAATATTGTAATGTGATTTGCAGAGCCATAATAAACAACAAGGATGCAAAATCCTGTGATGGGTGAGGGGTTGGGGAAGAGAGCTTAGGGTCTCTGTGAATTTTTTTTTGCCTTCCCCATATTACCATTTCACGCATTTTCTATCTACTTCCATCGTAAAAAGATACGCACCCTGTACCACTCCATTTAAAGCTTTGCCCATTTTACTCTTCCCAAACCTCTGTACGCTCTGTAGAAAAGACAATGGAGGTGGAGGATGAGAAACCCAAGGGATTTCATAACAGGAACAAAAAAGGATATGGGAGAAACTGCTCGAGGCCAAGGATTTGTTGTGGGAGGATCGGTTCATGGAAAAGAATGGGAAGGTTCTGAACAACTCTGTGATGGCATCAGGAATACCAGGGATCCACATGTGCTAGAAATATGTAAGGCTTTAACCTCTTTTATGAATATTTTAAGTGATTTCAAATCATCATTGCAGGTAAAGGTTTATTGAAAAGAAAAATTCAATCATGCTATAAAAAATTTAGCAGATGGTTGAAATTTTAAAGGAAAATTTGCACAGATTAGGTCTCAACCAAACATCCAAAATTTGGACAGTTTGGGGTGTTTGCGCAGTCAAGGGCATTGAATAGATTTTAGACCAATGCTAAAGAAATATAGTTTTCGGAATTCATATTTGAGACATGGCATGGAAATAACTGTAAGTATTAAAAATAATTTTGATAAACAGATAGAGAAGAGATTTCCTAGTTTGAATTAGGGTGAAGGCCTTGAAACAAAGTCGAAAACAATATCAATTAGAACTCAATCTATGCATTTTTCAGTATCTTTTGATTCTGAGCTAGAAAAATTTAGGCTAAAACATACTTCATATTTATTTGGAATCTACATTCTAGTGTCATTTTGAGACTGCTAGGCTGGTAGTAATTTGGAAGGTTTGCAGAGGCTACTTATGTAGATTAGGATGGAAACAATGTCACAAAAGTGTCTACAAATTTATATGTCCCCATATTTACCTGCAATAACTTGGACTAGGAGATGTTTTGACTCAGTATCTACAACATGTTCATAGTGGGAGGAGCAGGCGGAGTTGGTAGCCTGGCCGTTCAACTGGCGAAACATGTCTATGGAGATTCCAGAATTGTTTCCACTGCTAGCACTGGGAAACTCGACTTCGTGAAAAGCTTCGGGGCAGATCTGGTAATCGATTATACCCAGCAAAGCTACGATCAGATTTCCGAGAAATTCGATTTCGTATTCGACACCATAGGTCGGTCACTCACTTTTTTCTCGACGCCTATTGATTTGTCTTGTAAATGCAATGTAATCTAATGGGAGTTTTTATTTCATTTGCAGGCGAATCGAGCAAGTCTCATGTGGTGGCCAAAGAAGAAGCCAAAATTGTGGACATAGCTTCGTTTCACCCTCATCCAAGAGCTGAATTTTTCTGGGTAACTCCCAGTGGCCATAACCTGGAGAAGCTGCAGCTGTACATAGAGAGTGAAAAAGTGAAGGTAGTGATCGATCCGAAGAGCCCGTATTCATAAAGTTTTAGGGTTTTTGTTACGATAATAAATAATAATAAAAAATAGCAGAAGTAGATAAACAAAATGTATTTGTTTTTGCAATCATTTTTCAGTGAAAACAGTAAACTTTCTATGAGCTTGAATGTGAAATATATAGAAGGCAAGAACTTCTAATTTTCAGTTTGAAATATAGAATTTAGAACTATACTGCATTATTATGAAATTTGTTTGATAAAATATGAAACATAGGTGATTTCTTATCTAAATATACTAATCCATCTGACTATTTACAATAGGAAAACTTTTAAGAAAAATAAACATAAATTATTTTCTTCTCATCAATCCTGGCAAATTGCCTATCATAACTATCTATCTTGATTTGTCTCTGTACTAGAGTATGATGCTGTTCCTTTTTGCATGGGGAAAAATGCAAAGATCATTTATTTCATTCATAATTTCTATTCATACTTTTAACTTAAATCAGAATACATTCTGTAAATTAAATAGTGATAGGTTGACAAGAGTGAGAAATGGGGTCTACTTTAGGCGAGATGAAAGGTCTTCAAAAAATGGTGTTTCAATCGGATCTGGAATTGGATAAGATTGCAAGGTGTTGTTTGATAGCAACTTAATACCTATAAATGAATGTGCCACAATAAGTTGTGTTTCTCAGAGTACCAAAGAAGGTGTTTCTTGTGGAACTTGGTACATTGGAAGGTAGGGAAGTCCATCCATGAAAGGGTTTCAATATTTCATTTTTATGGAGTTTAATTTATTAATCTTATAGAAAACATGAGCTCTCTATGGCTATACTTGTATTTACATGATATAAATTTGGTAGATTCATAGGTTGCGATGTGAAACATCTGCAATTCTCATCTTTTCTAAGCATTGCACTTGCTATCGGAATATTAGTCTTTTACGTTTTTTGTTACATTGATCTCTTGATTGTGATTCTTTTTACGCATTTTTTCTTCCCCATTACTATTTCGTCGGGTCTTCCACTATCCAATGCTAAAAAGTGATTAGTCGCCCCTTCAATCCCTGTGGGATAATTATTAGCATTATACTATTATTTTATTTAGCATCCTATTTGCTTATCCTAAGATGTTTTAGGGGTCCTATTTGTTATAACTTGGTAATATTATATAAAGGGGGTGTTAAAAATGGGTTGATAAAAATGGATACCTACAATATATGGTGAAACTAGGGGTTTTCTTAATTGGAAAAGTATATTGGGAGGGGGTTCAACAATACAATTTTAGGAGGCATTTTACAATATTTAGTAGAATTAGGGATATTCTTTAATATCCTGCGAACGATCGTGCTATGTAACAAGTTTAGTGAGTGAACCCCCCGTGACATGCACCAAGCAATGCTTTCAACCTTTCATGAAGATAATAAAAAAAAATTACTTGCATCACCACCGATAAAATTTCATAATCACATTCCTCCATCTAGTAGACAAACATTTGTTGAATTCCTCATGGTTTCACTACAACAACTCACACAAACACCTAAACAATTGAAAAGTCTTAGTCTTTTGGGGCTATTTTCCCTCATCCATACCATGAAAATGAAGTCAATATGAGCTTCTCCCTTGTAGGGAATTTGCTGGACTACTAACATCCCATACCACCATCCAATACCATCCTACTGAGTTCCTAGATGTGATGTTGTAACTTTATATGTAGGGAATTCCCAATAGCTTTTAAGATTATATGAAAACATTATCACTAGATGTTGTTGTACATAATCAATTGCTACATCGAGCTTTAATAATCATGCATGTCGAGTTTTAATATCTTGTTTGTTGTTCATTCTTGCAGGGGTCATATTTTCGTTTTTCCAAAAGCACATTGAATATGGGCAATAGACGTAATAATCAAAGAAAGTCTAGAAGGAGGCCGCTGCCCCCTGAAAAGGCCCATGAGATAAGAGAAAATGCCAGGTTGTACATGCAAAACCGTAAAAATAAAAATGTTAGTGCCTTAGATCCATCAATAAGCAATGACGAAGTGGTTGAAGTCAATCAAATATTGCCTGATGTCGTGTATGAAGGGATGGATGTTGAACAAGTTCTTAACTGGCAACCACCCCAAGAAGAGCACCCACCTATCGAACACACTCCATTGCAGGACCAATTACTGAACGAAGGGCCACAACAAACCGTTGACGAGACTCGTACTTCCTTGCCGACTCCCTTGCCTCAACTATCAACTGGACGACGAAGAACTCCCAGACGTATTCATGTGGATGAAAGTTCATTTTCAGGACTTGAAAGTAAGATGTCCAAATGCACTATTGATTTCCATTGTAACAAGATAATCAAAGATTTTTCTGAATCCAAAACCGATGCAGCAAAATGTCAATTGTTTCTTGCTTTGTTAAAATCACATTGTCTAGCTCATGTTAGGAGAATTTTGTGCATAAATGTAGTTAGAAGTTCAGAGGCCAACAATCATATTGTTAGAAATCTACAATCTGCATTTAATTTGATTGAAAAAACTTCTCGCACAAAATATTTTAATGCGGCCCGTCGTGTACTATCAGAATCGATTGTAGACAAATCCACAAGGCAACGTCGCCTACTATCACACACATGTAAAATCTTTAAAGTAGATAGAAAGACTCTTCAAAAGTATTTTGCCATTAGAGAAAAACTTGAGACCCCAGGCCAAAAAGATTGTTGGGCCTTTGTTGGTAGGTTACCTCGTTTAGACATGAAGCTCATTGATGTTGTTAAAGAACTAGTGCAAAAGTTTTGGCATGATAACACTAGACCATCATCGAATCAAAGAGATGTTTTAAAGTTGAGAAAAGGTGTTAGGGGGGGTGAACCCCATGTTAAGAACTTCCTTGACACCACACAAACAGAACTCTATGAGAGGTTCAAGAATGAGCACGCACAATTGAACTTGGGCCAAAGGTCCTTCAAAAAATGCAAACCCTGGTATGTTAGAATTTGCATTGATCGCAGTACAAGTTGTTGTAGATACCATGTAGAATTTGAGTACTATTATGATACATATAGACATATATTTTGTGGTTTGCATACTAACATTGTGCAGGATTTCCCTTCGTTACAACCACCAAATGCATCTAGAGAATTTATACATAGCATAATGTGTGGAAGGCCTGAAGGACAAAAATATTATAAAAGATCATGTTTATATGGGACGTGTTCCAGTTGCATTGGATTTGCATTATTGAGCCGCTGCATCCACGCAACCGCGGAGCACGAATTTGGGAGGATGTTAGTAGAAATGAAGAACTTCCAGTACATAACATATCAAGTAGATAGTTCGAAGGAAAGCAAAAAAATTGCATTGGTGAAGTCACAAGTAATCTAAGTTTGCATGTTT
Source organism: Larix kaempferi (assembly GCA_027924585.1). Classification (NCBI taxonomy): domain Eukaryota; kingdom Viridiplantae; phylum Streptophyta; class Pinopsida; order Pinales; family Pinaceae; genus Larix; species Larix kaempferi. The sequence goes on from BSBM01000937.1 coordinate 3,053,196, forward strand.
TCATATTGTACATGTTGAATTTGTACATATATATTCATATTGAAAATGTCACGTTGTATTAATTCCCTTGGTTTTGTGGCACCGGGTACAAATTTGTTATTTCATGAAAGAATTCTACCAAAAGACCGAGCATTATGTACAGCACGTCCATGTAGCACGATGGCAGGATGAACAATACAGACAGTGCAGGGACACATTTCCCAAGGGCACAATATTGTCAGTTGTGGACTTTGGGGAAAACTATACCCTACAGCCACATAATGAGATTCAAAGTCAATACTACCATTCAGACCAAGTTAGCATAATGGTCCATATCACGTACAAGCTTGCGCCAAAGAGTAGCGACGACATGAGGATGATATTGAAAGAGACCAACTTCTACATCAATGACGACAGGTTCCACGACCTGCATTATGTGCAGCATTGCTTCAAAATTTTCTATGATCAGCTGAAGGAGAGAGGGATGCATATGGACCAGCTTTGGATATGGTCAGATGGTTGTGCAGGCCAGTTCAAAAATGCATGTGTTTTCCAGTGGTTGAGTATGTTGCACAAGAATTATGATGTGCTGCATGTATGGAACTATTTTGAGACCAGGCATGGAAAGGGAGAGCACAACGGGGCTGGAGCATGTCTCAAAACTGCCCTACGAAGGGAGGAGATGAGGTGCATGGGAGGCCCTCATATTCAGAATGCCGAATCCACAGTTCGATGGTGCAAAGAAAAAATGTCAGATCAAACCACGGAGCAACACATACCAACAGGTAGAGGACATGTTGTCATAAATTTCTGGAATGTAGTTGATATAGATCGATCATGTTCTTATAGTTGTAGTACCGTGCAAGGCACTCGTGGATTTAATTCGGTTCGAAGCTCAAACAATCCTTTATTTGAAATATGGACACGAAAACTTGCTTGCTTTTGTGGGTCTTGCAGCAGTTGTGAGTGGGATGAGTGTGAATCAATGGATTGGGTTGATGAATTGGATCATGTATCACTTGCAGTGGACCCACGTGCAATTGCTAAAACAATCCAGTTCGAGGAAGGCCAATCCTCTATTTCGAATGAATATGATCATATATGTGATCTTGTACAACCAGGTAAACATTTCTACATGCATATCCTGGTTCCATCCTTGTTTTTGTAATTATTCAAGTTATCAAACCTCTGCTTGTTGGAATATGACCTTAAAATGCATTTTTGCAGGACACATCTACGCAGTTGTCGCCCCGACAGATAGTGCAATTGGGATGAATTATTGGTTGGAACGATGCATCCAAGGGAAGCAAACCCTCCTCGCATCATTAACAGATAGTGAAGGCATTATCTTTCGGACTGTCTCGATGGTTGTTCAGGGGGAATATCTTACAATTGATGGAAAGGGAACAAAGAGCAATGGCTACACATAAACAGATTATAGACCAAGGTTGCTGGTGTATCACTTTACGCACTTGATCATGGGTACAAACATCCAACTACAGACAATGTCAATGAAGTCACCAAACAAGGTATGCTACTTACTACCTCATGTGGAGCATGAGAGGTTGTTCGAGACAATAAAAAACCGAGAGGATCCAGAAGGCCTAATTGACTAAGGTGCATAGTATAGCCATGTGATTGTTTATTCATTCACGGTTAATGTTATTCATGTTAGATGGTTTATTTGATATCGTTATCTTATATCGTTTATTTGATGTCTGAGTTATGATTAAGTTATGATTTATAGCCATGTGATTGTTTATTCATGTATGATTAACCCTAGAAGCACTAATATAACCCTGCAAACATAATCTAGCCGTAGAAATGCTAGAAAGCTAAACTAACCCTAGAAACACTAATCTAACCCTTAGAAACTAATCTAGAATCCTAGAAACATAATCTAGCCCTCGAAATCCTAGAAAGCTAAACTAACCCTAGAAACACTAATCTAACCCTCAAAAACTAATCTAGAATCCTAGAAACCTAATGTAGCCCTATTAACCTAATCTAGCCCTAGAATCTGTGACCCACCACACATACCCTCAATAGGGGGTATTTGGACTCCAAGTGGGATAGGATCACTATTGGAAGGGTTTGTTACCCAATATATTAAGGGCCCAAGTCACATTGAGTCATTTCCAGTCTTATATAGCCTATATGCCGCTAATCAAATGCCAAAAAATCCAGCTGGGAGAACACTTGTTATCTCACACACTCTAATTAACCTTTAGGCAAAGCAACGGCCATTCCTATGCAACCTGTGAAGGATATGCAAGAAAAAAACTAAGTGCTACTAATCAGAGGAGGGTATTTGTCACTGGATTGGGAGTAGTCACTTCCTTTGGTCATGATCCAGGTACTTTATAGGGAAATCTTCTTCAGGGACAGAGTGGTATCGGTGATATTGAGAACTTTGATTGCTTTGATTTTGCAAGTGTAATTGGCATCAATGTGATTCATTTGCTTCCTCTCATTTACACCTCTTTTGAATTTTTCTACTTGACTTGTAAATGTGGAATAGTCCACCAAGTCAAAGGGTTTTTTCTCATCATGATCTCACCAAGAGCCACATACACAAAAACCATGCATCATGTACAAAATAAACATGAAAAATCCTTCGGGTCAATGCTTAATCAGTGATCTCCACCACGCATGATTCACTCAAACATGATTCTTCTTACAATACATGCAAGAGCTAGCAACAACATTCGACATTGCCTTCACACAACCTCTATGACCTCTATTCCTTATGTAGCTCAATCTCCATGCTTTATGCACTACGGTCATAAAAATCATAGCAATTGTCTAATAATTCATAAACACATATGATCAATCATGACTACTCAATCCATCGTGATGTCGCATAAGTAAAAAAAAAATGAGACTAAGACTTCCTTGGGACAAAATATTGTTGATTCATATCTTCAACCCCCCCATCTATTATAGTTATTCTTCACAGCTGGATACCTGCTGGGGGTGTATAAATCCAACCGTGCAACAAAACCAGGTTCCGAGGAGTCCTATAGGTGTGTCTAGGCAGGTTCCAGCCAGGAACGCTGGCCACAAGTGCCTGTGGAAGATTTTCCAGAGTTGACCCCCGTGTGCAAAAATTGCACACTCCTCACTAAGCAAAACCCTAGTTTCCAAGATGGACGTACAAGATGAGGGTGGGGCCATTGGGCCAGAGGGGAGGAGCACCCCTAGCACTATACCGGTGTGCAAAATTCAACAGAGTTGACGGTTCATCGATCCGAGCCACGGTCTTCATTCTATGGCTCATCCCGTCTCGCATCCAGAAGGCCTTCAGGGACACCTACTGGATACCTACCGGGGGCATAGAACTCCAACCGTGCAACAAAACCAGGTTTCGGGGAGTCCTGCAGGTGTGTCTACATAGGTTTCATCTGGGAATGCTAGCCAAAAGTGCTTGGTGGATGATTTTCCAGAGTTGACCCCGGTGTGCAAAAATTGCACACTCCCTCACTGAGCAAAACCCTAGTTTCCATGATGGATGTACAAGATGAGGGTGGGGCCATCGGGCCAGAGGGGAGGGGCACCCCTAGAACTATCTTGAGGTGTAGAATCGAACAGAGTCGACGGTTCATCGATCCAGGCCACGGTCTTCATTCTATGGCTCATCCCATCTCGCATCCAGAAGGCCTTCAGGGACACCTGTTGGATACCTGTCGGGGGCGTAGAACTCCAACCATGCAAGAAAACTAGGTTTCGGGGAGTCCTGCAGGTGTGTCTAGGCAGCTTCCGACCGAGAATGCTAGCCACAACTTCCCGGTGGATGATTTTCCAGAGTTGACCCCCGTGTGCAAAAATTGCACACTCCCTCACTGAGCAAAACCCTAGTTTCCAATATGGATGTACAAGATGAGGGTGGGGCCACCGGGCCAAAGGGGAGGGGCACCCCTAGCACTATCCTGGCGTGCTAAATCCAATGGAGTTGACGGTTCGTCGATCCGAGCCACGATATTCATTCTATGGCTCGTCCCATCTCGCTTCCAGAAGGCCTTCAGGGACACCTGCTGGATACCTTCGGGGGTGTAGAACTCCAACCGTGCAACAAATCTGGGTTCCGGGGAGTCCTGTAGGTGTGTCTAGGCAAGTTCCGGCTGGGAACACTAGCCACAAGTGCCCGGTGGATGATTTTCCAGAGTTGACCCCCGTGTGCAAAAATTACACACATAGTCCATCCTTATCTTGATAAATGAGAGTTTTATAATAGCTTGAATGTTTTGGGCATGGTTATCTCCCTGTATTCGGTTGTCTGATTGGTTGACAAGCTTGCTTGAAAATCTGTACATTGAACTTCTTTGTTTTATTGCTGAAAAATGGAAGAGATTTTCAAGTCACCTGCAAAACGCTCCTTTGTTGAAATATATGTGTTCTTCCAACAACATAGATTTGGGTAGTGTATCAAATGTTGCCGTCCACACCAGAATTTATCTTTCATCAAAGGAGTTGCACATATTATGGCTAACAAAATGGTCTCGGCAGCTTGGAAGTGCCGAAAAATATTATTCCATGCCTGAATCTACCCAGAAGGCAATTATAAATTTAGATCCTCGAGAATGCCTGAATCTACATAGAAGGAAATTATAAATTTAGATCCTTGAGAAGGTAAGAAACTGTATGACTGGTTAAATCAGTATCCTAAAATTACAGATCTTTCTATCTCAAATTTTGCTGAGCGGCTCCTGGATGTAGTATAAGACTCAACTGACAGTAAACTTGTTATCACCACTAGAATGGCCCCAGGGTGCCCATAGCGCCCGAACTGTGGCTCAGTCCATGAATCCGTCGACTCCGGTGGGTCCGGGACACCGGGTTTCAGCTAGGGGACCCCCCACAGCATGCCTCGAAGACCCAGAAGCAGTGGCAATGGGCCATCTCCGGAGCTAGGGTTTTGCTCAGTGAGGGCCATTCCATATTTGCTCAATGGGGCCATTTCTCATCCGGAGGCCCCCGGGCATGCATGGCCACTATGGACAGGTCCACTATGGCCACATGGACCTATGGGATCCGACGAAATCCAAGTCCTCTTGCCGGTTTGGGTTCCGTTGCCTCAGAGCAAATGCCCAAAGTGTCCCTGAACGACCTCGGGGTGCTCGACTAGAATTCCTGTGGCACCAGAACCGTGGCTCGATTCACGAATCCGTCGACTCTGGTGGGTCCGGGATGGTGGGTTTCAACTAGGGGACCTCCGACAACATTCCTCGAAGACCCAGAAGTGGTTCCAATGAGCCATCTTCAGAGCTAGGGTTTTGCTCAGTGATGGCCATTCCAAATTTGCTCAAGGGGGCCATTTCTCGTCCGAATGCCCCTAGGCGTGTGTGGCCACTATGGACAGGTCCACAATGGTAAGGTGGACCTATGGGAGGGGATGGAATCCAAGTCCTCTTGCCGGGTTGGGTTCCGTGGCCCCGAGGCAAATCCTCCAGGTGTCCCTAAATGGCCCCGGGGTGCCCGACTAGAATGCCCGTGGCATCAGAATCGTGGCTCGGTTTGCGAATCCGTCAACTCCGGTGGGTCTGGGACGCTGGGTTTCAGCTAGGGGACCCCCCACAGCATGCCTTGAAGCCCCAGAAGCGATGCCAATGGGCCATCCCTAGAGTTAGGGTTTTGCTAAATCAGGGGCATTCCATATTCGCTCGAGGGGCCCATTTCTCGTCCGGAGGTAGAAGAAGATCAATTTTCGACAAAACAATGTAGTTAGCAGAAGAAGATTAATTTTCAAAAAAACAATGTAGTTATTACATGTGGAGGCAGCGGTTTCCCGTGGAAAATAAGTGTAGGTTTGAGCAGAGGAAAGATGTTTGGAAATGGGCTATTACATTAGCTTTTCCAATGGGCAAGTGGTTTATAGAAGGAAATATGGTGGCCGTAGGTATCTATGCTATTCTTCCAATGGAAATAGGATTTCCCTCAGAAGAAAAGTGTAGATACCTACAACCGCCAAAGCATAGATACCTACAACCGCCCATTGGAAAAGATAATGTAATAGCCCATTTCCCAACATCTTTCCTCTGCTCAACCCTACACTCGTTTTCCACGGGAAACCGCTACCTCCACATGTAATAACTACATTGTTTTGTCGAAAATTGATCTTCTTCTGCTAACTACGTTTTTTTGTCGAAAATTGATCTTCTTCTCCCTCCAGATGAGAAATGGCCTCTTTAAGCGAATCTGGAATGGCCTGCGGGTGCTATGGGCATTCTATTCAGGCACCACAGTGGCCATGCATGCCCGGGGGCCTCCAGACGAGAAATGCACCCCTTGAGAGAATTTGGAATGGCCATCACTAAGCAAAACCCTATCTCCGGAGATGGCTCGTTGGCACCACTTCTGGGTCTTCAGGGGACAATGTGGGGGGTCCCCTAGCTGAAACCCATTGTCCTGGACCCACCGGAGTCGATGGATTCACAAACCAAGCCACAGTTGAGGTGCCACGGGAATTCTATTTGGGCACCCCGGGGCCGTTCTGGGACACCTAGAGGATTTTCCCTTGGGCCACGGAACCCAACCCGGCGAGAGGACTTGAATTCCGTCACCTCCCATAGGTCCACATGGCCATTGTGGACCTTTCTAGAGTGGCCACGCATGCCCAGGGGCATCCAGATGAGAAATGGCCCCCTCGAGCGAATATGGAATGGCCCTCACTGAGCAAAACCCTAGCTCTAGGGATGGCCCATTGGCACCACTTCTGGGGCTTCGAGGGACACTGTGGGGGGTCCCCTAGCTGAAACCCGGCGTCCCGGACCCATCGGACTCAACGGATTCATGAACCGAGCCATGGTTCCAGTTCCACAGGCATTCTAGTCGGGCACCCCGGGGCCGTTTAAGGACACCTGGAGGATTTTCCCCGAGGCCACGAAACCCAACCCAACAAGAGGAATTGGATTCCATTGCCTCGCACAGGTCCACCTAGCCATTGTGGACCTATCCACAGTGGCCACGCATGCCCGGGGGCATCCAGACAAGAAATGGCCCCCTTGAGCAAATTTGGAATGGCCATCACTAAGCAAAACCCTAGCTCCGGAGATGGCTCATTGGCACCACTTCTGGGTCTTTGGGGAACGTTGTGGGGGGTCCCCTAGCTGAAACCCAGCATCCTGGACCCACCGAAGTCGACAGATTCATGAACCGAGCCATGGTTCGGGCGCTATGGGAATTCCAGTCGGGCACCCCGGGGTCGTTTAGGGACACTTGGAGGATTTGACCCGAGGCCACGAACCCAAACCGGCGAGAGGCCTTGGATTTCATCACCTCCCACAGGTCCAACTGGCCATTACGGACCTGTCCACAGTGGCCACACATGCGTGGGGGCCTCCAGTCGAGAAATGGCCCCCTTTAGTGAATTTGGCATGGCCTTCACATGGGGGTCAACTCTAGAAAATCATCCACTGGGCACTTGTGGCTAGCGTTCCTGGCTGGAACTTGCGTAGACACACCTGCCAGACTCCCCGAAACCCGGTTTTGTTGCACGGTTGGAGTTCTACGCCCCCGACAGGTATCTAGCAGGAGTCCCTGAAGGCCTTTTTGATGCGAGATGGGATGAGCCATAGAATGAAGACCATGGTTCAGATCGACGAACTGTCGACTCCGTTGGATACAGCACGCCGGGATAATGTTAGGGGTTCCCCTCCCCTCTGGCCTGGTGGCCCCTCCCTCATCTTGTACGTCCATCTTGGAAACTAGGGTTTTGCTCAGTGAGGGAGTGTGCAATTTTTGCACACGAGGGTCAACTCTAGAAAATATTCCACCAGGCACTTGTGGCTAGTGTTCCCAATTGGAACCTACTTAGACACACCTGCAGGACTCCCCAGAACCCAGTTTTGTTGAACGATTGGAGTTCTACGCTCCAGGCAGGTATCCAGCAGGTGTCCCTCAAGGCCTTTTGGATGCGAGATGGGACGAGCCATAGAATGAAGATCGTGGCTCGGATCAACAAACCGTCAACTCCATTTGATTCAGCACGCTAGGATAGTGCTAGGGGTGCCCCTCCCCTTCAGCCCGGTGGCCCCGCCCTCATCTTGTACGTCCATCTTGGAAACTAGGGTTTTGCTTAGTGAGGGAGTGTGCAATTTTTGCACACGGGGGTCAACTCTGGAAAACCACCCACCAGGCACTTGTGTCTAGCATTCCTGGCCAAAACCTGCCTTGACACACCTGTATAATTCCCTGGAACCCGGTTTTGTTGCACGGTTGGAGTTCTACGCCCCCGACAGGTATCCAGCAGGTGTCCCTAAAGGCCTTCTGGATGCGATACGGGACGAGCCATAGAATGAAGACCATGGCTTGGATCAATGAACCGTTGACTCTGTTGGATTCAGCACACCGGGATAGTGCTAGGGGTGCCCTTCACCTCCGGCCTGGTGGCCCTGCTCTCATCTTGTACGTCCATCTTGGAAACTAGGGTTTTGCTCAGTGAGGGAGTATGCAATTTTTGCACACGGGGGTCAACTCTAGAAAATATTCCACCGAGCACTTAAGGCTAGCATTCCCGGCTAGAAACTGCCTAGACACACCTGCAAGACTCCTCGGAACTTGGTTTTGTTGCACAATTGGAGTTCTACACCCCCGGCAGGTATCCAACAGGTGTCCCTGAAGGCCTTCTGGCAGCGAGATGGGACGAGCCATAGAATGAAGACCGTGGCTCGGATCGACGAACCATCGACTCCATTGGATTCAACACACCGGGATAGTGCTAGGGTTGACCCTCCCCTCTAGCTCGGTGGCCCTGCCCTCATCTTGTACGTCCATCTTGGAAACTAGGGTTTTGCTCAGTGAGGGAGTGTGCAATTTTTGCACACGAGGGTCAACTCTGGAAAATCTTCCACCGGGCACGTATGATGATGATTATGGTGATGATGATGAAGAGGTTGACGGTGATGGTGATGGCAATGGCGATGGTCATGAAGATGATGATGATGGAGGCTTTGATGAGGAACCTAGAGTTAGAGTTAGACTTAGGGTTAGAGGTAGAGTCAATGATGATGATGGAGATGGTGGTGATGATGAAGACGTTGATGGTGACGGTGATGGTGATGTTGAGGATAGAGAAGATGGCTTAGTGCTAGGGTTTGGGTGAGGGTTAGGGCTAGGGTTATAGAATGATATTGAATTAGGGTTAGAGGTAGAGTCAATGATGAGGATGGAGATGGTGGTGATGATGAAGACGTTGATCGTGATGGTGATGGTGATGGTGAGGATGGAGAAGATGGCTTGGTGTTAGGGTTTGGGTGAGGGTTAGGGCTAGGGTTATAGAAGGAAATTGAGTTAGGGTTAAAGGTAGAGTCAATGATGATGATGGAGATGGTGGTGATGATGAAGATGTTGATGGTGATGGTGATGGTGATGGTGAGGATGGAGAAGATGGCTTAGTGCTAGGGTTTGGGTGAGGGTTAGGGCTAGGGTTATAGAAGGAAATTGAATTAGGGTTAGAGTTAGAGTCAATGATGATGATGGAGATGGTGGTGATGATGAAGACGTTGATGGTGAGGATGGAGAAGATGGCTTAGTGCTAGGGTTTGGGTGAGGGTTAGGGCTAGGGTTATAGAAGGAAATTGAATTAGGGTTAGAGTTAGAGTCAATGATGATGATGGAGATGGTGGTGATGATGAAGACATTGATGGTGACGGTGATGGTGATGGTGAGGATGGAGAAGATGGCTTAGTACTAGGGTTTGGGTGAGGGTCTGCTAAGGATCATCTAGACATGGATCAAAGATAAATTATTGAAGATTTCTCAAGTTCATGTGAGACATCTACTGATGGATGTCATTCTTTCTATGTTGGTGACATGGATATCTACATTGGAGATCCTACTGCAAGGATTACATTCTCATGTTCTTGAAGACCTTGTAGCAGTGGAAGAAGAAGTAAGACCAATCTCATCCTCACCACTTGTACTTCATGAGGTTGATCACATGATCGAGGAAGATGTTGTATCTCATCAGCCTACTTGCATTGAAGGGCCACACAAGATGAGCAACAAAAAGATTCAAGAGGCCATACACATTCTCCATGACACTCATAGATTGGTGTCAAATTCTTGTTGGAGAATCTCTTCATTGGAGGATCCATCCTTCATTGAAGACATGGATAAGATTTAGAGAGTGACGAGAATCATCAATGGTAACTTTTTGTATTTTCTTTATAAAAGGAATGATTTATTCAAGCTTGTTAATGTCACGGGGGCTTCACTCAATAAACTACTATCATAGCATGGTCATTCGTGGCATATGAAACAATACCCCTAATTTCACTAAATATTTGAAAATACCTTCCAAAATCGTTTTTTTAACCCCCTCCCAATATGCCTTTCCAATTTAAAAAAACCCCTATTTTCACTAGATATTGTATGTATCAATTTTTTCATTAACATTTTTTATACCCCTTTATATTTCTACCTAGTATATTGATATGATACCCCTCTTATGACCCCACATGCATTCTACAATGCACCTTGCTTCTTTCGAAGTATATTGTGGATGCACATTACTTCACCCACAATGCAATTACTCAACCACATATCATTATGATTTGCAACATCTAATGGTCTAATGAAGAGATAGGAGATCACTTCTTGTATGTCACTAGAGCCAATGCACATAGTACAACATTTAGATTGCATGTTGCAGTTCCCCAATCATTGACTAAGCCTGTTGTGGGAAATCTATCCAAGCCCCCAGGGCCTGTAACAAGCTCTAGGAGATGACTAAACCTCCCAAGGCCTGTAATAGGCACAAGTGGTTGGGTATTCAATCCCCCAAGGCTTATCGAGGGCCTATAATAGGCCCTGGAGGCTTAGAGCCTCCCAAGGCTATTGGTAACAACTAGCTGAGGATTCTCATGACATGATGGATCATGTGCAAAATATTGGTTTTCATGTGCTTGATGAATGTGATGACATGGTAGAGGATTGCCAAGCACTTGTTTGGAGCATGAGTTTCCTATGGAAGGAATAAGTTTTGCACTTTTTGAGGCACATAGTCCTACTACCTTGGATCCATCCCTTGAAGACACTTTCACACTTTTGGAGAAATTGCATAATCCCATGATAAGTGAACCAACCAAGGATGAGACTTTTGCACTTCTCCACTTGGAGGATGAGTTGGTTCATGTTCCTTCATCCTACCCTTCCTTATCTTGCATCATACATCCAAAATAAATTTGGGTGAAGGGTTTCTTTTTATTGGTGCCATATGAGGAGTGTGAGACTCCTACACTACATGATTATTCTATGATGAGTACACCACATTCTATTTTGCATAATAAGTATCCATTGCTCTCATTTGATGACTCTAACATACATGGATGCACCTATGATGTTCACTTGATTCATTTGAATACTCATGATTTTCCTTGCTCCTTGCTTAGTTCATTTGATGTTGGAGTCCAACTTCATCCAATACTTGGGTGAAGAGATACATGATTGGAGAAAATTCTTATTGGCAGCAACATCCTTTGTTATTTCTTGATGATACACTATGTATTGATTGGGTGCAAAAGTGTTGGTACATTGGCATCCCATACTTGCTAGATTGGTTCTTGATGACAATGCGCACTAGGAGAGTGCACAAGCAGTGGGACCAAGGAATTGTTGATCATTGGCAGCTCATTGGGAGCACATTTTGGTTTGTTGGATTGAGTCCAAGCAAGCCTCTTCTCTTCCCCACGGGTTCATATTTGCATCAGATGGTGATGGTTTCCTACATGGGAAACATATTTTTGGATGGACGTATGTTTTTCTTACAGGGTGTTATGATGAATTCCATGTGACTCTTATGCATTGCATAGGAGAATATATATTGCACTTTGTATTCTTGAGGATCACTTGGGATCCTAGCATATTTATTTAGTCTTCACTATATGTATGGTATGATGGTGGAACAGATGGGGCGATGCTTTGAGAGGATGATTCTCAAGGTGTAGTTGGGTAAATTTCAAAGATACAGTTGATGCACACTTCAATGTTCACTTGTGATTTCCCATTCGTCCGATCTTATGGAGTTCATGTGTAGTCCACATAGTGCTGACTTAGTTCATCACTAAGGTTGGAGGCAATTAGTGATGTGATGGTACTCCCTCATTTTTGTTATGGTTTCTTGAAGACAAGAAAATTAGGAGGGGAGGAATTTTCATGTCCCCAAATTTTCCATTGGATGACAATGCCCTTTTAGAACCACTTGGCCATTTTCATGATAGTTTGTCAAATTGGTGCTAATGGTCAAATAATTTATAAAGCTTGACGTCCTAGTTAGTAATAATGCAAAATTAGGTCCAAATGGACAAGGTGGGTCACATGAAGAGTAAATTCCCAATCCAAAGTTCAAATGGATATAAGTAAATTTATTTGGGAATTTAGATTTATCATAAGTTTTCCTTTGTATTAAAATGGGGTAAAATTTCCTAAGGAAAATTATTTAAATTGATGTAAAAGTTGGTCCAAGGTGTGAATGGGACCAAATGATGATTAAGGGAGGTGCATTAATGTTTTACCAAGTATAAGGGACGTTTTGGGGGCAAATAGAAGTGTTCTCCCATGTAAAAGAGTGTTTCCTTAAGATAGGGGAAGCTAGTGGAGATCACTAATGAAGGAATAATGAAGGTTGGACCAAATTCAAATTTGAAGGGAGAGAAATGATCAAAAGTGGTTAGGACGACACCTTGGGTTGTGGAAATGATCGATGTTGGTTAGAAAAGGTCCAAGAGGGTTTTGTAGGGTGAATTACATGAGGAAGTGGTCAAATGGTACATTGAATGTGGCCAATGTGGAATAAATCAAGGGTTATGTTACTCCCCATGGTTTTTGTACATGGTTTTTAGGTCCCATGGTATTTGCAAGTGGTTTTGGGGTTTCTCTGAATCTATATAAATAGAAACAAGTGCACTTCATGAGGTTGGATAGTATTTTGTTTGAATCTTATTGAGATTTTTCTTGAGCGAATTCTGGTACTTGAGAGATGTACCCCTTGCTAGTAGTAGGGATATGTGACCCTCTGTTCATTTTATTGAGTGAAGCATCCAACTTCCATCTCGCATCCAAAAGATGGAGATGGTGATGATGACGAGGTCAATGATGACGATGAAGATGGTGACGTTGATGATGATGGTGATGGTGGTGAGGTTGATGGTGATGGTGATGGTGATGATGAAGATGGTGATGGTTCTGTCTCACATCCAAAAGATGGAGATGGTGATGGTGATGAAGATGGTGATGATGATGAAGATGGTGACATTGATGATGATGGTGATGGTGGTGAGGTTGATCGTGATGGTGATGGTGATGGTGATGATGGTGATGGTTCCGTCTGGCATCCAAAAGATGGAGATGGTGATGGCGATGAAGATGGTGATGATGAAGATGGTGACGTTGATGATGATGGTGATGGTGGTGAGGTTGATGGTGATGGTGATGGTGATGATGAAGATGGTGATGGTTCTGTCTCGCATCCAAAAGATGGAGATGGTGATGGTGACGAAGATGGTGATGATGATGAAGATGGTGAAGTTGATGATGATGGTGATGGTGTTGAGGTTGATGGTGATGGTGATGGTGATGATGATGAAGATGGCGATGATGATGAAGGCATTGATGATGATGACGATGGTGATGAAGATGATGATGAAGATGATGAAGGCGTTGGGGAATTTATTTATATCCAATGTATTTGACTCTAAGAACCTCTCATGTGTGATTATAAAAAAATCAAGATTCCCTCAACCCCCAAACATGCCCTTTCAAAGAATTTTTTATCTTTGAGTGTGGTATGGGTGCGAACATGAATCTTGGCATCTTGACCATGGTTAGGGTGGTGACAATGAGGTTCATATGACTCCAATGAATCTTCCATGGATCATGGGGTAAAATGATCTCTCAAGTATTATTGCATGTGAACTTGCACGTACCAAGCTACAACAAATCTTTCACAGGAGTGGATTTGTCTATGTGAATAGATAAGTGGAAAGATTTTAGCAAGAAGACCTATCAATTTTAACATGGAAGTATGGGAAATGTTCAAAGTGGGATTGAGAGGCTTAATGGTGATTGTAGTAGTGGGCATGGTATTGGTGAGAATGATGACATGATAGTGGAATTAAACATTAATATGGTGACCTTGGAGCTTGGATCCTAGCCTAGAAACACAAGAGCCTAGCCTAAAAACCCTAGTTGGTAACATAAACCCTAGATTGTATTCTAATCATAATGAAACCCTATTATGTATCCTAAGATCTAGCCCTAAATTATAATACATGTAAAGATTAAATAATTTTCATTGTACATATATATTCATCTGCATACATTTGAATCCAAACCACTATACACATATATGCATACATAAAATTAGATTGCTATCACGTAATGATAAATTAAGGATGTCCTAATTGTAAATGGTAGTGGATGTGATGGTCATCAAATCAAAGGTGGCTATATCTGTGAGTGAGAATTAATGAGCTAGCTATACATTGTGCTCAAGGTTGTCCTATTTGTATGGTGACAATTGATTAAGAAATGATTCCATAACTTGGTTATTAATTTGTTGCATGATCTTAAGTGGACAAAATGGTCAAAATAAATACTATTGACGACATTTCATTATGTAGAGTATGGCCTTTTTGGATCTCATTATGTAGAGCTATTAAAAATCATGTTGGATCTCATTTTAACCTTTTGACGACAATGGACATTTTCTATTTTTAAGTTTTCTTTTCCAAGTACTCAAGTTCCCAATATATATCTCATGTGCCATGAGGTGTGATTTGTCCATCCATTTATTCCATTTGTTTTTAGATTAATTCTCACACATGATTTTGTTTGAGTTAGCCTATGTTTACAATGTTCTCTTAACATAGATACCGTTAGAAGCTTTTACATGTGGAAAGATAAACCAAGCTGAACTACGATAACCAACTTCTCTTCTAAGATCTAGGTAAAACCCAAATTTACACAACATCACATTATGATACACACAACATGAGACAACCGCATTAGACAATGAGATATATAAATCACATAACTGAAAATCCATGTACATCGAGGCTACAAAACTCATCCAAACATATACAATTTCTCGCGAATAGTGGAACATGGTTCCCAATGTACGTACAATGGCAACTCGTGCCCTACACAAAATGCGAAAACTCATGCCGTAGATACAAAATACATGGAAACTCGTGCCGTAGATACAAAGTACATCAAAACTGGTGCACAAAAGTGCCACATCATGGCTAATGTACATAACACGTGGCATGTCAAGCATTGTGACCACCGCCGTCACTCCCAGGTGCAGATCCAAAGTCGATCTTCCTACTCTTCGAGCTACCGGTGCCTCGGGTCTTGGTCCGTCTAGGAGTAGACCATCTCTCCGGGATCTGGAACAAATGATATAAGATACCGTCATTTTCAAGCATTTGCAACATTTACCACATTTATAAAACAAATGTAGAATTGAAATCTTAAATAAATCACCTTTGACATGAGTGGGAAATGTTGGGCAGGTGTCCTAGATCTGCGGAGCCTCTCAGCAATTCTAGCCTACAACATTTAAAACAATCATTTCATTGAAAATTCATAATTGCTTAAATTAATTTTTGTTAATGCATCAAAAATATTTTCATAAATTAACTTGATTCTCACCGTGAACACCTCCGACGATGGACATGGCTGGCCTTCTAGGCTAGTAGGTGGAGAAGATGGCTGGACAACCAACTCTAATGCAGTGATGGGGGGGGCATAGATGTAGTGGTAGCCACTACAGGTGCAACCACTGGAGATACTGATGAGGATATTGGAAGAGGAGATGTCACAATAGTGGCAGGAAGTGGGGATGATAAGGTGGGAGAAGACATGGTGGTATGGGGTGGAGGAGGACCATGTGCACTATGAACCCCTGCCGGCTGTAGGATAGAGGGTATCAAATGGAAAGGGATACGGACGGTGTTGAGGGATGGTGCATGGGAGGGCAGTCCTGCATGGAGGGAGGAGGAGGATGGACAAATGGGAGGTTGTGGACGAAGAGGGGAAGGTGCAAGGAGGGGGAGGCGTGGATGAATGGGGGAAGATGGATAGATATGGGGGTGTGGATAAATTGGGGGGGATGTATGGATGTAGGGGTGTGGGCGAGTGGGGGAGGATGGATGGAGGGGGGAGTATGGTTTGAGAGGGGGGGATGGATGGAAGGGAGGGGGTGGATGTAGGGAGGGGTCTAGATGAAAGCGAGGGGGCGGGGATTCATGGGAGAGGGTGGATACACAGGACTAAAATGTGGAGACAAAGCTGCTGGTGGAAACTACATATACATTTGTAATATCACAATTTAGTAAAAAAACAATAAATTAAACCATAGTAAGTCGTAACAAATCAAATTAAAAGCATGCTTATAACTACACATTGTACTTGTGTATATGGTGATGTGCTAGTCCCTGGCGAGGGTGGCTGATCACCATAGTCACGAAACACTTGTGGACAACAAAATGCATGCATGTTATGAACATGTTAAACAAGTCATTATCTAGGAAATCAAGATATTCAAAAACATTGTACGAACTATCAACGTGTATGCCATAAATATAAATACTTGAGTAATATAAATGACATAAGTAATAACAAAATTGTGTCAGGTACTGAAAATACCTCCGTGTGGGGTGCCGCAATTTCATTTGCAATTGCTATTGCTGCATCCAGGTTGGGAGATTCTACGTTCTCCCATCTCGATGTATCAACTCTAAATAACTGCACATTGAAATAATAGTTTAAGTCAAACAAAAATACTTTCAAAATAATTTCAAAATAATTTACAAGTTATACAGTGATGATTGAGAACACATTAAAAAAATTGCTGACCTGATCCATATAACAACCCTTGATTCGGCCAGGGCAAGTATGCTCGCAATAGGGACAAAGATGTGGCATTGTCCCTGTCAAACGAGAATGCCCAGCATGGCTACCATTGGTCATGGGTCTATCCTAGCCCTATCGTGAAGGCCCTACACTTGGATCTCTATAAAGGTCACCCGACCTCTCCACTATGGTCGCTGCTACAAAGGAGGTGTGTATGAGGAGACCACGTGCAACATTCCTCATTGCCACCCCGATCTGATCAAGATTATGGGGCAACTGAGGTGGCTAGGGAGAGGGGTTGGGGTTGCATCTCGGAGGTGGTGGCCCTCTCAGTGGGTTCCTCCTGGAAGCAAGTCGATCTTGGGCAGAGCCATTCCCAACACCCTAGAACTCGGTTATGTCAAAATAGTTGCAGGGAGGTTTATCGTACACCATGAACCACCTCTGCATCCAATTGTCCCTCCACGGTTCGTAATGACACCAAACCATGCAGACACGTGGCTTTGTAATGTTCGGTGGTTGGCCTGTTTTTGGCTCGGTGAACATAATATATAATTGGGCTTTTGAAATGTTCAAATCTTTTATTGCTTCCTTGGAGATGCCCATGGAGTAGTACTCCTGCATCCTAGCTCTAAATTGAGTCATGTCTGTCAATTGCTAGTGTGCATGTATGAGGGAGTCGATTGAGTTCTCAATTGACGTGGCAAGAGACAATCCAGATGGTTCACCCGAGTTTCTAAGTTTGTGAGTGTGCACTCAGATTTCATTTACATAGTGGTTAATGTCATCTCATTCAAAATTAGGTTGTGGGTTTTGGTTTTGTTCAGCAATTGGATTGTGTTCATGGTTTTCTTCGGCATTGGGTCCAAGGTTTGGGTTTTCTTGTGTTCCACCAGACTCGAGGTTAACATCTTGTTCACTCATTGTCTCAGTTTACAATCTGCAATAGAAAATTGGTTCATTGTTTTCAAAATTTGGGAATTATTTACAATTAAATAAACAAAAAAATCAAAAAATTGATACAAAGAATGAATAAAATGAGAACAAAACTTGATATTTACCTATCAATCGCCCTGTTGATGAGTTAGTGGGTGTTGTGGGGTGGTTTTGAAGTTGATTTGGGCAACTTTGGTGGTTCAAGTCATGCATACGCGGAGGTGCAAGTCGCACTTGGTCGGCCAATTGAACAATGCGGAAATTGGGCCAATTGAACAATGCGGAAATTGGGCACTATTTTTTTTATAATTTTAACAGAGGCGCATGCACGTCATTGTTGCATGCATGCGCCAGGGATGCATACGCAGCACATATGCGCATGCGCCTCGGTTTGGTACCGAACCTAGCGGTGCGTGCGTGCTTCCTTAGGTGCGTACGTGCCACTTTTTTTTTCCGCTAGCGCGCCCCCATTACAACGAAAATGGGGACCATCTTCGTGCACCCACCCATAGATTGTATATAAAACATGGTATAGTATGTTACAATGGCCACCTTTTTATTAGAGGTATTTATAGGTTGTATACAAGACAACATGTAGTAGGTTACAATTTCCACCTTTTTATTAGAGATTTAAGAAATACCAGGCTATTATTAGGCTAAGTTTAATATGATTTTTTCTCTCATTACTACATCTAGTAGTATTTACTTGGTAGCTTCTCATGGAATCTTATGTTTTTTTGTTTGAAACTGTGATGTAGCATCTAACAACTTTATCTTTGGATTTATATGAAAATTAGTTTTATTCAGAAAAACAAGGTTTTCATTAGGTTCAAATTACATATGATATGATATTTATGTAAGATAAATGTTTATGTATCTATTTTTTTATCATAAATTACATGTTTTAAATGATATGATTGGATATGATTTTCCATCTTACAAGTTTATAGAAATGAACTCAAAATAAACATTAACAATTTTAAGAATAATGATAAAATTTATGTCCTTATTCTATTAAACAATTTTAGATATAATGTTTTATTGTCATTTATATTTATTTTATTTATTATGAATTATTATTTGTTACAACCAAACGTGTTACAACTCAAAAAAAAAAATACAAAAATATTGAAAATAACATCACCACCTCTTAACTCTTATTTACACATTAAATTAGTGTAAGTGTTTAGTTGAGTATTTAATATAATTCTTTGAATGAGATTTGATGATTTATTTTGAATGTTAATTTATTTTAGTCACTTAAAATATAATAATAAAAATAAAAATATTTTATGATATATGTTGGTTATATTTCATATATATCTAATAACAACTTAAAAAACAAAAACCACTATATTATAAGTAGACTGACTTCTAACTTTAACAAAATTAAAAATTAAAAACAACATTTTTTAAGATATATAGTATTTATCATTTAATTTTATTTACACATCATAAAGTTAATACCCTTTTAATATTTAATAAATTTAACTTTAAAATAAATATATAATCCTTTTAATATTTTATAAACATGATATCCAATTTTTTCCTTATTAGTTATAATCACTGTACACAATGCCACATCATAACTCATTTATAAAATCTCGATTGTTTACACCAATGAGTAATCATGAGTATCTTCCATGATTGCCTCCTTTACATTTGAAACAACCATGACTATCAATATGAAACCTTTTTGATACCATTTCACATTTACATCCATACGAATTTAGAATCGTTAGCTTGACAGCATTTTATAATTGACACCTCGTTTTCACATTAGCGATATCACATCCCGTGGAACATAGCAGGTTTCAGTAGCTCCTGCGATGTGAAAAGATTCAATGGAATTTCTACGAGAGTCAGAAGTTTTTTCGGTTTAAAAAGGCAATGGCTACGGAGAAAGTAAAAGGGAGTAGTCTAAGCCATCGACGATTTGGCCCGGAAGCCGGTCGCCGTCGCCGATCTCCGGCCAAATCGTCCTTCCGGCCGACGTCCGCATTGTGGATTTTTCCGAGCTCCCGTTAACCGGAAAGGAGCTTTTCTTACCTCGCGTGGACCCGAACTACTCCAGCGTTTGCGTTTTTGCAGTGACCCGAACTGGTTCTGCTTTTTCGCCACCTTCCTGCCATGCACCCAATGCAGACCGTGATCAATTTCCTCCCCTGTTTCAAAAATGCTCTGCATCTAGCTATGGCATAAGGGAGAGCAGGAGCCCAAGCTCTGCATCTCCACAAATCGGCTTACAGTACAGAATTACATGCGCAATGGAATCAAGACTCAGAGGGTTACAGATTGATGATGGCTGTCTTTTAACAATCATATTTCCCTGAGCGCCGGCCTTAATCGTAGAACCCAAAATTTCGACAACGACTGGAAGCCAAAGGAAATTCATCACAACTTCAAGCCATGGCCGCTGGAACAATTACAAGCACAGTAATTGTCATAATCAATTGCGACCTGATTCTATTAGTCATAGCCCATGCAGACAGTGATTCTAAAGTTCCAGTGATGTTCCTGTAAACTTGAGAGAAAAAGGCCTAATTCTTGGTGAGATGTGGTGTCTCATAATAGTTTTTGTGGGCACATTTGCAGGGGGGACCGATGGAATGAGAGCTTTCTTTTGCTGGGAACTCAGTTTGCGGCTGGCGTCTACCCGCCATTCTGAATTTCTGGATGGATTCCAGCCTGAAGGTTGGTAATATCCTGAGTTACAAGTGGCAATACTTTTCGTTTTTTGGGGATTTTCTAGACGGATATCAGATCTCTGATCCATAGTTCACTTTAGGGTTGATAGTTTCCCCTGAATTAATGGAATCCAAACTTGTGACGTATCCATTAACAATGGATGATCAAACCAATTAAAGGATCCTTAAATGAAATCACAAATGTAGCCTTGTTGCAGATTTTATTTTATCTTTGTACGATAAATTTAGAGAGGTTTTATTTGTTATGATGAGAATGTAATTAAATTTGATTTCGATATATGATTATGAAATGAACAGACCCTCCAAACACCGCCGCAACCAAATGCAAAATCGAACATGGTGAATGCGGGATCATTGGTAAAGAAGACCTCCGTGGGACATAGTTTATTGTTAATACTCGCACTGTGCTTCCATTCTGTCTTCGAAGGGATCGCCATCGATGTTTTAGGCATGTCTCCTCTCCTCTCCTTGGGTATATTTTGAGACTGAGGTTAATGAATATTTGAAAGGAATTGAATGTAAAGTTGTGTGACACAGTGATGGAGGCTGATGCGTGGAGAGCTCCATGGACGGTGTGTTTACAGAAGATATTCATTGCAATTGCGATGGGCATAGCTTGCGCATAATTCCCACAGGCCTTTTCTCTCACGTGCAGTGTATGCCTTCGCCTTTGCGATTTGGAATCCCATTGGAGTTGCAATTGATATGCTTATCGATGCAACTACACAGGGGAATGTAGCGGACTGATTTATGCAATCTCAATGGGTTTCGCCTGCGGTGTTTTCTGTAGGTTTCTATCAACCATATCCCCTTTGACAAACCATTTTACAAATATTTGGCTCTACTTATTGGAGCTGGATTGATTGCTGTGGTAATGATTTGGGACTAGCTGCGCAAATTTTGTCAATATGACTGGCCAGTATCGGCAAATTCATTTTTCTTCCCCATCACAAACAATGTTATGAATTCATCATATTGGGTTTTTATATCGGGGTCAGAATGCTTGTTTAAGAGCAATTTCTTTTAATGCTTAACGGACAACATGAACCTTGATCAGTGTATCTCTGAAAGGTGAAAGGTGTAAGCTTGTAACAGTTATTATTAAACTTGTGTTAATCATTTTTTTAACATAAACACTCAATGTTTTTTTGGTAGGAGTGGGGATCTAGATTCCTCGAATCCTATGGATTCTAGTTTTAGATGTCAAAAGTATCCTCACTCTGAGAATAAATCCGAGCCAGTGATGGCAAACTCTACTTTTGTTAATAGTGAATTCTTTTTTATTTCTTGTTAAAAACATGAAATCCTATTAAAGTTAGAAGAAAGAAGAGGAGATGCCGAATGATACCACTTCCCCACCGATGAATTCTTCCTCCTGCACCTGCGCTAGAGATCCATCAAGACTTGAATTGATTTTGAGACGTTGCATCATTGTTGAACTGTCCATATATATATTCTTGAAGAAGATCCTGTCAAATATCCCCGGTGCATCTCTGACTTGCCGAACCAAATTGAGGACAATTGGTGTTTGAGCTTGAATATCGCCTAGTATGCTTTTGATAACTAACTCTGAGTACCCAAAAACATGTAAAGGCTTTACTTTATATTTTTTTCTTAATCCGATTGCATGACCAGCAATAAGGCAGAAAATTCACCAACATTATTTGAGCCTGGATCTAAGAAAGATTTTCCTTCAGAGCAACCAACTCCACATTTCTGCCCTTCGTTTTGACACGAGCCATCAAAGTATCTACATGGATAAGTTACATCTATATGCGGAGGGATTATAACCTTTTGAGAGGGCATTTTATGAACTAACATGATTAGGGATTTCTATAAAACAACCATCATAATAACAATTCAAGATTCAAGATTTTGATGGTCAAAATCTTATGTGAAGGGAGTAGTGCCACTTACTAATACAACGACGGTTGATTGAATGTAATGTAAATATTCTTGTTACTGAAGTATTTTATGCAAAAATACAAAAACCAATTTCTTATTAACAATATTTCACAAGACCTCTTTCACAACTCCACAATACCACTTTTCTATGTTTTACTAAAAATTATCCTTTACAATATCCCTTTCACAACTCCATATTACTATTTTC
This sequence comes from Larix kaempferi, assembly GCA_027924585.1. Lineage (NCBI taxonomy): Eukaryota > Viridiplantae > Streptophyta > Pinopsida > Pinales > Pinaceae > Larix > Larix kaempferi. The sequence goes on from BSBM01000937.1 coordinate 3,075,786, forward strand.
TCATGTCTTACTAAAAATTATCTATAACTAAATCAACTTAATCTGAATTTCTTAAAATTATTTATATGACATAAATATAACCTATCTAAACCTTATAATAAAGTAATGATCAAAACAATAAAACACAATGTCACACTCATAAAAAAAATGATGGAATGTCTCTTTACTCTCTATCCAATTTTTCTTAATATTTAGTTTTACTATTGATAATGTTGCTTTACTCTCTATCCATTTTTTTTTAATATGTAGTTGTGCCATTACATAACATTGTAAAAGGACAAAACTTTAACAATTAAATATTTTTATCGTTGCAGAAGAAATTGTAAATAATTGTAATGTGAAGAATAAACTTTATTAAATTCAATGTTAAAGGACAAATTTATTGAATTTAATATTTTATTTTTAAAAACTCTACATTATATTTAGATTTAATTTGTTTTTTCAAGATCTATATCAATCTTTATTGTTTTTGTGAAGAGTAATTGATAAGAAAATATTAAGAGAGGTATCATTATGAATTTCATATTATTTATAAAAAAATATATATATTTAATATTTAATATATAATGTATTGTATATTTAACAAAATTTTATTTTATTTGCTTTTTATTTATAATATTATAATTAAAAATATTGTTGAAATCAATAAAATTAGTTTAAAAAATAATAATAAATATATTATATTAAATAATTTCTATTTATTTATGATATTGTTATAATTAAAAAATAAATTGTTAAAACTAATAAAATTAACTAGAAAAAATAAATATAATGCAATAAAGTCACACCATAAAATATCATGGAATCTAATTTACCTTATAAAATTTTTAAGGAAAAATTCTATTCTAAAATAAAGATTGTGCATTTAGAATCAAAAATACAAAGAAGATTGACTCATTGAAAAGACTTAGTTGAAAATTAAATTAATCTATATATAACAATTATATATATATATATATATATATAAACCAACCTACCTTAGCATCAAACAAGTCATTTTTTAGAATAAAAACATGCCAATACTTAATTTTACTAAATTCCCAAGTATTTAAAGAGTTTTTTTACTCTCTTTATGTGAGGTCTTTTGTCATTTGTAACGATAGTTGTATGCAATTTGTAGCCAAAAGTACTTTAGAGGATCCATGGAATCTTAGGACAAAATGTTGTGTGTGTTTTTTAGCTTTTTTTTATTTGTCAAATTATTTGTTAAGTTTTTCACAATACTCTTGTTTTTTTGCTTTGTTCCATTTAAGTTGGGTAACACATTTATTAAATAATTTTATAGAAAAAACAATTGCTTATTTGAGTTGTGTATATGTATGGGATAAAAACACATACTATTACATCTTTTGAGATGTCAACTTTGTTGGATTTGAGTTGCTAAGTTATAATAAATGTAAAAAGCCTATCTACCCACAAAATCCACTATTTTTCTTTGTTGAATGTGTGCTAGTTAAAAACACATAATAAGATATCTTTAAGACGTTAAGTTGTAATAAATGTAAAAAGTGTCTATCAACAAAATTCAATGGGCTTGCATACATATAAACACACCCTAATCCCCTCACCACCTACCCTCCAAACACACATGCACACCCTCACCCCTTGTTAGCTAAAATAACATAATAATGGCAACTTATATATATCCTTAGTTTTCAATAACTTTTAAAAGAACAAGGATTTGAAAAGGAACCCATAATCCCCTATGCAACAAAGTGAAAAAGAACAAGGAATTGAAAAGGAACCCATAATCCCCTATTCAACAAAGTGCCTCTCTAGCCATATGAAGTTCCTCAGCATCTGCATCAACAATATCAGTGGGCATAATAGTCATGTTGGCATTTTCATCAAGGATATTGGGATCTATATTTATTTCAGAAGGGTCACTGGATGTGTTAGCCACTGCATCTTGACCAAGTGACGACTCTGAATTTCCTGACTACAAATATAGCCAATTGACCTTTATAGCATGCTTGCAAATGTTGCCACGAGTAGACCATGGACATTCACATGCTATAAAATTCGTGCGATACCAAGTGACAAGGTATCTCTTATCACGATCTGTTTGACCTCTCACCCAGTAAGCATGGGTTGTGCTCTCGTGCGGGCAGCAATCACTATCTGGAATTCTACTTGCTTTTTCCACTGATGATTCAAGCTGCTTCTCTTTCTTGTAGTTGTTTAGATATTCTTCCTTTTTTCAAAATTTCCTTGAACCGATAACAAGGTTCAACAACTGTTAGGAGAATATACAACAACCAATCCATTCTACGAGCACATTTCTTCCTTCGGTCAGATAGAAATTTTGTTCGGATCAGTTCTGGGAGTCGCTTGGTTTAATAGGTGAAATTTAATTTTGCAAGCTTATACACAGTATTAAATCTCACGGAGCATTGAACCAAACGATTACTTAGGCAATAATATAGACAGAGGTTATTCAAAGTTGTGTTGTGTATTGTTGATACAAATCTCATACAAAATTGTGCAGAGATTGAAGCATTGCCAAATATTGTTTGTTCTTTGCTGTGATCAGTGAGATGGGAAAAGGAATAGCGGGCCTGGAAGGCTTGAACAAGGCTACCTTGGCTCTACCCATTCATCTCTCCGCCAAGTTAGGTTTCAGCAACAAATTCGCCATTTATCTCCCCAGAGGCAGAGGTAATGCTCAGGGAGTCATCTTCTTCTCTCCCGGGATAGATGTCTCTAAGCATATCACCTACACTCCTTTAGTCCCGTATGGTGAGCAGACAAGCTAGTATCACATCTCAGTAAACACCATCCAAATCGACAACAGGAATATCACCCTCCCTAATGGTACTGTTGCTCGCCTGGACTCCATATACAGGCCCTACTAGTTTTTGGCAACGCCCATTTACACAGCATTTCTGGGCGCTTTTGTAAAAGCAGCAGAGACCAGGAACATCACCCGCGTGGCCGCGGTTAACCCCTTTGAAGCTTGCTATGACGCCAAGACCATCTCCTAGACTAGAGTTGGACCAAGCGTGCCCAACATCAATCTAGTTTTGCACAACAATCAGACCGTATGGAAAATCCTGGGAGCTAATTCCATGGTCCCGGTTAAGCGCCACAAAGTGCTATACCTTGCATTCTTTGACGCAGGTCCAAATGGAGGCACAAAAGGAGGTGATGTAGGTCCCATTGTTATCAGTACTCATCAGATGCGAGATAACCTTTTGCATTTTGATCTCGCAAAGAACCGGCTCTCCCTTATGCCATAGCTAGATGCAGAGCATTTTTGAAACAGGGGAGGAAATTGATCACGGTCTGCATTGGGTGCATGGCAGGAAGGTGGCGAAAAAGCAGGACCAGTTCGGGTCACTGCAAAAACGCAAACGCTGGAGTAGTTCGGGTCCACGCGCAGTAAGAAAAGCTCATTTCCGGTTAATGGGAGCTCGGAAAAATCCACAATGCGGACATCGGCCGGAAGGACGATTTGGCCAGAGATCGGCGACGGCGACCGGCTTCCGGGCCAAATCGTCGATGGCTTAGACTACTCCAAAGTAAAAATATCGATTGGATGTTAGCCATAGATGCGGCATCCGATTAAAGCGCACCTTTTAACCCTATTGTAAGTGACGTAATCGTTCGGATCTGATAACGAAATGCATTACACCGGTAGAGTCGGTAAAAGAAAAAATCGCCTACATTCATTGCAAGAATCCTTTAAAGAGGATTATACAAATCCCGCTTTTCTCGCGATTTTGTGTCAAAAATAGGTTGAAATTCATGTCTTAAATTGTTAATTTAATTTTTTTGTAATTTCAGTAATGAGCAATAAGGACTATTTAAATTAATTAACCAATTTTAAAACTATTCAAATAGCTGAAATTGCCATCTAAACACTCCAAATTGAAAATTTTAATTAACCCTTATACAACTTCCAAGTCCGTTCCACGTGTGAACCCATGTCGATGGGATCCTACATCAATGGAATCCCAGCTGTCGCTTGCCCGCCTAATAAACCAAGCTTTTGACTGACACGTACTCCTTTCACATAGCACCAAACAAAACAGGCTTTGGCCTAAAACGTACTGCTTTCACACTTACTCTTTTATTGCCATTAAACAGTTGAAACTTTGCGTTGGCATTAAGATTCGTCCGACGAGGAGAGGGACTTTGCCAGTAATAAATACCGTGCACCGCAGCATTACAGCACAGTCTTCCTTCAACCTCTTGTTAGTTATTCTTCCCGAGTCCCGAGTCCCGAGTCCCGACCTTAGGAAACATATCTATCTAGGGACTTGTAAACGAGAGATGGCTGGACAATCAGCTAGATCTCCGGGAGCCTGCAAATGCCTGCTTATCACTTTGACGTTGTTGCTCTCCTTATTCCGTTTGATGCAATGCAGGCATGTAACTAACTTTGCAGTACATAAAGAATCCTTTACTGGATTGAGAATAGATCTTGTGCGTAGAGATTCACCTCTCTCTCCATTCTCTCCAGGAAATATTACATCCACTGAGCGTTTGAAACGAGCGATCAATCGCAGTCAAGACAGGCTACAAAAGCTGCAGATGTCTGTTGATGAAGTGAAAGAAGTCGAGGCTCCAGTAAGTGCAGGCACTGGAGAATTTCTCATGAAGGTGGCGATTGGCACGCCATCTTTATCGTTTTCTGCAGTCCTGGACACTGGCAGTGACCTGACATGGACCCAGTGCAAGCCTTGCACTGATTGCTTTAAGCAGTCAACTCCAATATATGATCCCTCCCAGTCCTCCACTTACAGTAAGGTCCCCTGCACAAGCTCTCTTTGCCATGCTCTCCCGCAGTCTTCATGCACTAGTGCTAATTGCGAGTACGTGTATTCTTATGGTGACCAGTCCTCCACGAAGGGGATCCTTTCTTACGAGAGCTTTACCGTTTCTTCTCAATCCCTTCCCAATATTGCGTTTGGTTGCGGGCAGGACAATGAAGGAAGTGGCTTCGGCGAAGGAGCTGGATTAGTAGGCTTCGGACGGGGTCCTCTATCCTTCACCTCACAGCTTGGCCAGTCTGTGGGTAATAAGTTTTCTTACTGTCTCGTCTCTGTTAATGATTCTCCTTCCAAAACCAGCCCTCTATTTATAGGGCAGACTGCTACTTTGAATGCCAAGACTGTCAGTTCGACTCCTATTCTTCAAAGCAGATCGCAGCCTACTTTCTATTATCTTTCATTGGAGGGAATCAGCGTTGGTGGTCAATTATTGGATATCCCTGACGGTACTTTTGATCTTCAAGTCGATGGAAGTGGCGGACTTATCATAGACTCCGGAACAACCGTAACATATCTGCAACAGAGTGGATATGATGTTGTAAAGGAAGCAGTGAACTCAGCGATTAATCTCCCGCAGGTGGATGGGTCTAGCACTGGACTGGACCTCTGTTTTGGCCAACAATCTGGTTCTTCAACTGCAGACTTCCCAACTATAACTTTCCACTTCAAAGGAGCAGACTTCAATCTGCCAAAAGAGAACTACATATACACTGATAGCAGCGGCGTAGCCTGCCTTGCAATGTTACCGAGTAGTACGATGTCAATATTTGGTAACACTCAACAGCAGAACTACCAAATACTTTATGACAACGGAAGGAACGTGCTGTCCTTTGCTCCTACTGTTTGTGATACCTTGTAAGTTGTGTGTAAGAAGATATGTTAGGGTTAGGGTGCTTCGTATATTTGGTCAAGGGTATATGTTTTGTCTCTCCCTATATATTGTAGTTTCCTTCTACTGCTTTAACTGTTGGATGCAACAATATTTGTAGAATGTATCTTTATAGATAAATAATAAATAAAGGAGATTGGTTAGAGCCAATTTCTAACTGAATGTACCTGGGATTTGTGTATATGTATTGAATATTTGATAAAAGAAAACTGATGATTCTGACGAGAGGGTGATCCAAAAATATTGTGGTCATGTAAAATCGATTATGAAAGTATAAAGAGTTTATGACAATCAAAGTCTTAATATCAAAAACATGAATATGAAATTAAGTTTGACCTATATAATTGTCGATTCGATTCAGTATTGTGGCTCTGTTCGAAATTGTTGAAGCTGATCTCAGCTGTTGAGTTATAGTAAAGTCATAGGTAATGTTGAGCTTTGCGACATTCAAGCTTTGGGAAAAGTTGGCGTAAAGTGAGCAACGTGAGAAAACCATCGTCAACTGCTGCTAGGTGGAAAAAGGGTCACGGACGCCCCATCTTCTTCCCAGCTTTTTGGTCTGTATTTGTAAACGGGATCCCCACGCCAATGCGGCGAAAATAAGTTGTTCTTCAAGGCGTGGGAAAGGGGCACGGGCACCACTCTTATTCACGCCTTTTTGGTATGCAGACGGGAAGAATCCCGTGTGTGAAAATTTATGTTATTTATTTAAAACTGTAATTTCGTCTACTCAAAACTACAATCTTGAATCGTGGTGGAATTTCGAATGGCGATTTTCAATATGAATGAGACGATTTAGAATTTATGTGCGAAGATCGGGAATTATAGTGGAAAATAGGCCGATATAATTGCGTTGTCGAGTGAAGAGTCTGTTAACCAAAAATTTATGGTTGTGAGATAAATGTAATCGAATTTGGAAAATATAATTTCAATATATTTATAAAAAAACATATAATTTGTTTGTTACTATTAAAAGTTATCGTCATTTGGATGAATTTTTATTTTTAATTAAATAAAGAAAAATTAAGGATTAGAATTTTATAAAGTAACATTGTTTTATGAGTAATTAAAATAAAATATTTAATTAAAATTATAAAGATTTAAGTAGTTTATATATCATGTTTAGTTTATAAACAAAAATAAATAAATAATTACATTCAAAACAAAAATATATATTTATAGATTTAATTTATTTATAAAAACAGAAATTGTGTTCTACTCAATAATTTTATTTTTATATTTTTAAATGAGAGATTCTCTCAACTTATCTCTCTAAAATTAGAATTACTTGGATCTCATAGATCAGTATATAATTGTTATGTGTGTTTTAAGGTGTTTGTGTGTGAATCACGATTGCAATTAAAAGAGCAGAGGGCTTTGAGGGCTTAACGGCTCCCTCAATGAATATTGCACAAAAACAAAGGGATTTAATGAATCGTATATCACGTTATCTACATATGTTTTTTGTGCAGTAGGAAAGACAACGTTCGATGTTATTTATTAAATAATAAAACAATTGCGAGAATGGTTTCAATATTTGTATCAACGGGCTCTAACCATCTATAGAGATTCAACCTCCCATTGTGAGGGGATGCATTGGATGGTGAGTTGCTCCATCGTGCATCAATATATATAGATTGGACTCGAATTATTAAAGGGACTAGTGAAACAAGTAAGCACAAAATCATCATAATCGTCAACCCATGCAAAGGTAACTCTATTGCTATACTCATCAAATGATCAACATATCATACATACAACAACATCATGTAGATTATCATCATAATAATAATCATTGGTATGGCAAGTAATAAACATGGCATATGACACAATATCATCGGTAAAGTAGTATAAGTCCTCATCATAGTTACAACATCACTTTCATGATCAAGGCCTAATAAGCAGGAATAGGTCAATTATAGCTGGAATACTGGAATAATAGGAAGCAAAAATAAGTCCTCATATGCCCATACAATATGGAACAAAGTGAAGGGGTAGATGATACTAACCCATGTAACACACTCCTTGGTGTGTTAGATTGAGGATGTGGGACAATAGGTAGATAGAAAATAATCTTGAGCTCAAAATAAATAAGTGGATTCATTGGTAATTTAAGGTTGAATATGTTGTTATTCCCTTTGAACAACTTAGACTTTAAAAAAGGAGAACTAAGCTATATAGGCAAAAGATGGAGTTTTCTAAAGGAAAAATCAGATGCAATGTATGATGTTGACATGAATCCAAATAATCCACGAAATGCAAAACCTCTATATTTCTTGCAAAATTTCAAGTAAATCTTGTCATAAATGGTTCAAGTTTAACTCAAAAATCTAGTTGAAATAGATCAACCTAATTTCTATGCTCAGTTTTTCCTAAAGATTAAAGTAGCATCAAATTAGTAAATAGGTTAGCATTACTCGTTACTCATAGTCATTGCTTGTGAACAAGTGGCATTATTTCTCATTTTCCACTTCTAATTTTCTTTAAAAAATGTGTTTTTTTGCATCTTCAAGATAAAAGCAATAAAAATATACGAAGATGCCGACAACCCAACAACATATATGAAACAATTCTAGAAACAAACACACTTTTTTATTGGAAGAAGAAAGGATATAATAGTTCCCCACCAAATTAGCAATAATACTCTTTTAGTGGTGGTTTACACACCCCTTATAAAAACTCAAATATTACATGGGAAAAAATAAAAACATTATTTTTATACCATTTTCAAGGATAAAAGAATACCATTTTCAAAAGATAAAAGAAGAAATGTACTACATATACTATGGAGTTGTTCTACTAGAAAACTTGTATAGATTGATGTAGCTTAAACTAAAACATATGCATAATTGTGGGGAGTCCAAGGAAGTCTCTAAACATATGCTACTATGGCCCATCCATGGATTCACATAAAAATGGCATTGCTAGCAGGAAAGAATGAAGGAAACAAAGGCCTGGATGTAGTTATAAAAACATTTCAAGAAGACATCGATAAAGGACCAACTAACAATGATAATTCATTATAAGAGGTATTAAGGAAGGTGCACCAATTCACCATAACCCATAATTCTTAAAACAACGAAAGGATGGTTTTGGTTTTCATCATATCAATGCAACAAACATAAGCGTTAATACCAAAACAATATAGAACAAAATAATATTTAACAAGGGAAAATAGACACCACACCGACATACATAACATTATTATTGAAGAATGATGATGTATTGAAACAACTTAAACATTGAAATGGAAGGAGAAGAACCTTAATATCTAGAAATAAAAAAGTAGTTGGGAGGGAAAAATAGTAGCAGAATCCATCGCACTATTCCAATAATTAGTGGAAGATTTTACATATAGCTATATTGAATTGAAAGGAATATTGAAATAATTTAGTGAGTTCAAGATAGAAATCTAGTCGTGGGACAATCCCTTCAAACAATGACCCTACATAATGAATCCGTTATACATGATGAAATTCTATGAAGAATTCAATAAATTGATAAAGTCATGAGTCATCTATGGCATCCAAGAAAGTCAATGGGTATCCATGAATTTAGTTTTTAAGAACAAGAATGGGAAGCTAAGGATACGCACAAAATTCTATAAAATGAACAAGGTAACAATCAAGGATCCTTTTCCTACACCATTCTTATAAAAATCACTAGTGTAATAGGAGAGTAGGAAATCTACATTTCTTCATGGGTGCTCTGGACATAATCAACTTTCAGCATGGGAAAAAGATTAAGCGACAACAAACTTTTTAACCAAATGGGGAGCCGCTTGCATCTAAAAGAGAATCATTAATTCTAATTGGTCAATGCTCCAATTGGCATGTTTCTCCATAATTATTGTTACAATCTTTAAGGATTTCATTCACAAATCACTTGAGGTATATTTGGATGACTAGGCACTCTTTGCATGTTTAAACCATTATGAATTGGATCTGCAGATGACTCTCATTAGATGTAAAGAAATGAGAGTATTTTTAAATCCAAAAAATACCAATTCTTTCAAACTTTTGGATGACTACTCAAGCACATAGTTTCAAAAGGAAGAATGAAGGTAAAAATAATCAAGGAGCTCATACAACCAACAAACTTATCAAAGGTTTAAGTCCTTCCTCAACCACATAGGGTATTATCATAAATTTGTAAAATGATATGTTAAGATAGCCTACCTAATTGAACAACAATTAAAACAGGAGACTGCATTTGAATGGAGAACAAAATGTCAGAAAATACTTGAAGAGTTTAAAAAAAATCGTGAATTTTCCCCAATCCTAATATTTCCACACTTGAACAAAATTTTCAATGCATGCGAACACATCCAACATAGCCATTGGATCAATGCTAAAACAATTGGGACACAAAGGAATGGATTATCCCATTTATTATGCCAATATAAAACTATCTATAGCATAGAATAATTATATAAAAATGGAACAGGAGACACTAGGAAATATCTATGTACTTTGAAAATTATAACATTATCTGATTGGAAAACAAATTTAACTTTTACATTTACCATAAAGCTTTGAAGTATATAGTGAATAAATCCATAATAACTAGCAAGATATGTAGGTGGATCATGCTATTCTAAGAATATGAATTCAAAGTATTTGTCAAACGTATCAAAGCCAATGTTAGAACGAACATGTAAGACCCCAGGGTATTACCCTTAAAAATCTAAAGTGTTAGTTAATTATATGTTAGAACGAACATGTAAGACCCAGGGTATTACCCTTCTAAAGTGTTAGTTAATTATTAGTATGTTAGTAGTGATTTAACTTTGTGATATGATTATGAATCACCATGATATATTATTATTATTGATGGTGATGTTGTAAATAATAGTTTTAAATCATGTAAATAAATATCAGAATTTCAAAGTTGATTGGGAAAGGTTCTATGAAAGGACCATGGTATTATAAAAGAAAAAGTAAATCTATAGGTCTAATGACTTTCTCTTATCACTAAATTAGTTTCCATAAATATAGTGAAAGACCCGTCACTTTGTTTGATAAATGGGAAGAGTATGGTGGGGGTGAGATTTTGCATAAATATGAATTTAAATGGGAGGAGGAAGGATTATGAAGGAAGAAGGGCTAGAGAACAAGAAGGGGAAGAGATATTTGGAGATAAGGAGAAAGGAAATATATAGTTTAGAAACAAACATATCAACTAGAAAACAAATTATATGTTTTAGTAGCAAGGTCGCTACTTTCCTGGAAAAGGTCCAGTCAAAATGAATTTATAATGACACCTCCATGATCATATTAAAGAGCACCTAGAGGAGTTGTATAAGGAACGTATTGGGAGGGAATATGATTTTATGGTAAAAGTTCCTATATAATATTAGGCCAATGTGAGATCTCTCTGTGCACATCTTGAAGAACACCTGGAGGTGTTAGGGGGGTAGGTAATGTGATTAATCTTGGATGGAAAATTATATTATAAACCCTAGTGCACAAATTGTAACTGATGAAGTATTTGTACATCATGAGATTACTTTCCTAGTAATATCATTGATCATCTCAGGGATGGATTCTAAGGCAGAACAATTATATATTTCGTGAAGAACGCCTATGGTTGGGAGGTACTAGCTCAAATTCTTAGAGGAATTTTTAGATAAGCTATTTTGACTCATGTAGTTTGTGCTTAAATGTATGAGTAATGTATTATTCTTTGTTTTGTTTTTGTGCACAATGAAGGAGATGTTGGTAAAAGTAGTGCTATTGCAAGAACACTTTTTGTTTAACTAATTAGTTTTTCATAAAAACAAAACGAAAAAGGATAATTTTATTCTAGTAATTGTTTAGTTGTGTTCATATATAATATTTTGTGCATGTATGTAGAAAAATAAAGAATCAAAATATGAGATACTAAATATACATATTAGTTTAAGCCTATGGTACTAATATAACTAGATTTCAGTGTTCTGATTTATGTTTTCACGAATAGTAATATATTACTTAAAATTGTATCATGATAAAAGAATGAAGAAAAACATAATGGTGATATGGTTTTGCTTGAACAAAGAAGGTAAATATCATTGTATTGCAATTTTGTTGTAAACAAACAATTTAATCATTCACCTAGAAAGATAGTTATCTTACAACCACTTTAAGACTGTTATGCTATAAAAAAAAAACTGCAAGAAGATCATAATTCCATAACAAAAATTAAAATAAATAATCTGTACTATGTAGAGGATTTTTTTTCTTTTATTTATCTTGTAGCTACAAACTAGAGAAAAATAAGTTCGTTCCCCAATATCTAGGGTATTTAATTTCCATAATTACCCTAGAAGTATATAAATGGAAGAATATGTATTACAACACAAAAATTAGACTTAGATGAACATGATTTCCTTACATAACTTACTCTCATTCGCAATATGGCCAAGGTGTGCATGGTTGACCTAGAGCGACCTAGTAAAGATAGAATGAAGAGATTGTTGGTAGGATAATATTCCAAAACTCTTCTTCCAACCAAGTTAGGGTAGGAACCTTTTCATTAAGGAAATAAATATCTAATTAATATAATTGTGAATAACCTTCAATTTATAAAGAAAATGAATTTCTAAGGAGAGAAAATTGTATTATTGGGGTTTTACTTGATTTGTAAGAAAGGTCATCTGCAAGCAAACTTGCAATGTCAAATTCCAAAGAAATTAGAATAATTTCAAGGAATAAAACCTAAGTAGTATTAACAAGTAAATGCCCTATGCCAAGCTAGTATTTAATTTTATTTCGAACTAGAAACTACCACTAAATACCATGGACTCAACCTCTATTCTTCTTAAATTAAAAGAACCCATGTAAATTTATCAACTCAAACACCGTCACAACCTAGGTACAAACCCTAAGCTATGATTATAATTGTGGAGTAATATTTCCTCATCCCAAAACAAAATTTATATCAAACATAAACTCGAAACTCACCCAAACAACTTCCCTCTCTCAAATTCTCTTAATAATAATTGATTATCAAAACCAAGTCCAAAAATGAGCTAGCTATGTTTTCCTTTTTAACTAGTATCATAGTCAAGGCATAACCGTGACTGAATGTCAGCTATATAATTCCAGGTAAGAAATTTTAAACTCTAATCCTTACAAACATAAACCCTGAAAACATAAAGCCTAGGAAAGGAAGAGACTTGGTAATGAGGATTTTATTTTAAGCCAAAACTTAAAAAATTCAAGCATGGAAGATAAACTTGAAGATTATGCATAAACTCGAACCTTGGAATTTGCATGAGATCCATTTGTACCTCAGAATCCAAGAAAATCATTTGTTCAAAACCCTTGCACTCCACCAAGCGAACGAGGGTTGAAAACAAGGGGAAAAAAAGGCAGGTACATGTTTATATCCATGCGTATCAGTTCATTTCACAATATCAACACTCTAGGTAGTATTTCGCCCATATCGAAAACACTATATGAGTTAATGTGGTTTACTTTATGGCTTAGTTGATTCAATTACCAACGTTTGCCGTTTGAAAGGACAATACTCTAGGTACACCTTTCCATACCTTATTTCATCACAGATAGACCTTTGAATGTTCTATATCATATATAATAGTGGAATCGAACACTATATTTAATCACCCCATCGATCACACCTACAACACTATGTTCAGTACCTAGGTAGGTTCTAGGGTAGGGCTTTGTGGATAGGTAGCTTATTAAGGGTAATGCACGATCTTAAAATTACTAAGTAATTTATCATTTATATTAATAAATAGGTAATTAAAAAATATAGTTAGACAATAAATTAAATAATGATGAGAAACATTATAAGGTTAAGTATGACCATTAATTAGAGATGACATTATAAGGGAACGTCCATAAACATTATAACAACAATGCAATTATGAACATCGGAAAAGCGAAAATAACATTACATAAAGAGTCAACATGTACATAACGTCCATAAACATTATAACAACAATGCAATTATGAACATCGGAAAAGCGAAAATAACATTACATAAAGAGTCAACATGTACATTGCAAACTCATCATTAGAAAGATGCACCCAATCTTTTAATTCTAGTTATCCACCTATGTGAAGATGACTATTTGATATTAACTAATCATAAATGTGGTATGTTTTATTAAACATAAACTTTTAGATAATAATAATGAAATAGTGTCATATTTTATAGTTGTTCCAAATATGTAATGCACATTTTGGGTATGTGACAAATTGGTATTAGATCTTAAGTTTCAACACTATAGGTTGGTCTCCATGACATATGTTATTGCAAATATTGTGACACATTGAGTATCAAAAGACTCATAACTAGAGAATACTTGAAGGAAGTAATGAGGATTTGAAGCTACATAATAGATACTCTAAGAATTTTTTTTCCCATGTGGATGGTTTTGGTGATGACATCATAATTAGGGTTGCTATATCCACATATCGAGATGCCAAGTAGCACTATTGATGATGATTTTAAAGGTTTAAAATTTCAAATTATGTGGTTAAAATCAATTCATTTCATATAAAAACCTTAATGGAGTTAGTTCAACATTAATTTGCTAAATAGGTGACATTTAGTTTGACTATTAAGTGTAACTTACTAAATTGATTACTAGTAATGCCAATTTTGACAATGAAGTTGTTTCAAACAATGTCTGATTGCAACATGATCGCATGGGATACAATGATTGGAATATATTTGCATAATGAGCATGTTGAGGAAGCCTTGGAAGAATTTTAGAAAATCCATGAATTGAGGCATAATCCCATGCAATACTATGATCACATGCTATGCAAAAAAATGGGCATTTCGAGAAGGCATTGTCGCTCTTTTGTAAAATGGAATCAACAACTATAATTGCAAATGATAGGAGCATAGAAGATACATGGGATGTGCTTGAGGAAATTTCCTACACCAAATACTATCTTGTAGAATGAAATAATTGTAGGATATACAATTCTTGGCAAGCAATCTTTGGATCTCTTCAAGAAAATGTCATTCATCTATGAATTTAAATTATGTCACCTTTTTTGTTCTTTTTTTTCCCATGTATCCATTCTAAATCATAGATGGTAACACCTCAAAGCCATGGTTCAATTTCATCAAGTGACACCAACAATGGAACACTATTGTTGCATGACTATGTTGGACATATGTATGAAGAATATGGTTTTATAATACAAATTCCTTTAAAGCTTACTCCTGATGTATGAGCCTCTTTACTTGGGGAATGCAAACTTTTTTTTAATATTGAACTAGGAGAATGTGTGGCAGAATGTCTCTTCCATTCAAGTTATAAGCATGCATGGAATTATATGCTTCTTTCTAATATATAAACCAAAATTGCTAGTTGAGATGATGTGGAAAATATGTGGAAAGTGATGAAATAAAAGATTGTGGTAAAAACACAAGGATGGAGTTAGATTGAGGTGAATAATAAGATGCATATTTTTTTTGGAAATGGATCACACCAACCAACACAGAAATATATTTGCTTTCCCCAGTGAAGGATCGAAACTCTACTACACACAATGCTTCAAGCAGACTTAGCAAGATAAAATTGTTCTCAAAGGGAACTTTACCCAAATGTTTATAGATCAATTTAAATAAGGGAACCAAGGTTTGAGACCTTGGATAAATGAGTTTCATGGTCATAAGTTTTGTTAAAATAAAATATCCTAAAATGGAGGCTTAGTTACAAATCCATAAAAATTTGAACAAGTGAAACCATCATAAATCAACAATTTGTTGCGTTTTGGATCAATCTTGGTGAATTCAATCATATTTGAATTGGAGCTTACTATTCCAAATATTATCCTTGAGCATCCTGGTATTTTCTACTTTTCATTGAAGGACAATGTCTTGACTATTTTCCTCAAGGAATATTATATCCATTATAGGTTGATAGTGTCCAATCCATTTTATGTAGTTTAGAAGAAATTAGTGGACTTGATTCAGCTTCATAATCGTAATGTAAGAAAATTAAGGTGTAAAATGGTTAAATATGCATAGGCAATGCTAGACAATTGCAAGATAGAGGATGAAAATCATAATGCACCTAATATTACAAAGTCAAGGTATGGATTTGACAATGGATGTGATGATTCAATTTTCATTGATACAAAAGTTTCTTCTGAAAACATGCAATGTGAAGAATGCGATCGAAAAGTGAATTGAGCGAGGATTGTGAATATTTTAAAGGAGCACCTCAAAATGATAATGTCCAAATTTTAAAAATAAAACACAATTATGATGTTGAATTTTGGAAGTGTAAGCTTTGAAAAGAGGTGGTAGTGGTTCACATCAATAGAGGTGTCAGTAACACAACTTAAAAGCTATGCAATATGGAAAGAAACTCTACCAAAACATAATTAGAAATGGATTTTAGTGTGGTAAATTTATAGTGAGTTCCATTTATCTATAAGAGAATGGATGATGCAAAGATTTTTTTGAAAAAAATCTATACTAAAACATGGCCTTATGGAATACCTAATCTAGGGCATACAAAAATTGGGGATGTGGAAGAAGATCTAAAATTCTTTTAGAAAATTATTATGTGAAAATTGTTCTCTCGGGATGCCATGATTTATGGATATCTGTAGACCCAACATGTTGATGAGGCCATGAATTTGTTTTGGGAAATCCATGATAAAGATATGGATTCCAGTCTTGAATAAATGTCCTTAAGTGAGGACTTGACTATTAGTTGCATGTGTTTAACTGGCTTGGTGTACGGAGCTAAGCAAGTTTTCAATAAGATTGTTGTGAAGGAATAAGTTTCCTACAAATTTTATTTGTTATGTCTGCAAGGACCGACTTACCCCAAAAAGCATTAGACACATTAAATACAATAGAGAACAATACTAACAATTTGGATTCAAATGAGTTTGTAAGGATGGTACATGGGATTCTAGTTATTGGTCCTGAAATGGAAATGAAAATAATAAATGATCTTATGTGAAGTCAAGGTTTAGCACCCTCGGATCCCACTAGAGTATTATTGGTGTAAATTTAACCTTTTTTCACAAAGGAATTCCATAGCAAAATAAAACATCTAAATGTAGTACTCATGCTTTTATCTTATAGGCATGTTGATGAATTTGTGGAGGGAGAAAAGAATTATCTTTATCCATAGGACATGTCCATGAAACCACATGAGTTGGCATTATGATATATTTGAATCAATGCAAGGTCACATTAAATTAATGTGCATTTAATTAAAGTATGTAAATGTTTTATTTTAAATTTTACAATGAACATATTATATCCATGAATACTGACAAATGTTTGGTTGTTTCAAAAGTGTTTTCAGTGAGCACATATTATAGATAGAAAGTGTCTTGAATATGACAATGAGTATAAATACATAAAGAAAAACAAAATTTTATAAGTGCAAGAGCCAAACCTGACAAAACCTCATGATTATGAAATTTGGTTTCTATAAGAACCATACTTGGATTTTTTTTATAAATAATTTCTAGTTTTTATGATAACATCTCATGATAATTGTATGTGTGTGAATACAAATGAGATGATGGCTTCTATAAACTTAAAATCATACGAAGTATGCTACTGTAATGATACTAAAACCCATGTTATCCTTGATACCCATTAAGCTAAGTTCTACTTGAGAAAACCAGTGGGATGCCTTGGTAGAAATATTGAGTGGATCGAACTCTCTATACACACACTAAATAGAACTATAGTTTATACCTTGGTGTTGTGTGGGGTAGGTATGTGAGTGCCCTAGCTTGAAGACAATGCAATGGAATCTCTATACGCACACCGAAGAGGACTATATGTTACACCCTAGTGTTGTATGGGGTCTGTATGTAAATACCATGGTTGATTCTATATATGTTAAATATGGTTAAATGCATTGATAAAAGGGTGTGCCATAGAAGACAATAAGATAGATCTTAGATGTGGAAAAATTATGAAGCAGAGACATGATGCATCAAGATAAGTATTTGTATGATGGGAATACTTTATCTTTTTATATGAATGTGTAGATTTCATTTATAACTTTCAAACTCTTAAAGGACAAGATAGCCATCAACAAGGGAATTGGAGTAAAGAGAATGAAAGAGGAAGTGTAGCTAGAGAATGAAGGTTTTAAGTCTTACCTAAGTGAAAGAACACCGAGGACGATGTCATTTTAAGGGGAAGGGATGCAATACCCCACGGTATTACCCTTAAAAATACGAAATGTTAGTTAATTATTAGCCTGTCAATAGCGATTTAATCTTTTGTTATGATTATGAATAACCATGAGATATTATTGTTATTCATGGTTATGTTGTAAATATTAGTTTTTAATTATTTAAATAAATAGATTATAATTCCAAAGATGAATAGGTAAGGTTCCACAAAAGAAGGACCATGATATTATGAAAGTGAAACTAAATCTATAGGTTTGGGATGTCAAGTAGTTACTTTCTCTCATCATTGAAGTAGTTGAAACCTCCTCTCCAAAAATATAGCTAAGATCCCAAAATATAGTGAAAGGTGTCACTTTGTTTGTTAGATGGGAAGATTCCAAAGGGGGGCCTTTTTGCATAAATAGGGATTCAAATGGGAGGAGGAGGGATTATGAAGGAAGAAGGGTGAGAGAAAATAGGGGGAAGAGATATTTGAAGATAAGGATAAAGGAAAGATATAGTTTAGAAACAACCATATCAACTAGGAAAAAAATCATATGTTTTAGTAGCAAGGTGTCTACTTTCTTGGAAAATGTTCAATCAAATTGAAGTGCTAATGAGGTCTCTATGATCATATTGATGAGCACATAGAGGTGTTGTATGAGGTAGTTATTGGGAGTGAATACAGTTTTAAGAACCATTAAAATATCCTAAACAAGATCATGCTAGTATGAAGAGATCTCTATGCACACCTGAAGAACACCTAAAGGTCTTAGGTAGGAAAGTAATGTGAGTAATCCTAGCTAGAAAATTATATTATAAACCCTAGTGCACAAACTATAACTATTGAAGTATCTATAATTCTTGAGATTAATTTCCTAGTGATATCATGGATCAAATTGGGGGTGGCTTGTAAGATAGAACAATTAAATATTGCCTACATAATGCCTATGGTTGTGTCGTACGTGGACTTTCCCATATCAGTTTCTTGGAGGAATTTTTAGATAAGTTATTTTGACTCTTGCAATTTATACTTAAATGTATGAGGAATGTATTATTCTTTATTTTGTTTCTGTACACAATAAAGGAAATGTTGGTAAAAGTAGTACCATTGTAAGAAAAATCTTTGTTTAACTAATTAGTTTTTTAGAAATACAAGAAGAATAAAATAAAAAAGGATAGATTTATTCTAGTAACTGTTTACTTATGTTCATGTATAATTTTCTATCTATGCATGTAAAATAAGAAAGAATCAAAATCTGATCTCCTAAATATGTATACACATATTAGTTTAAGCATACAGTACCTGTATAACTTGATTTCAATATTATGATTTCTATTTTTGTGAATAGTAAAATATTACTTAAACTTGTATCATAAGAAAATAATGGAGATACAGATAGTGGTGATATAGCTCTACTTAAACAAAGAAGGTAAGTATGATTGTGTTACAGTTTTGTTGTACAAAAAAAATGAGGGTTAAAAAATGAGACATTAATAGTTATTTCAATCAACAAATGTTGAGACTTGGAGCTCATATGAGGCTATACAAATAATTTTTTAACAAATAACAAAACAAGAATTGAAATTACCTTTAACTTGAAATTGTTAGTAACTTAGAAAATTGAAAATAGCTAAATATGTACATTTTAACTTGAAAATTGAACTAGTAACTTGAAAAGTGTACATTTAATTTGAAAATTGTTATATTAAAGTTTGAAAATTGTACATTTTACTTGAAAAATTTTAATAACTTGAAAATTGGATTCAAGTGTACATGTATTTAATTTAAAAATTATTCCATTAACATTGAAAATTGTTAGCCACTTGAAAATTATCCATTTAACTTGAAAATTGTTACAAATTTTGAAATATAAATAACAAAGTTAAGAAATAAAAAAGAATCTCATTACAAACAAAATAGTGAAGAAATTGGATTAGGAAATAGTTATTTTCTTAAAAAAATTGTTACTAATTTTGTAATCTAAATAACAAATTGTTAAAAATATTATTACAAACAAAATATAGTAAGGCTAAGATGAAAAAAAATAGTTAGTGTATAACTAATTATTAGAGAAATTTATAAAATATGAAATTTAAATTAGGTAGCATGCAATTCAAAAATTTACCTTGGTTGTCCTCCATTGGAATTTGTTGCACCAAAGGTACATTTTCTTCTTCTCTTAATATTTCTCTTTGCTGTATCATCCTTTCTCTATTCTTCTCATTCTCTTCATCATTGTTTTGTTCACGAGCATGCTTCCTTTGTAGTGTTCTTTTACTCCCCATCAAGCTTCAATGACAACAAACAAATATTTATTCCAATTGTTATAACAAACAACAATATGTTAATATGGAATTTGAAGTAGGTCTACAAAGAACATTCTACATGTGTAATGAACTCTAATTGAAAAACATCAAATTCACATAGATCTAATTGAAATTAAACTAACAATGATTTAAACAAGTGTTGTTGGGAAATTGCTTAGTGGTTATATAGAGGTTGGACAATTAATGTTGTCCAACCACCATTCCCTTGCAAAAAAAACACTGACTATTTTATTTTTTTTGTTTACACATACAAATCCTCGATCGAGCATTTTTTACAAAACATCGATCAAGGGATTGAAGCGACCTTGATCAAGGTCTATGTAAAACCCTCAATCGAGGTGTCTTGAAGCCCTCGATTGAGGTATTTTAAAAACCTCAATCGAGCACCTTAAAAACGGGCCCATAGCCCTTTTCTCTATAGAAAGAAAATTTTATGTGCCTTTCAGGGGATTAAACTATGCCATTAAATGCACATTAATGAGTGGACTTGATACCGTTGGATTCCTCAAGGAATCCTCTATCCATGCACATATAATTTATGAATTTTTATCTTCGTATGTCATTCTTTTTAAAAAATTTGCTAAAGCTTACCCTGAAAAACCCTATTGACAAATTCGAATGAGATCAAAGACAAATCGACAACATTCAAAATACACATTCAAAAAATTTGAAAAACTATACAAGCGCTACATTTGTGCTTGCTCTTCAAAAGTGTATTTTTAGGTTTGCAATTTACGAAAACAATCAAAAGATTTGGCGCACACACGCACATGTGTGCAAAATGCGATTGAAATATTCACTGGTCAGTTTTGAAAAATAAAAATAAATATAAATTTTCGAGAAAAATTATAAGAAAAATATGTACGCGTTAGTGCAGTCCGTCTAGATCATGTTCACATATTTCATTTTTTTTAATTATTAATTTAACATTAAATTATTTTGCACACACACAAGCCACTTGTTAATTTCTCTTCAAAATTTTAAGGACACGCGTTTCATTAAATGAAAATTTGACATAATAAATGACATTGGTATACTTTTAAAAAATATAATTGGAAATCCAACATAATTCTCTACATTTCATTTTCTAACTAGATGTCGAAATTCATATCACAAATATGAGTTTCGAGGGCTTTAATTTAATACATGTCTAAAATTTCCATTTTTCATCGCCATATTTGGCCAAAAAGAGTTACCCATCTTGATGGAACACCCTAATTTTTTAGATCTATTTCATAATAATGGAAGATGCAATCCTTCCCGTGGATGTATCCCATATTGGGTGAACCATGTATAACAATGTTCTCTTGTTGTTCTCTTTTATCCAATTTCATTTCATGTTTATGTTGCTTGGTAGATAGAAGGAAAGACTAGTAATGCATTCCATGGTTTATATTGTGCTATGATATTATTTCATTTGTTCACAATATTCTAAGAATCTCTAGAGCTACATTAGCCGAGAATAAGCAAGGACAACCATCAGGCATAAGGTAAGGAGCATTCTTATCCTACTTCTCATGCATCAATAAGATCAAGAATATTATATCTAGATGTAATAGTGTAGTTATATATCCCTCTTTCTATCTCAAATCGAGGGTAGATCCAAGGGAAATCTCACTTGTCCTCAAGAGCAATTTTTCCTACTACAAAATTGGTGACTCTAGTGGATTTTTGTTTCTTAAATTGACATATAGGGATAGGATTTTCCCCCACATCTCCCATTTCATTTTTAGCCATTCCTATTCAATTTTTTATATACCTTAGGTTTGATCCCGTCAAGAAATTACATTACCCTTTGTATTTTTCATATCATTGTTTGTGTGGAAGTCCCTACCTTCCATGTAGATATCATTTGTAGGTACGATAACCTTTAATATCTCGAATTTTTTACTGACTATTTTTTATGGTATATACCGAGCTTAAGCCCCAACACATATAATTTAGTTTGTTATATTGGGCATAAGCCCCAGTGCACATGATTCATTTCTTTTATATATTTACCTATTGGGCATGGACCCTGACTGATGTAGACTATTGTTATATATTGGGCAGAAAACCCCAATGTATTGATTTATGTTTTATTATCAAATTGGGTACAAACCCTAATATACTGAGATGATATTTTGTTACATACTGTGCAGAGTTATGGTTTACATGATTGATGTGTATGATGTGTTGAGCATGGACTTGGGAACACACGGATGACCTATGTACTGGGCATAAGCCCCGATGTACCTATAGGATTTCATTATGTACTGGGTGTAAGCCCCTATGTACATAGAGTGTTGGGCATAAGCCCTGGAGCACTCCAATATTGGTAATGAATATCGGATCCGAGTCCATTTGTACATTCTAGATGTGCTTCACAACCACATTCTAGTACTAGTGTTGGGCGGGAATTCTCTGGAATTGAACTAGCGTAACTCCCATGTGAGAGTGTTGAGCTAAAGCTCAGAAGAGCACTTGGGGTTACTTGATCTTAAAAGTGTTGAGTCGAGAAGACTCTGAATAGCACTTCTACTCATCACATTTATTTAAATTTGTTAAATGAATAATTTTCTATCTATCATCAAGGACTGTGGGAACTACCATGTTAAATGAGGGAATCCAACATGCAAGAGGAACCTAGAGGCACCTAACCTAGCCACTATCCAAGCTTACCAAAAGACTTTGTCCAAAGAGTTGGACCTTGTACTTAATATTTATCAAAGAATTATTATCATGTGTACATAATTAAATCAAAGAGTTATCATATTTAAATTATTGAATAATCAGATTAATTATTTATAAAAAGAAAATATTACTTATGTAAATAACATACATAAAGGTCATGTATAAGATATTTTTCATGTTATTATTATTAATATATTATTTTTAGTATTATTATTATTTGTGATCTAGCTTAAAGATACCTCTAATTGTAACAAAATAAATGTCCTAGATAAACTAGGAGTGAATAATTAGTAAAATATCTTTCATAAATAATTATAATTCAATTAAAAGCTAAAATATTATTATTTAAACTCAACATCTATATTCCAAACAAACTCACCTATATAAAGAAGGGCAAATCCCAAGAGCAAGATCATCTTTTGATACTATCATTCTCTTATGGTAATAGAAGAGAATTATTCTATAGAACTGAAGAAGCTTACTAATTTCCCATGTCTCATCGACAGCCTATCCTAGGTCCTCTACTTCTCTTATTG
The DNA here is from genome assembly GCA_027924585.1 of Larix kaempferi. Classification (NCBI taxonomy): domain Eukaryota; kingdom Viridiplantae; phylum Streptophyta; class Pinopsida; order Pinales; family Pinaceae; genus Larix; species Larix kaempferi. The sequence continues at coordinate 3,099,121 of BSBM01000937.1, forward strand.
CATGTTGGAACCAACTCGGGGGATCCAATTAGAACCAGGAATGGTCCAAGGGTCATGGTTGGGAGGAACATGGTAGCCCCAAGGTTATTAAGTTAAAGATCATCCTACAAGTCAGCTAGGTCAATACATTTTCCATTAACTAGTGTTTGAGTGTGCAGGTTCTGCAAGGGAAGGGCGAGCTTCAAGAATCAAGTATGAACTACAAGTTTTCCATATAGTTCCATTAGATTTAGATGTTATAGTAGGAATTAATATATATCATTCATGTTTCCTATACATTATAATTTTTATTTCTTTTTATGGAGCAAGGGCCAAATGGCATGGGCTCTCAGGGTTTTAAGTCTAGGTTTAAAATTTATTTATTATTTCTGTTGAATTTAAACATCTACCCTAAGTATTACAAGGATCTAGCAGGGCTAGCCTAGCTAGCATGTGCTAGATACCTATATAAATAAAAACACTAGTATCATAATTTTATTAAATATTGTTGATGCTTGAACTATTATCCTTTACAGAAATGAAATCGTATTTCCCAAACTCTTACAATGTACATTTAAATTATTCAAGTATGAGAAAGCTAGGGTTAACCTTTTTTTTACCAAGCATACGATCTATCAATATTAAAATAGGTTTTACAAGTAGGTATCTCCTAAGGAGCCATGGAACCTTCACAAAACCAACGTAGCAAAACTCAATTTCTTCCATTTATTATTTTTAAAGAAACAAACAAAAAAAAACAAATGCAGGTCAAGCTTTCGAATCCTATCCGCCAACATTTAACATTTAGAATCGTGGGAATAATTAACACGCAACATAAAGACCACCTACTGTGCATACAACTTCCATGGAAAGCAAATTACCAAACACGATTTCCCTATTTAGGGTCTTTCAGTATTCTCGTTTCTCCATTATCAGAAATCAATCTTAAAACTTGGGCGAAACCCAAAATTACAGTATAGGAATAAAAAACACATAGTCCAGCTCCACATTTTAAATAAACATTCATCCATTGAATAAAATCAACCCATGAATCTACATAGTATTAAAACCATCAATCGGACAGAGGCCATCCAAGGGACCAACATATACTTTAAATAGAGCTATGCTCTCAGCAAATCGTGCTCATTTAATTATCAATAGAAGTTTCATCACGTCGAAGCTAAAACACAGAGCCATCACATTTTAGAAGATACCAAAACATTGCAGGTCAATATTTCTGCAAGTAAAACTATTTTCATCCACATAGGCTAAAACCATCCTCATAATCCATAAAATGAAACTTACAGAGATACCTAAAATCAACAGAGAGCATCTTATAGAAAACATTAGTGACATCTCTTTTCTGAAAAGAACATACACAGTGGGAAACGTGATTTAAATCCAAGCCCCATTATCACATTCAAACCCCAAAATCAAGCGTTGTGTGTACTGCTCACCAAAGATATAAAGATCTCTACAAGAGCCATATATCCAATATTTTATACAGTAGCAAAAATAAGACCCTCAGGGGTCTATCCTACCTTTAACAAAATAAAAACATCATAGACATAGACTAGCTAGTTTATGATCCCGGGAAGCCCAAATCGACTTGCCCATAGTCATTTTCCCTTCATTTACTGACCAGGCCAGAAACAACCAAAGATAACTTCGAAAACTAAATACAGTGAGCCCAAAGGGAACATTAAAGTCACAACTTATAGGCTCAGAGCTACAGAGCTCGCAACCATAGCTACAACGGGAAGGAACATGTATTGAAAGGACCTAGGCTTACCAGAGTTACGTCGAATCCCAAGTCTTCCCTACCATTTGTTAAAACCCAACGTAGAGGACACTCATACCTACAACCCTGTCCATAAGATTACAAAGAACCATAAGTTAGATATAGTAGAATCACCTACAAGAAAACGTATCGAAACACCTATTAAAGTTTGAAAGAAGATTACATGTAGCACCTCCATATCAACGCTCTTTAAGTTGTGACTGCACTGACCATGATCATAGCTCAGGTCACAGCCTAGTCGAAACCATACACAGCAAGCAGTTTCCCTCCAAGCCAAAACCAATGAAATGAAAAACATAGTCGTGTAGACCAAAAGATTCACCCTCTTTCTAGCTGGCAACGAACAACGTGAAGATCACATGTAGAATTTAAAGATACAACCAAACATCCACTAGCACTTCAATATTTATCCAAATGATATAGTTAGGTTCGTGGTAGTGCAAACCCCCCCTAATTGTTATTTCATGGCCTTTTGCAAAGATATTCCTTAGACCTTTTTCAATTCATAGAACTAGGACCTTGCTAAGTAGTATAGTGAAGAGCTCCTCATTTCATATGCTTGCAACACATGACCCAAATAGTGCTTTAACACAGATTTCTAAGTAAGCCCATGCTAGTCCATTACACTTTCCTTACCTCTCAGCAGTCATGTCTGTAAACCCATTCACCAACTTAGACTTCAAATGAAATTTTACTCATGGCATGCAGTCCATCCATCCTGAGTTATTAACATAAGAAGTTCAAACTCTTAGGGTTCAAGGCATACATATATTTAAACTTTGATCAAAGAAATAGACATAAGAACCATTGAGTCGACTTTACAAATATTAAAACCAGTCCTTCAGACGAAGATACTATTCATTAAATATTAATTACCATAAACATCGCTTCTGTAGAGTTTTCAAATAGGGGATGACAAATCAAATAGTATATTATAAAACAAACTTCATAAACCATGAATTTCCCATTGTGTCGATGGAAACTAAATCTACTACTCAGTACTGAAGTTAATTTGTTTAATCTTTACGTAATTAGACGATGTTAGCAGTGAGTGAATTTTTTTTTAAATTTTCACTATTTTAGGGACATTACATAACCCTTATTTATCCCTTCCATGAATAGCCATTGGGCCACATGATCTTCATTTGCATGTTGATTCTGGCCATATCCTATGGGGTATTCCCAACCATATTATTTCACTCGATGTTTGCACATTCTTATCTCTTCTAATATTGTTGTGCCTACTATTATGTTGTTATTTTCCTTGCTTACTACTGCCATCATTCTTGATATCTTTCCCTTAGCATCACCTTGCTTACATCTTGTGCTACATTTTACCCATGGGGAGAACCATTGCAATGAGTGGAATTTGCTTGAAAAGTACCCTACTATACTCCTATTGCATAGGTTATTTCCATGCACTTGGAACATGAATTCCTTCCATTGAACCACCTTTTCTCTCAAGAAAAGAATCCTTTTATCTCTTTTTGGGGGACATATATTAACCTACACAAAAAGACACTATTTAGAATACTTTTATCTCTCTTTCGATCTCATAAAATTATGAAGCAGATACATTAAAAAGAAGGGGTGGGTATAATTTCTTGATCTATACAACCATGTGGAAATAGTCTCTTGTGCCTCCCTTGGACATGGAACCTATTTGAGTCTTCATCTTATAGGTTGGTTATAGATTACTTTGGATTCATACTATTAGCATGGGTCTTGCACTTATTCAACTGGTTACTCTTCTAGTCAATATCGTGCTCTTGATTCATTCCTTCCAATTCATTGTTGTGCCATATCATGTACTAAAGGGAAGTAAACTTGATTCATCCATTTGCAGTCTCGTTGACCTTTCACCATGACCATCCTTATTTCAGTTGTGATGAGTGCTTCTATCTCTTCACCTTTACTCTCAGTTCATGTTTCATGTTCATTGATGGGGGATACATTAAGGCCTTCCTTCAAGGGATTCCTTCCTATCAACATTAGATCCTTATCTAGGAAGTGGATCACGACACTAGTAGGTACCTTGGAGCTTGTAGTCCTTAGTGGAAGGTGTCATCACATTTGGTAATGAGTTCCCATATTGACTCCAGATTGAATGATTCTACAAGTGTTAAACATAAAATCCTTTATTCACACTCATTAGTTTTATGGGGTACCTTCTAAGCTATCTTCATTATTGGTAGTCTCCCTCACATCTATTAACATTAGTCCTCATTGACTAGCAATCAAATGGTTTCTCATATGTTTGACATTAGCACATATATTTTCATGTTGTAGAATCATACCATTAGGGTTTATATTAATATAGTTGGTTCTGGAGTGGCATCACTCATTCATGCCTCTCTCCCTAGGTTGCAATGGAGTATATTTTCTTCGTACTTTGGATAGTATTATGTCTTCCTAGTATGCACTATCTCATAGATCCCCACATTGCATTTGTTTGTGGCTATGATATTTTTTATGATAGGGATCCACTCTATATTATTTTGTGGCCATGATCTCGCATATTATCACATGGATATGCAATGTATTGTGTTGGTTTCCATGATTGATTCGTGTTCTAGGCATGGGTATGGCTACCTTAGGGATAATCTATATATTTTTTGTTGGAGCGTGGTTGTTATATGTATAGTTTGGTTCCTTGGTATTTAGATTTCCCTCCTTATACCAGCTTACTATTATATTTTTATAATGTTTTTTGGCCACCACCTTTTTTTCTAACCTCACACATTGGGGTGAACCTATTATAGATATATTTTCCACCATTGAGGATCCATTTATGTCATATTGCTGCAACACTCACTTATACCATTGATTTGCTCATTTATTATCAATTGAGCAAGTTTGGAGGAGATGCACATGCAATGAGATAGATCCTCTGCATTATAATCTTGGGAACCTGTACATGACTCGGAGTTCAATAAGTTCTAGAAGTCTAGATTCATCTACCACCCCTCCACCATTCTATATAAGGAAGAGGATTTCAAAGGAGAAGGGGGAGGATTTGGTAGAAATAACTACATGCTTCCCATTTCCATACCGATATCTTAATACCATATCCTTCATGAGATATGTGTTAGCCTTGCTTAGGTGAGGTTAAGGAAAAGGAGTTGGAGCAAGGGACCAAGAGGAGCTTGCACCATGAATCAAGGTATTATTTCATCGTTGTAATTTCCATTATTATCAATATATATCTACATGATTTTCCCCTCTATTATATTGTTTATTTTATTATGTATGCATTCCAATGGTAGATTTGATCTTGCCTTGAGAATATTAGACTAAATATGAGTTATTTTATGATTCTTCTTTCCTGAAAAGTTTTGTGTTTGATATATTCTTGTATTATTGTGTGCAGGTAGGAGGTGTAAGGAGCTAAATATGGATCTCTAGAGATAGATTAGCTAGGAATATGAAAGGACAACCATCAATAATAAGGTAAGGACCATTCTTTTCCTACTTTGCATACATCAATAGGATCATCTTAGATATATAGGCAATAGATTAGAGATCTATCATGTTGTCTATCTTGGATCAATGGAAAATCTGATGAAATTCTCACTTGTCCTCAAGAGAGATTTTTCCTAGAACAAAATGTAAAACATTTTAGTTAGGAAAACCTTTCTTCGTTATGGTGTGACCCACTATATAATACCATACTAGCTACTAATGATCCCATTCTCATGATTATGGGAGGATGACATGGCCCTCAGAAAAAAATTCGACAAACCACATTCATATGAAGCTATTGGAAGGAAAGTAAATGGAATAAATCAATTTGGGCTCGCTAGGAAAATTACGATAAAATAAAACATGATAATTGGAATCACTTACTAATGAAATTGATAATTAATAAACCACACATAAACATCAACAATGATGACATGAGTGGATGGAAACACAGGAAACATATGCCTAAATACATCTAGGATATTAGTGGCACTAAATGAAAAACCACCCACACAAAGGAAGATCATTAGAGCCAAGGGAAAGAATAACGCATTAGTAGCAAGGCATGAAGACAAACAACAATATAAATTCCTGATACCAACAATTAGATTATGGATGAAAAAATGTTTTGGGGAATAATGGAGGCCCATAACAAGAAGAAGAGTGAGCCCATGTTATGGTATAGAATATACCAATTAGGTTGCATCCCTAGGATAGCAGTCATATAGGACCTAGTACATGTAGTAGATAAAATCTATAACCCATAATTTTGAGCTCTGGTAATCAGGGAAATTTTTAGGGGCGAAATTTCACCAATTGGATATTTTTTGGGATTGTTTTCAAAAAATAAATTCACTTTTTGGTCATTTTTAGGCTCTAATATCCCCTGTATTTACATAAGATATGTTTTTTTATCATAATATTCACCAAAATTTACAAATTTCAGTAGTAAATGTTATGTTTCATATTTAATATTCGCCTACCTATCTATATATATGTTTTTTTAAATCCAAAATAATCGCCTAGAATACTATACTTAAGTATAATATTAGAATCCTTAAAAAATACCCTGTTGGTAATCCCCCAATCAAGTATTTTCATTATGCTAGTGATGGAAACAATAAGGAAAGTCTTCAAGATTCTGAGAGGAATCGAGCTCTGGAATCAGACATTAGTGAAAGAAAAATGATTAAATTACCTAGTATCGCTCCACGACAAGTTAACCATGGTTAACCATAATCAACCCTAGTCCACCATATCCAACCATGGCTAATGACATAAAATAATGGTCAACTATGGAAAAAATGATCAACCATAGTCAAACATGGAAAACAATAGTCCAACATGGCTAAACCATAGTTAACTAATGTCAACCATAGTTAACTAATGCCAACCATAGTCAAATGTGATTTCCCATAGTCAAACATGGTTTACCCTAGTCATACATTATCACACATAATTAACCATAGTCAAACATGGTCACCCATGGTTAACCCATCAACTAAAATCAACCATGGTCAAACATAATCAACCATGGTAAAAAAAGATGAACACTAGAAAAACATGGTTAAGCATTCTCAATCAAAGGCAAGTATTTTCATCCATATTCAATCATATCAACCATGGTTAATTATACTAAATAATGGTTAAACAAGTTCAACCACATTCAAACATGGTCAATCATAGTCAACAAAACGTTAAGTATAGTCAACCAACATAAACCATGGTTAACCATAAGAAAACATAGTTAAACATGGTCATGTATAGTCAACCATGATCAACCAAATGAATATTAGTCAAAGATATTAAACTAAAGTCACCCAAAATTGAACATGGTTAACCATGGCCACTAAGAGTCAAACATAGTCAACCATGGTTAGTAAAATTACATCAGATTTAATAATGGCTAATCAAAGTCAATCATAGTAAAAAATAGTCAAACATAATCAGCCATGTCCAACCAAATTCAACCATGGTCAAACATGGTAAACCATTATCACCCATCGTCAAACATGGTTAGCCATTGCCAGAGATGGTCAACAATAGTCAAACATGGACAATTATGGTAAACCATGGACAAAACATAATCAATTATGCTCAACCAAAGTCAAGCATAATCAAACATGTGGTCAAATATAACTATCTAGAGTCAATAATAGTCAAACATGGTTTACCATAGTCAAACATGATTAGCCATTACGGACCATGATCATAGACAATCTACCATGGCTAAACCTAGTGAACCATAGTCAAATAAGATCAAACATTTTGAACCATAGTCAACCATATGTAATATCCTGAATTTTGACTGACTATTTTTTATACTATATATTGGGCTTAATCCCTAACACATTTGATTTATTTTGTTACACTGGGCATGAGTCCCAATGCACATGATTAATTTCTTTTATAGATATACATATTTGGGCATGGACCCTGACTGATGCAGGCTATTGTTATATACTAGGCAGAAATCCCCAATGTATTTGACTTATGTTTTATTATGAGATTTGGGTACAAACCCTAATACACTAAGATGATTTGTGTTACATACTGTGTAGAGTTATGATATACATGATTGAATTTTATGATGTTTGAGCGTGGAATATGGAACACATGGATGACCTATATAATGGGCATAAGCCCTGATGTACATAGAGGATTTTATTATGTACTGGGCGTAAGCCCCGATGTACATAGAGTGTTGGGCATAATCCCTGGAGCACTCCAAGCTTGACAATGAATACCAGATCTGAGGCCATTTGTATCTCTAGATGTGCTTCACAAACACATTCTAAAAATTGTGTTGAGAGGGATGCTCTAGAATTGCACTAGCGTAACGCCCATGTGAGAGTTTTGAGCCAAAGCTCTAAAGAGTACTTGGGGTTACTTGATCTTGAAAGTGTTGAGTCAAGAAGACTTTGAATAGCACTACCCTTCATCACATTTATTTAATTGGTTAAATGAATCATTTTTATCTCTCATCAAGGACTGCAGGAACTACCATGTTAAAACGAGGGAATCCAACATGCAAGAGGGACATAGAGTCAACTAACCTAGCCAACTATCCAAAATGACCCAAAGACCATGTCCAAAGAGTTGGACCTTGTATTTAAATATTTATCGAAGAGTTATTATGATATTTAATTCATTAAATCAAAGATTTATTATGATATTTACTTAATTAAATCAAAGAGTTATTATGATATTTAATTATTAAATAATCAGATTGATTATTTATAGAAGAACACTCATTTATATAAATACTATGCATAAAAAAGTTATGCATAACATATTTCTTATATTATTATCATTATACTTAAAGAAAAGATTGTGATCTAACTTAAAGATACATCTAGTTGTAACAAAATAAAAGTCCTAGATAAACTAGGAATGAGTAATTAGTAAAATATCTTTTATAAATATCATAATTCAATTTAAATTGAGAAATGAAATATTATTATTTAAACTCAACACCTATATTCCAAACCAACTCACCTATTTAAAGAAGGACAAGTCCCAAGAGAGGGATCATCTTTTCTTCTATCATTCCCCTATGGTAAGAGAAGATAAATTTTCTACAGAACTGAAGAACCTTACTGCTTTCCCAAGATCTGATCAGCAGTCTATCCTAGGTCCTCTACTTTTCCTATTGCATGTTGGAACTAGCTCGGGGGTATCCGGTTAGAAACATGAATGGTCTAAGGGTAATGATTGGGAGGAACATGGTAGTCCCAAGGTCAGTCAGTTAAAGATCATTCTACAGGTCAGCCAGAACAATACACAAGTATTTCCATTAACTAGTGTTTGAGTGTGCAGGTTCTGCAAGAGAAGGGCAAGCTACCGGAATTGGGTATAAAATTACATTTTATTACAGCTGAATCAATTAGGATTTAAATTTAAAAGTACTGTACTTCAGTTTTATTTCTATAATTATATTTTTATTTCTTTTGATATGGAGCAAGGGCCGTATGGCATGGGCTTCCCCGGGTAAAGAAAACTCTAGCTTAGCTCACCTATTATTTCTGGTTTGAAACCTTCATCACCATTTAATAATTGTTCCCACACTTTCAAAATGAGAAGGAATCTAGTAGGGCTAGCATTGCTAGCCTGTGCTAGATATCCGCATAGGAAAGAACCCTTACAAATTTAAACTCCAGATAGACTTCTTTCAGAAATTTCAATTTGCACTGCATAGAATCGTATTGATTCAAATTATTTTCCCATACTGTATTATATTCTTAGCATTAGATGCTTGTTGCATTTGAAATTAAAAGCATATAAATTTTATATTTAAATTTCAGTGTTTACATGCTTCCAGAACAAACTTTAAACACCCATGATTTAGTGGAAAAATTACCTTAGCAAAACTCAGATTTCAGAACACTTAAAAATTGAATTGAAACTAAAGATCCAAACCAGCAACAATCTTCATCTAGGGCTTACCCTATTTGACGGAAAAGAAAACCGGGACGTTAAAACAAACCAAATTAGAAATGGGGACCTCATTAATCTGAGCAAGAAAATAAATTAAAAGACACAGAGCTAGGGCTTGCACATTTAAAATAATTCATACAAATCAATTTTCATCATCAAAGGATCGTTTTCAACAAACGCTTAACCTAGAAAATTTGAAACAAAGAGGCATTCCATGGCCACGCAATTTTTGCAAAGATGTAATTCTTTAAAGGCTAACAGAACCATTTTAATAGCAAGTGCTTGCAATGACAGAGCTAAGTACTCTCAGCATCGTTTTCTTAAAAACTCAAAAGCTTACAAACTCATTAAAAGAAATCACAGAGCCATCCATGACTTTGAGTAGTCAAAACGAAATTTCAACTTAAAATCAAGAATACGTTCCTCTATTATTCTACCTAAAAGTGTCATGATTTTACAACTATAACCAATTAAAATTCCATGTATGAGAACTAGAGGACAAAGAATTTAATCAGAAGCATTTTAAAACTAACAATTTAAAATTTCCAGTAACATTTCAGTTTAAATAAAAGATCATACCAAAGACAGAGTTACAAATAAAATCCAATTACCAACATCTCTTTCAAAACCCTAACGCGGTGTAAAGATTTATTAAAACTTTGAGAGAAGTTACAGTTCCATCCATTCAAGCCATAGAGGAAAGCGAGTTCTACAATATCAAAAACGAAAACCATTAAGGGTTTATCCCTTCATTCGAAACCCTCACTGTCTCAACTTAAAACATTTAAAACGTATTACAAACATTGGCCCAGCAGGTCCATAAACCAAGAAGACCCAATTTTTTGCCCATAGTCACCTTCTCCTATGCTAGCCAAACTAGACTTCAACTAGAAACTGAAATCCCGAAGGGCACATCTTAGTTACAAGTTAAAAAAAAATCAAACTACATAACCTTCAACCATTTTTCCCCTTTGTTGCGACAGGAACGAATGGAGCCACATGAGGATTCCTGGACTTACAAGGTTCATGTTAAGTATATCCCTCTCGGCCATAGAGACACCACGTAAAAGCGTAGAGATCCTTCCTTCACTAGATACCCTGCCAGCAAGAGTCAAGAAATAGCAAGTTGAATAAAATAACAAATACATTATATAGTGAAAGATCTTATAGGAAGTCATGATTTTTCTTAGTAGAGAACGACTTACCTTCACACCAGGTCCTCTCCACCTCTACGCAGATCTCAAGCAATCATGCGAACCATGAGTGTAGCTCAGGTCAATGCGTGGAGCACCATTGGAACCCAAAAGAAACAGAAGGTTTCCTCCCAAAAACTCGAAAATGAATAGAGTAACAATGCTGGTCGTTAGGGCCAAGAGTATAAACTCAACCAACTGGCAAGCATCCATGCGAAGGTCACATGGAAGCATTCAATGCTACAACGACCCCCACCAGTGCTGAAATATGTTATCCACTTCTATAGTTAAGGTCACATTGTTACTCAAACCCCACGCTTTTAATACTTAGCTTTTTAACATAATGTTCCTCCTTATCCCCTTTCAATTTCATACATTCAGGTTATTGCTAGGTAGTGACACTTAGCGAGTTAGTGTGGAGTCCATGTTTTAAATACACCTGCAAGAATAATTCCAAGTGAAGCTTTTGCAAGCTTGCTAAGTATGTCCAGGAAGATCATCACTCTTTCCTTACCTCTCGGAAGCCCTGTTGGTAACACAACTACCCAACTTAAAACTTCCAAGTAATCTTACTCTCCTCGGGATGTCCATCAATCCTAATTAATAAACATAAGGGATTTCAAACACTTAATAATTCAAAGAATACATTTAGATTATAGGTACGATGCAGTTATAAGGACCATTAAAGTCTTATACTAGTACTAAACTAATCGATCAGACTCAAGAGATTAATCATTTGAAATTTATACAATGCCATTACATCGCTTACCCAAAAACATACAAATAGAAAACGATCACATTCATTTTAACAAGAAAGTTAATCTTGAGCCAAATTTCATAAACCATGTTTTCTCATCTTATCAATGAGACTGATATTTCCTCTGAGTACTGAAGTTAATTTGTTAAAATATTAATTGAATAGACAATATTAGCAGTAAGTGAATTTTTTTTTTTTTTTTGGATTTTAGGGACATTACAAGTGTTATCAAAGCCCAGCTACAATACTAAGTGACCTATTGGACTCATTACAAGAAACGATCCTCTACAGATACTTATAATTCAAAAACATGCACTTATAAATTTATTTTATATATATATATATATATGAACTAACAGATTTATGTTCTTACAATTTATACAACATTGCAGTTACAATTACAGTCTGAGTTATGAATACAGAAAAAGACAACAACATACATGTAAATTTGAACTCTCCACCATAAGAGCAAGAGATTGTGGTGGAATTAAAATCAGATTTAATGAAATCAATACAACAGTTGCAAAATGAGTTGCAGAGTTTCAAGGATGCTAATATCCAGGAAAGATGGTAACAAAAAGCCATAAATGAAGTTCTACTTCAGAGCTTAACATGGGAAAGGTCCCATGGACAGACCACCCACTCACCCAAAAAGTCCCAAGAAAACAACTGTCACACAAAAAGATCCATCAATCCTAAAGGAAATGAGTATGAAGAGCACATACTATATTACATGGAAGAGGACTGTAAGAGCTCTTCCGATGATGACAGTTCACCATCCCGTTTCAAGAAAAGGAGGAAAAATAATGACAGTTTACAAGGAGAATTTTGGAAAATCAAAGCCCCAACTTATGACGAAGAGATAAATACTGGGGAGAAAGATGAGGAGTGGCTGTTAGGGATGAACAAGTATTTTAAATTCAACAACTATTCCAACGAAATGCAAGCTCGGCTAGCCATTTACAACTTAAATGGCAAAGCAGCTAGATGGTGGAGAGACTTGAAACATACAAAAGGGTAGGAAGTGAGAGACATAAAATGGAATCCTTTCAGCAAATTCTTTCAAGAAAAATACATGTCTGGAAGATTCTTTGACAAAAAGATCAAAGAATTTCATGAACTAAAAATGGGCTCCCTAACTATGGAAGCTTTCATCAACAGATTTATGGACCTACTACATTATGTTCCTTATATAAAGGATGAAAAAGTGAAGATACAACAATTCTTAGGATGCCTACCTCCCAATTTTTGAGAGAAGATTGAGTTTGACATGCCTAAAACATTAGACGTGACTTTACACAAAGCTAGACTCTGTTACGAACATGGATAGCCAAGAATGATAACATCAACGAAAACATAGATAGATTTAGAACCTTTTCTGACAACCGAAGACCAGGTTTTAGACCACCACCTTACCAGAAACAAAACAATAGTTTCCCACCCAACTGAGGCTTCAACCGACCTCATGCATAGCCTACAAATAGACCAACCTTTAAGAAAGGAGCAAATGCTACCCCACCAACCATTACTTTTTGGAAATGCCAAGGGCCTCACTATTTCTGAGATTTTCCTAACAAGATGAATGAAGTCTTGCACAACATTAAGGAAAACCCAACAGTAGGGGACATGGAAAGAACGCCTAGGATCAATGCTGTGCTTGATGGTCGACAAGTAGACCACGAAGCCACTATGGTTGAGATTGAGGGTAAGATCTCAAACACAACTATTTATGTTTTGATAGATCCCGGTTCATGCCAAATTTATGTCTCCCCTAGGATAGTCGATACCTATAAATTAAAACCAGAGAGCCACGAGAAACCATGGCTAGTACAACTAGCCACTAGTACCAAACGAAAAGTCTCCGAACTTATTAAAGTTTGTGAGATAGATTTAAACAGGTTCCTAACTAGGGTAGATTTAAATATCCTACCGCTAGGGTCTTAAGACGTACTTATAGGAATGGATTGGTTAGAAGAACATCATGCCCTACTTGACTGCTTGAACAAGCCAATACTATGCACGGATAGCCATGGGAATCAGAGAACGATTTGAGGCATACCTAAGAAGGTTTCCGTAAGACAGATATCTGCCTTATAGGAAAATAAATGCGTAAGAAAGGGTTATAAACTCTTTGCAGTCAACATTCAGACCGTAGAAGCCGATAGGGAACAAAAGATCGAAGACTTCCCAGTCGTTGTAGAATTCAAAGATGTATTTCCCAAGGAAATACCAGGGTTACCACCCAAATGAGACTTAGAATTTTCTATAGAACTGACACCCGAATCAGTACCAGTTTCTAAATCCCCTTACCGCATGAGTCCACCATAATTAGTGGAGCTCAAGCTTCAGTTACAATATTTGATTGAGAAATGATACATCCGACCAATTGTGTCCCCTTGGGGACCACCGATACTCTTTGTTAATAAGAAGGACGGGACGATGCGTATGTGCATCAATTACCGCCAACTCAACAAGTTGACCATCAAGAAACGTTACCCACTCCCTAGAATTGATGACTCATTTGATCAAGTCGGAGGAGCAAAGATCTTCTTAAAGATTGACCTACGATTCAGATATCACGAAGTAAGAATCCGTGATGAAGACATCAGTAAGACCACTTTTAGGACCCGATACGATCATTATGAGTTTGTGGTAATGCCGTTCAGATTGACGAATTCACCTGCCAATTTTATGTGTGTGATGAAAAACATCTTTTTTAAATACCTAGACATGTTCCTTCTAGTCTTCATTGACAAAATTTTGATCTACTCCAAGAGTGAGGAGGAACACGAAGAACATCTCCAAATAGTGTTACGAGTACTATGAGAACACCAACCATATGCTAAATTTAGCAAGTGTGATTTCTAGAAACCATACATATAGTACCTAGGTCGCATCATTTCTGAGTAGGGGATAGTCGTCGACCCTGAAAAGATTAAATCCATAGAAGAATGGCCTACGCCCACTTGCATGACCGATATCAGATCATTCCTAGGGTTAGCCGGTTACTACCAGAATTTCATTGAGAACTTCTTGCGAATTGCTTGTCCTATGAAAGCCTTGCAAAATAAGACAAACAAGTTTCTTTGGACGACCAATTGGAGGAAATTTTCCAAAATTTAAAGCAACTTTTGACTAGCGCACCCATCTTACAGATTGCTGACCCTGATGGGGACTTCGTGGTTTGCACATATACAAAGAAGGAAGGACTCGGTGGAGTCCTTATGCAAAATGACTTCGCTATTTGCTATGAATCAAGGAAGTTGAAGGAGCATGAAAAGAACTACCCCATGCACAACCTTGAACTAGCCGCTATCATTCACACCTTGAAGATGTGGAGGAACCACCTTATGGGAAAGAAGTTCCTATTAAAGATGGTCAACATGAGTTTGAAGTACTTGTTTGACCAACCTGACCTAAATTCCAGGAAAGCCAGGTGGTTAGCCTTCCTCAATGAGTACCACTTCGAACTAGAACACATTAAAGGAAAGGAAAACAAGATTGTTGATGCTTTAAGTTGATGGGCCCATATGTTATATGAAGTGCTCGTAAGTCAAACTGACTCAAATTTACACGATAGGATTAGAAGAACATGTAGAAGTGACCGATTCTATGTCGAGATCCTTAAAAAGATATAAGAGGATAGATTATTCCAACAAAAAAAAGAGAATAAGATAGACGAGATGGGACTGATATGGTCGAAAGAGAGACTTTACGTCCTGGAGAGCGGAGACATTAGACCTAGTATCCTCACGGATTTCCATTAGAAACCCTACTCAGGGAATCCTTGATATCAAAAGATGATATTAGCGGTAAAGAAACATTTCTTCTGGACTAAGTTGAAAGCCGACATAGCCTTATTCATCACCAAGTGCCAAGAATGCCAACTAGTTAAGGTGGAACACCAGCACCCTTCGGGATTATTGCAACCACTACCCATTCCAGAGTGGAAGTGGGAAGTCATCAGTATGGATTTCATCACGGGTTTACCCAAGAGGAAGAGATAGAATGAATCCATCTTTGTAGTAGTAGACAAGTTATCAAAAGCAACACATTTTATACCGGTGAAATCTACTTTAAAAGCTGTTCACATCGCGAACATCTTCCTAAAGGAGATTTTTCAATTGCATGGGATACCCAAGGCTATCATTTCTGATCGAGACACGATGTTCACTAGTAACTTCTGGAGGGCATTGTTCTCCATTTTGGAGACACAACAACAGTTCAATACTACATACCATCCACAAACTGATGGACAGACGGAACGAGTAAACCAAATCCTTGAGGATCTGCTTAGGATGAATGTTATGAAAAAACCGAGAAAGTGAGAGGATTATTTACATCTCGTGGAGTTTGCATACAACAATGGGTACCAGACCTTTGCCAAGATGAGCCCCTTCGAGGTGCTCTATAGAATAAAGTGTAGGACATTGGTGACTTGGGATAATTCGGTAGACAAACTTATGCTAGGTCCATATTTACTAAAGGACTTGGAACAACTAGTTACCAAAGTACAACAAAACTTGAAAGAGGCATAAGATAGCCGAAAGAGTTATGTGGATAAGAAAAGAAAAGACAAAGATTACCAGTTCGGTGAACATGTCTTCTTAAAAGTGAAGGAAAAAGGAATCTCTCTGATCTTGGGGCAATACGGGAAGCTAGCCCCTAGATTTTGTGGTCCCTTTGAGATACTGGCCAAGAAAGGGCCAGTAGCATATGAGTTAGATTTACCAGCTCATGTAAGAGTTGATAATGTTTTTCATGCATCTTTATTAAAGAAATATGTCTATGACACTAAACATGTAATTGATTGGTCCTTATTAAAGGTGGAACCCAAAGGAGAATTCATGCAGGAGCCCTTCCACATCCTTGATAAGAGAGAGGTGCAACTTAGAAGACAGACCATCACCTGGTTTAAAGTGCAATGGAGGCACTCCGAACCAGAAGAGGCTACTTTGGAAAATGAAGCAACCATGAAAGAGGCATACCCCGCCTTCTTTCATGAATTCATTTCTAGTCCCTAGAACACTGAGACAGTGTTGTTCTAAGTGGAGAGTGATGTACTATCCTGAATTTTGACTGACTATTTTTGATGTTATATATTGGGCTTAATCCGCAACACATATGATTTATTTTGTTATACTGGGTGTCAGCCCCAATGCACATGATTCATTTCTTTTATAGATATACATATTTGGGCATGGACCCTGACTGATGCAGGCTATTGTTATATACTAGGCAGAAAGCCCCGATGTATTTGAGTTATGTTTTATTATGAGATTTGGGTACAAACCCTAATATACTGAGATGATTTGTGTTACATACTGTGCAGAGTTATGATATACATGATTGACTTTTATGATATGTGAGTGTGGACTTTGGAACACATGGATGACCTATGTCCAGGGCGTAAGCCCCATTGTACATAGAGGATTTTATTATGTAATGGGCGTAAGCCCTAATGTGCATAGAGTGTTGGGTATAAGCCCTAGAGCACTCCAAGCTTGATAATGAATACCGAATATGAGGCCATTTGTATCTCTAGATGTGCTTCACAAACACATTCGAGTACTTGTGTTGAGCGGGATGCTCTGGAATTGCACTAGCGTAACACCCATGTGAGAGTGTTGAGCCAAAGCTTTGAAGAGAACTCGTGGTTACTTGATCTTGAAAGTGTTGGGTCGAGAAGACTCTGAATAGCACTACCATTCATCACGTTTATTTAATTGGTTAAATGAGTCATTTTTATCTCTCATCAAGGACTGCAGTAACTACCATGTTAAAATGAGGGAATCCAACATGCAAGAGGGACCTAGAGTCACCTAACCTAGCCAACTATCCAAGCTGACCAAAAGACTATGTCCAAAGAGTTGGACCTTGTATTTAAATATTTATCAAAGAGTTATTATGATATTTAATTGATTAAATCAAAGAGTTATTATGATATTTACTTAACTAAATCAAAGAGTTATTATGATATTTAATTATTAAATAATCAAATTGATTATTTATAAAAGAAAACTCATTTATATAAATAGTATGCATAAGATATTTCTTATATTATTATCATTATACTTAAAGAAAAGATTGTGATCTAACTTAAAGATACATCTAGTTGTAACAAAATAAAAGTCCTAGATAAAATAGGAATGAGTAATTAGTAAAATATCTTTTATAAATATCATAGTTCAATTTAAATTAAAAACTGAAATATTACTATTTAAACTCAACAGCTATATTCCAAACCAACTCACCTATTTAAAGAAGGACAACTCCCAAGAGAGGGATCATCTTTTCTTCTATCATTCCCTTATGGTAAGAGAAGAGAAATTTTCTACAGAACTGAAGAAACTTACTACTTTCCAAAGATCTAATCAGCAGTCTATCCTAGGTCCTCTACTTTTCCTATTGCATGTTCGAACCAACTCAAGGGGATCCAGTTAGAACCAGGAATGGTCTAAGGGTCATGGTTGGGAGGAACATGGTAGTCCCAAGGTCATTCAGTTAAAGATCATTCTACAAGTCAACCAAAACAATACATAAATATTTCCATTAACTAGTGTTTGAGTGTGAAGATTCTGCAAGAGAAGGGCAAGCTATAGGAATCAGGTATGAAATCACATTTTATTACAGCTGAATCAATTAGGATTTAAATTTAAAAGTACTGCACATCACTTTTATGTCTATAATTATATTTTTATTTCTTTTGATATGGAGCAAGGGCCGTATGGCATGGGCTTCCCCGGGTAAAGAAAATGATAGCTTAGCTCAATTATTATTTCTGATTTGAAACCTTCATCACCATTTAATAATCCTACCCACACTTTCAAAATGCAAAGGAATCTAGCAGGGCTAGCATTGCTATCCTGTTCTAGATATCCGCATAGGCAAGAACCCTTACAAATTTAAACTCCAGATAAACTTCTTTCAAAAATTTCAATTTGCACTGCATAGAATCGTATTGGTTCAATTTATTTTCCCATACTATATTATATTCTTAGCATTAGATGCTTGGTGCATTTGAAATTAAAAGCATATAAATTTTATATTTAAAGTTCAGTGTTTACATGCTTCTAGAAAAAAAATTTAAACCCCCATGATTTAGTGGAAAAATTACCTTAGCAAAACTCAAATTTCAGAACACTTAAAAATTGAATCGAAACTAAAGATCTAAACCAATAGCTATCTTCATCTATGACTTACGTTATTTGCCGGAAAAGAAAACCAGGACGTTTCAACCAACCAAATTTGAAACGCAGGCCTCATTAATCTGAGCAAGAAAATAAATTAAAAGACACTGAGCTAGGGCTTGCACATTTGAAATAATTCATTCAAATTAATTTCCATCATCATAAGGATCGTTTGCCACAAACGCTAAACCTAGAAAACTTGAAACAAAGAGGCATTCTATGGCCACATGATTTTTGCAGAGATGTAATTCTACAAAGCCTAACAGAACCATTTCAATAGAAAATGCATGCAATGATAGAGCTAAGTACTCTCAGCATCGTTTTCTTAAAAACTCAAAAGGTTCCAAACTCATTAAAAGAAATCGCAAATCCATCCACGGCTTCAAGTAGTCGAAATGAAATTGCAACTTAAAATCAAGAATATGTTCCTCTGTAATTCTACCTGAAAGTGTCACTATTTTACAACTATAACTAATTAAAATTGCACATATGAGAATTAGAGGACAAAGAATTTAATCAGAAGCCTTTTAAAACTAACAATTTCAAATTTCCAGTAACATTTCAGTTTAAATAAAAGATCATACCAAAGACATAGTTACAAGTTACAAATAAAATCCAATTACCAACATCTCTTTCAAAACCCTAATGCTGTGTAAAGATTTATTAAAACTTTAAAAGAAGTTGCAGTTCCATCCATTCAAGCCATTGAGGAAAGCGAGTTCTACAGTATCAAAAACGAAAAACAATTAAGGTTTTATCGCTTCATTTGAAACCCTCACTGTATCAACTTAAAAAATCTAAAACGTATTACAAACATTGGCCCAACAAGTCCATAAACCAAGAAGACCCAAACGTTTTCCCACAGTCACCTTACCCTATGCTAACTAGACTAGACTTCAACTAGAAACTGAAATTCCGAAGGGCACATCTTAGTTACAAGTTAAAAAAAAACTCAAACTACATAACTTTCAACCATTCTTCCCCTTTGATGTGACAGGAAGGAATGGAGCCATGAGGAGTCCTGGACTTACCAGGTTCGCGTTAAGTATATCCCTCTCGGCCATAGAGACACCAGCCAAAAGTGTAGAGATCCTTCCTTCACTAGATACCCTACCAGTAAGAGTCAAGAAATAGCAAGTTAAATAAAATAACAAATACATTATATAGTGAAAGATCTTACTGGAAGTCATGATTTTTCTTAGTAGAGCACAGCTTACCTTCACAGCAGGTCCTCTCCACATCTACGCAGAGCTCCAGTAAGCATGCGGACCACGAGCGTAGCTTAGGTCAACACGTGGAGCACCATTGGAATCCAAGAGTAGCAGAAGGCTGCCTCCCAAAAACTAGGAAATGCATAGAGTAATAGTGTTGGTCGTTAGGGCCAAGAGTATAACCTCACCAAGATGGAAAGCATTCATGCGAAGGTCACATGGCAGCATTCAATGCTACAATGACCCCCACCAGCACTAAAATACGTTATCCACTTCTATAGTTAAGGTCATGTTGTTACTCAAACCCCTTTCTTTTAATACTTAGCATTTTAACCTAAGTTCCCCCTTATCCCCTTTCAATTTCATACATTCAAGTTATTGCTAGGTAGTGACACTTAGGGAGTTAGTGTGGAGTCCATGTTTTAAATACACCTGCAAGACAAAATCCAAGTGAAGCTTTAGCAAACTTGCTAAGTAAGCCCAGGCCGATCATCACTCTTTCCTTACCTCTCAGCAACCCTGCCGATAACACAACTACCCAACTTAAAACTTCCAAGTAATCTTACTCTCCTCGGGATGTCCATCAATCCTGAACTAATAAACATAAGGGATTTCAAACACTTAATAATTCAAAACATACATTTAGATTATAAGTGCGATGCAGTTATAAGGACTATTAAAGTCTTATACCAGTACTAAACTGATCGATCAGACCCAAGAGATTAATCATTTGAAATTTATACACTTCCATTACGTCGCTTCCGCAGAAACATATAAATAGAAGACGATCACATTCATTTGAACAAGCCAGTGAATCTTGAGCCAAATTTCATAAACCATGTTTTCTCATCTTATCAATGAGACTGATATTTCCTCTAAGTGCTAAAGTTAATTTGTTAAAATATTAATTGAATAGACGATATTAGCAGTAAGTGAATTTTTTTTTTATTTTTGTTGATTTTGGTGACATTTCACCATATTCAATCATATCATCCATGATTAGTTGAATATCAACAATAATCAACCATAACCAATTGTGGCCAACTAAATAAACCGTAGTCCACCAAAGTCAATCATATTAAAAAAAAGTTGACCGGAATCAAACATGGTCAAACATAGTTAAACATGGTTATCCGTGGTCTACAAAAGGTAACCATGGTCAAACATAAACAACCCTAGTCACATATCATAGGTATTTTAATTTAAAATTATGTATATTAATATTTTAATTCATAAATCCACTCATACTCCCATGCATGTCGATAGTCAAGTAGCACAACCACATTATTAAAGGTGGTTTCCATACATTGATGAGTACCATTTTAACCTTTTTTAGCCAATGGTGTTGTATATCAACCGCCTTTAATAATGTGGTTATGCTAGTATTATGTCCCTGTAGGGACACATAAGAATCACTTAATGACATAAATATGGCCATACTTCAAGTTATTTTTTCAATCGATTAACCTAATGTTTAGTTTAAAACAATATTTAAATAACATTTTTCATTATAGTGGTTTTTTACATATGTGATTGGCATGCCTACTAGTGACATTGGCCTTGGGGATTGCATCATGCACCCTAGAGGCGGGCTTAATTCATGTTGTATTTATAGAGTTGATAATGTTTTAATGTAAATTATTGTACAATGAAATTGATTTCATGTCCTAAGATATCTTGTAACATATATTGGATTGTAATTTATTTATGAGTTTGTGGGATATGCAAGCAATCCATGGCTAGTATTTTTTTGGATTTTGAAATGTTGTATTATATATAATTGGTTTTAGTGAATTGTTTTTTGGTTTGAAATGGTATTGTGTTATAAATTATCATCTATTAAGGGCCAATTTCTAGTTCAATTCATGGATGAAGGGATCATACTTTGAATTCAATCTACTCCCTATAATTATATTGGATTCTATATTTTTATCCTCCAATGTTTGACACCCTTACAAAATCCGGTTGAACTATCACTATGTTTATAAAAGCTTTTCTTATTTTGGTGCTTTACTGTTCACAGTTTGTCAGATATTTTTGTATTTTGGTGCTTTATTGTTCACATTTTGTCAAAGATTTTTGTATTTTGGTGCTTTATAGTTCATGGTTTGTCGAATTTTGTTTAGCTATGGAGATATCCTTAGAATCCATATACTTGAATTACATTGCATTATGATGGACAAATAGGAGGCTATGAATTGTATTATTATCAATAAAGTTGATCTCTTCAAACCTACATTTCATGCAAGCAAGGAGCAAATCTTGGGCCAAAACACAGTTTTTTTCATCAAGGGGGTATCATGCATGTCTTAGGAAACTCATTTTGAGTTCATTTCTACCCAAGGCTATTATGGCTAGTGCGATAGCTATCAAGAACATTGTACTCGCTATTATTAAGACATGGAAATTAAAAAGGTTATCCATAACTCAACATAAATTTGTGTTGCCATTATGTTGCTTACTTGCACATCTAGAGGAAATTGCAATAGGTTATACTTAGCTCATATAAATTGCAATATGTTGTACGATAAAACTTTGAATAAGTATTAAAACATTTTTGAGAAGGGATACTTGATTCATTACAAATCAACCTTCGTAGGACTCTTTCAAACAAATTGCTTAGCGTATTTATAGATTTATTTGTTGGAATATTGTAATTACTCCGGTTGAACTAAATAGTTGTAGAAAGCTCTAGATTAGTTTTGTTGTGTGCCCGAGATGAATTTCTAAATTTTGTTAGTTAGATATAGTTCTTCCAGACATTGAAATCTAGAGAGATCTTCTCACCTAGATCTTTCTAGAAGAGTTTTCCATATTTTTCTATTCAAATCACTCTAGAAGATCCTATATGTATTTATATTCTATTTGTGATGTAATAATATCAAATCAAATCAAATCAAGTTGATTGATTTGTAGTAACAATTCAAGAGCTCTCTATTGATTGTTTAAGTCTGTTAGTAAATATATATGCCTCCATCCATCAAAATGGTATTAGAGCGAGGTTGTGAGAAGTCCGTTATACCACCATGGAGAGCAATGATGGTAAAGAAGTTAGTCCTTGGCTTGTGAGAGCATTCTTTAAGTGTGAATTCTGTTGTGGGATTTCCTCCTCTTGTGCAACGTGGTTCAAGAATCCAAATGGTAATTTATTTTTTAAAGAATAAATGTTAAATGCAAAGTGAAGATTAAATTTCCATTCTATACATATATTTTGTATTGCAAATGAAAACAAGTGGTTAATGCCCAAACATTTGAAGACATTGGATAATTTAATTTTTACTGAGTAAATGTCAGATGCAAAATGAAAGTTTATATCATAGTGCATACATATATTGTATATTCCAAGTCAAAAAAAGTGGCGACGAATTGATTAGTTAATTTACAAACTTTTGATTGGATACAGTTGTTCATAAAAACATAAGTGGGTATATCTCTTATATATGTTGTGTCTTGAATGAATTTTTCAAAAAAAAAATTTCTTTTGTGAAAAATCATGGTTGCAAGCAGTAGTAGCCTTGCATAGGCACAGATTCCCATTCTCAAAGAAAATAATTATGAAGTTTGGGTGATAAAAATGATGAAATTGTTGAGTTCTTACAATTTTGAGACTTTATAGTTAATGGGTATCTAGAACCATCTAAACAAGAAACTAAGTAAGCCTTGACAAATAGCAAAAAGAGGAGTTAAGAGAAAATAGGGAGAAGGATGCAAAAGAATGATGTCTTATCCAAAAAAAACCTTGGACGATAGTATTTTTCCAAAGATCTCAACAAAAGCTTTCTCAAAGATAGTTTGGGACATTTTGGAGACAAATTATTGTTATAGCTCAAATTGGCACTTCCACATTTGTGATGATGACATACTAAAGTGACACATAAGTTGTCAAAAATAATTGTCCAAATGCACTTAACATCATTGAATAAGCCCTAACTTGAGCGTACATGATGGTATAAACCCTAAGAAGACAATCCAACTCTTTTCCAACTAAAATCACTAAGTTTCAAGCCAAAATGAGACCATAGATTTTATCACCATATTACAAAAGACATCCATGAGTAATAATTTCATCTATGTGGTATTGTATCGGGTGAGTACAGTAACTCATTTTATTTTGGTGAATTCTACTCATTGAATATGGGAGATTGCTCATGTATTTATTAGGGAGGTCGTTAGATTGCATGGGGTTCTGAAGATCATTGTCTCATCCAAAAATCTAATATTTACATATAATTTTTGGAAGAACTTACTTCAGGAGTTAGGTACTAATTTGAGATTGAATTTTACATATCCTCTAGAGACTGATGGTCATAGTGAAAAGGTGAAGCAAGGATTAAAAGACATGTTTCTCATGCATGTGATGAACCAATCTAGAAGATGGGAGGAATTTAACCCCTTATTGAAATTTTCTCATAATAATGCTTACTAAAGTTCCCTAAAGACGAGACATTTTGAAACATTGTATGGATGAAAGTACATTTGGTTTATGTTAGGGTCCCACCCTAACTCTCCTAGTTAGGAGAGTAGGGTGTTACTTTGTGGTTAATTTTTAATATAACATTCCATTGACTTTAATGATAGTAAACTTCAAAACATACATATTGCATGGCTTAAAGCAAATAGTTATTAGGTGAGGCTGAATTATATTACATCAAATAACATGCAATAAAATGGAAATGGAAATACAAGAAACATCATGCTAGTCCATTGGTTGTAGCCTGGGTGGTTGGGAGGAATGTTTGTTACCCTCCCCACCCAGGTTCAATTCTTGTAAGTGACATATTGCTCTTGTTGAGCCCATATTGTAATGATTGTAATTCGTGCCACCTTGATTCTCTAGAATAGCAGGTGGTGACCATTTCCCCAGGTGGAATAGCCCTCTAACAAACAACGAACCACCTTTAAAAGAAACATCATGCTAAAAAACATGAGATAATAGAATGTAAATAAAACATATATGACTAAATTAGGAATAGAATACAAAAATATCACATCAATAAATCCGAAAAAATAAAATGAATGTCGATGATTCTATATTATTATTAGAAACAAATATACGATGAACACATATTATTGGGAATTATATAATGAGATATATTATTAAACTGAGTGCCTTCAAATCAATCTATATGCAAACCAATTTATATTCAAACATTTTATGAAGCTTTTGCATTTAAAAAAAATGCACTTCAAAAATTTGATCATTCTAGGTGATAATAAATTCAAGATAAAGATAAATTTATAGGCATATAACTTCTTTTTATATATATATATTCAATTATGAAAACCTTGAACTTTTAAGGTCATAATCATGATCTTCAGCTCGGTATTATATGCTTTTTCCAAAAATTATTATGTCTTTGTGGGGACATATAATCCTGGACAATGCACACTCCATCACATCACAAACATGTAAACACCACTTAACATTCCATGATATATAACCATCATTGGGATTTATTTGAAGCTAATGACGAGAACATGGGTTTGTTGGTTTTGCTGGCTTTGGGGCTCAGCTGGTAGTTAGTGCAGTCATAGGCTTACGATTTAGCAAGTGAAAGCAATAGTACTGGAAATTACAGTGGTAATGGATTGGTGATGAATTAATATGGGGAGTCTTTCCCTCAGGCGGAAGAGATCATTGCTGAACAAGTCTATCTTCTGTACAAAAGACACAAGAACACTATTGATAGTGAATGGGAAATTGGTTTCGGTTGGTCTGCCTGAAAATCCTCTTTCGGCCGTCATATCTGGCAAGTCCTTCTTGCACCTTTTTGGGCTTCTTTCTCTCTGCATCCCATGTGATGTGATTCATTTAAGCTTCCTCTATAGTTATGGATCGACTTTTTATTTCTATGGTTAAGCGACTGGTTTTTTCTTTTGTGTATGTGTTTGCAGGTCTGTGATTTGTAGGGGGAATTCGATTGGAAGGTTAGAGGAAACCCAAGAGATGTTGGATTTTTGTGCAGAGCGTAACATCCCTGGCATATTGAAAATATTCCAATTGACTACATGAACACAGCAATGGAACGATTAGTGAAGGGTGATGTCAGATACCGTTTTGTAATCAACGTTGCTGAAAGCATTTCAAGCCCAACTACTAACCGAGATTTAGATAATGCTATATCCAAATATAATAGCTTACCTCTAATAACAGTCTTTTATGATTTTAATAATTACTTTACTTGCAAGTTTCAATACTATTGAATTTATTTTCAAGGCAAATCGAATCATCACATTTCAGTCCCCAATAAATTACCAGAGTATTCATATGGGTTTTATGTGTATTTATATGGGTTTTATGTACATGGTATCTCTGATAATCAAAGTAAATAATTTTAAGATACTTTCAACTAGGATAAATGTTAGAAGTTCTATTTGATTTTCTATTTGTGGACTTGGATCTTGATTTGCAAAGGTCAAGAAATGTGGTTAATTGATTGTCAAATTGTGTCACATCCTAAATATGGGTTTTATGTACATGGTATTTTTGATAATCAAAGTAAATAATTTTAAGATAATTCTAACTAGGATAAATGTTCGAAGGTTATCTTATTTTCTATTTCAAGGCTTGGACCCTAATTTGCAAAGGTCAAGAAATATGGTTAATTGATTGTCAAATTAGGTCACATCCCAAATATGGGTTTTATGTACATGGTACCTCTAATAATCAAAGGAAATAATTTTAAGATTTAATTCTAAATAGGATAAATGTTAGAATATGAGTTTTATGTACATGGTACCTCTCATAATCAAAGTAAATAATTTTAAGAGAATTCCAACTAGGATAAATGTTCGAAGGTCTATTTGAAGGCTTGGACCCTAGTTTGCAAAGGTCAAGAAATATGGTTAATTGATTGTCAAATTGTGTCACATCCAAAATGATAAATCTAGATTAACATATTTAGCTTAATAAATTTATATTTGATATTTTATTAAAAAGTTGCCTTGAAAATAGTAGTTAGCATTGGTTGATCTAGTAACCCATGGACAACGGTCAATTAGTGATACATGGATAGCTAGGTGTTTATAGTAAAATTTAACTAGAAAAAAGAGAGAAGTAACATATAATTTATTCATGACACTTAACTTGTGGCTTATTAATGTTCACCAGCCACAAATTAAGCGACTATGCTAGTACTAATATTTCTTATATTGTAGAAATTGTGTGTTATAGTTTAAATATATTTCAAAAATAGGGATTTTAAAAATGAAAAATAATTACTTTTCAAAACTTAGATCACTGTAATATGTTTTAATATTTTTGTAATTTCAAAGAATTTATTTACCTAATTTTTTAATAAATAACTTTGATCCTGATCCTCTTACATGTGTATCCTTTTATCAATATTTTAAAGAATAATCATATTAAAAAATGCTTTCACAATGTATAGAGCTTAATAAATTGTAACAACCAATTTGTAAATCTTAAATTTTTGTTTCTTTAATTATGTTTTCTCTTATAATATTTTTTTACCATTGTGATTCCCAAATTGCTTATTTGAATATGGTAATGGTGTCACTTAGTGATTTTGGTAACAACCATTCTGTAAATATTGAATTTTTGTTTTTTTAATTATCTTTTCTCTCATACATATTTTTTTCCCATATGATTCCCAAATTGCTTTTCAGTTAGGTGATTTTCAATTCATAATGAGGTTTTAAAATCAGATGTTCCAAGAAATAGAAAAGCTTGTACTAATTGTTAATCCTTAGAAATTATCCTTATCAATCCCTTTAATGCATAGTTCAAAAATACATGTCCTGCAAAAGAGCAAGAGCGTGAGCAGAGACATGGCACATAGAAATTTTGTATAAGAATCCAGCTAAGCAAAAAATCCAAGAGGCATAGTTCCAAGTCGTTTAAGAATTTTTCACGTTCTGGGTAGGATGGAGCCCGGCCCTTGGATTTGACATCTAAAACTATACCACTAATCAAAATTTTGACCAAATCTCATACACGACACATTAATAACTATAGCACTCATCAAAATTTTGGCCAAATTTCATACATGAGACCATTTTGGATATTTTTATACGAGGCCGTGGCCTTTGTGTTTAGTGTCCATGAGTTTCTGCAGGTTCTGAAAATCAGCAACATCACAGGGAATATTGATGATCCCTTGGTGATCAAACCCATATTCCTCCTCCACCTCCTTCAGAAATTCTACAAACAGGGGATGGTTGAAATGCAGTACAGGAATCCAGAAGCGTTGTCTCTTCTCTCCCAGTCCCACGCAGACTGCCAGAAAGCCCTTGGGAACCTGAACGCGTTTTGAAGAATTAATTTCATGACTCGAGCACTGGAATGTGCCCTTCTTACCGTGCCGGTGCGATATATAAGAGAGACGAATGGATTGAGTCACCAGGAGAAGCCTCTGTAGGAAGCGTACACAACGTACAATTTCCAGGCGAGGAAGATGAGAGTGATTGTCAGAAGTAGATTTTACTGTCTGATTGGGCTTCGAAGCGCAACTCCAATCAGAATGAGAGGAATTTTCATTGGAGTTGACAGATCGCATGTATAGTCTGTGACTGAGGCTCACTCGATAGGGTTCTCTAGGGTTTTCTTCTTGCAAACGGGCATAGGATCTTGATTTCTTGGATAGTCTAAACCAATTTGAGATCTTAACTACTACCCTGTGCTCTAATCTGGGGCCCATATTCCTTCTATAACAATATGTGAGAACTAAGGCCCGAATCTAGCAGCCTAGTTGAAGTCAAATATCAAATGGCGAAGGGTTGGGACTAGAATGACCCGGCACTAGAACTGGAGATTGTATACAATTCCAAAACCAGGGATGTTCTAATCTGCAGGAATGGATTCGAACTCCCTGACAGGACGAATTATTACACTTTGCCGGCTGGACCGCTCCACCTCTGTGCATGAATGGATTAGAACACCCTGAAGGAATGAATTATTATGCTCTCACACCAACATATATAGATTGCTGGGATGGTATACAATGAAGGGGAGGTGGTAGAACCTGTCCATTTTCCATTCGAGACATAAAAAAATCGACCCGACTTGGCCCACTCCTGCGTCTCTGGGGGGCCTTATTTTCTCATGAATCATGGAAGCACGGGATATCCCTATCGTCCAGTGCCATCTGATCTTGGTTCACCACATGATGTCATGTCTAAGCATCTCAGTGAGTCAGAAGTTTGTTTTTTTCGTTTGACAGTACATCGACTACATCACAAAAACGCCAATAGACATTACAATACATCACAACGCCGGCCATTGAATGAGAATATCAATATTCAGATCTCTATTTTTTATATTTCACAGTACACTAAATATATCACAACACGTCAATATACAGTACAATATATCACAACGCGTCAGCATACACAACCCACCTTAATGTAATGGTTGAATCAAAGTCAGTGTTGAATCCCAATTAGAAATCACGCGTACACAACCCACCTTAATGTAATGGTTGAATCAAAGTCAGTGTTGAATCCCAATTAGAAATCAACATACTTTACATGGGTTCAACCCACCTTGTCAAAGATATCAAAATCAACTTTTAATTAACCAAATTCTTTGACAAGTTACCACTCTCCCATGCATGAAAATAATATCAGAAGGTATATCGTTTAAATGAAAAATAAAATATATTTGCTACAACAAGATCAGCCCCTTCCCCCTCTCTACATTGATTCATTTACTCTTCTTAACAGTGTAACATGCCAGAATTTGTAGTTAAATATAATTCTAGAACAGGAGTGGGTGTGACTTGGTATCAATGGGTGGATTCACTAAGGAGTCAACCAATGGGTTTCAAATGGGAAGAGAAGACTAATTAAAGTGGTCAAATAGCCTAATGCCCTATCTGCTAGTACATCCATACTTGCACTCACATACTCTAAGCATTTCATATTCAAAGAATCAAACAGTAATGACAAAGGACTCTTAAAATTTGTTGTTGGAGAGGGAAAGTTCGAAGTATGTGGTTCATATGGAATAATAACTTCCAAGCCAGATATTGGATTTTGAGAATGTTCAACTCTAATTATATGCTTGGGGCTTTAAGGCTCCTCATGTTCTAGTTCTCTTCCATCATGAAATGTATCGGCCTCTATAACAACTTCTTGACATGGGTTAATCATTCGAATGTCAAGCGATGTGAAATGATAGTTCTAATAGATCCTTATCGATATAAACCTCAAGATATAAGGTTTTGTGGAGTAATAGATAGCCTCCGCACATGCACTCCGAAGAGTCTCTCCGAAGCGTGTTACGGGGTGATATCATTGTAGCTTCCACCCTCGCTTCATGCACATGACGAGTTTGAACAGCCTTTGCTATGTGTACGTTTATATCATTTTATTTTATCGAACTTATCCACAAATTCAAATTTTAAAAGGGAAATTAATTTTAATTGGTTTTCCAAAGTACTTTTAAGACAGTAAGAGTTTACCTGGATACTGTCTAACATTTTTGTCACAGAGCCTTGGGCGGACCTTAGCTGCATAACATTTTTTAGAAATTCCTTCATCATTACTGTAAAGCTTGCTCCTAGCACGCTCAGAGCGCATTTTTCTCGTCCATGTGTGGAGGCTAAGAGTTGGATAATGACCTTGTAAATTCCTCCATACTAGAATTTTGTGCCTGGGGTTGTATGAAACAAAGTCTTTCTCTCCTCTAAATTATGTTCTCTATAATCCAACAAATCCTCATATATGTCCATTATACAAGCCAAGAACTATAGAGACTTTCATCTCCCTCGCCTCCTCTATCAAACAAGTCTAGCCTATTAAACCTAAAGGCCTTCATGACCCTAGCATTGTCATTCAATTTTAGTACTTTTGAGTAGGCCAAAATTACTATCTCAAATCATAACAAAAATGTTCCTCTATAATTAGAGGGAACATTTGAGATCATAACTTTTGAAACCAAAGGATATTGCAGTGTTCAAAGAGAGCCACTCATGGATGATCCACCATTTCACGCATCAAGTTGGTGGTTGTGATTTTGTTCCAATCATGATTGTGCCAAAGAGTCTAATGGAGGAATTAGTGATACACAAAGAAGAAAAATGATCCAAAGGAGGCAGCCTTGTTGAATGCCCTACAACAAATAGAAGCTTTACGGAGATTGTAATGGATAGTTCTCCCTTTCAAGCCATAATCCTAACAATACGTACTTCTATATATAGAAGGAAAAAAATGTCTACTTTCTTGCTTAGATCTTCCTACAAAGCACAAATGTTTACACCAAACATCACATTAGTACCTTTGAAACCCTAACTGTAACAGTTTTCAATGATATACTAAAGTTCTAATATGCCTTAATGAAGTTTTGCCTTAGAAAAATATTGTTTGATTTATATGATCTATAAATTGTCATGGATATTCCACTAGGACAGTTCATCACAACATATCTGATAACATTTTGAAGAATGAATCTTATATGCAAACTAATCATGTAAATGAAAGAACATACACATAAACACACCATCCACGTAATGAACACAAGATTTAACCTAGGAAAGCCAATATGAGAGCAAACCTAGTTAGAAGGTGAGGCATATGCTCTGATCTCTCTTTGTTGCGGTTATCAAAATGCACTTACAAAGGGGTGAGCACTCATTATGGAGTTACCTTTAGACACTATGACCTGAATGACCGCTACAGAATCTCTCCCCTCCTCTATTATGCTGTCAAAATACCACCCCTAGATGTTTTTATCAGCTAAGAAACAAGTACAATACTTAAGAATGGAACCCCTTCTAATCCTAATAGCTTAGTATATAATATAGCCAAATAATTGTCTAGGGTTAAGTTTTTTTTTACTTCCTCAACCCTAAATTATTATTAAGGTTTGGACCTTCTTCTTCATTCTTTACTTCCTCAACCCTTAATTATTAATGAGGATTGGACCTTCTAGAATATTCATGAAAGTACACTTGTGGCTAGCCCCACTCATTGGAATAATGGGTTGGTGTGGCATCCATTTGTACCAAGGTGGTCAACAAGGTTGGTTAACTTGCAAGAAGCATAACTTTCGTGTATGAGCTCTAATTGAGGAAATTATTGCACCATTGGAAAGGTATCAATGTGTAGAATACATAATCTTCATCTTATATGTGTTTCAGACAAAAAGATGCCATTTTGATGCCTCAAAATAAATGTAAAAGGTTTTCAAACATTTTTCAATCCTAATTTCAACCAAAAAGTACCAAAATATATGACAAATTATATTATGATCCCAACCTAATCACATCTCCCCATTTAGGGAGGCTTTTGGTCCACCAAATATTTACTTAATGATTTGAGGAAAATTTTCCTCTGCCTTCTCATTGGAGTACCATTTTTCTTTTCTTGGAAGTTGTCCTTTCAACCTAATATGTCATAGGTCATGTTTCCCAATATGGTTGTTCTAGACTTCTACAAAACTATGTCTTATGCCAATTTTGCTTAAGCATCAAGTGTTAAGTCCTCTATCGTAGGTAGGACCTACTCCACCTCCTAATCTAACATTGAAGGCTCATAGAGTTTCAATTTTTCCACATTTGGTACTGTGTAAATGCACATGTATGGGGTAGATTGAGTCTGTAGGCGTTATCTCCCACCTTATCCAATACTTCAAAAGGGACATACAACAAAGCCTTGATCTTCTTACTAGGATATTTTAGTATTTCCTTATTCCAATATAACCAAACTATATCCCCCACTTGGAATGATTTCTCAATTTTGTGTTAATCATGTTTGGCCTTATAATTTGCTTGTGACTTATTCAATATCTCTTGTACCTATAAATGGATCAGTCTAATCTTTTCAACAAATATTTTCTTCAATGCTTCTCCTGTGGTGTCTTCCCTCACTTCTCTTTACTTTCCATATACAACATCCAATAGTGAAGGAAAAAATATGCAAAGCAAGCTTTAGAAGGGGAGTTACCAGTAGAAGTGTGTAGTGCTCTATATAAGAGTCTTGAATATAGATCAAATTTTCATCCCAAGTCTTGAAATGATTATGATCATAACCCCTCAAATCATACACCAAAATTATATTCACTACTTCTATCTAACCATCTATATGTGGATGGAATGCCGTATATCTCTTCCACTCAGTGTCCATCTTCTCCCAAGGTGTAGTCCAAAAGGTACTAAGAAATATTGCATCTTTGTGTGAGATGATGCTCCTTGATATCCCAAAGTGTGCCTAGACCTACTCAAAGAACATTTTTTTTTCCTTCTTGTTATTTGATGGTATTTTCACAAGACATAAGAATGCACATCTTTCTGAATCCATCAAATACCACAAATAAATATTTTTTTTTTCCCTTCCTAGTGGTCGCTAAATCACCTACAAAATCCATGGAAATTTTTTCCAAAGATCCAGTGGGTATAGGTAAGGAATTGAATAGACTTATTTTTGTATTATTGGGCTTGCTAGTACAAGAGATTATGCATAATCTTATATATTGTGTTACATATTCTTACATTCTAGGCCAATACACATACGTTTGTAAGTTTTCAATTGTCTTCACAACACTAAAATGCATTGCAAATTTGGAGGTGTTTGCCTCTCCAATAAGCTGCAATATTTCACCTTTAGGAACATTGAGCTTGTCTAGATTACATAGTAACCCATCCTAGAGATGACAATCAATCTTATTTTCACCTTATTCTACATGAATTTGGACCCATAGCTATTGAAACACCTCCTTAAAGTCCTCATCTTTTGTCTATCCCTCTTTGTATTAATCACAAATAAAAGGTTCCATGTGCATAAGAGTTGCCAAAGTTGTAATATTGGATGTGGGTGGCCTTGAAAGCATATTTGTCAACTTATTAGTGTTCTACTTCTTATACTTGATGACTAGATGGGACTATTACAAAACCCCCATCCACTTGTAATGTCTAGTTTGTTAGAGCTTACTTTGGGCCTACAAATACTGCAAGGGCTAGTGATCTATGTGGATAATGGTTTCCTTTCCCATTAGATGGTTTTCCCATCAAATAGTTCTTCCACTTCTTAACAACTCGAACCAGGTAATAGAGGTTTTTTTATCATAGGCAGGGTAGTTTAAGACCCCCCATGAAACATTTCAAAATGATAGTGTACCAACTTACCTCCTTGCATCAAAATTACTCCCATATCATACCCGCTTGCATCTATCTTCACTTCAAAAGGATCTTGCAAGTTAGGCAATAGGAGAACGAATGCTTGACTAATATTTTGTTTTAGCTCATCGAAAGATTTGTATTGATTCTTTCCCTAGTGGAAATTATTACCACTCGTTGTTATGGTGTGGAGTGATGCAACAACCATTGAAAAGGAAGTGATAAACTTCAATAGGTATTGTGTTTCAGCAACAAAGATCCCAACTTTAGTGACATTAGTAGGAATTGTCCCTTTTGTAATGGCCTCCATCTTTGCGAGATCTATCTTGAGTTCCCCTCCATTGATCACATACTCCAAATACATTGATGACTCTTGAGAAAAATCACATTTCTTGAGATAATCCAGCAACTAGTTCTTTTTCAGAATCCCGACACTAGCAGTGAAAAAGACAATGAAAATGAAGATAACTCAAGAAACCATCCAAGAATCAAGCTAGGAAGAAACAATTGATGATGAAATCAAGGAAGTTGGTAAAGTCATCACAGAAAAAAATGAGTGATCATGAAGACAAGAAATAATACATAGCAGGGCATATGAAAAAAAGAGAGCAAGAGAAATAAATGAGGACGATCAAACAATGAACCCTCATTATGATATGGGGTGGTTCAAAACTAGTACTACATCAAGGAAAAAAGAAGAAGCATGTCGATTTCCTCCTTATACCCTCCCCTCACCAAAGGATCACCACTACACATAGGACAAAAGAAAAAACAAAAATATTATCAATCGACTCGTTACATCCCCCCTCACCAAAGGTTTGTGCATCAAATACAAGGAAGGAGAAGAAGCAATGTTTCAAACACAATGCTTCAAATGGGATGCCTAGTAATGAATATGCATATGCACCAAAAATTAATAAAGATTATGTCACTCTTGCTTGCAGTTTCTTACAAGGAATAAAAATGACTTGCATAAATGGTCGAACTATAAAATCTATAAAAATGTCTAGAGAAACTCCAGTATAAATACAAATCAGAAGCCACATTGAAATTCCAAACCGAAGCCAAGAACATTATATGGAAGATGAGAACAATGATGATAAAAAGAAAGACGTAGAGAACAAGAATAAGGTCCAGAGTATGGAAAATCAAGGTGAAATTATAGAAGAGTACAATAATGAAAATAAAGGCAATAAAAATAATCCTAATCATGATAATGTAGAAGATGAAATTATAGAAGATCCTTCGATGCACAAAGATATAGATGATATGTAGGATGTTGCAATTCAATGTCATCAAGAATCACAAGAACAAAAGGATGCCAAGAAACAATTGGAGAAGGCCTTGTTAGATAAAGGCATGTAAATATATCATTTGAAAAATACTAATCAATCACGATTTAATGAAATAAAAAATTTAAAATGTAAGGCTATTTCAAACTTGAAAGTAGAGAGAGAAACTACAAATAAAGACACCTTAACCAATCCAATTGAATTAAGTAAGTTGTTAGTAGTTTCTACTACATATAAGGAGACCATAACAAGTGAAACTAAATATTCAACAATGTTTGAAGATCCATCGATCATCACAAAGGAAGGAACATGTCTCTAGAAAATAGTGACATACCAAGGCATGCAAAATTATTAGAGATCAACATGACGGCACAAGTCCATCATGAAAATATCAAAATGGAAACTCATAAGAGTACTCCCAATAGTCATTATATTTTTATCAATAAAATATTATGCATGGAAAATTTTTAATGGAAATGTGACCAACTGTTTGAAGAATTATTGAATTGTGGTACAATTATTCAACATAAACTATTAAACAAGGTTTGTTCATCACTAAGTGTCTTATCAAGTTAAACAACCTCCCCAAAGTTGCAATCAATCAAGTAGAATCCAAGCTTCAAGGACGAATATTTTCAAGAAAGGATGACTTGTAATTTACCGAAATGTATATTACTAATATTAATATTTTGTATTAATAAATAATTAAATGTAATTGTGATAAGTCACAATCATTTAATAAAAGATCGTGACGTATCCCATTAGTGTATTGTATTTATGCACACCAATGTAACATATTCTATCACCATCCAATTATATAAAATATTATTCAATAATTATGTTCTAAGAATGTTTCTTACATGATCAACCTGGGCCATCACGAAAACTTCCAAAATGGACCACAAAGACACTTGAAAGTGTCCATCTAGATGAATTTGGAAAGAAGGAAACAAGAATTTCAACTAGATAAGAAGATGAAGGAGATGTAGATAACTCAAACTCAGGTGATATAGAAGACATGGATGTCTCATATGATTGTGAATTGGATTTATCTACTAACCTTGAACCAAATTCCTTTGAAGAAGTTGTTGCTTGAGATGAGTGGAAATATGCCATGTAGAATTAGTATGATATGATCATGAAGAATGGAACTTGGAATGTAGTTGACACTCCAATTGGAACCAAACCAAATGGATTCAAGTGGGTATACACGAACAAGCTCAGGTCAGATGGCTCACCTGATAAGCAGAAGGAAAGTCCTGTGGAAAAATTCTATGCACAAAAGGAAGGAATTGACTAGGAAGAGATGTTCATTCCCACATCAAAATGGGATACCATCTGCAACTTATTGTATTTGGATGCACAAAATGGGTGTAAATTTCATCGGATGGATGCGAAAACAACTTTCTTGAATAAATACTAGAAAGAGAATGTCTTCATGTCTCAGCCAGAATGATTTGTTGTGAAAGGTCAAGAACATAAGGTATGTAAGCTCATCAAGTCATTGTATGCCCTGAAACAAGCACCTCACACATGGTATGAAAATCTAACTGAGCATCTTCTAAAGGTAAATTTCTAACATTTTATTCTTGTTGACGTAACATTGTTTGTAAAGAAAGTAGGAAGATCTATTGTGTATCTTATGGTGCATGTATGTGACCTTTTGATGACAAGGAACAATGAAAGTTATATTGCATCCATAAAGAAATATCAGTGAAGAATGGATTTGGAATGAGATATTTGGGACATTCACTACTACTTGGGAATCGAAGTGACTCAACATCCTAAATACATATTCATCTCCTAGAAGAATTATGTTGGAGAGTTGTTGAACAGATTTTGCATGACAGAATGCAACCTTCACTCCACTCTAATGGAACAGAAGTTGAATCTCACATCAAATGAAGGAAAAGAATTCGAGGATGCAATTAAGTATCGACAACTTGTGGGAATCCTTATATACCTTACCACCACCAAACTAGATATTTCATATGTTGGTGGCATCCTTTCAAGGTTCATGCAAAAACCTTGCGAAGGAAACTGGTTTGCCACCAAAAGAATTCTAAGACACTTGAAGGGGACTCAAGAATTTGGACTCAAGTATTCTAAGGTGGATGACTTCAAACTTATTAGCTACTCTGATTCAGACTTTGATGGATACAAAGAGATAGGAGTGTCTACTTCTGGCTATATCATGATTATTGGATCAACATCTATCTTGTGGAGATCACACAAAGAGTTAGTTCTAGCAAATTCGACAATAGAGGAAGAATATGTGGCTATTGCAGAAGCAACAAAGGAGATTGTGTGGCTTAGGAAGATGCTTGAATATTTGCAGGAGAAACAAGACAACTCCACTCCCTTACTATTCGACAACACTTCTACAATCATTTTGTCCAAGAATCCTAGATTCCATGATCAAACCAAGCACATTAACACAAAGTAGCATCAGATTCGACATCATGTAGGGGCCACGATACTCAAATTACAACACTGTTCCACGAATGATCAAATTGCAGACATCTTCACCAAAGTACTTGAAAGAGAAAAGTGAAAAGTTTAGAAACATGATTGGACTCACAAACACCCCTTCTGATTAAGGTGGGGAATGTTGGAGACCTAATCTCACAGGATTATGGTTCGACACTAATAATTTTGTAAATAATGTAAATAATTTTTAAGAATAAGAATAGTCTCCAAGGAGTCCAAAGAACCCGTCAAAAGATGAAATCCAACAATCCACATATAATGTATAAATAGAGGATTTCTTATCAATAAAATTTATTCAGGAGTTATTATTTGATTATTTCTCTTAATAACTTGTATATAATACTATTTTTTTAACCTTTAGTTGTAATCCTTTCTCGCACTTCATTTTTCAGATGAAAGTAGTTGTTATATTTTTTTTGTCTCATTCTTTCATTTATGCAATCAATCATATTTATTGAGTTGATTTTTCATAAACATCTGAAGTGCACATTTTTAGCTTCCAAAGCATTAAACCTTCCATTAATCAAACCAATGTTTTGATGACATTTAAAAATTTAGACTGCAATGGAATTGCAGAATTCTTTTGCATTATTAAAGAAACAAATTAACTCTACTTAAGTGTAAAAAAAATACAAATTATTGTTTTGTTTTTATACTAACGCATAAAACACAAAGTTTCTTACTTATTTAGTGCAATTATTTCATTAAAGGAGCTTAAACTTTGAATTCATTTATAAATATGAATTTTGACTTGATTTTAGATTTCTTCTTGCATTTTTGGTGCAGCTGATTAAACTAACACAAGTGTTAGAAAATGTTGAATTATTTATCCTTTTTATGAACTAACGGCTAATGTTTACTTTCTCATAATATTTCACTTCATAGCTTTATTATATACTTTTAAAATTATATTGTATCATTACGTTCCTTATTCTTTTATTAATTAATGACTCTAGCCTTAGGAACACATACATGCATGTTTAGATAGTTGCACATACTTGGTCATTGTACTAACACATTTGATCTTCAGAATGTATAATGCATTTCATATCGCACACTTTGTTTCCCCATCATTCATTTATGATTTGATTTGGTTGATCAACCTATCCCATGAATCATATCTATATGAGGGCTTAAAGCAACCTAGGATTACATCCCCATCTACCCGTTGAATAGCCTTCTAAGGGTGTTATTCACTCTTTTT
Source organism: Larix kaempferi (assembly GCA_027924585.1). NCBI lineage: Eukaryota > Viridiplantae > Streptophyta > Pinopsida > Pinales > Pinaceae > Larix > Larix kaempferi. The sequence goes on from BSBM01000937.1 coordinate 3,138,212, forward strand.
TCCCAAATCATTTTGTGTATCAACATAATCAACTATAGAGAGGGTGTTAACACCCAAATTAACCCCCAAGGTTGTGAGAGAAGGCAATTCGAGGTAACCACTAACCAATCTTTAGCTTGTGCTACTGACCCAACACCAATAGAGAGGGCTAGATCTCTATAACTCATGAAAACTAGAAATAATCAAAGTCATCAACAGTGAAAATGTACACCAGCATTCATCATTCAAAATATTCAATTACAATATACATAGAAGATCAAATTTATGCTGGAACAAAATGATTTAAACGTTGTTTGGTTGAAACACATGAATCTATATTGGGCAATGGAGTCAAATTAAACAAACTTTGAACATTTATTTGCAAATGCTTTGTGAATGCATTTAAATTGGGGCAAGGTAGCAAACAACTTGTAGTCAAAGTGACTTTAATTGGTGAAACAGAAGAGAAAGAAACAATCCATCGATACAAGGCATACAATAATGAATCCTGTACCAACTTTAGTAGAAATCATTTGTGCAATACTTGGAATGAGATAAACAGAGCATAATTTGTATGAATTCTGCTTAACTATAACACTGCACCAAGTATGAAGAGATATTACACGCTGGAAATAACAATGAAAGATACACAATACACAGGAGAAGAAGAAAGAATACACTACAGGACCAATTACACAAGAATCCCTGAAAAACACTAGCTTGGCTCTGCAAAACTTTATTCAAAATAGTTCATAAGCGTCTTACAGAACAATACAAAAAGTTTCAAAAAGTTTTCAACCCTTATGTCTTCAATTACAATGAATTTATAGATGCCCTTCGGGCTCTAGGCTCGGCTCTCTCCTGAATAGAAAACAGTTGCAATTACTTGACACCTAATTGACAACTAACCAAGGCATTTTGTTGTTACAATTTCAAAACAGACACAGGCGCTATAGGCCTAACCACATTTTACATTTACTGGCCTCTTTTACTATATGACCAACTACTTCAACAACAAAAAAAAACAGAAAGATAACAACTCCATCTTACTGCCTCTACTCTAGCTGATTGCTTAGATGATACCTTTGAGCTCTTAACCTGAACATCGAAAATACCTAAGACCGAACTGCTACCCACCGGGTGTGTTTCACCATTCGTGACAGCACACTGTAGAAATGAAAATTACAAATAACATACCAACCATGGCCATACCGTCTTCCAAAAATAGGTTTACAGAATGTCTAAGTCTTTCAAAATTGGAGATAAGGAGTATACTTATGTAGCCAAAAATAGACTTTGCCGTGTGGTGGGATGCAAATAATGTAAGAACATCGCCATCTTAGTCTTGGGCTTTCACTTGACCATACCAATCAAGAAAATCACCTACGTCGAAGGAAAATTTTGTTTGGGCTTCCTTCGGTGGGGGAGCAGGGGGCATCTCTTCAGTGGGGAGTATTAAGTCCTTAATAATGTCCATGCTCTAGCGGATTTCCTGCTCATCCTCTTCATGGGCTTCTTTCCTTCTTTTCTGCTGCTGAAAAATCCAACACACCTGTCGTTTCTTGGGATCTTCTGATTTGCAGACGGGACCGTCTGCCACATGGTAAAAAACTACCAGAGGTAGAGGAATATGTTCCTCCTCCATCTCAAACAACACATGCTCTGGTACCACTACTACTTCGCATCCCTGATCTCTCCCCATGCTCTGATACTAACTACAAAATATCTGAATAGATGAACTCACCACCTTTTCAGAATTGGACGTGAGTTGAGAGTCTAAGGAATTAGGTTTATAACGATTGATAACGACGACGTCCCCATGAGAATTATTTTTCTATGATCCTCTGACTAGACCCTCCAAATGATTTAGCATGATGACCGAGGCTAGAACTGACGCAAGACATGTTTCACAGTGCTTTTTGGGCTAGATAGAAAGGACCTCTGATGACGCTGAGGTGGCTTAGGCCATGTGGAAATCATTGATTTGTAGCGAAGATGTCTATCACCTTTGAAAACCCATGATTGGATCAGGACCGTAGATTTCAGCCTCCGTGGTTTTCAATTTAGCGGCACACAACTCCAATCTTGAGCGTTGGATGATGCGCCTTTACCGACCGCGGTTATTTTGGGCATGCTTAACATGCCGTCGATTAAAATCACCGTCACTATTCCAGACCATTGATCTATCTCTGTTAGATATAAGCCGTTGAGAAGATCATGACGCTTAGTCCAATCGCGGTGATTTGGAACACAATCTTTTTCCGTGCATGTTAGATTAGTGCCATCACTTTTTCACCATAGATATCTGCTCCCATCTATCTATGCCGTTGATTGCTTTAGGAATATGCCTATTGGCTAACACTTCATCTGCGCCTATAACATTTCCAATTCGACTTTGCACCAAGGGCTCAAAGCCGTAGACATTTGGGTTATTTAATCTGAGCCTTCTACGCATGCTTCCACATGCTGCTAGCTCATTAGCCTTCTATTTGACCTCTAGTTACCATGGACCTTTAGATTTTTCCCAATATTTTCTCCTTTGGCTAAATCTACTGTGCTATGTTCTGATTTTCCACTTCTGGGAGATATGACCCGAGAGTTTGGCTTCTTTTGGAAATTTTTATGATCCTGCAATTCCCTTTTCTTCACCAAAACACTCTTAAAAACCCAACACAATTCAAGTGCTAACAACTAGCTCCAGTCAGGGATGCTAACCTCCCTGTGAGGTAGCAAAGAACCCCGTAGACCAAGTTCCTGATCCATTGGGCGATACTTTAAACTCCGAACTAGAAACTTCTCTAAGAACTGAAACTAAAACTGTACTTGCCGAAAGTATGCTATAAAAGATGCTCAAATGTGAGGTTATTCAAACTAGCTACCTACTCTAAGATGTCAAACCCTCTGCTCATTCAGGTAACAGAAAAATGCCAATAAATCCATTCCAACAAATGGTCAAATGACAACATTTTATGCTTAGTCTTAGTCAGAATTAGAGCACAAGAACCCAATGGAAGAGGGGTAAGATAGGGATCTCGATATTTGAGGCAAAGATACAACCAATCTCTACCGTTGCAAACTTATTCCATATAATTAGCCACTGGATCATAAAAGACATGATTGTTAAATTTTCAACATTAATTCACAATACTCTAAGATCTTTACTCGCAGAATAACATGTACAGTATATCAATGCATAACAATCATATCAAGCATGTCAAGCATCACAAGAATCAAAAGCAAGAGAGACAAGAGACACAGAGTTTCCGTGGGGAAAACCCTAAGGTGAAAAACCCCACAACTTCCTCAGAGATAGAGAGAGCAATGGCTCAACCAAAGTACAACCAAAATATACTGAGATAGTCTCCTAGTAGCAGATGATCCTCCTCCTCACTAGTGCACCACTTTCTAAGTGAGAGAAGTATGAGTTTCCGAGTGTTTCAAATAGAGATCTCCCGATCTCTATTTATACTAGTTTGTTTTCCCAGTGACCTTATGGGGCCGACTTGTATAGCTAGGTGTATCAACCATATAATATATATTTCAGGGCCGACCCCACACATGGTTGTCTAATAACCCTTATCCAAATACACACACTTGCGACACTTATCAATACACATGACGACACTTCCTTATAGAGGAAAAACACATCTCTTATAAGGGTACAATAAATATATATGAAATACATGGATGAAATACATTCCAAAGTTACATATACATCAACACTCCCTCTTAACTAGGAAGGTATTTCTCGACACAATTCTGCTAGACAAGTCTTCTTCTTGGGATCATCGTCATCGATGCATTGTCATCATCATCATCACTGCTGCTACTATCTCAACCAATCTCTGACTCTACTGGTCATAGGAAGTTCTACAAAGCCAATCCTTTTTCATACTAGATGTATGCCTACCACCTACAGGTCTTCATCATCACTGGCCATACTGTGGAATCCTCAGGACTTATTACGTGCATCACAAAACCTTGCAAGAGCATCCTAGGACTTATTACGGGCACACAGCCCAACCTATCGAATCTCCCAGGGAGCTATTACATGTGACCCTACCACAAAACCTTGAAAGAGAATCCCAGGACTGATTACGAGCACACAGCTCAACTTATTAGATCTCTCAGGGCGCTATTATATGTGGTTACAACAAAACCTTGCAAGAGCATCCCAGGACTTATTACGGGAACACATCCCAACCTATCAGATCTCCCAGGGTGATATTACATGTGGTCATGGCAAAACCTTTCAAGAGCATCCCAGGACTTATTACGAGCACAGAGCTCAACCTATCGGATCTCCCAGGGCCGAATTATATGCCATAGGACAAAACCTCGAAAGAGCATCTTCCAGATATCTCAGGGCCAAATTATATTCCATAGGAAAAACTTTGCAAGACTATCTGTAGATCTCCTAGGGCCAAATTATATGTCCTCCCAAAGAAAAACCTCGAAAGAGCATTTGTCAGATATCCCAAGGCCAGACTACATGCCACAAGAAAAACCTCGAAAGACTATCTGCAAATCTCCCAGGGCCAAATTATATGCTCATCTGCACAACCTGATCCACGGCCATAGAGTATCATCCTGATACACACCATACATCATCCTAATGTATACATGATCATCCTGATCATCATCATTGCAACATCCTGCTGCATGTCATCTGGAGCAACATCCTGAAGCTCGTCATCCATGATCATCCTGATCATATAATGCATCTACCTGATGTATATCAAGTATCTACCTAATACATATCATCATACATGATCCACCTGATCATACCTGATACATATCAACATACATGATCTACCTGATCATACACAGTATCCACCTGATACATATACAGATAAATGGTCCAAGCATACAACATAATGCATATACAAAACATATACAAATGATCCTACTGATCATATCCAGCATCCAACATGATGCGTACATACATATACATATAAATGATCCAATTGATCATATCCAACATCCAACATCATGCATACAAAGAGCAGTAACTGGAGCATCATCCTGATGCTCTTCATCCAGCGCTTACATCCACAGCCATGTGAACGATCCTCCTTCCAACATGCTTGGAATGGCTTCTACAAATGTGTCCATCACTTCTTCCTCGAAGTGTCATCAATCTAAAGAACACCAAGCCTCTCCCTGAAGTACTCGAACTTCACCCTTGCTAATGGCCTCGTCAGCACATCTGCAATCTACTCGTCCGTCACAATGTACAGGAGCTTCACAGCTCCTATCTGCACCATATCCCTGATATAGTGATATTTGATCTCTATGTGTTTTGACCTGTCATGAAACACTGGGTTCTCAGATAGCTTCACACAACTCTGGTTATCACAGAAGATACCAGTAGCATCCAATGGGAGATCAAATAACTCAGACAGTAGCTTCTGTAGCCATACTGCCTCACAACTAGCTGAACAGGTTGCAACATACTTTGCCTCAGTTGTACTCAGTGCTATGTAGGACTGCTTCCTGCTAAACCAAGAGATCAAACCTGATCCCATACTGAAGTAGCACCCAGATGTGCTCTTCCTATCTACAGCACTGCCGACCCAATCTGAATCAACATAACCCTGCAGCTTAAACTTTTGATTCACTTCCTACTTAAGCCCATAATCCACTGTACCCTTCAAGCACCTCAGAACATGCTTTACAACAACCAGGTGAACACTCCTCGGATCCGTCAGGAACTAGCTCAATGTGTTCACAGCAAAGCAAATATCTGGTCTCGTGTTCGTTAGGTACATCAAGGACCCAATCATCTGACGATACATAGAGATATCAATTGGCTCAGTTGAAGCATCACATAGAAGTTTCAGGTTCGATGCCATAGGTGTGGCCATGGCCTTGCAATCCATCATCCCGAATCTCTTCAGGATATCTACTGTGTACTTCCCTTGAACAAGGAAGATCCCACCTGCACTCTACCACACCTCCATACCTAGGAAATAATGCATCATTCCCAAATCTTTCATATCGAACTCGGCAGCAAGCTTCCTCTTAGTATCTGCAATCAATCTGTCATCTCCTATTACAAATAGGTCATCCACATATAGGAGTAGAATCACAGGATTCCCTTCCTCAACTTTGTAGTAAATGTTGGAATCCGCTTTACTCTTGGTAAAGCCCAAGCTAGATAGGAAACTGTCCATCCTACTATACCAAGTTCTACACATATATGACTTCCTGTCATGTGTCTTAGAACCAAGTGGCTGTTCCACATACACTTCTTTTTCAACTACACCATTCTGGTTTATCTCCTAATTCATCACTTTTATATTTCTCTAAGCTTCCATCTGCAGCATGCTTGACATGATAGATCCATATGGAAGTCATAACAAACTTCCCTTTTGGTCTTGGAACTACATCCCAAACATCATTCTTTATGATCAACAGATCATGGCATTCTTCCTATATCCTGGGAACTTCAATATCTTTAATAGATAATTTTGTTGCTGAACAAATGTTGTAGTTCTTCTTTTGTAGATGAAGGTATACAGTCTTTCCTACAAGACAAGTTAAATTGCATGATTAGAAACATCTCATAGTTTCATAACAAAATATTACACATAAGAATATATGTCATACATTCATGCAATTATTTTAGCCAATGCTTCATTACAACATTTGTCCATGTTCCATAACTTTCTAGATGCCTTCCAGTCTCTACCAGAACATTGTTAAGAGTTTGCACTACTCCCAACATGTCAACAAAGAGGTTTCATTCTAGAGAAGTAGCAATGGAGAGTTGTACAGTTCCATAGGCCACTTACCCATCACATGCATATTAGTAGCATCCTATTCATTAATGCAATCATTCTAATATGCACAATACATATCCTAAGTCTAGGAACATGAGCATATACATCATTGAACAATTTTATTTAAACAAACAAATATGCAAGAAATGATAATTAAAATACTTATCTTTGTTTGTTTGTTGGGTGGACTCCCTCTGAGTCTTTGCTTCCTTGCAGGAACTGCTGGAGTCCTAATCTGAAGTAGCTTCTTCTACACCTTTCTGTTGTGGAATGCAGAGAGATGGTCAACTCCCTCTGAATATCTGCATCCTTGCAGAAACCACTGGAGTGTACTCCCTCTTGATCTTTGCTTCCTAGATTACTTGTTCTTGAACTTATATTCATTCTCAATCCCTATGCATGCTTGTTAGTATCATCATTGTGTTATCCTCGAGGTCTCATACATAATCAAACATTCATTAGTATAATCTTAATATTATCAAAACACAATAATCTCAAGCATGTATAGTCATGATCATTTCAAACAGAAATAATAAGCATTAGCATTCAAGGTTTATATAGGACTCTGATGGTTAGTCCTAACATTAAATAAGGTGAGACACATAATATGCATATCCCCATTATTATTCAAACCTATGACTTCATGAATAAACATCATCAATCATGTCATGCATACTTATATAATAGATCCTATGATATAAGAAACACATACCTGGTCACCATACTTGCTAGTTATGTCTAGCAATGTGTTCTTGTTCTCTTCAATGACCTACATAACTCATTAGTTAAATTTTGCAGAAACAAATTATACATACCTCTATGTGATCCATGACTATGGATGAATCTTTGTCTTTATGTCACCATGGCATGTTCAGGTTGTCCCTTCAATTTGTACAAACCTCCCTTTTGTTCTCCAATCACTACTGCATCATCTATGGTCTTTCCCTTTGGCCACATTAGGACTTGGCCATCCACAAATGCAACCCTCATGCCTTTTGCATCCAATGCAGAGATGGAGAGTAAGTTCTTCTTGAGACCAAGTACATAAAGGACTTCTTTCATCTTCAAAGATTTTCCAGAATCTAGGTTGTAGGAGGCTTCACCACTTCCTTTGATTGGGTATTGATAATCATCCCCACGTTTCACCTTATGGGGTGATTCATGTTCAGATAGGTTTACAAAAGATTCCTTAAACCCAGTCATGTGTTTGGAATCCCCACTGTCAATTAACCAATCATTACAACCATGGGAGATAGTACCTGTGAGAGCAGATATTAGAACATACTCTTCTTCACTTGATGAGTCATCATCACTATCATCACTTTCTTCCCTAGCCTTCTTCTTTGGAGGTTCATTATCTTCGGTAGCATGAGCATGGAACTTTCTTTTGTCGCCCTTCTTCTTCTTGCTGGATTTGATGTTATGCCTTTTGTTCTTGGGACATTCTGAAGCAAAGTGACCCTTCTCATTGCATGTGAAACATCTTATATCTTTCTTATTCTTTTGTTGGTTGTGATAGGATCTTTTGTGGTGAGAGTGCTCCTTCTTGGGCTTGCTTCTTTTGGTGTGGGCTGTGAGAGCTTGATCTTCACCTCCCATCTTTTCTTCATGAGCTTCCATCCTAGCTTCTTCTTGAGATCATTCCTCCCACACTTTACTGAAAGAGATCAATTTCTTTCTTGCACAGATTCCTTGAATAAAGGAGTCCCATGACCTAGGAAGGCCATTCAGAGTGGTCATAACAACTTCACCATTATTCACTACTTCATCCATAGCTTCAAGTTGTTCCTTAACCTGAGAGACCTTGGAGAAGTAAGATTGAATGGTTTCTCCATTCAACATCTTGAACCCTTTCAATTGATTCTGCAGAGTCATCTTTCCGATTTATGTTCTTCCCTTCAAATAACTTGGTCAAAGAGTCAAAAATCACCTTGGGTGTCTTTAGAGAGGACACATGGGGTATGAGATGGTGTTTGATGGAATCAACAATGATTCTCTTTGCCTTGACCAAGTTCTTCTTATGCAATACCTTAGCCTCTTCATCCTCTGGGATAGGGATGTCTTCTTTTATGTATGAGTCCAACTCATTCTCTTCTAGGATTAACCCAATCCTATACTTCCAAGCTCGGAAGTTATCATCCCCTTCAAGCTTATCCTCAAGCTTGGTGTGGTGAGACATCTTAAAGAGTACTTCAAATGGAAATAGAAAAGATTTAGGTATTACCACTTTAAATGCTAAAAAACTGGATCTGGTCCCGGATTAGGGTTTGTTGGAAAAACCCTAAAAATTCAAAATGTGAACTTCAACTTTCTGAAAGGATAGAAAGATGTGCCTTGATGAGTTGATTAGCCTAGTGTATTTAGAATTTCAGATCGGCAAAGATTTACCCTTCAGATTTGCCCTTTTGTCCTCCTGGTTTCACTAGGGAGAGCCCTGAATTAGGGTTTGAGTTTCCCGGATATCTACCCAGCAAAAAATCTCAATCCAAAGCTCTAAACTTCGATTTTTGCAAGGATCTTCCAGCTATGTCTCCAGATTTCAGAAATTCCTATTTTTGTGGAAACCCTAATTTTTAGGGCCAAATATGAAAATGCTCAGAATTGAATTTTGATTGGACAGATAGATTCTCCTTGATGAGTAGAGTCAATCTACTATACTGCTTTTCCAAAATATGTGGAGAGAAACCCAATAAACAAGAAACTCAAGTTTTCGTCACTGCAAAATGTCTTCTTCTCAGGTTAGCTCCGATCCCATGTTAAATTTTGAGCATTAATTCACAATACTCTAGGATCTTTACTGAGATAATAAAATGTACAGTATATCAATGCATAACAATCATATCAAGCATGTCAAGCATCACAATAATCAAAAGCAAGAGAGACAAGAGACACAGAGTTTCCATGGGGAAAACCCTAAGGTGAAAAACCCCACAACTTCCTTAGAGATAGAGAGAGCAATGGATCAACCAAAGTACAACCAAAATATACTGAGATAGTCTCCTAGTAGCAGATGATCCTCCTCCTCACTAGTGTGCCACTTTCTGAGTGAGAGAAGTATGAGTTTCCAAGTGTTTCAAATAGAGATCTCCCGATCTCTATTTATACTAGTTTGTTTTCCCAGTGACCTTATGGGGCCGACTTGTCTAGCTAGGTATATCAACCATATAATATATATTTCAGGGCCGACCCCACACATGGTGGTCTAATAACCCTTCACCAAGTACACACACTTGCGACACTTGTCAATACACGTGATGACACTTCCTTATAGAGGAATAACACATCTCTTATAAGGGTACAATAAATATATATGAAATACATAGATGAAATACATTCCAAAGTTAAATATACATCAACAATGATAACCTTCCAAAAAATCTGTCATTTGTTTGTCATGACAGGGTTGCTCCAATAGCAGACTCTCTTGGACACTGTTGAACCATTTTTCAACGAAATCCAGGAAGGATTTCTCCAGATAGTTTCCAAGTGAGAAATCAACAATTTCATCCGAAATTTCAGAATTTAAAACTTGATCCTCTTCACCAAATGCATTAGAAATATCATTAGTTTTTTCAATAAAATCAAGTGAAACAAACACTTCTTGACATAAAAATTCTGAATGTGAAAGAGAGTCCTGATTTTCTGCTTTGTACTTCTCCTCCCTATTGCGAACCTCTGCTTCTTCTAAGTGTTGGGACTGATTGCATACTTGCTCTTCCTTTTTATCATCCAATTCAAAAAGGTTTATGAACCTTTCCATCTTATATTTTTGTTGTTTATTAGAAGCCTTGATAGTTTGCTTTATCAATTCAAATGAAGAATAATGGAAGGATAAACAATCATTTTCAGCATGTTTATTTTCAGAGGTCGGATCCTGGATAGTGATTATATTTTCTTCACTAACTGCCCTGGAACTTGTAAAGTTTTCAGTTGGTACAATACCCAAGCAGTCTTCTTCATACTCATCATACTTAGGTGGACTGAAATTTTCTTTAAAACCATCACCAATGGAATCTTCAGCAGGCTGATTGTGATTTACAAAAAATAGATCAGAATTACTTTTTTGTTGGCACATCACTGGGATGATCACCTCTCTACTCATCATGAAAAATATTGGGATGCATAGCAAGCTCTCCTTGTTCATGTCTCTCTTCAAATCCTATCTCTTCTTCAATTCTTTTATCATTATCTAGGTCTGAAATTTTCCCAGACATCCTAAGATTGTGTTCAACCTCCCATGCATCAATGAACATATGTTGCAAATTGGAAGATCTCCTCGCCAAAAGAAGAAAAGATAAACCAGTAGGAAAGGTAGACGCATAGTATAATTTAGCAGCATTCTCTAGGGGCTGAATTTCCTTTGGCATATTATAATAGAAGCTTACAAACCTCCTGTTAAAGTTGGACATGGTTTCATCTTCTTGGCTTCTCATGGAGTAAAACTCTAAAAGAACTAGGTCCCATGACCTTCTCTTACCCCAAAAATCTAAAAAGATAGCATATAACTCTTCCCATGTATCAATAGATTCCGACTGCAAATGTTTAAACCATTTCTTCACATCTCCTCAAAGGGATTGGGCAAAAAATCTCATACAAACATCATCATGCTCTACTTCAAAAAGGTCCAGAAAATGCTCAAAACCCTGAAGATGTCTTTCAACAGTAAGGCTTTCAGATTCTCCATAAAAAATAGCAAGGTAATTATGGTATTCTGGAGGAAATTCGTGAAGAACAGTGGGCAGCCTTAAAGGGCTATATCTTAGCTGAGATCTGGAAGGAAAAGGAGTAAGTAGAGGTAGAATATCATCAGCCTTACTCGGGATTTGCAAGGCTGGTTATGGATTTTACATGGCTCAAAAGAAGGGATGGGATTGACTCTAGGGGTGAAAGGAGAATGTAAAGTTTCAAGATCTAGTGAAGGATATAGAAAGGAGGCTCACTCATGACTTAGAGCTCTTCGGTGAGACAATAATTTTTTGATATATCTATATAAGGGTAAAAGGAAACCAACACAGAAGAACAAGACCTATTTGAAGAGATTGACACTTTGATACCTAGGTCTTGATTCTTCCATGTTTAAGGCAGTTGAGCTCATTCTCCAGTGGAGTCTGCAAATTCTGATTGAAAACTGAGGAGACCAGCCTGTGAAATAATGAAACAATGGATTTCTTTAATGTGGAGTCGCCATGAGACTTTTCAACATCTCAATTCTGATATAAAGTCACCGATCTTTCCAATGGAGTCACATTCGTACTAGGATTTTGATGAGTGGAGTCGCTAGGTGAATGATACAACCTTCTCAATGTCTGACTACTGTTCACCATCAACATTCAAATCCAAAACCTTTGTCATTCTCCAAGGGATGATAAGACAATCACTCCCCAGCAGCGACGCCAATTTGTTAACACCCAAATTAACCCCCAAGGTTGTGAGAGAAGGCAATTTGGGGTAACCACTAACCAATATTTAGCTTGTGCTACTGACCCAAGAAAAATAGAGAGGGCTCTCTCTATAACTCATGAAAACTAGAAATAATCAAAGGCGTCAACAGTGAAAATGTACACTAGCATTCTTCATTCAAAATATTCAATTACAACATACACAGAATATCATATTTCTGCTGGAACAAAATGATTTAAACATTGTTTGGTTTAAACACATGAATCTCTATTGGGCAATGGAGTCATATTAAACAAACTCTGAACATTTATTTACAAATGCTTTGCGAATGCATTTAAACACGGGCAAGGTAACAAACAACTTGTAGTCAAAGAGATTTTAATTGGTGAAACATAAGAGAAAGAAACAATCCATCGATACAAGGCATACAATAATGAATCCTGTACCAACTTTGGTAGAAATCATTTGTGCAATACTTGGAATGAGATAAACAAAGCATAATTTGTATGAATTTTGCTTAACTATAACACTGCACCAAGTATGAAGAGATATTACAGACTGGAAATAACAATGAAAGATATACAATACATAGGAGAAGAAGAAAGAAAAGACTAGAGGACCAATTACATGGGAATCCCTAAAAAACATCGGCTCGAATCTACAAAAATTTATTCAAAATAGCGAATAAGCGTCTTATAGAAGAATACACAAAGTTTCAAAAAGTTTTCAACCCTTCTGTCTTCAATTACAATGAATTTATAGATGCCCTTCAGGCTATAGGCTCAGCTCTCTCCTGAATAGAAAATAGTTGCATTTACTTGACACCTAATTGATAGCTAACCAAGGCATTTTGCCGTTACAATTTCAAAATAGACACAGGTGGTATAGGCCTAACCGCTTTTTACATTTACTGGCCTATTTTACTATATGACCAACTACTTCAACAAAAACAAAGTAGAAAGATAACAACTCCAGCTTTCTACCTCTACTCTAGCTGATTGCTTAGCTGATACCTCTGAGCTCTTAACCTGAACATCGGAAATATGTAAGACCGAACTACTGCCCACCGGGTGTGTTTCACCATTCATGATAGCACACTATAGAAATGAAAATTACAAATAACAGACCAACCACGGCCATACCAGCTTCCAAAAATAGGTTTACAAACAATCTAAGTCTTTCAAAATTGGAGATAAGGAGTATACTTATGTAGCCAAAAATAGACTTTGCTTGGTAATCAGATGCAAATAACGTAAGAATGCCACCATCTTAGTCCTGGGCTTGTACCTGACCATACCAATCAAGAAAATCACCTACATCGAAGGAAACTCTTGTTTGGGCTTCCTTCAATGGGGGAGCAGGGGGCATATCTTTAGTGGGGAGTATTAAGTCCTTGATAATGTCCACACTCTAGCGGATTTCCTACTCTTCCTCTTCATGGGCTTCTTTCCTTCCTTTCTGCTGCTGAAAACTCCAACACACCTATCGTTTCTTGGGATATTCTTATTTGCAGACGGGACCATCTGCCACATGGTCGAAAACTACCTGAGGTAGAGGAATATGTTCCTCCTCCATCTCAAACAACACATGTTCTGGTACCACTACTACTTTGCATCCCTGATCTCTCCCCATGCTCTGATACTAACTGCAAAATATCTGAATAGATGAACTCGCCACCTTTTCAGAATTGGATGTGAGTTGAGACTCTAGGGAATTAGGTTTATAACAATTGATAACGATGGCATCCCCATGCGAATTATTTTTCTATGATATTTTGACTCGACCATCCAAATGATTCAGCATGATGATCAAGGCTAGAACTGATGCAAGACATGCTTGACAGTGCTTTTTGGGCTAGATAGAAAGGAACTCTGATGACGCTGAGGTGGCTGAGCCCATGTGGCAATCATTGATTTGTGGTGAAGATGTCTATCACCTGTGAAAACCCATGATTGGATCAGGACCATATATTTCAGCGTCCATGGTTTTCAATTTAGCGGTGCACAGCTCCAATCTTGACCGTTGGATGATGCACCTTTACCGACCACAGTGATTTTGGGCATGCTTAACATGATGGCAATTAAAATCACCGCCGTTGATCTATCTCCATTAGATCTACGCCATTGAAAATTGCATGATGCTTAGTCCAATCGTGGTGATTTGGAACACAATATTTTTCCGTGCATGTTAGATTAGCACCATCACTCTTTCACCGTAGATCTCTGCTCCCATCGATCTATGCCGTTGATTGCTTTAGGAATCTGGCTATTGGATAACACTTCATCCGCACCTATAACATTTCCAATTCGACTTTCCGCCAAGGTCTCAGGGCCATAGATCTTTGGGTTATTTAATCTGAGCCGTCTACGCATGCTTCCGCGTGCTGCTGGCTCATTAGCCTGCTATCTGACCTCTAGTTACCACAGACCTTTAGATTTTTCCCAATATTTTCTCCTTTGGCTAAATCTACTGTGTTGTGTTACGATTTTCCACTTTTGGGGGATATGACCCAAGAGTTTGGCTTCTTTTGGAAATTTTTGTGATCTTGCAATTCCCTTTTCTTCACCAAAACCCTCTTCAAAACCCAGTGCAATTCGAGTGGTAACAGAGGGTTTGGAACTAGATATTTATCTTCGTTTTGTCCTAAGTATAAGTCTTGGGGAGTTTCACCCTTGTGGACTAATATCCCAACTCAAGGGTGGCCTTTGCCATAGAAATAACAAGGGTGATAGAGTTCTTATGGCTGGAAGGAATGTCTTTAATTTGCATCTACTTGGAGGAATAATATATCTCCTTTAAAAAGATAGGTCATCATTTGTGTTATGAATGCCATGGTTGATATTTTATGTCATATTTTTTTAATTTACATGTTTGTGTGCATGGATTTAATGTTCATTGTATGGATGCATTCATGATATGAGTGCTTCCATATTTTAGAATTCATTGGTAGGATATTTACACAAAATTACAGTCATCTGTCACATCCCCACCCATCGATCCGACCAATGGAGGGGACATGAGCAAATTACAGGGGATCTAATTTTTTTCCCCACAGCCATATTACAAAATTTATAACCATTTAAATGTGTGTGCAGATTCATATTAAAATTACATAGCAGAAATAAGTCATCTCTCTCTCTCTCTCACACACACAGACACACACACAACATGCATATACCATCATACTTATCACATGAATATTAATAATAACCATAATTCATGCACATTCAACACAACAATAAATTAACCATAAAGACTTATCTTTTAGTTGAACGTGTCCGAGAAACTGGCTATAGAAGAGCAACGTTCCACCCAGCCATAGGAACTCTACCCAACACTTTATCTCTCTGTTGAGAGGCCACCCCAGAGATGGGATATGTATCCAGTAAGGAAGAACTATACGGGCTCACTCACATCCATATGGAACCACATTCATGCTAATCTAGTGCATAGGTGGGTTTATCAAGCATGCAAAGAGATGAGGAGGTGAATGCTAAGCTAGCGAGCTCAACCACAGAACTACATGAATCTAAATTGGTACTAGCCATCCTTGGAGCCCACAATACCTACCACACTCAACAAAAGGAAGGTCTCTTTCATTGCTACACGGTACCTAGGGAACCCCTTCTCTCGAGTGTTATTCAGAGTGGGCATAGAAAGGTCCAAGTTTCTAAACCTTCAAAGATCTTTGCCTACACTGGGTTTATCAAGCAATTCCAACCTCTAATATCTCTCAGACATCAATGGTCTCTCAGATTCTCTAATTTTTGGTTATATGCTTACTTTTAATAAGAAAACCCAACCCACCATTGTTTGAATTAAATACCTCACTCTCACCATGTATGCCCAACCTGACGTCAAAACCACATGCAATTTCCTAGTCGTCAATATGCCAATTAGCGAATTTTTCGTGATCCTAGGTCAATAATGGAAGTACTTGACTGGGGGTTATTGGAGCTTCAATGGAACTCACCTCAATATTTCTCGCAATAGGAAGAACCTCATCATTAATAATGAGCCTTGGAACTCGCACTTTGTTGAAAATTTTTCCAATATAGAGATTGGATATATCAAGTATGGTATTGGTACTTATTATGTTTTCCTAGAGGAAAAACCCAAAAAATTTTCCCCTCCTATAATAAAGACGATCAAGCTTGGATATGCATTTCGATGGTGCTTCCTCTACCAAAGGAAACAATATTGGTATTATTTTCTTTTCCTCTTCTGGAAAGCCTTACAAGTTTTGATTCCTCCTGAACTTCCAGCGCACAAATAATGTCGTGGAAATTGAAGCCCTTTCTTTAGGTCCCTGAAAAGCATTAGAATTGATTTGTTGACATCTTCATGTTTTCATAGTCTCTGAGTTGGTCATCAACATGATCAAGGGAACCCATCGACCATCCTGGAAGATATTTTTAAGGTATCTTCAGGCCATTGGCTCTCTGATGGATTTATTTCTCTCGCTTAACCTTACCTATGTCAATCGCAAGCTAAACATGGAAGTTGACAAAATGGTCATCTTTTCTTCTAGCCCTTGTCGACAGTGCTCAAACAATAAACTTGTCTGCAAATATACCTACATATATCACACCTTTGGACCAGAAAATGATGAGTCTTAGCAAATATTCAAGAATGATGGCGAGATTTGTTAATTCTTGGATGATCAGGGAGATGAAATATTTCCTCCTCATGGGATTATCAACCATGAGAATAATGTCAATCCTAAATATTTGCTTCCACTTGAGAGTACTTTCACATCAAATGATGTTCCTAAGAATCCAAGTCCCAGTCCCAAACCCTCCAAGTGTAAGGAAGGCCCTACCATTCCTATTAATGTCAATTCTGAAGAAGAACCGAATTTATTGCATATAGGAACCCAATGTACCCAGGAGGAGAAAGAGAAATTTATCTCCCTCTTCTTGGAATTCAAGGATATCTTTGCATGGTCTTACAAAGACCTCAGAGGCTTTGATCTATGTGTCATATAACACCCCATTCCATTGGACGAAGGATTTTTTCTGGTACATAACAAAAGAAACACAAGGTTTTTATCCTAATCTTCATGTTGTTATCCCAAACAAAATTTATAGGATGCTTGAGGCCAACATCATTTCCCATGTACATTATTCTAAATGGGTTGCCAACCTTGTTCTAGTTCAGAAAAGGAATGAAGACATTTTCCTTTGTGTTTACTTCAAGGACCTTAACAAGTTTAGTGTCAAAGATAACTTCCCTTTACCATTCATGGATGCTATCTTATATCAAGTAGTTGGTTATGAGATGTTGTCTTTCCTAGACGGATTTTTAGGATATGACAAGATAAAAATCAACTCCAAGGATCATTACAAGAATTCTTTTAGCACTTGATGGGGTACCTTTGCTTACAATCATATGCCTTTCGGTTTGATCAACATCGGTGCAACCTTCCAAAGGGAGATCATATAAATTTTGATTACTTGATAGAGGTGATCATTCAAATATTCCTTGATGAACTAATTGTCTATTCAGAGAAGTGGGATGATTATTTCGACCACCTTCGTCAGGTATTCCTCAAATGGATGAAGTTTGGTATTTCTTGAATCCCAACAAGTCAATATTTCTCTCTATAGAGGGCATGTTGTTAGGGAACATCGTTTATGACCAAGGAGTGACAATTGACCTTGAAAGTATATTTTCCATACTAAATCTCCCTCCTCCCACTTCTAAGAATGTTGTCAAATCACTCATGGGAAGGATTAATTTTGTCTGACGACTTGCGACCAACTTTGCTCAGATAATAAATCCCATTCATTTTATATTGCAAAATGATGTGGTATTCCAATGGAATGATAAGGAGCATTCTACCTTTGAGAATATCAAGAATGCCATTGCTTCTGGCCATGTGTTATCCAAGCCTAATTTCGATCATGATTTCCATATTTATACCAATGTGACCGAATAGGCCATCTATGTTATTCTTATCTAGCTTGACTTTGAAGATCATGATAAATATGTTTCTTTCATGATTCCAATATTTTCTAGGGCTAAGGCCAATTTTCCTTTGATTGAAAATCATGTGTTGGCCTTAATCATTACCCTAACGAAGTTTTTCCTCTTTGTTCTACGGAGACATACAATTTTTAAAGTCCTTCTCCCTACCATGAAGCACCTTTTGTCTGAAACCCTTTTGTACTAAAAATTGTTGAGTTGGCTTTCATAGATCCAAGAGTTTGACCTAGAGTCCACTATTGCCAAAACTGTAAAAGGTCATGATTTATCTCTCCTTCTAGCCCAAAAGCTAGAGCTTGATTGACGAGACATTATAGAGGACTACGAGCCCGTGTTCTCAGTATTTTCCATTGAGTACTCCAATATGGATCATGATGTCATCGTTCTCCCTTTGTATACCAATATCATAGAGTATCTTGATATTCATATATTTCCTCCCAAGATGAAATCCAACAAGAGAAGGAAACTAAGACTCGGAAGGAGCAAGTAGTTCATACTAAAAAACTATCTATTCTTTCATCATATCGATTGTATGATTCTTTGTTTCCTTGGTAAATATAAATACCAGACTGTTCTTCATGATTTACATGATGGAGCCCATCTCCAGTTTCATTCTAGTGACCATTATGTTGCCAAGGAAACCACCCCCAAAATCATAGATTATGGGTTTTATTGGCCTACTATATTCCGCAATGCTTACATATATGTGTGGAATTGCAATCATTGTCGATGTACCACAGGTTGTCATAACATCGCCTATTTACCCTTACATCTAGTGATTGGACTTATCCTTTCTCAAAGTGAGGCTTAGAATTTATTAGTCTTGTCTATTTTCCTTTCTCCACTGGTCATATTTTCATTCTTACAACAATATATTACTTTACCCAGTGGGTTGAGGTTGTTCCTCTAAAGAATTCTAAAGGTGAGCAAGTGGTTTCCTTCCTTCAAGAGAATATTTTTTCTCGCTTTGGTTTACCACTTGAGATCGTCAATGACAATGGGGGTGCATTCATTTCAAAAGAGGTCTTGGGGTTATGCCAAAATTATAACATCGTTTTTTCCTCCTCTTCCCCTTATTACCCTCAGCGAAATGGTTTGGATGAGTCAACAAATAAGAACCTTATCAAACACATCAAGCAATTAATGGGTGGAAATCCCAAGGAGTGGCATCTTCATCTAACTTATTCCCTATGGGATGACCACACAACTTCCAAGACCATTCACAGTGAGACCGGTTTCTTGCTTGTTTATGGACAAGATTCTATTATGCTCTCCAAGCTTGAGATTTATATATATCCCTTAGCCTTTTTTACTGAGGAGTTGGATGGTAGTCCCATTTTTCATAGGTTCAATGTTGTCTTAGCTCTAGAAGAGCAAAGAGAGATAGCCTTAGAGAATATGAAGAAGCAGAAAGCAGCGATTAATAAATGCCATGATAGGAAAGAAAAGGAGAGGACATTTTGAGTTCGTCAAAGAGTGCTTTTGTGGGATTCCATCCACGAGGAAAATGGTTAGCATACAAAATTTATAAGTTATGGCTAGGCCATTTTACCATAACTCAAAACTTGGGGAACAACGCTTATCAATTAAAGAACCACCGGGAGAGGTTATTAAATCCCATTTGGTAAATGGATCAGTCCTAAATCCCTAATATTGTCTAGATCCCTCTGAAAACTAACAAATAAAAAAAATCAAATAATCACAAAAACAAAAAAAAGGGTGTTACATTTTTTTTCCTTGTTCTTTGCTTCCTTATGTTATTTTTATTTCTTTGCATTGTTTCTTAGCATTATTTTGAGTGTATAATTATTTTGTCCTTTAATTAAAAGATGCCCCGTTGATTTACATAATATGGATGTCGTTCGGTATTATGTGCCACTACACACTTTCGCCAGGTTGTTTAGATGTTATTCTCATTGGTATGATGACGTTTAGCCATGTATACTAGAAGGGAAGAGGCATGGAAAAGGTATAACCACTGGGCAATTCCTAGTGATCAACATGGGGTATGTTGAACAATTATTGTCTTTCTATTGTGGTTTCCCAACACTTCTTTCTTCCCTCTGCTCCACCATTCTTGAATGATATCCTTACTCTTTTCACTGCTTTCCCTTTTCGGGGATGAAAATGAGTACATATACCTGCTTCATGGTTATGTATTGGTCAATCTTATCAAGTTGTCTCGTGTCGTTCTGTTTTGTTTTGTGTTGGGATAGACGTTGATGCTCAACATCGACATGTTTCCAAAGAGGTTGAAGCATGATCTATCAAATTAAAAATGTGGAATTATAGTTAGGGTTTCAATAATTTAACACACACTCAACAATTTGAATAATTTAATTTGGCTTTGTAATGAAATTTGGGCATGCATTTTAGTGAAGTTAACCAAAATTACCTTGCCTCACTAAAATACACACACATGCTTTATTTCTAGGTCAATTTGAGACATTCAAATTGGAGAGTGTATTTTCTTTTCACTCCTAACCTTTCTAAAATTTCATATTTTCAATTGGTTCTTTGAAATTTTTCCTTTTAAATTTGCTTTTAAGTATGCATAATTTTCCATTTGTGTGCGTTTTGTCAAAGTAATTTATAAGTGGGAAAAATAGGTATGTAGTGATTTTGGAAAAAATGATTCATGGATAAATAGGTTGAGAAATCTGTAATTATGTCTCAATCCAAATTACATACATGGGGTTTACTTGGCTTGGTCCTAGTGTACATTTTTTGCTGACTATGAAAATTGACAAATAATATCAACTGTTATTTTGCGAGACTTGGATTTAATTGTAGAGTATTCATTTTAAAGAAATTATTATGATACTTTGTAGAATCTTTTGGTAGATCCATGCTTGGATATTGTTGATTCCATTTACCATTAACTATAGGCTAATGTGTGCATTTCAATGCGGCACTAGATTACTATGTGGAAAAGACACAAATTTGGAGATCTTTTGCAAAACATAATTTTTTGTGTCAAGTTAAAAAAATGGAATTATAGTAAGGTTTTTAATTAATAAAATTATAGTATACAGGTTTAATCATCAAATTTGGCCTTGTAATAAAGTTTGAGTGTGCATTTAAGTCAAGCTAGCCAAAATGGCCTTGCTTCACTAAAATGCATCCATAGGCTTTATTTCTTGGTCAATTTGAGTGATTCAAATTTTAAAGTGTCATTTTTTTTCATTCTTCACATTTTTGAATTCTCATACTTCTAAGTTGTTCCTTGAATGTTTCTCCTTTAGATTTCCTTAAGCGTGATAATTTTTCATAGCTGTGCATTTTTTCAAAGAGGTTTATAACTATGAAAGCCTATGTATTTAAAATCATATATCACATTAATAATAACACAAAGCTCATGCATATAAAGTTGCATCCATGTGCATATGTAAATATATAACAATAAGTCCCAAATAAGAAGTGTTTACACCTATGAGCCCAATGTTCAATAAAAAAATGTGATACATAGTCAAAAATCCCATGTCCATAGCATGGGGGTAGTTCAATATTACTTTCGATGATCTTTTGGATTTTTCGTTGTATTAAGAATTTGAAATTGACATTTCGAAATAAACCTTGTTCATCTTCTAGGAAGCAGAATGAGCTAGAATTTTATGAAAAAACCACAAAACTAGTGAATTTTATAAAAAAAATCATTATGAAGAAATTATGTCTAAATGCAATGACAAGAGGGATATTTATAATGTCAAGAAAAGTAGTTATTAATTTTTAAGATAAGAAAGTCAAACACCCACTACATTAAAATCATAACTATATTTAATTTTATTGGAGATAAGAAGAAGAGAGGAATGAATGAATTTATTAAATTAAAATAATAAAATTGATTAGGATGATAGGTAAAGTAAAGAAAAAAAAGAAATTAAATAACTTAAAAAAAAATTAATTTAAGGAAATAAAAATAAAATAAAATAAAGATAGGTTTTAAACCATTTAAAGAAAGAGGAAACGTAGGGATGGGAAATAAGGAGGTATTAAATAAAATAATAATAATAAGTTTTTAAATTGAATAATAATTAAAAATAATAATAAAATCTAATAAATATTTAAAATGGAATAAAAATTAAAAAGATTAGTTTAAATAATGATAATAAAATAATAAAAAACTAAAAATTAAAATAATTAATAACATTAATATTAAACTAAAAACTAAAATAATTAATAACAATAATAATAAAACTAAAATAATTAATAATAATAATAATAGAATTGAATAATAATTAGAAATAATTATATCATTGAATAATAATTAAGAATATAATAATAATAAAATTGAATAAAAAGTAAAAATAGTAATAAAATTGAATAATAATTAAAAATGAATTATTTAAAGAAAGAACACTAAACTAATATGAGAGGGATAATAATAAAAAAAACACGAGGGGAGAGTGATTAACTAAGGAAATGAGGTAATAAAACGAAATTAGGGTTGAAAGAAAGTGAAAGGAAGAGAAGTTATTTTACTAAATAAGAACCCAAGATCTAATAATTTTTAATCTTATCTTTTTTATATTATTCTAGTTTTTTTAGATTTCTAAACCTTCTCATCCATTTTGATGGAAACAAAGATTTCACTATTCTATTAACTTCACTCAAATGATTTGAACCTAGGTTGAACCATCCCTATTGACTTATAACTTATTGTCAACCCCTCATACCGTTCTGCCAAGCCAGTGCTATTTGAACCTAGGTTGAGCCATCCCTATTGACTTATACCTTATTGTCAACCCCTCATACCGTTTTGCCAAGCCAGTGCTATGTGAAAGTGACTATCTTATTCATCCATTTTGACCAAAACAAAGATTTCACTATTCTATTAACTTCACTCAAATGATTTGAACCTAGGTTGAACCATCCCTATTGACTTATACCTTATTGTCAACCCCTGAAACCGTTCTGCCAAGCCAGTGCTATGTGAAAGTGACTATCTTATTGTACACCGCATCATCAGCTAGACCAAACAAAAATTCCACTATTCTATTCGCTTCACTCAAATGATTTGAACCTAGTTTGAACCATCCCTATTGATATTGATTTAAATCTTATTGTCAACCGCTGCTACCGTTCTGCAAAGCCGGTGCTATGTGAAAGTAACTATCTTATTGTACGCCGGATCATCGGCCATTTTTATTAAGCTCAAGCACTTACTCTTAAGCGGTTTGCATATAAAGTGTAAATAAGGGCAGTGTCATTACGCCCTAGCTTAAGAAGTTTTGTAGCAACCCTGTTTATGGAAGCATGCAAATTAGGGCCCGATGCATGCCTTGCAGTTTGTTTGGATGAGTGCGTCTTAAGGCATTTGTTTGTTTGGATTAGTGCGTCTTAGTTGGAACTTGGAATATAAGGACGTCTATTGCAGAAGGGTGGATAGCTATTAGGGCGCTGGGTGGATGGTGCTCGTCCAGGCGTTGTGATGTATTGTATTGTCAAATGTACATTGACGTATTGTCGTTCATATATTTATTGTACTGTGAAAAAAAATAAAAAATTAGGATGGATTTATATTCAACGCGCTGTATGTATCGTACTGTACTGCATATCGACGTATGGTGCTTGCCGACGCATTGTATTATACTGTGAAATAAAAGTAAAAAAACGTCTGATGGATTAGTATTCTACGCGCGGCATCGTTGTGATGTATTGTACTGTATCGTGTTGTGATGTAGTTGATGTACTGTAAAACAAAAAAAACAAACTCCTGGAGTCCTGAGATGCTTAAACATGATATTATGTGGTGGATCAAGATCCAAGATCTGATGGCAATTGACTATAGGGATATCCCGTGCCTCCATGATTTATGAGAAAATCAGGAGTGGGCCAAGTCGGGTCGATATTTTTATAGACGATAGGGATGTCCCGTGCTTCCATGATTCATGAGAAAATAAGGCCCCTTCTCCACAGACGCACAGGAGTGGGTCAAGTCGATCGATTTTTTAATGGATAATTGGGGACCGGGGTATCCCGTGCTTCCATGATTCATGAAAAAATAAGGGCCCTCTAGGAGTGGGCCAAGTCGGGTCGATTTTTAATGTCTCAATGGAAAAATGGAAAGGTTATAGGACCTCCCCTTCGTTGTACGTTTACATCTCAGGAAATCTATAAATGTGGGTATGAGAGCATAATAATTCATTCCGTCGGGGTGTTATAACTTATAATCCATTGCTCTATAAACGTAGAGCAGTCGAGCTGGCAAAGTATATTGATTCGTTCCGTCCGGGTGTTCTAATTCATTCTTGCAGAGCTAGAGCACTTAGAGTTTAATCATTGTTAAGAGTGTTTATTTATTATTGTTATGCTTGTGTTTAAGGACGCTGATGACATAATTCCTGCTGTTTTTGCGGTTTGTCAAGCTGCCGGCATGATTATATAACATCTCTGGTTTTGGAATTGTATCTAATGCCCAGTACTACAGCCGGATCATTCTAGTCCCAACCCTTGGCCATTTGCTGTTTGACTTCAACTAGGCTGCTAGATTCGGAATATGGGCCGCAGATTAGGGCACAGGGTGGTACTTCGGATTTCAAATTGGTTTAGAGTATCGAAGAAATCAAGATACTATGCCCGTTTGCAAGCAGAAAACCCTAGAGAACCCTATCGAGTGAGCCTCAAACGCAGACAATGCATGCGATCTGTCAACTCCCATGAAAATTCGTCTCATTCTGATTGTAGTTGCGCTTCGAGGCCCAATCAGACTGTAAAATCTACTTCTGGCAGTCACTCTCATCTTCCTCGCCGAAAAATTGTACGTTGTGTACGCTTCCTAGGGAGGCTTACCCCACGCCGGCTTCCCGTGGCGACTCAGTCCATATCCCACGGGCACCGTAAGAAGGGGACATTCCGCTACTTGACACATGAAATAAATTCTTCGAAACGCATTCAGGTTCCCAAGGGCTTTCTGGCAGTCAGCGTGGGACAGGGAGAGAAGAGACAGCGCTTCTGGATTCCTGTACTGCATTTCAACCATCCTCTATTTGTAGAATTTATGAAGGAGGTGGAGGAGGAATATGGGTTTGATCACCAAGGGGTCATCAATATTCCATGTGATGTTGCTGATTTTCAGAACCTGCAGAAACTCATGGACACAAAACACAAAGGCCACTGCCTAGGATAAAAATGATTCAAAGCTGACAGAAATTTGGATGAATAGCATAGTTCTACATGTCAAAATCCAAGGGCATAGTTTCCCTCGCCCCCATATGAAATTGCTTCAAACTATTTCTCCTGAATTTTTTTGCTTTAGTGGATTCCTACCAAAATGAAATTTACTGGCAATTTTGGAAAAAGCACAAAGGCGACCGGATGTAATTTATTTAGCTTCATGAAATAGAGTGTCACAGTGGAGTACATGTGAAATCAATAAATGTTAATGGATATGATCCTATTCATGAAGGGTCATTGAGTTCTTGGTGTTTTCAAAGGGAGAAACTAGATCGAGTAGTAAAAGTTATATGATTGTAAATCTATCTTTAATTTTGGATTCTTTATTTAGAATAAAGAACTTCGTAAATTGTTTGCATAATTTGATAATATCTTTCATTATAATCCCCTTCCATAATAATAATCCCCTTCCATAATAGATATGTCATCATATAGTAATATAAAATCATCTTATTGACATTTATTGCTAATGTGGTATTTTTGTATTTTATTTTTATTTTAATCACATGTACTGTATTTTATTTGCATTCTACTATTTTATCTTGTTTGACATTATGTTTCTTGAATTTCCATTTGTATTTTATTCTATGTTGTTTGATGTAATGTAATTCATCTTCAACTGTAGCATATTAATATAATTGAATAAGGGATTTGTTTAAAGCCAAACTCTTTGTTTTGAAGTCTATTATCACCAAAGTCAATGCACTATATTAACGAAAATTAATAAGTCAAATTATTGGAAAGGAATGCATTGTTCTTATCCGGAATGCCAAGCCTCCCACACATAATATTGGAAAGGAAGAAGTTGTTGCATTGAAAATCCTAAGGAATGACAAAGGTGTTATTGTCTTGAAA
Organism: Larix kaempferi; assembly: GCA_027924585.1. Taxonomy (NCBI): domain Eukaryota; kingdom Viridiplantae; phylum Streptophyta; class Pinopsida; order Pinales; family Pinaceae; genus Larix; species Larix kaempferi. The sequence goes on from BSBM01000937.1 coordinate 3,164,395, forward strand.
GATGATAAAGGAAATACGACAGTAGTCTTGAAAAAAGCTAACTACACGAAAAAAATGCGTGACCACCTGTCAAATAGGGGTAGCTACAAAATATTAAAAATAGACCCTAGGAGCAAAATATTGAAAGACATAGCGACATCTATTAAGAAGTATTCACTAGATGGTGAACTTAAAATTAAGCTTACCCCCAAAAATTATGTTATCCCCATAATTTATGGGCTACATAAAATTCACAAAAAAAGGTTCACCGGTGAGACCCATGGTAAATAGTATTGGATCTCCCACTTATAAACTAGCTAAATACCTTCCTCAAAAACTCTAAAATATAGCTGGGAGACACACTCTTATGTTAAAGATTCTCCTCACATGATTGATGAATTAAAATATTTAAAGGTTGAAGAATATGATCTACTTGTCAGCTTTGATGTAGTCTCACTTTTCACCAAGATCTTTGTTGATGATGCCATCAAGTTTGTTAGGGGCATCACAGATGAAGATACTACAAATATTGCCAAAGCGTTCCTAAAATCCTGTACTTTAGCTTTCGTGGGATTATATATGAGCAAGTACAATGTGTCACTAGGTTTTTTGAACACAAAATCCGACGACACAGATGTCCGATTTTTGACATCTTGTTGTCGACCATCCGACAAGAATCTTCTTGTTTAAACATTGGTGGCACTTCGGCAGATATCCGACAATAAAATGAACGTGTCGGATATCCGACATCTACGTGTCAGATATCCGACAAAGAATCTTTTAATATTTCTGTCGCATATCCAACAAAGCTCACTTTATAGGCAGTTGAATATCCCATAGGTAGATGCCGGATGTCCAACTAACCCACTTCTAATATTTCCATTGCATATTTGATTAATCTCACTTTATAGGAGGTCGAATATCTGACAATAGAGGTGTCGGATATCAGGCACGATTGAAATCAAACACCGGCGCCTTTAGCCGCCGTTGGTATGGCAGGAGTGTCGGATATCTTGGAAGTGGACGTCAGATATCCGAGGGGATTTGCATTGTAAGATGTCTGATATCCGACGATTTTAGTTGTCGTTGGTATGACAACGTTGTCGGATATCTCGAATTGGACATCAGATATCCGACGTCATTTGTGTTGTAAGAAACTGGATATCCAATGTTGTTAGCTGTCGGTGGTATGGAAACTACATCGGATATCTTAGAATGGGAAGTCAGATATCTTGGAATGGGAACTATATTCGGTATGAAGGCATTGTGTTTCTATTTGGATGTATATACAACATGGCCATAATTTATTTGGCATTTTCATCACACATGTTAGAGGCATAAAGGTTTGTTTGATGGAGCACTTATCTTAGTAAGGCGCATACCACTTGTGTACACTATCCTCAGATGCCTCCCTTTTGAGAGTTGTATATGCTAAACACTTTGTGGGTGTTGAGGTTTTTTAGTAAGTATGGTTCACTATTATACATGTTCACTTTTGTGTTGACCCTTACAACACTTCATCTTGGAGATTCTACCATGTATTTTTTATGGATTCTTCATCGTGATTCATGGCATATACATTAGAGAAGTCCTCATTACACACATTCCTAGATGGTCTATCCTTCCAATTGCTCCAATTACTGACCTTCCATGTAATCTTTTCCTTGATGGATGAGTGCCCTAGTCGATTTTTATATTTTTATCATGGGGTTGGCTTGTTGGGGTAGTTGAATCCACCATTTGGTGGAAAAATCCATTTATCATTACTCTTTGGCACATTTATTAAGGTATAACTAACCTGCATGAACATTTCTCTAGAATTCTTACCTTATTTTGTGAATTTAGGAGTTGTTTTTATGCTTATGCACATGGATTTATGCACATTGTTTGATGTCTCCTTCATCCTTGGAGGTTGTTATAACAACTAAGAGTACCTTATTTGTTGGCTTCTTGGAGAAAATTCCCCAACTCGTTATACTATTTTAGTCATGTTTGTTGTGCACAAGTTTGTTGGCTTCTTAGAGAAAACATCCTAACTCATTGTACTATTCTAGGCATGTTTTTGGTCTTCCTAAAGTATTGAGTCACAAATATAGGGGGGTGATCCCAGAAGCATGGATTCTTTGCACTTTCTTGAGGTATTTTGGATGAGCACTCCATAAGTAGAGGATACACAAGGAATCATGGATGAATTTGTATGGTCAAACAGGCCAAGTTCAAGGAGATACCTTGCTTGGGAGAGGACAAGTGGCACATCCACTCATTTTTCCCTTTATTTTGCTATCCATTTTTTACTTCTCTTTAGGAAGTTGTTAGGAGATATCATATTTTATGTTTCCCTAGAAGAGATCATGTTTCTAAAACTTGGATATTTGTAATATCCCAACTTTTTGAGTAACTATGTTATGAGGTTATACTGGGCCATGGCCCCAGCATATGTGATTTATTATTTTAGCATAACATTAGTATGTTTTGATTTATGCTTTCATGAGTTGATATATTGGGCATGGACCCTAACTGTTTCATTGTTGGATATATATACTGGGCGGGAAATCCCGAATGAATAAACGATGTTGTATTATGAGAATTTGTTACAAATTATGATATACTGAGTTTTCCTCTTTTTGTTACATTATACTGTGTAGAGCATGATTCATATGGTTGATTTTGTAGGGTGTTGAGTGTGGACTCAAAAACACACAAATGACCTATATACTGGGCCTAAGCCCTGATGTATTTAGAGGACTCTTATTATGTACTGGGATTAAGCCCTGAGGTACATTGAGTGTTGTGCATAAGCCCTGGAGCACTCCAAGCTTGAAGGAAATGATTACCAAATCCGAGGTCACTTAAATATCCTAGATGTGTCTCACAACCACATTCTAGCTCTAGTGTTGAGCAGAGGCTCTAGAATTGCACTAGCGTAACACCCATGTGAGAGTGTTGAGTTAAAAGGCTCTGAAGAGCACTCAGGGTTACTAGATCTCAAGTGTTGGGTTAGGAAGACTCTGAATAGCACTTATGTGTTGTATCACAACTATTCGACTTTATTAAATCAATCTTATTATCATCAAATACTGCGGGAACTACCATGTTAAAATGAGGGAATCTGACATGCAAAGGGAGAAACTAGAGGTGCCTTTACCAGCTTACTGAAACCGTCCAAAGAAGTGGACCCTTTCCTTAAAAAGAATTAAAAGAAGCATCATGTGAAACAAAATGCTAAGGATGACAAAGCTAAGTTTTATTATTTAGGATTTTCAATTTATAATATTGTTATTTATTACATGTATACTTATACATAAGTGGGCTGCCACTTACTAATTATTAGTTATTAATATTTAGACATGATTGTAATTTTTATATTATTATTAATATACAAAGATTAAATATCAAAAATACTTTAAACAAACAAAGTGAGAAATTCTAGTCCCAAAATAACTAGTAGTTAAGTAAACACATATTATTTTATAATTTAAATTATTTTAAAGAAACCAGTAAATTCCAATAGTCCTAATTCAATATTTGTTCTACTTAAGGAGGACAGACCCCAAAGTTTGGGGGATCTTTTTTCTTTTGGTATTATTATGCCAAGAAGAACTCTCTATTCCAGGAAGTGAACTCTGCCCATAAATTTCTGAACCAGCTACACATCTAGGGCCTCTACTTCTCAGTTTGCATGTCAGAACCAGCTCAGGGGGATTCTTATCAAACCAGGAACAGTTGTAGAATCATGGTTGGGAGGAACATGGTAGTCCCAAAGTCATCCATCAAAGATCAATTATCAGGTCAACTACGAGTTAAGTAGTTTTCCATTAACCAGTTGGCTGAGTGTGCAGGCCATTATCAACAGGGACAAGCTACAAGGATCAGTAGGTCATTATCAGTAGGAACAAGCTACAAGGATCAGCAGGTATGAAATTCTTATAAGGCCCTCTTGCAATTCATATCTTTTTTTTTATAAATTCAATGTTAAAATAGAATGTCCTAGATATCAGTTTTAATTTCAAGAATTGCCCAGAACCCAAATGGCATTTCCTAGCAAGCTAGTCTTTGCTAGTCAATCGCATTTCTTAAATTCCTAAATATGTAAATCCTTAAGCATTGTTTTAATTCAATGAAATATATGGTACATATTTTCTCCTATCTTAACCCTGTATTAAATTTCAACAAAATCATTTAGCTACCGAGATCATATTTCTAGCAAGAAATCGTTAGTCACCTTGCTAACCATTCAGATACCTAGTTATACATTTTATAGCAAAACAAAACGCAGACATCACTCTGTAGGTAATTCCCATACTTTCCAATTAAAACAAAGACTGACATATGGTCCATTTCCCGATCTATTTTAGCTTTAGTTTTCAAAACCATACATACCACAATTGAAACGAAGACAGCAGATAAGACAGAGATCATATACACTGTGCTTTTCCATTTACATACACATACACACCTTCCAATAAAAAGAGCACGCATCATATTTAGCTATCGTTACCAATCACAGACCCTAATATTCTATCAAGTCAAGAATTTAATACCATTAGGTGTGCAGGACAACTATACAATGATTTTAAGTGCTAGGAAGTTAAAAACGCAGACACCCATTGAAGATAGAGGTTGAGGATCAAATCCCATGGACTCCCTTAAATAAAAAATCATAGTGGTTTCCTACAAGACTCACGTATGGACAACTTTTCAAAACAAATCTCCCATCAAAATAATGCTCCATTCATTCAACGCAGACAACACATAAAATCAAGATTGTCTACTCAAACCCTAGCTGCATTACCATAATAGGAGTACAGAACATCCCATATTAAGCTCCTACGTTTCCACAAGCATTTAGTTAAGTACATAGACGCATCATGGTACTAGCAAACTTAGGAAGCAAGCAAAGACGAAACCAATACCCAAATGCTAACTACGTTATAAGACAGGGATATAGAGAAGAACGTCTAAGTCTGTTCTTTTTACCAAATAACACATCACATTACATAGAAGCTAAAAGAAATAAATTAACCCAGGATGGACGTAGACCACTGTATTCTCATACATTGTTATAGTCACAACTGTATAGGAGTCACACCCAAAACGAAATAGCATTACATTTTTTTCAGGACTTCGCAGAGCCAAGTAACAAGTAAGACCCAGCTTCTACATAGTTTCTTTTACATCACAGTCCCAGTTACTTATTCAACTATTAAATTTACATTGAAACCCCATTCTTTTTGGTCTAGCCAGTAGGCGACTATTAGACTTCCCAAATTGAATCAGTAAGCCAAGGGCTGACAGGAGTCTCCACTCTAAACTAGGCCAAAACACATACATACAACACTAGGGGTGCGAGAGGTAGGGCACGAGTGGGTAAGCCACACTTACCAATACCCTAGCCATGCCTAAGGCACCACGAACCATTGTAGCTCCCTTACCAAAGCTTCTATCACCTTCCATGACAACATGTATTATTTAGTTAGTAAAACCCTATCATTTTAAATCAAAAGAAGGAAAGTCAAATCCTTACAATATAGAGTTGTTCTTACCTGTTAGAGGAATGCCATTCACGCCACAGTCCAATTCAATAGACTCTGAGTGCGTTGACCACGAGCATTGCTCGGGTCAAGGAACCATTACAACCACCTTGCAAACGAAGTGCAGAGCCAAAACAACTAGCAACAAGTCGAATACAAGACGAAAAGGAAATACCCCAAAATCAATCACCAAAACCCTCATTGACAAGCTGTTCCACACTAAGCATTTAAGACATAGTAAAAATTGCACCAGCTCTATTTTTAAGTGGAGGTTCAATTTTATACACCAAGGCTATAGTGGAGTCGGAGAATCTTAACTGTCATTTCAATTGTGCAAAGGGCCTCATGGCCATAAACCTCATTTAACAAACCGTAGATTTATGAACCCTTGTAGGGCATAACACCTACTACCAAGAGACTACCATCCCAAAGTTTACACATAGTAACACAAAGGTCTTAGTAGGATAGGGACCAACCATCTAGGTTAGCTTGACCATGGGGAATACACTTGCAAACACAAAGGCAAAGTAGGACATTAGCAAAATTCTAAGTAAGTCTAGCAACCATTAATCTTATCGATACCTCCTGGAAACCCTGCCGAGGTATGTAATTATCTTTCCTGGAGTATTATAATAATCACCATGTGAACAACATACCGTCATCAAAGGAGCTCATCACCTGAAGGTGCATTAGACAATCACCATTAAAATCACATGATTCTTAAAACAGTAAGGAGTGTTATGTTCTACCTTTGAACCAGCATTTATAATTGCAACCAAAAACATGGCATCATATATTTTCCACATCGCTTCCACAATTCTAAACTTACACATAGATTAGACCATGTAAAACATAATTCTTAGGCTTACAATTGTTTCGTGCAAGTATGGATGTTTTTAATGATGTTAGATTTAATGTATGAATCTTTTTACTATAAATTGACGAATATTGCAGGCAGGAAAAATTTTAAAATTTTGCTATTTTTGGGACATTACAAGTGGTATCAAAGCGAGTTACAAATACTAAGTGACCTATTGGGCTCACTACCAAACATCGCTGCAGATCCAGAAAGCTTTGCTTAAAATATTGTATTATATTTTATGTGAAAGAATTAACTAACAAATTGTTTTCCATGAACAGATACTTATATCAATTTCAGGTACATGCAGTATCAGAAAAATGAGTGTAGAACAAGGCAGCGGTGCACAAGGAAATCTAAATTCCCCACCACAAGAACAAGAAATTGTGGTGGAACTCAACTTAGATTTAGAGAAATCCATGCAGCAACTACAGGATGAATTCCAAATTTTCAGGGATGAGAATGTGCAAGAAAGAAGAGAACAATGAGCTATAAATGAATCCTTACTCCAAAACCTAACAGGGGCAAAACCCCATGAAAAACCCACTCTTTTCGTCAACACTCTTAACAGAAGGAAAGCAACCAGTTGCAGGATAGGAGAGCAATAAGAACATAAATCAGAACCATTGGAATAGGACTGTAAAAGCTCTTCCAATGAGAATGGCTCCCCACCTCCTTGCAAGAGAAGGAGGAAGAGTGATGACAACTTACAAGGAGAGTTCCGAAAGATAAGAGCCCCAACTTATGACGGGGAAGTTAACTGAGGAGAAAAGGCAGAAGAATGGTTGTTAGGAATGAATAAATACTTTAAAGTTCATAATTATTCAAGTGAGATGCAAGCCCGACTAGCCATATACAACCTAAATGGTAAAGTTGCCAGATGGTGGTGGGACTTGAAACACACTAAGGGACAAGAGCTGCGATACATAAGCTGGGATACTTTTAGCAGAATATTCCAGGACAAGTATATGTCTAAAAGATTCTTTGACAAGAAAATAAAAGAATTTCATGAGTTGAAAATGGGCTCCCTGACTATGGAAGCTTTCATAAATCGGTTCTTAGACTTGATGCACTATGTGCCTTATATTAAGGACGATAAGGTGAAAATTCTACAGTTCTTGGGTGGGCTGCCACCAAACTTTAGAGAGAAGATAGAATTTGACATGCCTAAAACCCTTGATATAACACTACATAAAGTTAGGCTGTGCTATGAGCACGAGCAGCCAAGGAACGACAACATCAACATAAATAGGGACAGATTCAGGACCTTCTCAGACAACCGCAGTCCGGGTTTTAGACCCCCACCTTTTCAAAAACATAACAACAATTTTCCACCCAACAGAGGTTTTAGCCGACCCCAAGCTCGACCAAGTGCACCCCCACCACCAGCCAACAGGCTAGCCTTCAACAAAGGGGCAAATATTGTCCCACCAACTATTTCTTGTTGGAAATGCCAGGGACCACATTACTACAGAGACTGTCCCAACAAAACAGATGGGACTTTACACAAAATCCAAACAGATCCTACTGTGGGAGACATGGAAAAGACACCTAGGATTTATGCCACCCTTGATGGCCAACAGGAAGATCATCAAGCCAGCATGGTGGAAATTGAGGGTAAGATATCTAACACTGTCATTTCAGTTCTAATAGACCCCGGTGCTTGCTAAAGCTACATCGCACCTAGGATAGTAGAAACATGCAAGTTAAACCGATAAAGTCACAAAGTACCATGTCTGGTAAAACTAGCTACAGGTACCAAGCGGAAGGCTTCCGAACTAATTAAGGGTTGTGAATTAGATTTGAACGGATTCCCGACTAGAGTATATTTAAACCTCTTACCGTTAGGGTCTTATGACGTAATAATAGGCATGTATTGGTTAGAAGGACATCGTGCCTTGCTAGATTGTTTAAACAAATCCATCTTATGCACATATAGTCAAGGGAACCAAAGAACGATTCAAGGTATACCTAAAGAAGTATCGATATGACAGATATCTGCATTACAAGCAAAGGAATGCTTAAGAAAGGGTTGCAAACTATTTGCAATCCACCTTCAATCAGTAGAATCCGATAGAGAACAAAAGATCGAGGATTTACCGATACTAGTAGAATTCAGAGACATGTTTCCCGAGGAAATACCAGGGCTACCACCCAAACGGAACCTGGACTTTTCCATAGAGCTGACACCAGGATCCGTACCCGTCTTTAGGACTCTGTACCGTATGAGTATGCCAGAGTTGGTAGAGCTCAAGATACAGTTGCAAGAACTAATAGACAAGGGATACATTCGACCGAGTTTGTCTCCCTGGGGAGCACCAATACTCTTTGTTAAAAAGAAGGATGAAACGATGCGTATGTGCATCGATTACCATCAACTCAACAAGTTAACCATAAAAAACTGTTATCCACTCCCTAGGATCGATGACTTGTTTGACCAAGTCGAAGGAGCAAAGATCTTCTCAAAGATCGACCTGCGATCTGGATATCACCAGGTGAGAATCCGTGACGAGGACATCAGTAAGACTGCATTTCGTACTAGATATGGCCACTATGAGTTTGTAGTAATGCCTTTCGGTTTGATGAATGCACCCGCCAACTTCATGTGCATGATGAACAACGTTTTCAGTAAGTACCTCGACAAGTTTTTTCTAGTCTTATAGACGATATCCTGATCTATTCCAAGAATGAAGAAGAACATGAGGAACACCTCCGAATAGTCCTGCGGATATTGCGAGAACATCAGCTATACGCAAAATTTAGTAAGTGTGATTTCTATAGACCTCAGATACAGTACTTAGGACATATCATTTCCGAGAAGGGAATAGCAGTTGATCCCAAAAAGATCAAGGCTATCGAAGAATGGCCCACACCTACTTGTGTTTTCGACATACGATCATTCCTAGGCTTAGCCGGATATTATCGAAAGTTCATTGAGAACTTCTCGCGGATCTCTTGCCCCATGACCGCATTACAGAAGAAAACTAGTAAGTTCATCTGGACAGACAAGTGCAAAGAAATTTTTCAGAGCTTAAAACAACTTCTGATTAGTGCACCAATACAACAAATTGCTGACCCTAATGGGGACTTCATAGTTTGGGGACTTCATAGTTTGCACCGATATAAGCAAGGAAGGACTCAGTGGAGTCCTTATGCAGGATGAATTTTCCATCTACTACGAGTTAAGGAAGTTAAAATAACATGAGAAAAACTATCCTACTCATGACCTCAAATTGGCCGCCATTATCCATGCTCTAAAGATGTGGAGACATTACCTCATGGGTAATGTCTCCAATATAACCTAACATACTAATGTTATGCTAAAATAATAAATCACATATGATGGGGCCGTGGCCCAATATAAACTCATAACATAGTTAGTCAAAAAGTTGGGATATTACATCCCTCCCCGCTTAGAACAACACCATCCCGATGTTCCTAGGGACTACGAATGAGATCATGAAACAAGGCGGGGTATGCCTCCCTCATGGTAGCCTCATTATCCCAAGTGGCCTCATCTGGTCCACAGTGCCTCCATTGCATTTTTAGCTGAGTAATGGTCCTCCTCGTAAGTTGGACCTCTCTCTTGTCCAGAATGTGGAGTGGTTCTGGCGTGAACTCCCCTTCGGGCTCCACCTATAATAAGGACCAATGAATAACATGTTTAGTATCGTATACATATTTCTTTAATAAAGAAGCATGAAAAACATTATGAAATTTTATGTGTGCTGGTAGGGCTAACTCATATGCTACTGGACCCTTCTTGCCCAGTATTTCAAAAGGTCCACAAAACCTTGGGGCTAGTTTACCGCAATGCCTCAAACTCAACGAGCTTCGTTTTGCTTTTATCCTTAGGAAAACATGTTCCCCGATTTGGTATTCTTTGTCCTTTCTCTTATTGTCTATGTAACTCTTTTGGCGGTATTGTGCCTCTTTTAAATTCAGTTGCACCTTGGAGACTAGTTGTTCCAAGTCTTTTAGTAAATCTGGCCCTAGCATAAGTCTATCCACCGGGCTATCCCAGATAACGGGGGTCCGACACTTTCGACCGTAGAGTACTTTGAAAGGACTCATTTTGGCCGAGGTTTGATAACCGTTGTTCTATGCAAACTCTGTGGGGTGTAAGTAGTCTTCCCACTTAGTGGGATTGTTCATTACATACATTCTTAGCATATCCTCTAGAATTTGGTTTACTCGTTCCATCTGTCCGTCGGTTTGGGGGTGATATGTGGTACTAAACTGCAGTTGTGTTTCTAACCCGGAGAACAGTGCTCTCCAGAAGTTACTAGTGAACTTTGTGTCTTGGTCAGAGATAATTGCTTTGGGTATCCCATGTAACCGGAAAATATCCTTTAGGAAGATTAAAGAAGAGGTTCCTGTTCCAGAGGGAGATGAGGCTAAGGCCTTATACAAGAAGGGCTTGGTCAAGGCTAAGAGAATCATTGTTGATTCTATAAAGGACCATCTCATACCTCGTGTGTCTTCCCTAAAGACACCTAAGGTGATGTTTGACTCCTTGACCAAATTGTTTGAAGGACAGAACATAAATCGGAAGATGACTCTGCGGAACCAAATGAAAGGGGTAAATCTTTAGAATGGAGAGACCATTCAATCCTACTTTTCTAAGGTCTCTCAAATCAAGGAACAACTTGAAGTTGTGGATGAAGTAGTGGAGAATGGTGAAATTGTAATGACCACATTGAATGGCCTACCTAGGTCATGGGACTCCTTCAGCCATGGAATCTGTGTAAGAAGAAAATTAGTCTCCTTCAGTAGACTATGGGAGGAGTGTTCACAATAAGAGGCTAGGCTTGTGGCTCGAGAAGAAAAGATGGGAAATGGAGATCAAGTTGTCACAGCTCACACCAAGGGAAGCAAGCTCAAGAGGGAGAAATCTCATAATAAGAATCATTCTCACTCCCATCACAAGAAGAAAGATCTCTCTCATATTCGATGCTTCAATTGCAATCAGAAAGGACACTTTGCCTCAGATTATCCCAAGAACAAAAAGGGAAACAACAACAACTTCAACAAGAAGAAGAAGAGAAAAAAAAGGAGATACCATGCTCATGCTGCTGAGGATGATGAACCTCCCATGAAGAAGGCTAGAGCAGAAAGTGATGATTCATCAAGTGAAGATGCATATGTTCTAATCTCTGCTCTCACAGGTACTATCTCTCATGGATGTAATGATTGGCTTATTGATAGTGGGGCTTCTAAACATATGATTGGTTTTAAAGAATATTTTGTAAATCTATCTAAACATGAATCACCCCATAAGGTGAAACTTGGGGATGCCTGTCAATATCCTATCAAAGGAAGTGGTGAAGCCTCCTACATGCTAGACTCTGGAAAGTATCTAAAAATGAAAGATGTTCTATATGTACTTGGGATCAAGAAAAATCTCCTATCCATATCACCTTTGGATGTAAAGGGGATGACAATTGCATTTGTAGATGGCTGAGTACTCATGTGGCCTAAAGGAAAGACAATAGATGATGCAGTGGTGATTGGAGATCAAGAGGGAGGATTGTACAAATTGAAGGGGCAACCTGAACATGCCATGGTACATGAGTACATGGAGCCAAGTGAACTTTGGCATAGAAGGCTTGCACACATGCACTATAGAGCACTACCAATTGCAAGAAAAGCTGTAGAAGGTCTTCCAGAAATCAAGACAAAGCATGAAGGTGTTTGCAAAGGATGTGCAAAAGGAAAGAATACAAATAAAGCATTTCCAAGCAGTGAAAGCAAATCAAAAGGAATTTTGGAGATTATACACTCTAATGTAGGCAAACCAATGTCATCCAGTTCTGTGAGTGGGTATGTATAATATGTTTCTTTCATTGATGATTTCTCTAGGAAGAATTGGGTTTACATCTTGAAGTACAAAGATGAAGTGTTTGATAAGTTCAAGGAGTTCAAATCCTTGATGGAAAATCAAACTGACAAGAAGATCAAGACATTCAGATCTGACAATGGTGGAGAATTCACTTTAGGTGAGTTCAAGAGGTTATGTAGTGATTTAGGGATTAAGAGGGAGTTGGCTGCTCCTTATAATGCACAACAAAATGGAGTTGCAGAAAGGAAGAATAGAACTATCATGGAAGAAGCATGGGCAATGCTCTATGATCAAGATATTCTTATGCATCTATGGGTAGAAGCAACTAGGACAGATGTATATGTGTAGAACAGATCACCTCATAGGATATTGGACAACAAGACACCAAAGGAGGTCTTCTCTGGTAAGAAACTTGAAGTCAACCATCTTACAATATTTGGTTGTCCAGTATATACACATATTCCAAAGGAAAAGAGGACTAAGCTAGATTCTTTAGTAAAGAAGGGCATCTTTGTAGGGTATAGTGAAATCTCAAAAGCTTACAGAATATACTTTCCAGGGTTCAATAAGATTGATGTTAGCAGGGATGTAACATTCGATGAGAACTCAGGCTACATCAAATCAAGGAAGACACTTGTTGAAGATCACGAAGAACCAAAGGAATCCAGATTTCAAGATACCACTATGAATGAAGCAATTCTAGAAGAAAACTGTGAAGTGAAGATCCACAACAACCTATAGATCCACCTCGTGAGAAGAACTCTCACAAGAGGAAACCTGCATGGACTAGAGAGGTCATCCAAGATGCAAAAATATATGGTATTCCAGAAGAGGAACACAGAGAAAGGAAAAGGACAAGGTGACACACTAGTTATGTTTCCTTGCTTTGTGACATTATGAACAAAGAACCTTCCAGTTATGAAGAAGCAATGGAAAAGAAAGAATGGAAGGATGCCATGGTCGAAGAGTATCAATCGATCATGAATAATGATGTTTGGGATGTGGTACCAAGCCCTGAAGGGAAGTCTATTGTGACTTTTAAATGGATCTATAAGATCAAGCATGCTGCAGATGGTAGCATACTAAAATACAAGGCAACATCTATAGCTCCTGGCTTCTCTCAGAAATAAGGAGTAGACTATGAAGAGACTTTTGCTCCTGCAGCCAGATACACTTCCATCAGAATAGTACTTGCTCTGGCTACAGTGATGAAGTGGAAGATACACCAGATGGATGTCAAGACATCTCTCTTGAATGGTGTACTCGAAGAGGAAGTGTATGTGGAGCAGCCACTTGGTTTTGAGACACATGACAGAGAGTTCTATGTGTGTCGGTTGAAGAAAGCCTTGTATGGCCTGAAGCAAGCTCCTAGGACTTGGTATGGTAGGATGGATAGTTTCCTATCCAGCTTTGGCTTTACCAAGAGTAAAGCAGATTCCAACCTTTACTACAAGGTTGAGGAAGGAAATCCAGTGATACTACTTTTGTATGTGGATGACCTGTTTGTTACAGGTGAGGATAGATTGAATGCCGATACCAAGAGGAAGCTTGCAGCTGAGTTCGAGATGAAGGACTTGGGGATGATGCCCTATTTTCTAGGCATGGAGGTGTGGCAAAGTGCAGATGGGATCTTCCTTGGATAAGGGAAGTATGCAGTAGAGATCCTGAAGAGGTTCAGGATAATGGATTGCAAGGCCATGGCCACACTTATGGCATCGAACCTGAAGCTTCTATGTGATGCTTCATCTAAGCTGGTTGATGTCATGGTGTATCGTCAAATGATTGGGTCTTTGATGTACCTGACGAACACGAGACCAGATATTTGCTTTGCGGTGAACACATTGAGCCAGTTCCTGACGGATCTTAGAAGTGTTCACCTAGTTTATGTAAAGCATATTCTGAGGTACCTGAGGGGTACAGTTTATTATGGGCTCAAGTATTGTGCGAATCAAAAATTTAACTTGGAGGGTTATGTTGATTCAGATTGGGCAGGCAGTGCTATTGATAGGAAGATCACTTCTGCGTGTCGCTTTAGTATGGGATTAGGTGTGATCTCTTGGTTTAGCAGGAAGCAATCCCACGTAGCATTGAGTATAGTTGAAGCAGAGTATGTTGCAGCTTGTTCCGCTAGTTGTGAGGCAGTATGGATGAGGAAGCTACTTTCTGAGTTATTTGATCTCCCGTTGGATGCTACTGGTATCTATTGTGACAACCAGAGTTGTGTGAAGTTGTCTGAGAACCTGATGTTCCATGACAAGTCGAAGCACATTGAGATCAAATATCACTATATTAGGGATATGATGCAGAGAGGAGCAGTGAAGCTCCTGTATGTTGTGACAGATGAGAAAGTTGTAGATGTGTTGACGAAACCACTAGCCAAAGTGAAGTTTGAATACTTCAGAGAGAGGATTGGTGTTCTTCAGATTGAAGACACTTTGAGGAAGAAGTGATGAGACACATTTGCAGGATCCATTCCAAGCATGGTGAGAGGAGGATCCTTCCCATGGATGTGGATGTAAGTGCTCTATGATGAGCATCAGGATGATGCTCCAGTTACTACTTTGTATATGCATCATGTTGGATGAATTGATATGATCAGGTATATCATGTATTTGTATATGTATCAGGTGGATGCATTGATATGATCAATTAGATCATGTGTTTGTATATGTATCAGGTGGAGGCATGGATTTCATCAGGTAGATCATGTATTTGTATATGTATCAGTTGGATGCATTGATATGATCAGGTAGATCATGTAGTTGTATATGTATCAGGTGGATACATTGTATGATCAGGAAGATCATGTATCAGGTAGATACTTGGTATGCATCAGGTGGATGCATTGTTTGATCAGGACGATCATGGATGACGAGCTTCAGGATGTTTCTCCATATGATATGAATTAGGACGATGCAGTGATGATGATCAGGATGATCATATGTGATGAGTATCAGGACGATGCTCTAGATGATATGCATCAGGATGATGCAGTGACAATGATCAGGATGATCATATGTGATGAGTATTAGGATGATGCTCTCGATGATATGCATCAGGACGATGCTATGTTGATGATCAGGATGATCATGTACATAAGGATGATGTATGATGAGTATCAGGTTGATACTCCATGGCTGTGGACAGGTTGTGCATGTAGCATAGAAAAGATCCTAGGAGATCCTATAGTCTAAGCTAGGATGCTCTTTCAAGGTTTTGCTAGGAGAGGCATGTAATCAGCCTTGGTGATCTGATAGGTTGAGAAGTAAGCTCGTAATCAGTCCTGGGATACTCTGTAGAGTTATTGCAGGTTGCAGGACACTCTTTAAAGGTTTTTCCTAACTACATGTAATCATCCTTGGAGATCCAATAGGTTGAGTAGTAAGCTCGTAATCAGTCCTGGGATGTTCTGTAGAGTTCTTGCAGGATGCAAGACACTCTTTTAAGGTTTTGTGGTGGAGGTCACATGTAATCAGTCCTGGAGATCCTATAGTCTGAGCTAGTATTCTCTTTAGAGTTCTTGCAAGTTGCAAGACACTCTTTTAAGGTTGTGTGACAGTCAATATGTAAAAGATCCTATAGTCTGAGCTAGGTTTTGTTAATGCACGTAATAAGTCCCGAGGATTCCACAGTATGGCCAGTGTTGATGAAGACCTATAGGTGGTGGGCCTACATCCAGTATGAAAAAGGATTGGCTCTGTAGAACTTCTTATGACGAGCATATTTCAGAGATAGCCTAGTGATTGAAATGTCGAGTATAGCAGCTGTGATGATGATTCTCCGTGATCCAGTGATGTTGATCTAGCTCCAGAATTTAAGACTTGCGCCAATATGTCTTGATGACCTATGACGAAATATTACCTTCCTAGTTAAGAGGGAGTGTTGTAACTTCAGAAGATATTCTTCCATATATTACATTTGTACTTTATTGTTTATCCCACAGAGATGTACTATTCCTCTGATTGGAAGTGTCGTCATTTGTATTTGTAAGTGTCGTCATGTGCATTGACAAGTGTCATCATTTGTATTGATGGGTTATTAGACCACCAGTGTGGGGTTGGCCCTGGTTAGCACATGTTGTTGGGTTATTAGGCTTGAATAGAAAGTCATCCCCAGTGGATTATTGGTAGGTCAAGTCAGTGTATAAATAAAGAGGGGATGTCTCTCATTTATCTCATTCACTCACTTCTCAAGCTCGCATAGCTAAGAGAGAAAGTGGCGCACTATTGGAGGAGGAGGAGCATCGCCTAGAGGCATCTTATTGTGTTTGATCCTTGTGATCTTGTTTGGTGGATTATCTTATCTCTGAGGAAGTTGCGGGGTTTTTCACCTTCTTGGTTTTCTCCGGTGAAACGCTGTGTCTCTTGTGTGATTGATTTTGTGTCTATGATTGATATGCTGTACATGTTATTCTCGTAGAGATCCTTATGATAATGGAATGAAATTATCAAAAAATTAACACTGGGACACGACTGTGGGGCCGGAAGCCATGCTTCGTGACATGAAAATGGTCACAAAAGGTGTCACCCAAAATGAAAAAATAGAGAGTTAGGGGATTACAGAGACAATAAGGGATGGGTCTGCAAGTAGTGGATCTAAAGGGTGAACTAGATCTGTGAAAAGAAAAAAAAAATATCAAATACAAACTAACAAATAACCAAATATTCAAACCTAGTGGAGTCACCAAAACTGTAGCTAGGGTTTTCACCGTAGCTTGTTCTAAAGAGCACCTACTAAGGATTAAGGAATCCTTAGTAGCAATTCAGTAAACAGTAAAAACTAAATATAAAACAATGAAAAGACTAAGCATTAACATGTGCATGAAAAAAAATCTAAGCTATAGCAGTAAACAATAAATATCCATGTGAACACAGTAAATAAGATTTACAATTTTTTATTAATTGGAAAACTGGGGTTTGCATAAATTTTACCTCAAATGTTGAGGTTGTTGGAGCCTTTGCAGCAGTACAGGAGTAGTGCACCAATGCTCCAATGTTCCCTTCTCTTCTCCAAATGCATCGATGGTGGCTAAAACTCCATTAAAATGGTGGGCTCAAGCTCAAAGTGAATGGCTAGGGCTTAATAGGAATTTCGGTAGCTTAAGGTTAGAGTGGATGAGGGATGGAAAATGGGGGGCCTCCATCACCTTTTTATAGATATTTCGGGTGGTGGAGTATTGACCCATGGTTTTATGCACCAAGTGGTTTAGGTAAATGGTTTTAGGGTTTTTTCCCTCTTTTTTCCTTTTTTGAAATTATTTTGACTTTTTCCCCTTTTTATTTGATTTTTGGGAATTTTGGACCCCTTTTGAGGGTTTTTTGACATTTTTGAAGGAATTTATTTATTTAAGGAGGGAAATATTGATTTTTTTCCTTTTTGGTAACCATTTGAGGGTTTTTTAAGGTTTTGGAGGCCAAAATGGTAAGAAAGTGGACAAATGGGTTATGTGACTAGGGAGATGACCTAGTGAACAACTTGTGGGTGTTAAAAGCCCCCATAAATGGGTGGATGTCAAAGGCACCACAAGAGGGCATGACATCAAGGGTACTTTGTTCGACATCCCTCCTGACCTCCCTATCGGTCAACCTCTTAGACTCAACGAGTTTAATCTCGAGTCCGCTGCACCATATTTGTATGATATATCCATCAGAGCGTGTGGCATGTTCCCCCACCATGACCAAGTCCCATTATACTTATAAAAACATATATATACAGATTTTTTTCTAGATATGCACCCATACAACACTAGTACAGGATCTGAGTTCTTTGGTGCTGGTAGGGGACGCTTCTACCAATGTCCCAGAGCTCGTAGATACCCTGCTTTTCTGCCACCCCCTCTAAGGTTGGTACCGATTCCTGATATGATGGCTATCAAGTCAGGGGATGTGACACAGTCATCCCACCTTGCTACAGAGGCTAGACAGGGGATTGCAGACTCGTTGTTCACTGCCATGGGAAGTGCTATTGTTGTTGTGTAGGGAGAAATGTCTACACCACCCCTGCATCTACACAACTAGAGATAGAGTGCATCGACAATGAACTACTCAATTTTTTGGATGATGAGGCCATAAAGAGTAATGCTTGGTTAGCCCGAGATGCATACTTTCCTATCTATCATAGATATGATGCTCTAGGAAAGGTATATTTTTGTACAATTATGTATATATGCTTTCATGTTACATCATATTATATGTCGTAAATTGAATGCTCAGTAATACTTAAGGGGTGTATTTTATTGCTCCATGCAGGGGACCACATACTGTTCGGGTACACAAGGTACTCCCAAAAGACCGAACACCTAGAACAACTACTTCACAAAAATAGATCATAGATCAACACATCGATGTTTTGAAGTGGTTTAACCCCTCGAGAGGAAAACACTCCACGGCCCCATCCAAAGAGCTTCTACGGAGCAATTTATTATGAAAAGAAAGAAAGTTACAAATGAGCTTCTCATAATCAATCAACTAGACAATGACCCTACATGCTCTTTAAATAGAGATCATGGACCAATCGGGTGTTAAGCCACGGATCAAGGTTAGGTATGATCTAAGAGAAGTTGAGCCGTCAGATCACTCTATGTATAGAACATATCTTAACCATCATATTAAATATTTACAAATGCGTATTGAAGAAACACACTTGATCTAACGGATATATTAGACAAGTTGATCTTAACTAACTCCTAAGTGTCTAAATATCCTAACATCCCCCCTTAAGAACAACTTGGGATAGGATTTAAGGATTTACAAAAGTGACACTATTAGGAGAAGGAAGGAGGCATTAGAGCCTATCCCCCCTTAATGACAAATTCCTAAACTCCTAACATAGATTGAAGTTTAGAAAACTTCGCTTCTGTAAGAGACTTGGTGAATATGTCTGCAACTTGATCATCTTTAGGAAAAAAGAGAACTTCAAGAACACAATCATGAACAAGATTTCTGATGAAGTGCATATGTAGCTCAATTTGTTTGTTGCGTTGATGTAGGACTGGATCTTTGGCAAGCTTGATGGCACTTTGATTGCCACACCAAAGTTGAGTAGGTTGTTGCTGCTCGAATCCAAACTCTAAAAGGATATATCAAAGCCATAAAGCTTCCTGACTAGCATTAATTGCGGCTCGATATTCTGCCTCTACTGAAGAAAGAGCAAGAGCTTGTTGTTTCTTACAAGCCCAAGTGGCAGTTCCGGATCCCAGATTGAAAACATAACCTGCTATAGACTTTCAATCATCAGGATCGTCCGCCCAATCTGAATCAGTGAAACCAACCAACAAAGGTTCCCCCCTTGTACTATAATGAATCCCAAACTGAAGTGTACCTTGAATGTATCGAAGTATTCTTTGAGCTACTTTCCAATGACTTTCATGAGGTGTTTGCATATAACGGGAAAAATGACCAACGACAAAGGAAAGGTCGGGATGGGAATGAGTCAAGTATAAGAGACTACCAACAAGCTAACGATACAAGGTGGCATCTACTTCAGGTGAAGTACAAGTGGCAAAAAATTTGAATCCAGACTGGAAGGGAGAAGGGGCTGGTGTACAATCTTCCATGTGAAAGCGACGAAGAAGGTGACAAGCATACTTAGACTAAGAAAGAAAGAGTCCTTCTTTGGTTTGCAGGACTTGGAGACCAAGAAAATAATGCAAATGTCCTAAGTCTAACATTTCAAAAATTTTCTTAAGACTGGATTTCACATGGGTTATAAGCTTAGGGTCACTACCAGTAAGAATAAGGTCATCAACATATAGAACAAGGATGATGAGATGGTTTCCTACTTTCTTGGTATAGACATTGGGGTCAGAATGGTATCTAAAAAAACCAGTGTCAAGGAGAAAGCTATCCATTTTGGCATACCAAGCTCTAGGAGCTTTCTTAAGGCCATATAAGGATTTCTTAAGGCGACAGACAAGGCTAGAGTTAT
This sequence comes from Larix kaempferi, assembly GCA_027924585.1. NCBI lineage: Eukaryota > Viridiplantae > Streptophyta > Pinopsida > Pinales > Pinaceae > Larix > Larix kaempferi. Next base: position 3,184,532 of record BSBM01000937.1, read on the forward strand.
TCTGAACATATCTAAGAGGTTGTTCCATTTAAATTTCCTCCTGTAAATCACCATGTAAGAAGGAAAACTTGACATCCATTTGATGGAATTCCCAGTTATGTAAGGATGCAAGGGAAAGAACAAGGCAGATGGAGTTCATTTTTGTGGCAGGAGAAAAGGTTTCATTGTAGTCAATCCCTTCAAACTTGGGAAAAACCTTTCATTGGAAACTAACCTTGCCTTAAGCCTATCAACACTTCCATCTGATGCATACTTAGTTCTGTAGACCCAATTACATATGACAAGTTTTCTTCCTTTTGGAAGAGGTACAAGATACCAAGTATCGTTTACCATTAAGGAATGATATTATTCATCCATAGCTGCATCCCAATATGGATTTCCTGAAGCTTCTGCACAAGTTTTGGATCATGATTCTCGAAAACTTGGTCCAAAAGAGAAGAGGCTCGCTGAAACTGATAACGTGTTCGACGTTGATATCTAGGATCACCGACAAGATCACCGGCTGCTTCACATGTTGAATGGACCGATCGAGGAAGCACTTATGCTGGTGCAACTGGAGGAGCATGAGCATGTGGAGGTGGATTTTCATCCTCACTATCATCATCAAAAATTGGAGTTGGAAACCTGTCAACGAATTTGGAAGAAGAAGAAGGCACAATCATTGAATCAGGCTAGTAGGCCGAAGATGGCACACTCGTCGAGGTAGGCTCACAGGCCAAGAGATTTTCATCAAATTTAACATCTCTTCGAATGATTACATCATGAGAATGTGGTTGAAGAACTCTATAACCTTTTACATCTTCAAAATATCCAACAAATATGCACTTTTCACCTTTAGGCTATAATGCTTTCCGTTTTTCATCCGAAATGTGAGCCTTAACTATGTAATTTGCACAATTTATGGCTTTAGCCCAAAATTGAAGACTTAGTCCCTTAGATTGGACCATACAATTAGCCATTTCTTTTAAAGTGCGGTTCTTCCTTTCAGCTACACCATTTTGTTGTGGTGTATATGGAACAATGTGTTGGTGTTAGATTCCTTGTTCAGTGCAGAAAGTAGTGAACTTTTTGTTAACATATTCTCCTCCATTGTTAGATCATAACTTAATAATTTGATGACCAGATTGTCTTTCAACAAGGGCCTTGCAGTCCAAGAACATGTTAAATACTTCACTCTTAAGTTTTAGGAAATAAACCCAAGTGCATCTGTAGTAATCATCAATGAAAGTTAAGAAATATTTGAAACCAGAAAAGGAAGCAGATGGAAGAGGACCACACAAGTCACTATGCACAAGCTCCAAGAGAACCGAGGCGTGCAAAGAGGCACGTTTGTCAAAACTGTCCCGATGATGTCTTCCGAGTACACAACCAGAACAAACACCATCCCTGCAAGAGACCATCAGAAGACCTGCCACCATATTGTCTTTACATAGTTGTTGCAATGAGTGATAATTTAAGTGACCAAATCGCTCATGCCAAAGTTTGCTCAAGTTATCGCTATGAGCAACAAAAACTAAAGGAAAAGGTGATGACCCAAAGCTGTTAAATTTTTACAACTTGGTAATATCATCAACAATTCCAGTAGCTAGGACTTGTTGAGGATCTTTAAAATCCTTGATTACAACTTGGTGAGGTGTAAATGTCACAGTTTTACCTTCACCAGAATGAGTGATTTCATAGATTGATAACAAATTGCAGGAAATTCTTGGAACACATAGTACATCACTAAATTGACCATTATCTACTGGAATTGTTCCAGCTCCTACAACACTTAGAGATCTATCATCACCAACAAATATTTGTTTGGTGTTACATTCATGCATAGTAGAAAAGATGGCTTGATCCTTATCCATATGATAAGATGCTCTAGAATCAATGAGCCATTCATTTGAAGTAGAAGAAGAAGATGCATTATAAGAGTAACCAGAAGCACAAAGTGCATGTCCATGAGAGGTTGATTCTGAAGGTGAATCTAGGCTAATGTGGTGCTTCTTGATTATTGCTTCCAAGGCTGCCATCTTCTTAAAACACTTAATTTCATCATGATTATCTTTCCTGCAATAGTTGCAATGACGCTCAGTCTCCTTGCCTTTTGGCTTGGATCCTTTGTCATTTTTTAAAGGAGATGACTGAGAGGTTTTGGGACCCTTGTTTGACTTATTATTGCGAAAAATTTTGTTTCTTAGGAGGCTTGGACTTTTCTTTTTGTTGAGACAATAAGGATTTCCCATATGTATCTGCATTGTCGATTATTCCAAGATGAATGAGTTTATCTTTCTCTCTAATCAATGAATCACAAAAGGATTCAAGACAAGGCTCTTGATAGCTATCTGCATTTAAGGATTCTTTCATGGAGTAAAATGTAGATAGAAAAACATCATATGCAGGTCCAAGTTTGGAAAGAATATGATAAATACATTGTTTATCTTCCCTCTTAATCTTGCATTCTTCACATAAGAGTTTAAGAGTTTTGTACTTAGATAAATAATCTTGAATGCATGAAAAATCACTTGGATTTACAGAAATCAACTCATTTTTGAGTTGGTGACCTCGAATTTCATTGTGTTTACCAAACATAGGTGTTGGCAGGCAGTTCGATGAGGAAATGTTGCAGTATTGTTGATGCTGCGACACATCGGATGAGGGCGTGGAAGGAGTATTTTGTGTTAAAGTATACCGTAGTTGTCGGTTTTTGGGTCACTTGGACCACATGTTATTTAATATTGAGTCAGTTGTACCGTGGTATCCGGGTTTTTGGGTCATTTGGACCGAGTCAGTTAGATATTGGGTCATTTTCCATAATGTTGGTTCGGAAGTCGTTAGTAAGTGGACAGACATTGTAATGGCAGAAGCCTATAAATAGATGAGAGTTGTAAGTGTTAAGGGAGAGAGATAGCATAGAGAGTTGGCGGGAGATAAGGAGATGTATGTGTACAGAGATCTATGTTTTGCTTCTGGTATACGACTGTGATAGTAATATAATGCTGATGTTTTGGTACGATCTTTGCGCAATGTTGCGATATTTGAATGTTGTTATATTTTATTGATGCAATGTCTGCTTACTGTTGCTGGGATGATAAATGATGCGATTAAGTAATATGTTATAACTCCATGTCGAATGTTTAAAGTTTCTGTTTAAGTACTGCAATAGAGCTAGTTCGTGTAGCCACAACTCTCCTCCTCCCTCAGCGGAAACATGGTTTTGTCTGCTCTTCTTGGACGCCTCAGGTGAGACCTCATTCGCTCTATCGGTGTTGTTGGGCAGGCTCAAACCTACCTGGGCCGGTGCCCAGGGAGACTGCGGTATGTGTCGACAGTGAGGTGAACCCCTGTCAACTGAGGTTGTGTTGGTCAACAAATGGTTTCGTTGCCAAGACCATGTGCAGAGTGAAAGGAGGCCATGTTGTGGCACTGACGAAGACGGAGATACAGAGCTGGTTTGATCAAAAATTGCGGGAGTTTGGTGAGGAAGAAAGCCGGAACATGCAATCGATAGTAGATCACTGGCTGGGAAGGTATATTCACAACGGTCCACACGAATGGTTTTTCTATGAATTCCTCGTCATTCTGTATGAATGGTTTTCAAAGCTAACCTTCCAGAAGAGGAATTTCCAGGGTGGTGAGCCGACGGCTTGGACCCCAGAGTTGATTCAGGAGATGCAGGAAGTCGATAATAAGGCATCGCAGGCTGTCAAAGTTTGGCTCGATATCATCTTGGAGGGATATATCACTGAATTTGTGGTCAACGCACATAAATCGTATAGTGAACCTAAAAGATACTTCGTCCGCGGACTAAGGGGAAGGTTTCTGCTGTCGCTGCAACTGTCGATTAAGATGCTAATCTGCAAAAAGGGTATATTATGTTAATTTTTCAGAATTTACTTCAATCTAATCTAGGATATTAATTGAGTGAACAACATGTACAGCATATCTACATCGTATCAATCATGGACACAATATTGCAAGCACACAAGAGACACAAAGTTTACTTGGGGAAAACCATAAAGGTGAAAAACCCCAAAAACTTCCTCCGAGAGAGATAGAGCAATGATACAACCAGAGTACAAGAGATAGACATCTCATAGCAATAGCTTCTCCTCCTCCACAAGTGCGGCACTCTCCCGAGAGTGTAAGAGATAATAGAATGATGAAATAGAGTGCCTCCTGCACTCTATTTATAGTTTAATTGACTTGCCTAATAACCTTTACTAGGTCATCCTTAACTTAACCACATAACATAATGCTGACTGGGCCGACACCCAATAGGGTGGTCTAATAACCCTTTGACCCACATGGCCCACCCCCAATAGGGTGGTCTAATAACCCTTCGACCCACATGACTTATACAGGGCCGACCCCAACAAGGTGGTCTAATAACCCATCAAGTATAAGTTACAACACTTACAATATAAATGGCGACACTTACATATAGAGGAATAATAACATCTCTATAGGAATACAAACACTTCCATATAGAGGAATAATACCATCTCTATAGGAGTACAATATACATATATGAAACACATTCCGAAGTTACATATACATCAACACTCCCTCTTAACTAGGAAGGTATTTCTTGACACAGGTCTTCTAGCACAGGTCTTCTTCTCTGGATCGTCATCATCGATGCATCGTCGTCATCGTCACTGTTGTTGCTATATCAACCAATCTCTGAATCTACTCGTCATAGGAATTTCTACAAAGCCAGCCCTTTTTCATGCTGGATGTAGGCCCACCACCTGCAGGTCTTCATCATCAATGGCCATACTGTGGATCCCACGATTGATTACGTGCGTCAACAAAACCTAGCATAGACTATAGGTTCTTTTACATGTTGACCTTCACAAAACCTACTCAGAGCATCCCAGGATGTTATGAGCACATAGCTCTACATTTCTGGATCTCGATAGAGCATCCCAGGATGTTATGGGCACACCGCTCTACATGTCCATATTTTAAAGGATCTTTTCTATGTGAACTTTCACAAAACCTACTCAAAGCATCCTAGCACAGACTATAGGATCTCGATAGAGCAACCTAGGATGTTACGAGCACACTGCTCTACCTGTCCAATTTTTAAAGGATCTTTTCTATGCGAAACTATAGCAAAACCTACTCAGAGCATCCTAGCACAGACTATAGGATCTCGATAGAGAAACCCAGGATGTTAAGAGCACATTGCTCTACCTGTCTGATTTTTAAAGGATCTCTTCTATGCTACCTGTAGCAAAACCTCGAAATAGCATCCTAGCACAGACTATAGGATCTCCCAGGATCTTTTATATGCTACCTGCACAACCTGTCCACGGCCACAGAGTATCAAACCGATACTCACCATACATCATCCTGATGTACATCATCACATGATCAACCTGATCATCATCATAGCATCAACCTGATGCATAACATCTGGAGCGACATCCTGAAGCTCGTCATCTGTTATCATCCTGATCATCATAGCATTAACCTAATGCATATCATCTAGAGCAACATCCTGAAGCTCGTCATCTATGATCACCCTGATCAAACAATATATCCATCTAATGCATACACAGTATCTACCTGATACATATCATACATGATCCACCTGATCATACAATGCATCCATCTGATATACATAATGCATCCACCTGATACATACATAAGTACATGACCACACTGATCATACAAGTATCCGCCTGATACATATGCAAATGCATGATCCACCTGATCATACAATGTATCTACCTGATACATATCAACATACATGATCAACCTGTTCATATCCAGCATCAACATGATACGTACATACATACATATCAATGATCCAACTGATCATATCCAACATCCAACATGATGCATATAGATCAGTAACTGGAGCATCATCCTGATGCTCATCATCCAACGCTTACATCCACAGCCATTTGAAGGATCCTCCTTCCAACATGCTTGGAATGGCTTCAACAAATGTCTACATCACTTCTTCCTCGAAGTGTCGTCAATCTGAAGAACACCAAGCCTCCCTTTGAAGTACTCGAACTTCACTCTGGCTAGTGGCTTTGTCAGTACATCTACAATCTTCTCATCCGTTGCAACATATAGGAGTTTCACTACTCCTTTTTGCACCATATCCCTGATATAGTGATATTTGATCTCTATGTGTTTCGACCTTTCGTGGAACACCGGGTTCTCAGACAGCTTCACACAGCTCTGGATGTCACAAAAGATACCAGTAGCCTCCAGCGGGAGATCAAATAACTCATACAATAGCTTATGAAGCCATACTGCCACATAACTAGCCGAATAGGATGCAACATACTCTGCCTCGGCTATACTTAGTGCTACGTAGGACTACTTCCTGCTAAATCAAGAGATCACACCTAATCCCATACTGAAGCAGCACCCAGATGTGCTCTTCCTATCTGCAACACTGCCTGCCCAATCTAAATCAACATAACCCTGTAGGTTAAACTTTTGATTTGCTTCATACTTGAGCCCATAGTCAACTGTACCCTTTAGGTACCTCAAAATATGCTTTACAGCAACCAGTTGAACACTCCTTGGATCCGTCAGGAACTGGCTCAAATGTGTTCACCACAAAGCAAATATCTGGTCTCGTGTTCGTCAGGTACATCAAGGAACCAATCATCTGACAATACATAGTGATATCAACCGGCTCAGATGAAGCATCACACAGAAGCTTCAGGTTTGATGCCATAGGTGTGGCCATGGCCTTGTAGTCCATCATCCCGAACCTCTTCAGGATCTCTACTACATACTTCCCTTGTCCAAGGAAGATTCCATCTGCACTCTGCCACACCTCCATACCTAGAAAATAGTGCATCATCCACGAGTTCTTCATCTCAAACTTGGCTGCAAGCTTCCGCTGCATGTTGGCAATCAAACTATCTTCACCTGTAATAAACAGGTCATCCATATACAAAAGTAGTATCATTGGAATTCCTTCCTCAACCTTGTAGTAAAGGTTGGAATCCACTTTATTTTTGGTAAAAGCCCAAACTAGATAGAAAGATGTCTATCCTACCATACCAAGTTCTGCACGTATGTGACTCCCTGTCAGGTGTCTCAGAACCAAGTGGCTGCTCCACATACACTTCTTCTTCAACTACACCATTCAAGAAAGTTGTCTTGAAATCCATTTGGTGTATCTTCCATTTCATCACTGCAACTAGAGAAAGTACGGATCTAATGGAAGTGTATCTAGCTACAGGAGCAAAAGTCTCTATGCTACCACCTGCAACATGCTTGATCTTGTAGATCCTCTTGGAAGTCACTACAGACTCCCCTTTGGGACTGCATCCCAAACATCTTCATGATTGACTGGTACTCCTCGATCATGGCATTCTTCCCAGATCCTGGAAACTTCAATATCTTCAATAGATAACTTTTTTGTTGAACAAATGTTGTAGTCCTTCTTTTGTAGGTGATGGTATACGATCTTTCCTACACAACAAGTTAAATTGCATGATTAGAAAACATCTCATAGTTTTCAGAAAAAATTCTTACACATAAAGAAATATGTCATACAGTCATGCAATTATCTTAGCCAATGCTTCAATACAACATTTATCCATATCATGTAATTTTCTAGATGCCTTCCAATCTCTATAAGAACATTGTTAAGAGTGTGCACAACTCCCAACATGTCAGCAAAGAGGTTTCATTCTAGATAAGTAGCAATGGAATGTTGCACAGTTCCATAGACCACTTACCCATGTATATTAGTAGTATATTGTTCATCAATCCAACTATTCTAATATGCATAATACACAACCTAATTCTAGGAACATGAGTATATACATTATTAAACAATCAAATATGCAAGGACTGATAACTCAAATACTTATCTTTGTTTGTTTGTTGGGTTGACTCTCTCTCAGTCTTTGCTTCTTTTCTGTAACTCCATTCTGATGTGGATTGTGAGAAGTGGTCAACTCCCTCTGAATATCTACATCCTTGCAGAAACTACTAGAGTGTGCTCCTTCTTGATCTTTTCTTCCTTGCAGGAACAACTGGAGTGTGCTCCCTCTTGATCTTTGCTTCCTGGATTACTTATCCTTGAACTTATATCCATCACTATGCATTCTTATTAGTATCATCAATGTGTTATCCTCGAGGTCTCATACATAATCACACATTCATTAGTATAATCTTAATATTATCAAAACACAATAATCTTAAACATGTATAGTCATGATCATTTCAAACACAGATAATAAACATTAGTATTCAAGGTTTCAGGGAAGTCTTCTTTTACTCATGCATATTCTTATTTGATCATAAGACTCTTCTGGTTAGTTAAATCATCAATCAAGATAAGAGACATAAAATGCATAAACCCTTGATTACTTACATTTCTAACTTTATGAATAAACATAACCAATCATATCAAGTATACTTATATAAGGGATCCTAACACAAGGTAGATTCTAACTTGATATAGGAAAAACATACCTGGATTGGTATGTTAGCTAGTTATGTCTAACATACCCGGATTGGTATGTTAGCTAGTTATGTCTAACATACCCACATGATGTCTTCTTGTTCTCTTCAATGACTTGTGCTAGTAACCTGCATATCTCATAGGTTAACCATTATACAACCAAGTTATACATACCTCGCAAATAGATCTTCTACGTGATTCATGACAATGGATGAATCTTTGTCCCCATGTCATCATGATCATATGTTCTTGAACTAGAACATGATTTGTCTTTCTTGGTGTACCTTTCATGTTAGCGGACAACATAAACCTCATACAACACCATAATGTATTAGTACAACCATAAGTGTCAACACCATAATCAATGAATATCTTCTATCATGCATTCATAATTTTATTAAGGTGATACGACAACTCTAAATTTAATCAAGATTGTACTAACCGTAATAACATGAAGACAAACATACCATAAATTTAATCATGAACAAATCTCGAAACATACCTGGATAAGTCATACCTGTCGAGATTGCTTGTAATCTTCTTATGTAAGGCCTTAGCCTCATCTCCCTCTGAAACAGGAACTTCTTCACTTATGCAGGTGACCAATCCATTCTCTTCTAGGATTAACCCAATCCACTTGATTTGCAGGAACTGGATCTGGAGTTGGATTAGGGTTTGTTAGAGAAACCCTAAAAATTCAAACTTCCAACAGGATAGAAATATGCACCTTGATGAGCTGATCAAGCTGGTATACTCATAATTTCAAAACTACAAAGTTTCACCCCTCAAATTTGCCTTTGAAACTTCTGGATTCACTGGACATGACCTCGAACTAGGGTTTGATAAATCCCACCCTTCTGCCCAATCAAAAGGTTTGATCCAAAGCTCAAAGCTTCTATTTTTCTGAGGAGCTTCCAGCCGTGGTCACAGATTTCAAAAATTCCCATTTTTGCAGAAGCCCTAATTTTCCACTTTTCTGATCAAAGTCCTGAACTAGGGTCTGATCAAGCTCGACCTTCTGCCCAGCCAAAAAATCTGATCATGGTCTCTAAATTTTGATTTTTATGAGTAGCATTCAGCTGTGGTCTCTGATTACAAAAATTCTAACTTTCTCCGAAACCCCAAATTCCAGAAACCATGAATCAAGGTGCTAAAAAATAATTATGTTTTGAAATAAATTTGTACCTTATTTTTTCTGGTGTAACTCCAAACTTTTCAATCCACAGGGTCTGAAAATTTTCTTGTGATAGCCAAACCTGTCATCTTTTTGACCTCAAATGGATTCTCTAAGAGAGAGTTATGCCAAGTGTCGCAACATGACCTATTTATGGGATAAAACAAGAGAGAAAACTTGTATAGCGTTCCACGTGTCACTGGTTCAGTTTCGGCCTCTAAAAAAGTTACCTAAGAAATTACAGGCCGTGCACTACCTGTCACTTTTTACGAAATCTCATTTGGAGCTTCCTAGCCCAAGTTATGACCTTTTTTCCAAGGTCACCTGTTAATGACTGAGATCTGGAAGAGGCAGAAACCCTATATTGTAGAGATCATAAATCACAAATTACAACGAATTAGAGGTTTTCCTTTGGACACAAGGTACATAGGGATCTTAGCTTCTCCATGTACAATTTTTAGATCCTGAAACCTTGCAGAAATTTAGTTATAGCGAAAGTGCTACGATGACTGGTTTTTGTTATATCAAGCCCTAGTATCGCAAGTGCAACAAGTGTCATACATGCCATATTATGCCTTCTTTCAGGATAGCTTTGATACCATGTTAATTTTTCAGAATTTAATTCAATATGATCTAGGATATTAACTGAGAGAACAACATGTACAGCATATCTACAGCATATCAATCATGGACACAATAATGCGAGCACACAAGAGACACATAGTTTACTTGGGGAAAACCATAAAGGTGAAAAACCCCAATAACTTCCTCATAGATAGATAGAGCAATGATACAACCAGAGTACAAGAGATAGACATCTCCTAGCAATAGCTTCCCCTCCTCCATAAGTGCGCCACTCTCCCAAGAGTGTAAGAGAGAATAGAATGATGAAATAGAGTGCCTCCCGCACTCTATTTATACTTGACTTGATTCACCTAATAACCTTCACTAGGTTGGCCTTAACTTAACCACATAGCATAATGCTAACTGGGCTGACACCCAATAGGGTGGTCTAATAACCCTTTGACCCACATGGCTGACCCCCAATAGGGTGGTCTAATAACCCTTCGACCCACATGACTTATACAGGGCCGACCCCAACAAGGTGGTCTAATAACCCATCAAGTATAAGTTACGACACTTACAATATAAATGACGACACTTCTGTATAGAGGAATAATAACATCTCTATAAAAATACAAACACTTCCGTATAGAGGAATAATACCATCTCTATAGGAGTACAATATACATATATGAAATACATTCTGAAGTTACATATACATCAACATATTAAAGATGCATCTTGATTAGTAGACAACCTGGTGGGCGAACACCGTGCGTACCATGACTGCTAGGGAACGGTACATGGAATGGTAAGGGGTATATGGGTGCAAACCATGAGGACACTGTGAGTGAAGTCGAGGAAGAAAGTGGCCTTACGAGGTGAGGAGCAAGGTTTCAACAGGAGAAGAGGCAGAGGACAGGAGAGGGTCCTGCTGCGATTGGACTGCAAAACCGCAAAGAAAGACCACACAGGATGAAGCGACCTCACAGTCCTGACAGGGATGACTAGGCTATTCCCAGGATAGCGGCAGGACCAAACCCCAACACCAACATACCCACACCTCCGCTCACTGACTCACAAGCAACAAGAAATACCAATTCGACACCACCAAGTTCGTCAATTCCACAGAAGTTAATTGGTAGTAGCACAGCGAAAGGAGGAGGAATCCTAGAATGGCGGGTGATGATGCTAAGTTACCATTTTTCCACGGAAGTATGATAGACAACCCATAACAGTATTGGTTTTTGTGTGAAGCAGTCTGGACCGTGAAACAGATCACTAATGATGATTCTGAGAAAGGACAGTTAGCCACGACTCTGCGAGGTCGTGCATTAGATTGGTTCATGAAGTTTGTTCTAGTCCCTATGGGAGCCCCAAAGAAGTCACTGGATGAGATTCGGGATGGGTTGATTGCTGAATTTAGATGGCCCAAGTCTGAAGCTCAATACATCACAGAATTGAAGGAAATTAAGCAGTATCCCAATGAGACGGTATGGGATTTCGACCAGCGATTCAAGACGTTGATGGCAAAGGTTAGTTTTGATATGAGCACCGTCCAACATAAAGAATAGTTCATTACACCACTACTACCCCACATTCGACTGCCACTGATGCAATAAAACATATCGATGCCTAGCGAAGCTCTAGAGATTGCAATGCGATTGGACGCATCACCGATTGGAGATAATGCAGCCGGGATGTCACAGATACAGACACAACTCGCTAACTTGACTATACAGTTGCAAGATTTGAAGAAGAACAAGGAACAACGTGATGAAGTATGGTGTACGCGATGCCAAGGAGAAGGGAATACAAAGGAAAATTGCCTGGATTTCCGTAATTATTTGCTGTTAGGTGTGCCAAACCTGTTGAATGGCAGCAGTATGCCGTGGTGTCGTGTTTTCCAAGTGTTTGGGCACAGTCACGATAATTGCCCGTATATGCAAAAAATGGTCACCACCCTGCAAAATCTTTATTGCACATTCTACAAGTCGGTGGGTCACGATGAAAAGGATTTCCATGCATATGGGTTGCTACATGGGAGAATGTGTGATGCATTCTACGTCAAGGACGATCAGCGCGATGTGCAACAACCACAAATACAACCGCAGGTAGCTCAGCCACTACCGCAACCGTAGATGCAGTTTGCACCATAACAATAGCAACCGCAATAGTTCATGCCACAGTATACTCCGATGCAGATGACTCCCCCACAGCCATAGTATGTACAGCAACCACAGTATGCACCACAAGGGCAAGGGATACCACCAGCACTGATGCAGCAACAGTTTACCCAACCTCAGTACCAACAGCAGGGCGGCTACCGAGGAGGATACAGGGTCAAACGTAGTGGCAGATTTGGTCATGGAGGAGGAGGCCGAGGTGGTTGTGGACCTGTTCAATGTTACCACTGTGCGGTATGAGGGAATTATCAGTGCGACTTCCCACTACTACAAAATCAGTGTATGTTCTATTTTGGTAATGATCATACGGTTAAGAATTTTCCACAGTTGATTCCACGATGGCAGGAAGGGAACGCTCCACAGCTACAGAATGAGGCCTAGCCACAACAACTGGTACAGAAACAGGTACAGCAACCAGTACAGAACCAGCCCCCGCGACCACCATCGAATTCCAATCAAAATGTCAATCAACCAGGGAATCTGCAACAGAACCAGAAGCAGGGTGCAAATATTGCAACCATTTCTGCAGAGCCGCGACCATAAGATGCTTCGGTGGCTATTGTCACTCGTGGAGGCAGGACGACTGGGGAAGATAGTTTGTGACCACTGATTCGGTTGGATGGTCAGAAGATGGTACCTTTCAACATTGATATGGAGCGAGAGACATTCCTTGAGGTACGTCGAACTTTGGAGAAAGACTGCAGTAAGGTTGTTGTTTGCGATATGCCACCTGTCTTTGATAATACATTAGACGCTGATCGGTCACCACGACCGGGGACATTGCAAAAGTTTCTTGAAAGCTGTTTGTTATTGGCACGAGACTTGGCTGCCCTGGTTGAGATTGAGGGATGGTTGCAACAATTTCCAAAAGGATGGCATGAATCGGCAGTAAACTCCCTACAGCGACCGATGACTCGCAAGGAGATGCAAATTAATATTCATATTGCTAAATATGATGTTGACTCTGTTATTCTTCACCTTGATTTGGATGTTAACATCTTAACCAAGAAGGCGTGGCAGAATATGGGGAGTCCCCCATTGAGCTAGTCTCCTATGCAGCTCCGGTTGGCTAACCATGCAAAGGTAACACCCATTGGGCGAGTTCCGCGGCACACAATCGATATTAAGGGCATGAAGACCTATGCTGACTTCGATGTCATTGAAGTGGTTGAGGGAGGAAGCTCTTATCCGGTGCTCTTGGGGATTGGATGGGATAATGATAGTGGAGCTGTAATCAACTTCAAGAAGCGCATGATGACCTTTGAGAATTGTGATTTTAGAGTCATAGCCCCATTGGATCTGGCTGAAGGACGCCGATACGTTGAGCCTATAAAAGATGATGATCCCGCTGGATGGGACCATGCATTCAATATTTCTGAAGATTATATTCATCCTACTGCCAACGGTGAGTTGGAGTGGCACAGCGAGAGCTCTGCGTGTTCCAACTTTGATGATGCCTTAGAACATTGGAAGAACCGATTGCATGAGGTACCATTCTGAAAATGTGGCTTAGTTACGCAATCCTTATGTCGTGTTGCGACAGAAACGGTCACTTTGCCTGTCTATGAGGGGTTTCCTATCTTAACCAACTTTTTGATGGAATTTGAAGAACGAGTCTCGGAACCACAGCGATTGCTGGCACTGGAGGAAGCACTGAAGGTTGCTCCAGCATGCTGGTGGGAGACACATAAGAAATCCATTAATGGTCGGTCATAGTGTCGAAGGTTAATGATGGTTCGGTTCGGTGATACTGAGCTTTATCACATTGGAAATTATGATGGCCGGAATAATTCCAATGATCATGTGATGGAATGCTAATGATTATGGGTAGCAAGACCCAGAGATTAGTGGGTCCATGCTTTTATCCATACTTTGGATGAGATGCCGCACTCATGGTACATTGCAGCCGAGTTGCACCGATAAATTACAACATGGGGGGAGTTGACGATCTTTTTCACTCATACGTTCACTTTTGCGGATGCCAACCCTGATGTCCATAATGCCTTACAGCTCATCTGCGATGTGGTACTTCAGGTTGTTCCGACGTTCTACCCTATCGACCCGCACACATATTGTCAGATGTAGTCTCTCATGGAGTGCTTCAACATTAGCTGTGGGACAGAGGATGATGATGATCCCCGGAATGTTAACATTCCTGAATCTGAAGAGAGTTGCGATGTGGTACCACCTGTCATGCCAAGTACTCTGTTCGGTCAACCATTGTAGCTTCGCAAGATGAATATCGGCACAGAGGCTACTCCCAAGTTTGCTAATGTTGGGGATTATTGAGATGATGAGATGATGAGTAAGGTTACTGAGCTACTTCATGAGTTTCAAGATGTGTTTCCCACGAAGCTTTCTGAAATGAAGGGAATCATGGGTGATTTAGGAGAGATGAAGATTCCATTAAAACCAGATGCCAAGCCAGTCCGACAGCGACCTTATCGGCTAAATCCATGACATAAGGAAAAGGTCAAGGTGGAACTTGATCGCATGTTGGATGCTGGTATTATTGAACCTGTGGAAGAGTCTGAATGGATTAGTCCTATGGTGGTGCAGGACAAGAAAATAGGTGAAGTGCGCATTTTCATCGACTTACGGAACTTGAACGATGCCTGCTTGCATGACCCTTTTTCAACCCTATTCACTGATGAAGTACTTGAAGGGGTGGGCAGCCAGGAGATGTACTCATTCACTGATGGATTCTCTGGCTACCATCAGATTCACATTGCTAAGGAAGATCGCCATAAGACAACTTTTGTTGCTAAGTGGGGTTGCTTTTAGTATACGGTAATGCCGTTTGGTTTGAAGAATGCACCTGCGATATTCTCCCAGGTCATTGTTTCTGCATTCAAAGATTTTATTCAGAAAGTTTTGTAGGTGTATATGGATGATTGGACAGTTTATGGGTTGATTCATGATCATCTGGCCAATTTGCAGTTAATGCTTGAGCGATGCCGACAGCACTAGATATCGCTAAACTTGAAGAAATGTATTTTTTGTGTACCATTTGGGATATTGCTGGATCATATCGTGTGTAAATAGGGATTGCTAGTTGATCCAGCCAAAATTGCACTCATTTTGGGGTTGCAACTGCCAACCAGCATTAAGTAGTTGCGAGCGACTTTGGGTCATATGGGATATTATTGCAAGTTTATCAGGGGTTATGCTGTGATTACTGCCCCTATGGAAAAGTTGTTGAAGAAGGATGTGGCATTCCAGTGGAGCCCAGAATGTCAGGATAGCTTCGAAATGCTCAAGGCGAAGATGGCATCGGCACCAATCTTGGTCTTTCCGGAATGGAGTAAGGAATTCCATGTCCATATTGATGCTTCATCGATTGCATTGGGTGTTGTGTTGGCTCAACCTGGAGAAGGCAACCTTGATCATCCTATTGCTTTTTCTAGTCGGAAGCTGTCATATGTAGAACGAAATTGCACCACCACAGAACAGGAAGGTCTGGCCATGGCTTACGTGCTACATAAATTCAGGCATTATTTCTTGGGTGGACACTTTAAAATGTTCACTGATCATTCTGCATTGAAATACTTGGTCAATAGGCCTGTGTTGGGGGGGAAGATATGTTGTTGGCTACTTTTGTTTCAGGAGTTTGATTTTGAAGTCATTGTGAAACCTGAACGGTTGAATGCTAGACCAGATCATTTATCACAGATTGACATAGGGGAGGAACCGACTAATATGGAAGATGGGTTGCTTGATGCCCAACTATTTAAAGTTGTTGCCGTTGATCAATATTTTGTTTCTGGTGACTGGTACCGCGCCCGATGACTTTACCACTACTCAGAAGAAGTAGTTGGTTGTCAAGGCTGCTGATTCTCATCTAATCACGGCAGAGTTGTATAAATTGGGCACTGATGAGATATTGTGCAGATGTGTCTTGCCGCATGAGCAAGCGTAGATATTGGCTGAGGAACTTGGTGGAGTAGCGGGAGGAAACTATGGCGGTTGGGCGACTTCCAGGAAGGTACTACGTGCAGGGCTTTGGTGTCCCACATTACATAATGATGCGACAGACTATGCGTGGTCTTGCGATGTTTGTTAGTGAACTAGCAAGCCGTCCAGACATGACGAGATGCCACTGCTACCTCAAGTGACATTGCAACCATTCGAAAAATGGGTTGTGGATTTTGTTGGGCCGATCACTCCACCAAGGAAATGCATGGGTGCACGGTACATCATCACGGCGACAGAGTATTTCACCCGATGGGCCAAGGAGGCACCCGTAGTTGATTGTTCCACAGTGATGGCTGCTCGATTTTTGTTTCATCACATTATCACTCATTTCAGTTTCCCTAATATTTTGTTGAGTGATCAAGGCAGCCACTTTCTTAATCGCACCATCAGCGCATTGACGGAGGAATTGTAGATACAGCATAAGAAGAGTACACCCTATCACCCACAGTTGAATGGGATGGTGGAGGCCTTTAACAAGGTCTTGGAGCATACACTGACAAAGGTGTGCAATGCGAATTGCGATGACTAGGATCTGAAAATCTCTGCAGTATTGTGGGCCTATCGCACCACATGTAAAAGGTTGACTAGTCAGACACCTTTTAGGATGGTATATGGGAAAGAAGCGATTATGCCAATGGAGTACATTGTTTTGAGTCTATGAATTGTGGCTGTTACAGGCATGGATGATGTCGCAACATTAGATGAACATCTAGCGCAATTAGTGCAGCTGGAAGAGGATCAATTTATCGTTGGATTTCACCAAGCGGTGGAGAAGGATCACCAAAAGGCATGCCATGATCGCCACATCAAAAGTAAACAGTTTTAGCAAGGCAACTTGGTGCTATTGTACGAAAACAAGTTTATGAAACATCCCAGAAAATTGCAGATGTATTGGTTGGGTCCATATCACATTAGTAGTATTACTTTAGGTGGAGCGGTTCAGTTGCAGCATTTGGATGTGAGGATACTCCCCAAGGTGGTAAATGGTCATAGGTTGAAGCCCTATTGATTGGGCTTGGAATAATGTGATGCTTAAGTCGCATCAAGAAAAAAAGAGAGAGAGAGAGAAAAGAGAGTGTGTGTTGCAGGTTGCTTGGTGGCTAATCGAGCACCAACAGAAAAAGGAATGTGCAAGCAGGGAGGCTTGTGCCACAAGTTTGGAGCAGTCAAAGACACATGGCAGCATTGCGACCAGGTCAAATCAGTAATAAATGCTAAAATATTAGACAGTTAATTAACAACGTTGTTCGAATGATGGGCATTAATGGCGGATCTAGCCGATCGGTGGATAGGATCGACAGTGGATTTGCATCATTAATACAAGATTTGGTTGAGTTAATGCATGATTTAATAATGATTACAATGGATTTGGGTAGATTCTATAAATATGGCCTAGCGTCAGTCGGAAGACATCGAGGAATTAGTAAGAAGTGTTGTTGTCAAGTGCTATAGTGATTTGAGCCAGTTGTTGTCAAGTATATAACAAGGAGTGGTGAGGTATCCCAGGTGAACTGGAGACAGTGGAAATTAGCAGTGAAGTGGAGTCTCCCTTAATTTTGGTTGCTATAGAGAAAGATGTTGTGTCCTAGGACACCACTCATCTTGGAGCCGAGGTTGCCAACATGCCAGTGGGAGCCTCCATTGTTGTTAAGAAGCACCGGGGAAGTCATCCCTCTAAATCCCTGCAAAGTAAGAGGCTGCTTCGGTTCACGATGGCTGGCGACACTCAGGAGCAAGTGGGGTAGTACAGTCGCCCAATTCGTTCATCTGCTCAATGGCTGGGATAGTCACCTAGTGCTATCCTTGGGTATATCCCTCCAGTTCGGTCGGATGCCACCCCACGCAAGATACACCCAAAACATAAGTATGGTGTGAAGATGCCAGTGCTCCCGGTTGGAATGGAGTGCTCTGTGGATATCGAACTAGCGTTGATGCATCTACGCTACGATGATCACCATATGGTGGCCTACCCCGACAATGCATCTTCCCCTTATGTGCAGGAGACGTGCCTTTCCCCAACACCGACTGTACATGACTGAGCACAAGGATTGAAGCAGGCCGACTTGTTAGGGCTCATTAATATGCCACATTTCAAACGACTGGCGGAAGTGAATGTCTGTGTAAAGAAGCTCCTGGCGTGTTTTCATGGTGGATCATTGTGGCTAGATACAGAAGTCCTGGTTACCGTCGACTTAATTTCATTCATAGTTGGCTTGCCTAAGAATGGAGTTGATCCAGTGCAATTTATTCAAGGGAAGGAAAATGAGAAGAAGCGGGCACATCAGTTGGCACAAAAGTATGGCTTGGAATCGAATGGGCGTGGGTATCGCACAAGTAGCTGCAAAAATCAGGCGATAGTCACAGGAATTAAGATCCTGTCCTGTAAGTTCATTGTGGGAGGTCGCCCTAACCAATGTAATTCAGGAATAGTTGCTTGTGCAGAGCAATGTGCGGAAGGTGTCCAGATGAACTGGTCCCTATATCTCTTGAATCAACTGATGGAGGATGTCGCAGTGGTCCAATCGGGTAGAGGCACTTTTTCATATCTGTTGCTGTTGATTGCTCTATTTGCGTGGAAAGAGCTCGACACTTACCAGGGCATGGACTATCTGGATGTAGTGGAATGATGAGGGGCGCGTTAACAAAATCTATGGTATGTACGAGAGCCCGAGTGACTCTGGGAGTGCCAATTACAGTTTTGGCTGTATTCTGAAATGCTTTGTGATGCAGCCACCTAGGTCCCATGAATATTTGAAGACACTGTGGCACGGTTCAAACCTGTCATGGCATTTGCAATATGGCCAAGTGTCATACATATACAATCTTGCCGTGATAGTGATCAACAATGGTTGCAGACCAAGTATAAGGTGACAGTGGAAGATTTGGAGGTTATTGTGAATGACTGGCTAGAGGCCTAGTGACAACCCATGAGTTTAGTAGAGATTTACGTTGGAGGTCCGCTGTTGGGTCCTGAAGATCGAGTGTTAGTGCAGGATCAGCAGAGTGATCATGATTCTGATCACGAGTTGACCAAAACACCAACGACGGATGATAGTGACCACGCTCTTGAAGAAAACCGATCAAAATGGTACCACGAGCACGCGGCAATCAGTGGGATGTCTCTACCAACGGAGGTGTAGCTGGACCAGTTAATGACCACCCTCAACCATGCATCCACAGTGGCTACCAACAAGATGTCCCTCAAGGCGGAGGAGGGTTTCCATGTGCTCACTGCTCGTATGGATTCTTTGTGTAATGCGGTTTTAAAGAAGGAACTTGGCAATGTACCCATGCAGGAAACAACCACAATACGCACCATGCCCTGGGTTCAAAATATAAACATTCCCTCGACTGCGGTTGTGACCAACAACAAGGCTTTGAAAACTTTGCTGCAGATGATTGCCCAGGTGACTGTCAACATTAATGAACTACTAGCGACGGTGCTGATGACCATGCAGAGGTTCGCCTCCCATGAAATGGCAGATCGAATGCATGAGATCAACCAAAGCTATCAACACTTGCAGGCAAGCGAGGCAGCTGCAACCACCGCTATTGACGAGCTTACAAGCAGGGATGCTACAATGTGGAAAGCAGTGGATGACCTTGAAGCCGACATTAAGACGAAATAGACTGAGAAGGTTCGTGCACTTGAAGAACTTAAAAAGGATCAAGATTTTCTTATCATAGAGAAGACTCGTCTGTGGGACTACTTCGTGAAGTTAGAGATGGCTATTTGCGATGCATGCCAGCATAGGCCAGAGCTCATTCCCGAGATCGATGTGCTCCAATGGGTGCAACGACTGGGCGCTGCCATTGTTCAGTTGCGACAGGAGAACGATATGTTGAAGGCCCAGCTAAAACTGGGTACGCCTTAGGCCGAGGTGGATGAACGAAGAAGGGCACTTCAGGAAGTTGCCACCTAGATGGAGGAGCTAGAAACATAGGAAACTAGCCTCACAGCTGACATGGTACAATTCTGGGGCTGCATTGTTCAAGACGAGCAAGTTGAGTAGCTGACTAAATCCCGGCAGGAAGTGGAGGGCCAGTTGGGCACGTTAAAGGCTGCGATGAGAACACTGCCACCAATGGAGCAAGTTGCTAAGTCGCACAAGCTGAAGGACTTGTAACAATGAGTCACCAAGGTGGATGAATGACAAAAGACATGTGCGGCCCAATTAGAAGAATTCAAGGACATTGGTGGAAAATTGATGTTGCAGGCCAGTGAAGCTCTACAAGCAGTCTAGAAGTGTAGACAGCAAGTCATGGACAAGCTTACCGATCATCAATCTGCAGACAATGTGATCGACAATCAGGCAGTGGCTACAGATGCCCAGGAGCTGGTGAGGATCGTCGAACAGCCATATGCAGACTTCAAAGTAAAGACCACGATGTGTACTATGTCCAGCAGTTGATGTGGCTCAAGGGTGAGCCACAAGATTGTGTTGGGGGCCTGTTGGCAAGCGGTTCGATGAGGAAATGTTGCAGTACTACCGATGCGACAACACATCGGATGAGGGCGCGGAAGGAGTATTTTATGTTAAAGTATACCGTAGTTGGCGGTTTTTGGGTCACTTGGACCACATGTTATGTAATATTGAGTTAGTTGTACCATGGTATGTGGGTTTTTGGGTCATTTGGACTGAGTCAGTTAGATATTGGGTCATTTGTCCATAGTGTCGGTTAGGAAGTCGTTAGTAAGTGGAAAAACATTGTAATGGGAGAAGCCTATAAATAGATGAGAGTTGTAAGTGTTAGAGGAGAGAGACAGCATAGAGAGTTAGCGAGAGATAAGGAGATGTATGTGTACGGAGATCTATGTTTTGCTTCTAGTATACGACTGTGACAGTAATATAATGATGATGTTTTGGTACAATCTTTGCGCAATGTTGTGATATTTGAATGTTGTTATATTTTCTTGATGCAATGTCTGCTTACTGTTGCTGGGATGATAAATGCTGCAATTAAGTAATATGTTATAAATCCATGTCGAATGTTTAAAGTTTCTATTTAAGTACTGCAATAGAGCTAGTCCATGTAGCCACAACTCTCCTCCTCCCTCGGCGGAAACATGGTTCCGTCTGCTCTTCCTGGATGCCTCGGGTGAGACCTCATCTGCTTTGTGGGTGTTGCTAGGTGGGCTCAAACCTGCCCGGGCCGGTGCCCCGGGAGACTGTGGTATGTGTTAATAGTGAGGCAAACCCCTGTCGATCGAGGTCATGTTGGTCAACAACAGATTCCAACTTGTACCAAGCAGCATCAGCTTCATCAATTCCAGATATGTAGAATCGCAAATCAGTAGAGATTGACATTCCAATCAATCCACGAGATTTGTCACATCTATTTTCTCATTTTATTTTCTTATCATCATCAGTGGGTTATGTTTCTTTCCTTGAGGTAATTCTGAAAAGTCCCCTACTTCATAGAACATCCTCCATACGAGATTTCCATGAGAAATAGTTGGAACTGGTAAGTAGAATATCACAAGGGGTGACCATATTGTTAATTAATGGCTTTAAAAATAGAAACCAATAATCTAGATGCGAAGAGCTCGAAAAAATAGGCGATTTAAAAAAACATGGCACTGAAAACTTACTCTGTATGATGAAGTTATGCTTGAACAAAGAAACTGTTGGAGATGTCCCCAATAGTGACATGGCAGATAGAGAATGACTAGCTAAAAAAGGACCCCCCTCTTCCCAAGATGAACCTTTGACAATCACTTTACAAGAAAGTTTTTTTAAGTGAATCACTTTTGTAAAATAAGTGATTTCACTTTTACAATGATGTTACTTTAAATAGTGCAGCGATAAAAAGGAACTTAAGTGACTCATTTTTTATTTTTATTTTTTATTATTTAAGTGAGATGCACTTTTACAATAAAGTAACTCGAAAATAGAAATTGCATGCACTTTTTCTTTTAAAAGTAACTTCTTTAGAATTGAACTCAAGACCTATTAAGGAGTAAAACAACTTTGAACCAAGTAAGCTAAATTAAAAGGTATGTAAAATATGGGAAGGAGGAACAAGTTTTTTTTTTTTTTTACTCTTCTAGCCTTTTTTCCTGCAAATCACACCATAAACCAAAACAAAAAAAAATTCCACACTTGTGGGGTTAGATCTCGTTAGCTTGCCTGGAAAGTCTACGTTTTCTCTCTGTTTTTTATTTGCCGAGATCACTGAAGGTGCATGGTAAAGAGTATACGCAGCCGAGAAAAACCCTTTTCCTTTTATGTTTCTGATTCACCGAGATCGCACAAGGTGCACGAAAAAGAGCATACGCAGATAGGGAAAGCAACAATCCAAAACTAAAAAGAATCTAATAATAAAAACTGATAAAATATGAGATTTTTTTTTAAAAGAAAAGAAAAATGTCACTGTAACATTTAACCTTTAGATATGATGAAATATGCATTTCTAAAGAAACCGAGAACCGTTTTCGATCAAACGAAAACTATTTCCCAATGAAAATGGTGCTCCAGACGCAATGGAACACACCCCACAACCCATAAATGCACATAAATACCAGAACCAGAAACCCTTTTAAGTTTCGGCAACAACAGTTCAAGATCTAGATCATAACCAGAAGCAGCTCTTCATAAAAGCTCTGATACTGTGTTCGGGTACACAGGGTACTCCCAAAAGATCGAACACTTAGAAAAACCACTTTACACAAATAGCTCACATATCAACACACCGATGTTTGACATGGTTTAAACCCTCAAGAGGGAAACACTCCATGGCCCCAGCCAAATAGCTTCTACGGAGTAATTTATTATGCAAAGAAAGAAAGCTACAAATGAGCTTCTCATAATCGATCAATTAGACAATGACCCTCCATGCTCTTTAAATAGAAATCATGGACCAATCGGGTGTTAATCCATGGATCAAGGTTAGGTATGATCTAAGAGAAGTTGAACCATTGGATTACTCTATGTCTAGAACATATCGTGACCGTCAAATTAAATATTTACAAATGCATACTAAAGAAACACACTTTTCCTAACGGATATATTACACAAGTTGATCTTAACTAACTTCTATGTGTCTAAATATCCTAACACATACATGGATGAGCTCTTTCATAGTGAGCCATTGGTTAGTCCATCCACTTGTCCCAAACCACCGGAAATAGTAGTCGAGTTAATTTATAATTTATGTTCCAATCTAATTTGTGTTTATTAATCTCAGTTTAAATCATTTATGTTTTAATTATTAATTATTAATTTTATGTTTTAGATCCTAACTTTGAATTTCAAATTGTACAAGGAAAAGGCAAGGCCGTTGCTCAAGATGATACACATGAGGACCACGAAGGTCCTGACTAGCTAGGCCTAGACACATAGGTGAGTTTTAATTTATGTTCTAATTCATTTCACATTTAGTAATTTCATTTTATATTTAGTAATTTCATTTTATACTTTATGTTTTAATTCTTGAATTATAACTTTTATGTTTTAGTTTTAATTTTTAATAAATATAACTTATTACATGTAATGGCATCATACACAAGCATCACTATAGGTGGGTGCTGATGCTACAATCACTTTCTTAGATGATTGGTATGCATGTCAACCACGTGGTCCTAATGAGGGCCCATATACCCATATTCCGACCCAGATGCCAGATATCACCATTGACTCAACTCAAGTGATTTTCACATCCATCCATTAAAAAATTTCACTTCTCATTGAATATTATGCATTGGTCAAAATCTAACTAATTTACATAGTTCACAATTTTAACTTTTACAGTATGTTGAGATCGAGGCCTTCTTTCATAGTTTACTTCCTCAAGGCCAGCATGGGTCTCCTACAAGTGAAGGCGATCATAGGGCCGATCAGGGGCCTCGTGGGGGTAACGGCCAATGATTTGATGATGTATACATTTCCATGTTTTGGATATTTTCATATTTTGGCTATTTTATGTTTTGGATGATCTATGTATACGTTTTCATGTTTTGGATATGGACTTCTATCATATATATTGACTATCATATATGGACTTTGGATATGGACTTTTCCAAATATTTTGTTATATATTTTGTATATTTTATCATATTGATGTCTTCATGTGTATTTTGTATCTTGATTTGAAGTTGATCGTCTTTTATATTACATCTAGATATAGTTATTACCGTTACATTTATGTTTTGTCGTTTCAATTGCAAATTTAATGTACAATGATTATAATATAAAACTTCAATCTCAATTACATTACAATTTCAAATTCAAAATTCAAAATTTAAAATTACATTACAATTTAAATTTAAAATTACAATTTTACATTAATTTGTAATTTCAATTGAAAATTCGATGTGTAGTTACAATTTAAATTTTCAATTTCGACTACATTACAATTGCAAATTTAAAATTTAGAATTCAATTGTACATTACAAGTTAAAATTGAAATCACAATTACATTATGTTGTCTACACATTACAATTCAATTACAATTTACACATTCCAATTCAATTACAATTTACAATTTAAAATTTAATGTATAATTTCCATTGAAAATTCAATGTGTAGTTACTTCTTAAAAGTTCAATTTCGACTACATTACAATTGCAAATTCAAAATTTAGAATTCAATTGTACATTACAATTTAAAATTGAAATTACAATTACATTATGTTGTCTACGCATTACAATTCAATTACAATTTACACATTCCAATTCAATTACAATTTCAAATTTCAAATTTAATGTGTAGTTTCAATTGAAAATTCAATGTGTAGTTACAATTTAAAAGTTCAATTTCAATTACATTACAATTGCATTTGAAATCAAAATTTAAAATTAGAATACATTAGAATTTAAAATTTAAATTACAATTACATTATGTTGTCTACACATTACAATTCAATTACAATTTACACATTCCAATTCAATTACAATTTCAAATTTCAAATTTAATGTGTAATTTCAATTGAAAATTCAATGTGTAGTTACAATTTAAAAGTTCAATTTCAATTACATTACAATTGCATTTGAAATCAAAATTTAAAATTAGAATACATTACAATTTAAAATTTAAATTACAATTTTACATTGTATAGATGTATTTTAAATTACAATTTAAAATTTAAATTACAATTATATTAAGGTTGTATAGGTGTCGCATCTCCTTATTTCTATAAAATATAGAAGATTGTGGTGTGTATGAAACATTCTATGAACGGATACATGCAACTTAGGGGTCTTTCTTGGAGGATTTAGTTTCTATCCATCCACATAAACTTTAAATAAAAAATTGTTTCCTAGAACTAAAATCAAATAGAATTTACCTGTTTTATAAGGTTAGGTGAACTGTATTAAATAATATTTTTTGGTTTTTAGTGATTATGACACTTTAACACATGTGTATCCTAGATGTTGATAATATTCAGCTATCTAATGGACCTTTAATATTGATTTTAAAGAATCTAAAAAAATTTATAAAACTATTATGGAAGAAGTTCATGGAGCACTGACCATACATTCAAGTGTATTCAAAGTATCAATGTGCTTGTCACATTGGAGCACCATGACCCAATTTTCACAAAAACCTCCCATATAGTATTTTTAATCTTGGCATTAAAGCATCTAAAAAATACATTTATAAAACCATTGGTCACCTTGCAAAACAAAACCTATCTAAACGAGGAAAAATCAACCTCCACAAAAATATCCAATAAAATCTTCAACAAGACAACATGACAACTATGCTAATGATGCAAGTGGCATACATGTAACTCATTCGTCTGGCCAATGGGTTATAGAAATGCAAGTCTCCATAATATGATCATGCTCAGCTTCTATCATCTTCCATCTCTTTGGCTCACCTCTCTTCACCTGGATTTCTGTTAGATGTATCCGAGTTATCACCACCACATGATTGTATTGGAATGATATATTTAGGCATAAAATCTCTGTAAATAATATAAGCACCCGATTTTTTCACTCTCTCAAAAAAGTGTCCCATTAGAACCAGTTCTCCAATTTGGTATGTGAACTCTCCATCTTGATAGGGTTGCACCAACCTGCTTTTAATTTCTATTCACCACATCAATTAATATGCCACATTTTCTTGATTGTGGAGGGGTGCAATGAAAACAAATACATCACCTGTGAGATAAATGACAAATATTATTCAAATTTACTACGTGCATTTCTACAATATTTGTATATGTGTAATGCATAGTGAACTAATTAACTTAATGAAGTCTTGTACCTTCCCTAACCACATCAGAAAATCAATCATGATCTACTGAGACCATTGCCTCGTCAGTTTGTGTCTATTACCATGTTGGAATTGGATGTGGTCCCTTTGGATTAAGAGGGACATATTTCCATGGTTTCACATATACATCATTTGCACAGTGATGAATCCCGCATCCATTTGCATCAATGAAAAAATCACAAAAACAAGCATACTTCCTCATTTCAATGGAAAATATGTCACCCATGTCTTAACTCTGAATAGAATGTAATTCCCTCATACCAGGTATGGTCTCACAATACCACGACATGGATCTATTCACATAACCAAGGTCAACATCCCAAAATAACCTGCATGGAATTCAATTTGTCATATATAAATTCATACTTATTAGGTGTTCTTTTGGAAATGTTGATATTGAATGTTATTAGATTATTAATTGAGTTTGGAGATTATTACCTACACACCGATCTTGCTTGTTCGCGACTTTGATGTCCAAAATGACATGTGCACCAATCAACTACTTCTACGGAGCATTTGAGACGGATTGCACCATGACTCCTCTGGTACCTTCTAAGTGCTCATTTCACACATGCATCTATTCCAACATGTTCACCCTTTCCATGCCCCATTTCAAAAAATATCTAGGTGTGTCAAACTCTTGTCTCTTTGTGAAGGTGACTCAACCAATAAAAAGAGCGTGACAATTTGAATTACCCTGCACACCCATCTAACCAAATCCAGTGTTCAGTAAATGGTACACCTCTCTTCCTGAATGAATCATAAATGAACCCAAAGGAGTGTTGAATAAACAATGTGTCATGCTCGCGATCATCACTGACATAAAAATGGTACTCCTTGATCACTTCGCGTGACTGGGGAATGCTATCCCTACCATCAATGCTTGTCAGATCATGTCTGTATAATACATGTACGAATATAGACACCTGGTGATGAGCCCAATTTTCAGGTATTTAATGGACCTCTTTTTCCCACAGTCAAGCTCTAGCAATGGCGATGAAACACACTCAATTGTGGGGAAATGTTTTACTTTAATTATTTTATGAAATTGTTTTTGATGATTATTTTTGTATGTTGAAATTTATATGCAATGAACTAATTCTATGGAAACCAAGCGTGATTGAGTGGGTTCAGGGCAGTAAAGGATGAATGCGTAGAAGACTGAGAGATCACCAAGCTCGGCACCCTGTTCCTGACTTATAGGGAACGCACTCCAGCTCAAGGAGGCTCGTCATTTCGACAATTAGTTAGGATTAGCATTAAATCATATAAATATGGACCTCTCGGGTACCGAGAGGCCCCTGCTGTTATTTTGAGAAAAACATTGTTTTAACGTTTTCTGCCCTATCGATAATGCAAAGTACAGACCTTTGTTTTGACATGGATTTTATATTTTAATAAGAGATTCATGATTAATTCCAGCCAGTGTTTATAAGTTTTATTCTCTCCTAAGTATGGGTTGGGGAGTGCCCCTCCAACACGTAGGTCAGGAGATTTCTATTTGCAGGTATTTTCCCAATTATGCATTTTACATTGATGAACAGTTATATCGCATATGGAAGTGCTTGAACGATTTATTATTTATGTAGTAGTTTATAATACATTCTGTAGTACGACAGAACAGTTTCAATAGTCCTGTAGGTTCTTTCTTTCAATGCATATTTGAATCAACAATTGCATGTGTATCATCTTTGCTTTTAATATCATGGTTTATATCTAAGGTTTTTGACTATTTCACATTGTGATTAATTTCTTTAGTAATAGATGGATAGCTCGAAACAATCACACTTCGATTAAGTCTTGGGATATAAAATGGTTTAGATTAGAATTCTAGTTTTAGGTATAAAGTAACTACAAAACTCATTTTCCCAAATCTTAGAATAGATCTGTTATGGCATTTTCATTTTCTAGATTTACCATTATGCATTAAGTAATTTCATAAGATCATCCCCTTCACTTTCAGCATTTTAATTATTTAAAATAGATTTACTGCTTTATTTCTTAGAACAGATTTACTACTTTTGGTATCTTTATTTCTTAGAACAGGTTTACTACTTTCAGCACTTTAATTCTTTTAATTAGATTTATTGCTTTCCAGTATTTAATTCCGTAGCATAACCAGTTTACATATTTAGTAAGCAACCCTTAGAACATCGATACCGACATCCAACTGTGACAGAGATTATCCTATAAGAGCACATATAGTGCCTGCACCTCTAAAGTTTGTATGTCCCCCAGGTTGACATTTAAAAGTAGGTGCTTAGTAAAGCTGCCCTCATTAGGCATCCATATTGGGAGCTCACCACTCTTTTTGGCGCCGTTGTCGGGGAGGTGCTAAATCTTTTAGGAGACATCACCTAAAAACCACAAAAAGAAAACAAAAATTACATAAAAAAAAAACATAAATATTTGTACCAATGAATGCCTTGTCGGCAAAGGGATAGATTTGGCCGCTTTTTGCCCAAGAACCCCATGAGCAACAACGGTAATAATAGTTCTGACCATTATCAGTTTGAATTGGTACACTCTGAAGACGAAACTGACCACACATACATCCCAAACAGAGAAAACTTCACTACCAGTTCCAGCTCAAACACCTCAATGGAAAATGAAGAGGAGGAACCTAGGGATCTTTTCACCTTTCCCATAAGCATACCTCTTGGAGATGCCAGAATGAAGAACATAAATCCTAATAATCTGCCAAACTTTCATGGGTTGACTTCAGAATATCCTGACACATTCCTGTTTGAATTTGAGGTAGTTTGCAGATCATTTGATTACACTACTGATGCACAAAAGCTAAGGCTTTTTCCTTCCACACTGAAAGACCTATCACTTCGGTGGTTCATGAGCCTTGAAGGAAATAGTATCTTTAGCTGGGATCAAATGAAACAGTCATTCCTAGAAAAATATAGGGATGACTACAAGGCCAAAGATACTAGGGATGAAATATTTAGGATGCAACAAGGAGATAGAGAGTCATTAGAATATTATGCCCAAAGATTTCAACTCAACTACAAACAAACCAGCCATTGCACTTTGGATCCTGAATCACTAAAGCTTGTCCTTCTCAGAGGTGTAAAAGAGGAGAATTTTGAAGTCTTAAATCTCTTTGGAGATGGAGATATATTCCAAATATCTTTTGACCAGATCCTGCAAATCTTCAAAAACTACTCAAGATCTAGGAAAACTAAGAATGGGACAAGGGATACACATACAACCACTGCTGGATCATCATCCTCAGCACCAACACTTACAAAATATGATTTAGGAAACCTATTGGCTGACATGAAAACTGACATACTGCAATATCTGGGCATGCAACTTGATGCTCTTCAAATAAAAAAGAAATAGGACGAAATTAACCAAGCCTTGGCAGTATTCTTTCCTCGTTGTAGAAAGAAGCATGAGAAGGGGCAGTGCACCTTGAACACAATAGAAGTATGTGGTCTCTGCACCGATGACCATTCCACTGATAAATGTCCCCTCTTACCCTCATGTAAGGTAGCTATTCAAGACCCAGCAGTTGAAGGAGCAGTAGAACAACTATGCTTTATAAATAAGAGGAGGAATAATTTTGTTACACCATATCAGCAGAGAAATCAAACTTACAATAATCAAGGACAGCCAAATTGGAACTCTACACCGACTCCATGGAAAGCATAGCCAAATCAAAACTAATGGCAACAAAACCAGCAAACATATCAACCATCCTATCAATAGCCATATTATCCACCATATTATCCTCAATACCCCCCACCTTTTCCATCCACCACAAATTATGCAAACCAGTACCCCCATCCATCAAATTAGAGGGCGCCATTATAGTAGCCACTTATTATGCCACCCCCACAACTTCAACCACCCCCTAGACCTCCACCTATTCCATCCCAACCAATTCCCTTAATAATAGCAGACCCCCACAACAGCAGCAGTCTTATAACATTGATATCACACAATTCCCAACTTATGTTGTAGACACCATAGAAATAAATGAAATAAACCTGCAATCTGGAAAAATATTGCAGAATACATCCCCACACAACATCCAACAACCTGTACCTAAAGCTCAAGACCACACATCAAAACCCTATTTTCAGCATCCCAATGAACCAAAACCTCCTGAGGAAGAAACCCAACCACTTCCACGCAATAGAAATCCCCCATTTCCAGAGAAACTTGTCCAAAGTACAAAAGAAGAGGAAGAGAATACAATCTTAAACGACTTCAAACACTTAAACATCCAAATCCCGATTTTACAAGCCATAAGGGATGTGCCCATTTGCAACAAATTCATTAGACAAAATTGCCTAAAGAAGCTAGGAAGGAGGAAGCGTGACCCACCAACTACTAACGTAGTGGGACAATTGGCCAATTTGATGTTGGGTGTCATAATAAACCCTAAATATCTTGATCCTGGTAGTCCTGTAGTAAACATCACCATAAATAACAAACAAATAAATAAAAGCTTAATAGATTTGGGAGCTGTGATCAATGTCATGACTAAGGAAACCATGCTATACCTCGGACTCCAATCACTGGTCAGACCAACCACAACAGTACTCCAACTAGCAGACACATCCACTGTGAATCCCGAAGGAATGCCAGAAGACATTATGATCAATATCGAGTCCTAGGAATACCCAGCTGATTTTATAATAATCGAAATCAAAAGCAAACTTAGTGGCTATCCAATTATCCTAGGTAGACCTTGGTTAGCAACTGCGGATGCTTACATAAGTTGCCGATCAGGAAATATGACAATCACCAGTGGACACACCAGGAAGAAAATCACAATCTACCCACCAGCAATGAAATCTTCAGAGTTAGAATATCAAATTGGACTGATGATTACCAGAACACACCAAATCACAAACTCCGACCTATCCTAACAATTGATGCTGCAATATCTTTAAAGGCAGTAGATGAAGATGGCTATATAGATAGATTTATACAAAATGTATCTCATAACAATCATGTTATTCAAGAATTCTTTCTACAGAAACAAGTGACAGTTCAAAACAGAACATGGATGACTTATGGATAGAAGTACTCGAAGAACAGAGTGAAAAGGTAGAACTCATGGAAATTCACCCTGGCAAATAAGTCAACATAAATTCCAAACTACAACCAGAGCAAGAAAAGAAATTGATGAAGATACTAACATAACAAAGTAAAGCATTTGCATGGACATATGCAGATATGAAAGGAATACATCATGATATCTACAAACACTACATTTACATCAAAGAAGGATCTGCTCCTATCAGGAAACCACAAAGAAGACTGAACCCTGCACTAAAATACATAGTCAAAGTGGAATTACAAAAGTTATTAGATGCAGGGTTCATCTATCCAATATCTGATAGTGAGTGGGTCTCACCACTAGTCATAGTACCCAAAAAAGGAGGCAAATGGAGAATTTGTGTAGACTACATGGAGCTGAATAAAGAAACAAAGAAAGATCATTTTCCACTTCCATTTATAGACCAGGTGCTAGATACATTATCTGGAAACAAATACTTTTCATTCTTAGACGTTTTCAGTGGGTACAATCAAATTTTAGAAGATGCATTAGGGAAGATGAAGTACATGACATAATGCATGCCACCCACAATGAATTCTATGGAGGACACTATGCTACAAAAAGGACAACCTACAAGATCTTGCAAACAGGGTATTATTGGCCAACACTCCACAGAGATGCTTATGAGTATGTGTCCCATTGTGATGATTGCCAGAGAATGGGAAAACCAACACAAAAACAAGAAATGCCACTACATCCACAAATCTCCTTAGAGGCATTTGATAAGTGGGGATTTTATTTTGTTGGCCCATTCAACCCACAGTCCAATCACAAGAGCTACATCCTCGTATGCACTGATTACCCTACAAAATGGACAGAGGTAGCAGCACTGGCTGCTGCAAATGAAACCGGTGTGGCCAAATTCTTTACTGAGCAGATCTTTGACAAATTTGGGGTGCCAGGAGAAGTAGTTTATGATCAGGGACCACAATTCACATCAAATTTAATTGAAGACTTGATGAAAAGAAACAATGTAAAGCACAGACAGTCGTCCTCCTACCACCCTCAAGGAAATGGTCAAGCTGAGGTAACCAACAGGGAATTAGAGAGAATCTTGAAAAAAACTGTCCAACTTCACAAAAGGGATTGGGCTGACAGACTTAGTGAAGCAGTCTGGGCTTACAATACTACATGGAAAACAACAACACGATTCACACCTTATGAACTGGTCTATGGGAAAAAGGTCATGCTACCAATCGAATTTGAAGTAAAAACATTAAGAATTGCAGCTGATTTAAATATGAACCTATCATACATTAAAAAAGAATGCATGCTACAGCTAAATCAACTGGATGAACACCACCAACAAGCACTTACACATACTGAAATCATCCAACAGCAAAGAAAGAAATGGCATGACCAACATTTGAAGGATAAGAAATTCAACGAAGGTGATTGGGCACTACTCTACGACTCTAGATTTCACAAATTCAAAGGAAAGCTAACCACTAGATGGATTGGACCTTACAATGTACAGAACATTTATGACAATGGGGCTGTGAGAATTATTACAATTGATGATGATGAGTTCCCCATGATAGTGAATGTGCATCGCCTAAAACTCTACAAAAAACCATAGTCCAAAGAAGAATTTACACAAGTACTCTACTAGCAAAAATTGATGCTGATAGAGCATGCTGCAAATCAGTGAAGTTCAACGCATATCATCAAAAAAAAAAAAGAGAAAAAAAAAACGTAAAAAGAGAAAAATATATAATAAAAAAATGGAAATAAAAAAAGAAAAAACAACACAAAGAAAGGTAACAGGAAATTTCCAGGGAATCAACCACAATTCAAACAAAAGAATATACACTCAAGCGAGCCAACAAATTCGCAAACAAACTCAGCATTCAAGAGAGCCAACAAAATTTTCTACAACTACGGACTCTTCATTCACTCAACAGTATCATCACAAGAAGTTGCCACCTATTCAAACGAGCCTACAAAATAAATTCAAGCAAGGCTGCCATCTATTCAAGCAAGCCTGCAAAATGATCCAAGCGAGGCTGCCATGTATTCAAGAGAGCGAGTCACATACAACCATGCAATCATCCAAATACAAAGCATCAGCATATCAGTCGCATCAGCAAATGGCACAATTTTCGAAAGAAGAAACTACAGCAAATTCAAAATGAACAAAAAGGAAAAAGCACCCACACACGTAACTACTGACATGCAGAAATCAACTACAGACACCACCAAATATACTACAGAATCCGCCATGCAAGAAAAATGCAGCCGATCATCAATACAGGTACGCATACATACCAAGGTAATCTCTTAAATGATTTGATTTTATTTTTAAGGTAAAACATTATCCCACACCGCATTTGTTTCTAAGTCAGCTGGGGATAGCTTCCATTTCAAATCAGCGGCATGGTGGAATGACCTTCATAACTAATGATTGCTACCAAAGTCCCATCACCCTCGGCAAATCATGATCGTAAAATTCACCACATGAAGTACAGAGGTCGATCATGAGAAGGCAGAGATCGATCATGAAAAATAGGGGATTAAAAGTGGAAAGTACAGGTATGATGGAAAGGATAGGTGCATAAAGGCAGTGAATTAGGGTGCATAATATTCCACGATTTTGCATATAAGTAACCACCCAGAATTCCCGAGAAGCAACCACCATTGTATTCCTTGAGCCTGTAGGCAGAGCTCAACCAAGTTGAAGGTATAAAACTGCATTCCAAAATCCCTGGTTTTGTTTGGTTATAAAGAAGATTCTAAAAATGACAAAGGGTTTTAAGAAGAATGAACCGGAAGATCACAGTGCCATTTATCAGAGCCCAAGAGTCCTGCAGATCGTTTGCAATTCAAGATGGATGCCATTTATCCTTGGAATGAGAGGATATGATACAGGGGTAGCTCAGGAGTTCGCAAGAAAATTCAAGCATATTAAGGATGAATAGTATGTCACCCGGGTGAAGGGGTTACGCATAAAATTGGATGAGGACATGATAGCCAAACACAATGGTCTCCCAATGGGCCTGCATTAGAGCAGCAATGACTGGGAGGCAAACCACACAGTAAAAGCAGCATTCTTTGAGCGTGGAGAGGTTTATGATGAAGACAAAAATGGAGTCAAAAGACCCTCCATGCCAGCACCATGGGATGAAATGGCTGCAATTGTCTTGAGGTACATTACATGCACTGGAAGATTAAGCTATGTTCCCATTTTCCATTTTCGTATTTTAGAGCTTCTCAGGCACAGAAGTCACATTTTATCAAACAACAATATTGGCATTCCATTTTACCTGCTCCAATCCCTAGCAGAGATGAGCAGGAAGGTGTCTAAGGGAAAAGAGGATGCTTTGGCCCATCATGGGCTGATCAAACTAATAGTTGGTGAGGAGCTAAAAGCTCATATTCCAAAGCTCTCTTGGGAGGAGTTCATCATGGTATCTGCTAAGGATGTTCAGAGAATGAGGACTATGCCCTTGCCACCTGAATCAAAAAGTAAGACCACCTCTGTATCAGGGGCAAAAAGAAAAATTGACTTGGATAGTGTGGTCAACACCTTGGTCAAAATAAAACAGTCCAAAGAGGACTCCCCCAAATCAGACCCAGATATTCCTGCTAGTAGTCAAGGGTCGAAGAGGCGAGCAAGAGATCCACGTAGGTATCTAAAATCCGACTCTCCAAGGAGAAAGAAAGGGAACCCAGCCCCCTGATTACCAATCTGTCTGATGATGACATCGATCCTTTTATAGAACAGAAGGATCCCACTATAGATGAAGAAGAGGACGAAGAAGAAAAAGAAGAGGAGAATGAAGAAGAGGAAAGGAATGAAGAGGAAGAACAGGATGCAGAAGAAGAAATGGATAAAGAAGAAGAGTAGAGCTTACAAGAGCAAGGCAACTTCCAGGAAAACCCTCTAGAATGTAATGAAGACCCCGAGGTTGTTTCTCGGCTTGTTGAAGCACGAGCAGAATTGGAAAGGCTCAGAAATGAGTTGGAAACATTAAGAATTGGGCCAGGAAGACAGGCCACACCTCTCCCATTCTCAGCCGAGAAGACACAAATCTTGAAGATGCATCATGCAGAAGAGCTCCAGCTGGCTGAGCAGAAGAATTTAGCGTTGCAAGAAAAGTTGGCCGAGGCACAGAACGAATTAGCAAAGAAAGACCAGGAGATTATCAAATTTAAGGATGTTTTTGCCACTACTATCGGCATATATGAGAGACTGCGGGACCTCAGACCACTGTCGGCGGTATATGCAGTTTATTTACAGGAGAAATGGGGTGAATTCCATCTCCAGAGGTTGAAGAAAGAACTCCCTATAGAGGTAAGCACTCCCAAAGATTTTATTGATGCATCTTTGCACTCCATAGAGCTAGAGAAAGACCAATTGAGTGAGTTCTTCTTACATAATTTCGTAGTTTCTGGCTTGCCCAACTGGTCACCAAACCCATATGTGGGCGATTTCCAGCTAAGGGCATTGTGTTTGTGGATGAACCACAAAATTGAGTGAGCCCGAGACTACCATCTCTATGTTGCATCCAAATGGAAAACCCCATTAATGATCAGACCAGAGCCAACTCACCCTGAAGGGATAATCTATAACCACAGGATCCTCACCCAGGACGAGGAACTGATACCCATTCTCCTTGCAAAACAACAGGAGGCAGTGATTCATTTTGACATTACACTCTGCAACACACAAAAGGAAGTTAATGAGTCCATCAGGGAAAGGTGGAGCAGGGTGGAAAATGATCTAGAAAGAAGAGAACTCCACTCTCCCCTCAGGCTCGATGATGCCCTTTTCAAAACCACACTCTACAAAGAATCCCTAGCAAGAAATCAACTCAGGTGGACCGGGATGAGGCTGAATCCCCCATTCTTTCTTTCCCTGGTCATCAAAGAACAGATTAATGAAGAGGAAGAGAGGAAGGCATGGGCCAGAGAGGATCATAATTTTGGATATCACAGGTAGGCAGGGATACCTAAGGTCGTAGCATGGGATATCAGGGAAGTCATCGACGAATTGAATAAGTCACCCAAGGATCGGTGAATCCTTCAAGTATGGGAGAGAATGATGAGCCCAATTTTCAGGTATTTAATGGACCTCTTTTTCCCACAGTCAAGCTCAAGCAATGGTGAAGAAACACTCTCAATTGTGGGGAAATGTTTTACTTTAATTATTTTATGAAATTGTTTTTGATGATTATTTTTGTATGTTGAAATGCATATGCAATGAACTAATTCTGTGGAAACCAAGAGTGATTGAGTAGGTTCGGGGCAATAAAGGATGAATGCGTAGAAGACTAAGAGATCACCAAGATCGGCACCCTGTTCCTGACTTATAGGAAATGCAATCCAATTCAAGGACGCTCAACATTTTGACAATTAGTTAGGATCAGCATTAAATCATATAAATATGGACCTCTCGGGTAGCGAGAGGCCCCTGTTGTTATTTTGAGAAAAACATTGTTTTAACGTTTTCTGCCCTATCGATACTGCAAAGTACAGACCTTTGTTTTGACATGGATTTTATATTTTAAGAAGAGATTGATGATTAATTCCAGCCAGTGTTTATAATTTTTATTCTCTCCTGAGTACGGGTTGGGGAGGGCCCCTCCAACACATAGGTCAGGAGATTTCTATTTGCAGGTATTTTTTCAATTATGCATTTTACATTGATGAACAATTATATTGCATATGGAAGCGCTTGAATGATTTATTATTTTTGTAGTAGTTTATAATACATTCTGTAGTACAACAGAATAGTTTCAGAAGTCCTGTAGGTTCTTTCTTTCAACGCATATTTGAATCAACGATTGCATGTGTATCATCTTTGCTTTTAATATCATGGTTTATATTTGAGGTTTTTGATTGTTTCACATCATGATTAATTTCTTTAGTAATAGATGGATAGCTCGAAACAATCGCACTTCGATTAAGTCTTGGGATTTAAAATGGTTTAAATTAGAATTCTAGTTTTAGGTATAAAGTAACTACAGACCTCGTTTTCCCAAATCTCAGAATAGATCTGTTATGGCATTTTCATTTTCTAGATTTACCATTCTGCATTAAGTAATTTCATAAGATCATCCACTTCACTTTCAACATTTTAATTATTTAAAATAGATTTACTGCTTTATTTCTTAGAATAGATTTACTGCTTTTGGTATCTTTATTTCTTAGAACAGGTTTACTGCTTTCAGCACTTTAATTCTTTTAATTAGATTTATTGCTTTCCAATATTTAATTCTGTAGCATAACCAGTTTACATATTTAGTAAGCAACCCTTAGAACATCTATACCGACATCCAACTGTGACAGAGATTATCCTATAAGACCACAGATAGTGCCTGCACCTCTAAAGTTTGTACGTCCGTCGGGTTGACATTTAAAAGTAGGCTCTTAGTAAAGCTGCCCTCATTATGCATCCATATTGGGAGCTCACCACCTGGTTGGAGTGATAGTACTCATTTTGTATCTCTCTTTGAGGAGAAAATGTGTAGTTCTTAGCAAATTCTACCACTGATAAGATTGTGCCCTGCTCAAATAACTCACGAGAATGTTTGAATTCTGAATCTTGCCACCTGGACCTATGGGAGTGCTTTATGTATTTATAAATATAACTTTGAAACTTCTCCATGAAATCTGAAACAAAATCTCATCCTCGATCAAATTGATCCTCTTATATGGAATGGATGAAGAAGATGATGGATTCATGGAGACATACCCGTACCTCTTCCACATAACTGTGACATCTGACAATCCAGGGTGTGTTGGATCAATATGAAATTTCCTATGGAACAATGTCAAATCACCGCATTCAAGGCATCTTCTCCCACTTACACGCCTATTGTTGAAAAACACTTGTTCAGGATTCTTGTTCCATAGTATCATACAAAAAAAATTTCGCACTATGTGAGGAGCTAGTTCACCGTTTCAATGCCTTTTGCAAAAATCCAAAAATGTGTCATAGTATAGTTGAAATTCAACGTGATATCAGCAATAACAAGTGTCACGAATCTTATTCGGCCTAATATACCATGGTTTCAATTTTTTGAACATGCTAAACGATATCTAAACACCATGATTTATTTCTTGGAATTTGTTGAAGTGCAACTCCCGCCATCTCCATCACATGCTTACAATGCTCCTGATAAATTCATTTGGATAATTGTTGTCACAGGACATGCTTTCGATCTGGAATAGCATGAGAATGGATATCCCAAAACTCTATCACCTTATCTATAATTCCCTCTTCCATCTTGCCTCGATAGGGTTCCCTAAAAATAAGAGCCCAACAAGCAGATTCATCATTTTCATCTATCCAGACCCTGAATTCAGTATATTTGAACAATGTTCTTTTTTAAACTTTGAGCAATGATGCCATTGTTGATACCATTCAATTTCTTGAGGTGATATGTGAGACAAAATCCATTGTAATTTCCCTACGAGTAGCTCAGATATAATTATTTCTTGATTTTCCAAATGAAGATAATGCAGTTCTTACATTTTCTATTGCATTCTCGCATGTATTTTTTGTTTTAGCATCTTGAAAACCCAACAACTTTGTGGCATGTTTCAATTTTTTGTGTTTTATCAACCCATGTAGGATTTGAGCTTGTGCCATCGTTGAATGTTGTTCAAAATATGACTTAATTATGTTACTAACATGCTCTCTAACTATCCAACTAGGGATTGGGTTCCCGATATCTTCTGGTGAAGAAACAACTGCACAATCCTCTAGACAATTTACACCCCTTCTAACCCCACTGCAACTCCCAATTATACTTGAAATGTGAGAGGGAAAGTTGTTATATGATGGCTGATCAGGATCATGAGGGGGCACAGGGTCATGTGATTCTTGATCATAATGATGTGATGGATGACCATAATCTATCCCTACATAATAAAACATCATGTGAAAGGAATTTCAATAAAAAATGCACTATGCAAGGAAGTTAATTTTAAAGTACCAAATTGAAGTGTTTTGAAATGCATTGGTACATGAATTGAAAATACTTTTAAAACAAGGAAATTGTTTGTAACTTGAATTAAAAATAGCTAAATATGTACATTTAACTTGAAGTTGTACATTTAGCTTGAGAATTGTTCTAATTAAATTTTGAAAATCAAGTATATGTATTTAACTTGATAATTGTTAATAACTTGATAGAACTTGTACGTTTAACTTTAAAATTTCTAGGAACTTGAAATTTGTTACATGGAAATTAACAAATTGAAAATTGGTAGTGACTTGTGACTTGGAGCTCACATGAGGCTATGCAAATAATTTTTGTAATTCCTTATTATGGTAAGTTATAAGGAAAAAAACATAACGTATCCCTACATTCATGCATATAAAAAGTTGGTACAAGAATTGAAAATACTTTTAAAACAAGAAAATTATTTGTAACTTGAATTCAAAATAACTAAATATGTACATTTAACTTTAAGTTGTACATTTAGATTGAGAATTGTTCTAAGTAAAGTTTGAAAATCAAGTATATACATATTTAACTTGATAATTGTTAATAAGTTGATAGAACTTGTACATTTAACATTAAAATTGCTAGTAACTTGAAATTTGTTACATGTAAATTAACAAATTGAAAATTGCTAGTGACTTGAGACTTTGAGTTCACATGAGGCTATGCAAATAATTTTTTGTAATTCCTTATTATGGTAAGTTATAAGGAAGAAAATATAACTTATTCCTATATTCATGCATAGAAAAAGTTGGTACAAGTATTGAAAATACATTAAAAACAAGAAAATTGTTTGTAACTTAAATTCAAAATAACTAAATATGTATGTAACTTGAAATTGTACATTTAGCTTGAGAATTGTTAGTAAAGTTTGGAAATCAAGTATGTATTTAACTTGATAGTTGTACATTGAACTTTAAAATTGTTAGTAACTTGAAATTTGATGTGGAAGTTAACAAATTGAAAATTGTGTGTGAATTGATTTTTCCATCTAATACATAACTATCCATTTAACTTTAAAATTATCCATTTAACTTGAAAACTATTACACATTTTGAAATATAAATAACATATATACTTACTATAAGAAACAAATATTTAACTATCCATACATTCATGCATAGAAAAAATTGGTACATGAATTGAAAATACATTAAAAACAACATAATTGCATTTTCCAACTACTACATAATTATCACAATGTTCATTTTATTTGTTGTTATTGAATTTTACATCTATTATATAAC
This sequence comes from Larix kaempferi, assembly GCA_027924585.1. Taxonomy (NCBI): domain Eukaryota; kingdom Viridiplantae; phylum Streptophyta; class Pinopsida; order Pinales; family Pinaceae; genus Larix; species Larix kaempferi. The sequence goes on from BSBM01000937.1 coordinate 3,225,382, forward strand.
TATCAAAATATTCATTTCATTTTTTTTCAAATTGAATTTTCTAACTAATGCATTTAACTATCAGAATGTTCATTTCGAATAAAATGAGGATAAGTTAAAATTATACGTTAATAGTTATTCCAATGAACAAATGTTGAGACTTGGAGCTCACACAAAGTTATACAAAATTTTTTCTATCAAATAACAAAATAAGAATTGAAATTATATTTAACTTGAAATTGTTAGTAACTTAGAAAATTTCAAATAGTCAAATATGTATGTTTTAACTTGAAAATAGGGTCCAAGTGTACATTTAATTTGAAAAATGTTTCAATAGCTCATTGAAAATTGTTAGTCACTTCAAAATTATTCATCTAACATGAAAATTGTTACAAATTTTGAAATATAAATAACAAATTTATGAAATAAATAAGAATATCATTACAAACAAATAGTAAATAAATTAGATTATGAAATAGTTTATTTTTTTAAATTGTTACTAATTTTGTAGTCTAAATAACAAATGGTTCAAAATCTTATTACAAACAAAATATAGTAAGGCTAAAAAGAAAAAAATAGTTAGTATATAACAAATTATTAGAGAAAGATAAAATATGAAATTTAAATTAGGTAGCATGTAATTCAAAAATTTACCTTGGTTCTCCTCCATTGGGATTTGTTGCACCAAAGGTGCATCTTCTTCTTCTCTCAATCTTGTTCTTTGTTATCTCATACTTTCTCTATTCTTCTCACGCTCTTCATTGTCATTTTGTTGAAGAGCATGCTTCATTTGTCATTTTATTTTACTCCCCATCAAACTACAATGAAAACAAACACAAATTTATTCAAACTAGTATAACAAACAACAATTTATTAATATGAAATTTTGAATTAGGTCTACTGTTACAACGTAATTTTTCACCTTCTGAGCATCAGCATTCTTTGGCCTGCAGGATCCATTTCACTGACTCAGATCCACTTTATATCCTTCATACACTATTTTTCCCTATTTTTTTCCTTGTACGCTAATTGCATCATTACAATGGGCATACCCGCGAGTTGCATCACTATAGCCCGCGGTTAGCATGTAAAATGGTAAAAATCAATAGTTTATTACTTTTTACTCCCAAAAAGCGGTCATTGGGTGACCTTTCTCCCTCCATCTACCCAAGAAATGCATCAATGTGTCCTTTCACTTACCTTTCGGAGGACTATATATTGAGCACATATGGCTTATGGATGGGAGGAGAAAGAAGAGCAAGAGAACTCTAGTAGATTTTTGGCCTATCTTGAGTCTACACTCATTGATCCTTGTAGTTGTGAACCCTTTATGTTCACCTTCCAAACTCCTATCATAATTTGAGTTTTCCATTCCATGGAGGATTGAAGTGGTGGAGGCACAAGTGGATTGACCCAAATCTTGGTTCAGATTGGTTGCCGGCAAGAGGTCGTATCACATTGTACTTCTTGTTGTTTATTAATAGAAATACTCATATTCTTGTCCATTAATGTTGTAAATGTTGTTTATACTACATTGGGTTGCATTTAATTGTAATATCATGGGCCATTGCTATTGATGATGTTAATGTCGTTTATATATTATATGTATTCGTTGTATATTGGTTGTCAAGATTAATTTGCAGATTCATATGCATGGATTGAATGCTCCAACGGGGATCTACATCAAATGTTTAGATCGAAGTTGGTTATATTCTTCATGATCTTAGCATTGTCATTTATATAGCATAGTACTGAGAATTGAGCTGATTTCTGGTAGTCAACTGTCTGTTGTGGTCTACCCGAAGCCATATTGAGTTTTCTCCGACACATAAATGGCGACTCCGCTAGGGAAAACATCCATTTTTGGGGATTTTTTGAACATTAGTCCTTAATTAGAGTTGTTGTTTGTCGAAGCTCTGTGTCACTGATTGGACATTGAGATACACTATAGAAAACAGGTTTTTCCTAAGCCATTGGACTCTTTGTTTTCCCATTTTCCTTTCCTTACCCACAGGTGAGCTTAGCTCTGCTCGTGTACACCTACCTATGTTTACTCTACTGCTCGCGGGTACCTGCAGGTATTCCTTCGACAATAGTGTACAACTCCGACTTTGGTTGATTTATGACTTTTGGTTGTTGCTGGGTTGGCTTTGGATGATCCTGAGTCTTTGTTGGCCTATTTCTTGACTGTTCCATGCCTTGGTTGTGACCAAAACACTTCTTTTCTATTGGTTGAGCCTTGTTGGTTTTTTCCTTTTGAACTCATTCTATTGGCTGAGTCTTACTGTTTGGAATCTACTGGGTTGTCTTAGTAATCTCCTTGGCATATCAGTGACTAGATAGTAGGATTTTGCTTGCATTTTTCATTTTCTTATATTGAAAAATACAAAAATATACATATCGTTTTGCATTTTCCTTTTGTTTATAATAGAAAATACAAAAAAAAAATGCTTTTATGTACTACATCTTGCATTGAGTGCTTGCTGCTTTCATTTAGGTTCTGCTTGTGCATCAAAAATATAAAAGGATTGCATTTTTATTTCGAAACCATTGGATTGATTTTGCATGCTAGTGGCATTGTTTTTATTGGATAGATGAGTCTAGGATTTGACAATTTTGCATACTATTGAGTCATACACATCACTAGTTTCATTACCATATCCCTTGAGTAACCACAGCCATTAAAATTAACGCTTAATCTTAAAATTGATTAGATCGATTTTATTTATAGGGTACACCAACTAGCATAGGTTTAGAGTCTTGGAATTGATCATTGTGAGTTAAAAATCCAAGACTACTAGACGAAACATCAGGTGTATGACCAGGGAGTGGAGGAATCCATGGTATACATCGGTGTTCTCTGGAAGCTCTACTCAAATCAGAGTTAAGCACGAGGTAACGGGAGGTTGGTTGAGGAGATATCCCTCTGATACCAGCTGAACGTGGGAGATATTTCCAGGATTTGTTTGTATCTAGAGACTCTTGGGGGATTTGACCCTCATTGAGTTTCGGGCTCAACTACCCTGCCCATGCGATGGATCCAACCTGCGACTGTCCCCCTGAGCATTAGTTATATTGTAATGACCATAGTTGCCTTACCTAGGTATCGCATAGGGTACCTGCAGCGATTATGCTATTTGTGTCCTGAGTCAGAAAGGGATTGGATAGCATAGTTGTTTGTTGCCGAGGGTTACGGCCCTTTGCACGTAGTGAAGCCTGGGTGTCTCTATAACTGATTATGTTACCTCCGGCTATAGTTTGGGAGTCTCAAGCCTCTTCTAAGCGAGACATATCGGCTCTAGTGTCGGGAGCTCATTTACCCACTCTGTTTGTCTGCTCTTGGCTGTAGCTTTGCTAGGTGTGTGCTTTTGATTTACTATTTTTTATCAATAGTTGGCCTTTAGGGGATGTTTTGATTTTATATTATGTCTAGAGATATCATGGTGTGGAGTAATACTCTCCATCGATCCCATCGGTTGGCTGGTTTACAACCTACCGAGCTTTCATGCCGCATTGCTAAGGGACGTCAGTGGGCTCCCTCTAAGTCTTTGGATTCTTACGAGACATACATCATTGATGTCATGACTGCTACACATTCTGATACTGAAGAAATACCTAGGACTCCATCGGGTAGAGTCAAACACACTACAGACACCCCTAGTCCTCGTGAGGCATGGGGGGGTGATCCACCTAAGGCTCAATGTAATTTATTTGGTCCGGATCCACTCGAGGATGACCCATTCGATCCTTTGTTTCCACATAATTATATACATGGAATTCCAGAGTTACATGATGACACTAGTCCTACGGTCAACCCTACCGCATTCTCTTTTGGTATGCCTAATTATAGCACAGTTGATCTTTCTACTATGTTTGGTATTCACGCTGGAACTAGCCATGGTGTTAGCCACACTGCACCCACTGGGGGCAATACCCTCACCGGGGGCACCACGTTGTCCACTCACACACACAGTATGGGTACTGGTCATATTCCTCCTAACAATGCTAATGTTGGAAGATGACCGCCTCCTAGGGCTACCCAACCTAATAGGAACACTGTCTGCAACATGACTCGCCATCCACCACCTATTACACATGCCACTACTCGTCAACCTCGGACCACTTTCACAAATGTTAATGCTCCTCCTAACCATGGGGGTGGACATATACCACATACTTTTGCGTCCTATCCACTTGGACATAACGCCACCATCCCTGCTACTAGTAGCAGCAATGTTGGGGTTGGGAATACATCTCATGCTTATGGTCACCACACGACTACTCAGACTGAACCTAATGCTAGGAGTGGGAACATACCTCACAATTATGGTCATTACAACTCGGTTCCCGCTATGAATAGTACGTACATGCCCCATACTTATGGTGGCAAACCTTACTACAACACAGTCTGTGCTGGCCACGAGTACAACCCAACCCAATATGGTGCCCAAAACACTTATATACCTGTTTACTCTCATACGGGTCAGGTCGGAGGAAGTTATCAATCCTATGGACATGGTCAATCTTATGGTCTATTAGGTCCTCATTATCAGCAGTCTAATGCTCATGGTCAAGCTTTTGGTCCACCTTATAATTCGGTTCCGTTCAACCAACCTTTTATGGGAGCTTGTAATCAAGCTTTCCAATCGCAGCTCCCGTTCCTTGCATGATTGAATCTTCAGGATCTTTCAAAACTCACAAATGATCTGGTGTGTCACGACTCTAATTGGCCTTTGGTCCCTACCAAGCTCCCTTTGTACATTCCTAAATTTGAAGGGAAAGGTGGTGAGGACTCAGGTGATCATGTCACAATGTTTCTCCTTTGGTTCTCCTCCAACTCGTTGAATCATGATTCTGTTAGATTGCGACTATTTCAACACAACCTCACTGGGGCAGCCGTGAAGTGGTACGTTGAGTTTCCTATAAACACTTATAGGGGATTCGATGAGATCACTTTGGTTTTCTTGGACCATTTCCAGTTGTCGGTTTGCTATGATACTAGTATTGAACTTTTGTCTACCTTCCGTCAGAATAAGGCCACACATATTTCTGACCATGTTCAAGAGTGGCATTGGCAAAAGAGGCTAGTGAAAGCCAACATTCCTCTAGAGTTTTTGTTTGAATGGTTCCTCAAGTCTCTACTTCCATACATTGCTAAGGATGTTTCTATGTCTAGCATTGTGACTGAGGAACAAACCATCTTGAAAGTCCAGCAGCTAGACTTACTATACTCTCAGTCTGGCATTTTGTATGACATTATTCCTGATGCACCACGAACACGTCATGATCCTTAGTTAGTTCCTGGACCGCATGCCGATGGCATTATGGGATCCGTAATCACTCGCCCTATAGATTTGGTAGCTAATCAAATGCAAAATTTGTCACTAAACTAGTCTACTCCTGGACAGGTTAACACCTTGTCCACTTCTACCCTTTCGTCCGATGTACACAGTGTGCAATCGGTGAACCAATCAGGTAACCAACAACCTGGTGGTAAGAAAAAGGGGAGAAACAACTGTAAGGGTGGAAACAATGGGAACAACAATAGCAATCACAATACCCCTGGTAATAATAATGCCAACCCTCCTCAGGAAGGCGGAAATGCTGGTGAGGACCGTAAACGTAGGCATAAGGTGAAGTTTCCTTGTAAGCTTTGCGGGGAATATCACCTTACTCACTTATGTCCTCGAATCAAAGAAGCATCGAAGCATTTGGAACAGAGCCCAGCTGTGTTAAAGGATCCCATTCCTCATCATAAAAACATGGCTTTGCATGCTCCCACCACTAGCTATGGAACTACTGAGGCAGCAATGTCTTCTTCCAATACTGGTGGTTATGGATGTGTGAATATGGTTCAATCAGAGGTTAGTGTTGCCACTCGTCAACACAATTATGGTGCACCACAACCTAATATGGGGAGTGAGCCTCCCCCTCCTCCTGACAATTCCTTGCATATCGAGAAGCCCTCTAATATGCCGTGGATACCGAAAGGTGTTCTTAAGCGCTCTACACATAATCCTAATACTCAAGCCACCCATAACTACTCCCTCGTGGAAGATTTGGTCCAAATTCCGTGTGCCATGTCGGCTCTTGAAGTTTTACAGGCCTGTCCTTCTCAAAAGCATGCCCTTTTGAGTGCGTTAGGAGTTCAGGATGGGGGAAGTCCCAGTGTTATCAAGTTTGACACTCCTGATGTTCAACCTCGCTTACCTTACCACGTGGCTTTTCAAATCCAGGTGGCGTGCCTTCAAAATTTTGTCAAAGGTATGATGGTTGACGAAGTCGCTTCCGCGTCAGTAATGTCGTTAACTTGTTGGAAAGCTCTTGCCTCTCCTCCTCTACTCACATCTAGAACCATGTTCACTGCATTCGATGGTCGGTCATTTAATCCATATGGAATTATCCCTTCCCTTATTGTCTGCTTGGGAGGTAAATCTATGCCTATTCAAATCGAGGTGGTTGATGCGCCCATCGACTACAATCTTTTACTGGGTCGGAATTGGATGTACACTATGAAGGCTGTCGCATCTACTGTATTCAGATTTATCTTCTTTCCTCATGAAGGCAAGATTGTGACCATCGATCAGCTAGATTTTGTTAATTCCCCTTCCACAGCATCCACGGGATCCATATTCCCGCAAGTTACTCATTCTCAGCCGGAAACTGGGAACATGGGTGTTGGTATGTACCCTTCATTGATGGGAATTTATGATTTTGTTGCACCTATGAATTTTATTGGAACCATTTCCGATAATGCATCTCCTCCTTTACATAATATGTCATTCCGGACTTCCTATTTTAATGATCCATGGACTTTACCGTCCATGAGTTCCACATCTAGAGACATTATGCATGTCGGGATGTCTATGCCACTGCCTGTAGCTGAGCTTGATTAACAGCATATTCAACAAGCCACTGCAGAGCAAGATCTCTCTTCTTCTCAGACAGTCAAGGAAGATCCCGTTATGTTTCCAGTTTGGGCAGCCAACTCATCTTGTTCACATGACTACCTTGATGATACTTTACCTTTAGATGAAGCTATTATGGAGGACATGTGTGGTAGCAAGAGGCCTTGGGAGGATACGCACCATCGCTCTTATTTCCTTCCCAACCTCGAGATCGCCGAACAATAAGAGTTTAGGATGACTGTCAAAACCCAATAATTTCCAAAAAATTTAAAATTTTTAAGATAGCAAATAATGTTATTAAATGTAGTCATTTAACTGTTTGTTTAACTTACGTGATTGTAAATGTGTAAGAATGATCTTTTGTTATACTTAAATGTTATTATGGGTTTCTCTTTTCTGTTACTGATTGTTTTACTGTTGTGCAACCTCAAGGGGGAGTTGTCATAGCAGACTGGGCTTACTTAGCTTTCGAGCTAATGCATCAAACTGTCTTTCTCTTACAGGCATAAAGGTAAAGTACGGGTCGCTGCAAATAATTTTTAAAGCATTATAATTCATTTCACTGTACCAAAATTGTTCAGTAAAAGTCTAACATGCTAGACAGGTTGTCAAGTGTTTAAAGGTAGAAATCCCATCCTGTAATATTCATGTAATCTTACTGACGGAGAAAGTTGGAATTTACATGAGAGTATGATAGCTATTGTTCTTGATCAAAATGACTTAAGTAGCCCTATGGAGTATTGATTCTTTGATATTATTATTGTTTTGCAATAATATCTATTATCTAGCACTGTATAATGTCACTGGATTATGATATTCAGACCACTTTTACTTATCTGTTGTTACTGTATGATTTTACTATTACCCTTATAAAGGATCTGGAAATTTTCATTGTATAAATTGCTTATTGCTAGCATGGTGGGATATTTTTGTCAGTTACATGTCTTCTCATGATAACCTTAAGGGTTTGATTCGATTGCAACGCTACTCCTATTCCTATAAATGTTAAAAGATATAAGAACAAGGCTAACAGCTATCTCAATGATGCTAACACTGTAGGATTGTAAATCATCATACTAAATTTTATTCCATTATCTTGTAGACTTAAATATTGATGTCCCCTTTGCCTTTTCTAATGAGACTAGGGTTAAAGAAAAAATAGTGAGATGTTGTTCTAACCCATTCATAACTTACATTACATACTTACCAACATAACCTTTATAATGCCAATCACTCCCTCTATGTCTAGAATAATACATGACTGAGTTTCGATCAATGTTCATATTGCATGAATTACTAAGTCAAGGTTTAATCTACACAATGAGAGCTTTAAAGATATTATCCTAATGTTTTGATTATTTAAAGGATGACATAGGAACTATGTCAATTCAATCTTTTAAGGACACCCATGCAAATAATTCTATTACTCATGCTATAATATTTTATTGGCAAAATGTTGGATAATCCATCGGAGTCTTGGATACCATTGACATACGCATGATTCTAATGTTTGTATGGCAGGTATTTTTGTGCACTATGCGAGTACAATAGCATTGTTTTCATTATGTAAATAATGGCAAGTCTAAGTATGGTATCAAAACCTTAAAAAGGATACCCATGCTATGATTGTAGTTTATCCCACTGCGATTTTAATTGAACGTATAAATGATTGGAATCTCATCATGGACTATGGAACTACGACCCACAGCATGCAAAGATTAAAAGGCTACATGGTTGTTTCTACGCCAAGTGTTGAGGATATTTAAGTGTTGACTCAACCCTGGCTGGGCACTTTTCCCTTTCCCTCGGGCTCGGTCACTCTGTGAAACCCTCCTGTCCAAACCCTACTGATATGTTTTGGAGCACAGCTTCACTGCAATTTTAATCCTTCGTGCTCGTTAACTACATTGCAATGGGAGTTATTATGCTATGTTAATGGTGACTGCAGTTGGTTAATATCCTAGGGTTTCATCCTTTTATTGTCAAAATTTAACCTTGTTTCTGCGTTACCAACAACTCTCGGCTTGGTCCTGATGAAGCTTCCATTGTGGTAGCTACCCTAGTTTCTGCCAGCTCATGGAATTTATTGGCGAGGATGGGGTTCTTACACTCACCTTACTTGCGGTTTCCATGCTAAATATAGTGTTAAAACTGCTTCCCGAACGCGGTAAGTTACAGAAATTCACCATTGTCATTATATTTAAAGATTTGGATTTTATATAATTGCGTTTATTAACTAGTACCAAAATGTTAATGCAGGACCTGGCTGCTCACGACGGTGTACAGGGCGCTCACCTCGTCGGTTGGCTTCTCCGGGTAAGCCTAGTCGTTAGCCATGGCATTCCTCCTTGCTGGTTGTAGAGCTTAGGGTTTGTCTTCCATGAAGTGATATAGGGATTATGACAGCTTTGTTAAATCCTTTAACTATGTGTTTAAATGAAAAGTTATGGGTTAAATCCCGTGTTGTAAGGAAATGTTACGGCCATGGTTCATTTTGTATTACTGGTTTTGTTTTCGTGTTGTAAAACTCCTGTAGATGTAATACTGTGTAAAACATATAGATAGATAGGAAGACTCTGGAACCAGCCTGTAGATGACATTATGGCCTTGTAGTTTTTAATACAGGGCTCTAAAAAATTTCACTAAGGGTTTGATAATACGTTTTTGATATAAGAATTTCCTGTATATACGGGTTTTGTTGAAATGTATTTTGTTGTTAAACCCTTACATTA